>JAHRHZ010000041.1:22890836-23011608 GCA_024137785.1 Ginglymostoma cirratum
CTAGGCCCGAAACATCAAGCTTTCCTGCTCCTATGATGCTGCTTGGCCTGCTGTGCTCATCCAGCCCCACACCTTGTTATCTCGGATTCTCCAGCATCTGCAGTACCTTTTATCTCTCCACATTCTCCTAGTCCCATTTTCCTGCTCCTTCTCCTTGGTATGTTATATTGTACTTCTAGTGTTCTAACGCACTCATAGTATTGCAATGTTACAACCTGGTGAGGAAGAGTAACTCAGCTCCCTTCTTGCTTGGTCACAACAAATATTTTTGTTTCATTTTAGCTTGCAGTCAATATGCATCAATTAAACCACCATACTGGTCAAAATTAAGGAGTCAATTACAAGATTTTCTTGAGTGAAAGGAAGAGGGATTATATTACACCAAGAGAAAGCAAAAAAAAATCAAACTTGCACACAAACACAGGTATTAACTTTAAAAAGGATAGTATATCTATAACGGCTAGGATGAATAATGGCTAAACAGTTTAAAAGTCTTTAGAACCCTTGAGACTTTACAATTTTTCACCTGAAGCCACAATTGTTTAATTGTAAACTTATGTCATTAGTAGCAGCAATGTTTGTACATACCTTTGAGCACTTAATGAATAGCTGTTTGCCTAATTTGCTTTTTCACAGGGCATTGACTTCTGAAATAATGAATGAAAAAGGGAACGAGACAGCTAGTTCTTGTTGTTACAAATTTATTCTTCCCTCTCTCTGCTCTGTTGCTCAAAAACAGCTACGGAAATGTGGTTTGTTTATATATTCCCAAGTTGGTTCCATTGTATTTCCAATAATGCTAACTGGCAGACGAGCCTTTCATCTCCCAAAATGTGATATTATCGTACAAGTATAGATTAAAACAGAAGATGCAAATTTCTTGATGCTGACTTGGTTGCCTCATTCTGATGTCTTTAGATCAAATAATACTTTCAGGTTGGGCAGTTTTGTTTGTTCCAGAGATAAAAGGTACTGCAGATGCTGGAGAATCCAAGATAACAAGCATGGGGCTGGATGAACACAGCAGGTCAAGCAGCATCATAGGAGCAGGAAAACTTGACGTTTCGGGCCTAAACCCTTCATCAGAAATGGGGGAGGGGAAGAGGGTTCTGAAATAAATAGGGAGAGAGGGGGAGGCGGATAGAGGATGGATAGAGGAGAGGATAGGTGGAGAGGAGGCAGACAAGTCGAAGAGGAAGAGGTGATGAGAGAGTTGCAGTGGGAGAGAGATTCCCTGAGGTTTGTCCGGAGGGAGGAGGGTAACTTCTTCAGGGTAGGCATCCTTAGAAGAGGCTTCGCAGTGGGGTTAAAATTGTATCAGAGATAAAAGGTACTGCAGATGCTGGAGAATCCAAGATAACAAGCATGGGTTTCCTGGATTTGCCTCAATCCGTGGTCAACATTTTATCCCATTATGAAAGCATTTTTTGTCCATGAACCATCTAAAGTATTAAAGTCAGATGATGAAAATTAAAATTTGATAGTCCTTACTTGCCATGATCATAACAATGATCAATCAAAACAGTCAATTAATTAATTATTATTCAAAACCATCCTCTGACAACTCCTGCTAACATGTTCAATAATCTAAAAAACATTGCATAGAAAATTTCCTATAATCACTCATTTAGTCTTTCTAATAATAATCACAATTCTCTTTTGTCCTCAGATATCTAAAAACTTATAGAGGATAGAAATCCAATGCAAGTCTCAAGCAATACTGTGGACTCTTTAACAGTTGTGTGAGGAAGAGCGTGTCTTACAATATGATTGAGGTTGTCTTACAATAAAATTGAGAGTTGATTCAGAAAATTATTACAACATGCTACATAATTTATTGTGCAGTGCATCATTCTATTCTATACATTTATGTGGTGTTTTGAATATAATCTTCATTCCTCTTTCTTCGTTTTTTTTGACATTATTGAGTCTCATTGTAGCACATATTGATACTATTGTTATAAGGCTCTTTAGGGACCAGTGCTATGCCAAAAGTTTTCCCTGTTGCAGCCAAATAATGCAAATGGTTTGGCTCATTGTCTTCCAGATTAATTTAAGCAAGATGACCTGTATACCCATTGCTGATTCAAAACTGCTATTTGATTTATGTTTGGTCTGGCTGCCTTTCTATTCGCTGCTGATTGAAAGCTACTGCCTCTCTGCTGCATCTCATCAGCCACTTGCAATCAGTAACATACACAATGGTCCAGATTTTCCAACGGCCAGACAGTCATTGTTCCAGCACTGATGGGAGTTGCACATAAGCAGCCTGTTGAACCCTCCTTCTAAGCAGATTCCAAAGGAATTATTCAGATCCATGCTATATGACTCTCTGACTCTATAAATTCCCCTACATCTGGAATCCTTCAAAAATATTCATTTAAATCAGGAATTTAGAGGATTCTGAAGAAATTTTGTAAATAGTTACTTAGGAAAAGTTAGACAATTAAATACATAGTGTAACTCCTGAATAACTAATGAACTGACTGCATCTCACAAACACCCAACCACGCAACTCCTTTACTGCTGTCAGACCCTGACCCGACCAACCAGCATGCTGTCCCTTTCCCCTGTTCTGGGGCTGACATTGCTTCACTGCCTGGAATCTGATCCTGAGTCCTCTGCACCAGATCTCACCCCATGTCATTCCCTGAGAAACAGTCTTCCTTTTCTCCCTCTCGCTCCCTTTGCACGTTCCCTGCTCTCCACTTTCCCATGCCTTCATTCTGGACCTGACGTCCCTTCACTGCACAGGAAATAACACCTTTCCCCACCTGCTCTGATGTCACTTCCTCCTTTTCCCACACCCCAGCTCCCCCACTCTCCATTTAGCCCACTCCGGATGAGATCCTCCTCCAGCACCTCAGGATCCGGAATCCTCTTCCCTCACTCCAGACCCAATGTGCTTTCACCCCACAGGGACCAGGTTCCCATCTTCTCCCACTGCTGCACCCAACCACCACTTGACCTGACATGCCTTCTCCTGCCCCAGACAGGATACGATTTCTTCTCTCCATTCTATTGTATTCTAAGCACTACATCACCTACCTGGTGGCTTTACACCTCAGCTCCTCACCCACCTGGTACCCTACTCCCTGGTAACCTGCACCCCTACCCACTTGGCACCTTACGCACTTGGTATGCTGCCATCCCAATCTTTATACTCAGCTGCATCCTACACACCCACCTCCAAACTCCTAACCTCACACTTACCTTATGTTCTTACTATTTGACAGCAGCTCTTAAATTGGCTGTCTGTGATTCCGCATCTTTTGGTTTCAGAATATGTCAGCTGGCTGCTGTGAAAAGGGGGCAAGCAACAGTCCTGCACAATGAAAGAACCATCATTTCTGAAGGAGGCCTGATCAAAAACTCCTGTTAGAAATGCAGAGCTCTTTCCTTCTGTAAAAAAGAATAACTAGAGTGAAGAAGAATTGGAGTGGCATTCTGTGTGAGATGCCAATCCTCAGAAAATTGAGCCCATTGGTGTATTGCCCAAGGTCAATCAAGCTACACGCTCATGGCTTCAATTCTGCAACACTTCTTCCCACTTCAGTTCAACATTACAGCATCTAAACAAGTACACTTTGGCTGTTTCATGTTTCTGTGCAGGTGTGTGTGTGTCGTTTCTCTGTGTCTGTGTGTGTGTTTGTTTGTTTAGGCCTTTCCATCCTCTTAACAACCAAAATGTCCTTACATCGATTCTTCACTGAAATCTGCAATAACTAGGTTAACAAAACCCTAAACAACACTGCGATTTTAAAAAATAGGCCCTGTTGCAGAACTAGGAAAAATTGAGAAATGAGCTCTTTATGCAATTGTCTTCTACTCGAAAGCAACTATTCTGTTTTCAGTAGCTGCCATACAACATTACTTTCCTGGTTTTCCATGAATTTTACATGACTTATTAAGGTCAATGGTGATTTTTAAATCCAATTAATATTATTATGTAGGATATGTAAGACTGAATATTTGAACACCATCTCTAAGACATATTGTTCGGCTCTTACTTTGTCTTTTTTCGTTCCTAGAACCCTCTCTCTCTCTCTCTTCAGGTAGCACGCTGAAAGTGGGCATTGGTGATCATGGAACACCATGTACTGGACTGTGGTGAAGCTTGGAAAGGTACAGCAATGGTTTGCTCTTCACTTGCCGAGTCTGGCTGACCAGGGTGATCCCTCGGTTCTTAGCACCTACCATAAGCATATTGGCAAGATTTGCAGGTTGATACTTAATGTGTTTGCCATGTTATGAATACAACTTCCTCAACCATCAAGTTCTGGAATAGGACTCAAGTCTGGAGCTTCTGGCTCAGAAGCAGGGCACTACCATTGGGACACAAGAAATCTTTTCCTTAACCTTAGACAAGGCTAAACAAATAAAATGTATCTTGCCACCCAAGAGCTTTGTGTAATGAAGGCTCTGGTTTACATATTATTCATTCAGTTTTAAACATTTCAAATCTTTATCCTCTCCATCACAAAAATAGTCAATCCCAGAAATTGCTTAACTCCTCCGCTGTTTCAGCCCATCTGCTGATAAAGCCGTCATTCATTCTTCTGTCACCTCCAGTCTCACACGCTGCTGTTCTCTTCCATCTGGCAGCTCAATGTAATCTGTAAACTTCAGCTCATCCAAAGTTGCTGCCTGTATCTTAATTTGTATCAGGTTTTGCAAGCCCTTCACCCCTACCGTTGCTGACACACTTCTTCTCGCCGAACCCCACAGGTTATAAGATTCTCAAACTCATGTTTAAGTCATTTCGCTGCCCATTCCTTCCTTTCACAACTTCCTCAGAACTTTAATTCTTCTGACACTGACCATTTTTGCCTTGCTCTCTCCATTGGTTCAATCTGAGCCTACCAGTCATTCAGCCATTCACTCTCTTCCCTAACTCGCCCCCATCTACTTCTCTTTTTCTCGTTCACTTTTAAGATCCCTCTCTTGGACCAGGCTTTGATCACCCACTTAATGTCTTCTACCTTGGTTCAGCTTCAATTACCAGTTTACCCTAATGGGACGCATTGCTTCTTTATTCTAAGTTAGAGGCAGCACACAAACATGATTTGTTTTGGTTGTTGATTCTGCCTGTCATAGACAATGTAAACATGGATATGGTCAAATAGTATGTCAGAATAAAGCAATTGAGTACAAAAGCAGGGAAGTTGTGCTGAATGCTTATAAAGTACTGGCTGGCACAACTGGAGCTGTACGTCCAGTTCTGTTCCCCTTACTTAAGGAAAGGAGTAATAAGGTTCTTGAGAAGGTGCTGAGAGACTTATCAGAACAATTCCAGGGTTAAGTGATTTTAGCTACAGTGTTAGATTAGAAAAAATGGTGATTTTTTCCCCTCAGATCATATCGTTAGGGATGAGCAGTAAATGCTACCCTAACCACTGATGTCCCCTTCGCAGGAACATAACTGTAAGAACAGGTAATTGCTGGGAGATCATATTGGAGTATGTACAAGATGATGATAATTTTGAATTAGGTGGACAAAGAAAAGTTGTTTCATTAGCTGATGACAAAAGGATGAAAAGACACAGAATTAAGGTGTTGTGCAACAGTTGCGGGGAGACATGAACACGTGACATGGAACCTCATGCCGAATTGCTCGAACTGAATTGCTCGACAGAATCAATATGGACTCAATGGACCAAATGGCTTCCTTCTATGTTGGGAGGACTCTTTGACTCTGTGTAACTAACTTCCCAATTATATCACGTTCTAGCTAGGGAGGAAATTCAACACCTAAGCATTAAAAATTCCAGAACAAGTTTTTATTTCTAAATTCATCAACAAATGTTAATAAAAGTATGCAGACTCAAGACTAGCTGGCAAGAAACTGACTGCATTTAAAGAAGTAGAAATAAATAGTTTGTCTTACTGTCACAGCTGAACTATTTAATCAACAAAGAAAGTACTATTAAATTCTGGTACACTGTAATAACAAAATAATAAATACCATCATGCCATTCCCTGTGGTTTAATAAGCATATTGTTTATCTGATGATTTACGATGGACCACACATGGTAGAGTGGTATAAATGTTCACTAAATGATAAATGAAACAGCCATCCTCTAGATTTTGGGTTTAAAGTTGTTATTTTTACCGTTCATGTTTTATTAATGTTGGCAAATTCCAGAGATCTATACGCATTATGGCTAGCCAAAGAATAACTTTAGAACACAGGATCAGACAGTCCACAGATTTAGATTAAATCTTAACAATACCGTATTCAGCAGTAATAATGTGACAACATGGATATAGTTTACTGCATTAGACGTGAAGAACTTTATTATAGTATACATTTCAGCTTTGTAAGTATGTTATGGCACACTGTGAGAACGATATTGTCACTATGACAATTTTGATGAATTTCAGTTTAACGTTGCAATCTGTTATAATATTGACAAAGTTGCAATAAATTCAAGGCAATGTAAAAATTAAAATATTTCAGTCATAGCATTTGAAATTCAATCCAATAGATTTAGAGCTCTTTCCAACAATATCAACAGTAACAATTTATAAGGGCGTCAAGCTGAACACTCTTTAAACCTGGCTGAAAATAATTGAAAAGAATATGAAAAGTACATGACCGTCCATAAAATGCAAGTTTAGCAAATGAGTTTAATTTCATTAATTGTGTTCATGACTAAATTCACTGTCTGACCATGTCTAGTTCAATTGATCTTCTAAGTATTCCGGCCAGCTCAAACTCAGTGTGTATTAAATTACGGATATATGCTTAGGAACACGAACATTGCTGGCAAATACAGTATTTAATATCCATCCCTGATTACCTGATTGCTTTTGTAAACCACAGAAGTTCTTGTGAGATGCATAGCCCTTCAGTGCCGTGAGGTAGGGAGTTCCGAGGTATTCACCCACCAACAACAGCATGGACAGAATCTTAGTGGGGCCTGGACGACACGGGCTATGGCAAGAAATGTGGCAAAATTCCGTGAGAGTTCCAGAGAGGCCTATCTCAACAATTCGCTGTAGTTTTAACCAAATTCTGAAGTGAGATTTATGCTCGGAGGTGATGTGTTGCCTATTAAACTGGATTATTGCTTGTTAATGAGCTTATCATCTCACTTCATAAAAACCCTGTTTCCTTTTCCACCACTTGCCATGAGGGAACTCGATGCTGAGAATTCTCAACATGGAACTCACAATGGTTACCTGGCAAGTTCAGCTCACCTCTGACTACGAAGAACCTCCCATGTTAATTATGTACATGTACAATCCACAAGCACCACCACCATTGCCAATCCCTCAGGATCCTTGTAGCACCTCTCCAACCCCTGAGCAGGAAGCTTAGAAAGTATAAACCTGTGATTCAAGTTGTACCAGCCACTAGTATTGAAAGGCTGATGTAAGCACACTCCGCACATAGGGACAGGCGCCCAACTGAAAGACTGGACCACACTGTATCTCACAGCTACTCACTTGCTCACTCACTTACCACCTACCTACATGTTCGCAGCATCGATACCCTGCCTTGATATGTCATGCCCATGAGTACACTGGTACTTTCGCCAGAGCCTATTGGCTATCAGTATTGTCTTGTTGTCTGGCCTGCCGAGACATCAATCTAAAACTTACGGCTTGTACCAGCTGGCTGAGTGGGAAGTGCACTAGAGGTTTATTGAACTATATCAGAAAGTAGGTCAGAGCCTGTACTCAGTCTAATGAATGGAGGACTGCTGTTGATCAGGGTGAGTCATGGGCACAGTCCACATACAGTCCAGGCCTTTAGCAATGGACAATTACCCATCTGGATGGGTTGCAGTCAGGGCATATGACCAACTACAGTCGGGGGAGTGGGCAACAGTCAGCCCTGTAGGGCCATCACAAGCAGTCAAGGAAATTGTGTAATTTCAGTCTAGGAGGTACAAAGTCGAACTGGTCAGTCATGTCTAGAGATTGTTGTTAAAGTCTGTCAGAGGTCCAGGGTGATGCAGTCTTGGGGATCTGTGTGTTGATCAGTGAGGAGGGTGCGGGGGGTGGTCTCTGGATAAAGGATGGCTAATAGATAAAAGGGAGTGCGGCAGTCCAAGTTGTTGGAGAGAAAACAGAGCGGGGGGAGCATAGATGACTATGCTGCACATCAGTATGAGGTGATACCATGTCTCGGGGTCAACAAAGGAAAGTTGAGGGCAAAGTTCAATATGCTGTGTCTCCACATGGGGAGAGGCATGGAACTGAGCTGTCAGGTAGGGCAATGTAAAATGGGACATGCAGGCTCATGCTGGAGGGGGGGGGGGGATACATGGTGGCCAAGCAGACCCTAGAGCTGACTGTGTCCACTGCAAACTGCATTCCCTGCCATCATTTGCTGTTCACTAGACACTAACTATAACTGGAAAACAGCTGAGGACAATGCCCAGGGTAGGTGGAGTCGGTGTCAGTTTGATTGGTGAAAGAACAGGATTCACGTCTGCTGCAGCTAGAACATCAAAGGGGAAAATGCATCAAGCATGTGTTTGCAAACTACAGCTACATTTAACTTGCAGTCATTTCATTCTCCATTTGTAATGCATGTAGGGTGAACTCGCTTAGGGTTCAAATACTCGTCAAAGGCTATTTGCACCATCATGATTGATGTGGGTCTGGGATAGGAATGTGTTCTAGGCACAGCATGCACTCCCTTTTTGATGTAATGTGTTGGTCACTCAACTGGCACAGCACCTTCACCATGTTGCTGTACTTTCTGAGGCTAAAGCTGAACAAAAGATGGAGACTTGGCCCTCATCATTGGATGCAGCATGTCTCACTGTGTGGAGGAGTGTGTGCAGCCTGCATCTACAGGGTTGGGGGGCAGTCACCAATGATTGTTTTCAGAGTTGTTTTGCTCCTGATGCTCCCAGCACAGGTCGTTGCCGGAAATAGTCATACTCCCAGCTGCTGGTCGCTGTGGCCACCTTCTTCAGAAAGCAAAGGCGAAGGTGAAAACAGGAGGCCAAGGTCAACAGAAAGCTTAGGTGCAGCAGCAGGCCATCACAGAAGATAAGAAGCATCCAACTCAGGCAGCAGTCATATTACATGGCCCCTCAGGATGCACGTGATCCATTGGAAGACTCAAGGTTTTTGACCCCAAATCCAGTGCCTGCGGATGAATGAGGTGCAGTGTTGGTACACACTCCTTGTGTCCCAGGACACTGTGACGGAACTATACCGGAAGCTAGACAGGGACCTGAAGGCTGCAGGTGTGGGAGGCCAATCTCTCCCTGCAGCTGTGAAGGTGACAGCCGCTTTGAACATCTGTGTGACTGACTCCTTCCAGGCAGTGACAGGTGGGCTGTGTGGGATCTTAGTTGTACACCAACCAATATACCAGGGCAGTGACTGATGCCATCTGTGCAAAATTGCACTTGTTCATTTTGTTTCCTGATGATCAGGTTAGTGCTGCAGCCCGGGCAGTAGGATTTACGTCCTGCCGCAGTCAGGATACATTGGCTCCACACACCTGGAACTGAGAGGGCCATATCACAACACTGCAGGAAGGGATTCCATTCGATTCATGCCCAGGTGATCTGTGCTCACTATCACTCCTTCCTGGAGATGTATGCCCAGTATCCTGGCAGCTCTCATAACTCCTACATCCAGGGGTACTTTATGTACCTGCTGCACTTGAGGGTCCGGTGCCCGTCAAACTGGTTACTGAAGGATAAGGGATACTTGCTATGACTATGGCTAATGACACCATTGAGCACCTTCCTGACTGATACAGAGCACTGATATAATATTGCCTGTGCCATTGTGGAGCAATGCTGGGTCTTCCACTATAGAACAAACAGAGTGTATCCCATCACCCTGGGTGTGCTGCCAACAAGGTGATGAGCTGGATGCTGAGGAACTCAGAGAACAGGAGTAGCCCTCTGAAGAGGAGGATGAGGACATTGCGAGGAGGAAGCTCTCGTTGTCCATGACAGAATTCAACTGTGTCAGGTGCTACAAGCCTGACAGGACCTAATTGACATCCAGTTCCAGTAGATAATAGCTGGGTACTGCACACAATCATGAAATTTAAAATAGCCATTTGTCATCATGTCAGCCATTTGTTTTGCATTGTGGGGATATACTGCAGTCTCTATTTGTTTTGTTTTTGTTCACTTTTACTGGTCAGAAACAAAAGCTCATCTTCGGAATTTCTTTTATTCTTTACTCATTCATGGAATGAGGGCATCGCTGGCTAGGTTAGCATTTATTGCCCTGAGGGCAGTTAAGAGTCAACCACATTGCGGTGGCTCTGGAGTCCCATGTAGGCCAGACCAGGTAAGGATGGCAGTTTTCTTTGCTAAAGGGCATTAGTGAACCAGATGGGTTTTTCTGACAATTGGCAATGGTCAGCGCTAGTCTCTTAATTCCAGATAATTATTGAAGTCAAATTCCACCAACAGCTGTGTTGGGATTTGAACACAGGTCTCCAGAACATTACCTGGGTCTCTAGATTAACAGTCCAGCAATAATACCTCCATGCCATTGCCTCCCCATATTTGTGTGATTGCTTACCTGTACAAAAAATTCCCATACTGGACAATGACACAATGTGAGTCTACATTGTGCACTGGGAGCAGAATAGCAATGATGTAGAGAGGGTGTGTGGATGAGACGTAGCTAATGACAGGTAATCTGTGTGGCCTGCGTTTAAACAGCAACAAAGGTGGGAGAATGGAGTTGGATGTGTGAGGCAGTGTCAGCCATGCCAGCTACGTGCTGTGGATGTGTGGCTTTGTGGCTGTTTTGCCATTATATCACTAGTGAGGAACAGTACCAGATTGCCCATATTTGCCTGCTTGCATAGCAACCTTGTAAAAGTGATGGAGGTTCCAGGGATGCTGGCCTATCTAGTGAGCATTGAGTTGTTCCAGGAAAGACGTGGTGTTCCCTTGTTATTTTTGGTGGTAGAGGTCATTAATTTCGAAGGTGCTGTTAAAGAATGCTTAGCAAGTTGTTGCAGTGCATCTTGTGAATGGTAGAAATTGTAGCGCACTGGAGGGAATGACTGTTTAAGGTAACGGATAGGATGCAGATCAAGCGAGCTGTTTTATCCTAGATAGTGTTAAGCTTCCTGAGTGTCATTTGAACTGCACTCTTCTAAGTAAATGTACAGTATTCACAGACTTTACTGGACCAAGCATGTAAACACTGCGGCCAGAGGAGCTGGTCAGGGGTTGAATATTCTTCAGCAAATGATTCACCTTTTAACTCCCTCCTCGCCATCTACACGGCAGAAATGTGATAGAATAGCTTGTAAAGTGATTAATCAAAAGAGAGGAAATACTTGTTGAATGATCATATTTTAAAATGGAGTGGAATAGCAGAGGGACCTTCATGTTCATTAAAATGACCACACAAATAGCTAAAGGCATAAAATACAGACAGAATCCTTGGTTTTGAATCTACAACACAGAATACAAAGCAAGAAGACACTCAAATTTACAAGAACTTATTGAGACCACAGTTGTCATATTGTACGTAGTTTTGGACACTGTTTTGCAGGAGGAATATTAAATCAATTGTAAAGCTAAAGTTCAGATCCATTCAGATGTCACCCAGGACAAAAGGTTAAAAATTAAGAAGCCACTTAACATTCCTCTTTACTTATTCAAATGAATCATGGCAAGCTAGAATGAAAGAAGTGCAGATGGAAAACTTTTATGATGAGGCTAACTTGGAGTATAGCACGCCACAGGACTTGTTAACTTCTCAAATTAAATCGATGGTGTCTGATGCCAGGACACATGTTAAACCAAGCAGATCCATTGCCAAAATAAGTATGACATGACCACAACACACCAGGTACAATGGTGTGCAGGCACTATGCCAGGGTGAGAAGAAAGCCCCTTTTTGTCAACGTTACCAGACTTAACTCCAAAAAGAAATATGTTGGTCTTGCCTATAATGTTGTGCATGTGATTTAGGAGCAGAAGTGATTTTCCATTTTTGAAACACTGGAGCAACGATGAAACTTACAAAAATTTGTACAATGTAATTACACATAAAATTTTCTGTACTCATTTGGGAAAAGAATTTGGCACTTCTACCAATGCCAATGGGACTTCTAGACCCCTCAAAGCAGAGAGGCTGTGCTGAATATTGAGTGCAAATGATACTTTAAGTGCACCATTTGTTATGAAATTTATATAATCTATACATATTTTCCAGTTTATATCATGATGTCCAGTTCATTGTTTCTGATGCAATTATTTCCTTTTCTTCCATTTGTTTCCTTTTGTACCCCACAGTCCCCTCTTTTAACCAAAGGTTTTCACAAAAATAATTAAAATGTTCACTGCAGACAATCAGTTTTATTGATCCTAATTAGATTTTCAACTCAACATCAAAAGAACATCCAATAAGGAAGAGAAAACTTTCTTTCAGCATTCAAGATCCATGTAAGCAATTTTGCTCAATTTTAAAGGCAGGCTTCAGCTTCTTGCAACATCTGGTTCTGGGATATAAAATATTTTATTTTCTTTGGAGAGCAGAAGGATGGGCTTTGAGCCAAGAGAGGTCAAGCCTCCCTCGCACAGGGCTGTTGATGGGGACATGCTGCATTGTGCTCAAAGAAAGACCTGCATGAACCCCATGTCTAAACCCACTTTCTGAATCACTACTCGAGACAAACACTCATTTTTTGCTCACTTTTTAACCCCTTAAAGTATTGTTACTAGATGCAACATTGACAAGAAAATCCATCTTGGAATAACTTGGAAACATGTTTGCTAAATCACAAAGCATAATTAAATACACATGGATTTATATGCCAGGAGAAACTGAAACGTTCTTAAATGTACAGTCGTAACATTTCTGATATTAACTTCAGGGGTGTGGTGAGCTTATGTCATTTGTAATAATATGGGCAGAAATATATCATTTCATATTGCATGGGTAGGTTGGTATTACTCTTCTTTTTATAAACTTTTGCCAATATCAATCCTATATCTCTTCCTTTCTCACTGGTTGGTGCAAGATTTATGATGCCTGGCCTGCGTGACCACTACAGGAGACAATGGCCTAGTGGGATTATTGCTGGCAACCCAGATAACATTTTGGGACCCTGGGTTCGAATCCCACCATGGCAGATGGTGGAATTAAGAATCTAATGATGCCCATGAACCCATTGTCAATTGCCGGAAAAGCCCATCTGGTTTGCTAATGTTCTTTAGGCAAGGAAACTGCCATTGTTACCTGGTCTGACCTATATGTGACTCCAGACCCACAATGTGGTTGACTCTGAACTGCCCTCTGGGTGATTAGGGATGGGCAATAAATGCTGTCTGGTCATTCCCTAAATGAATAAAGAAAAAAACCCAAGTGTGGCCATCAGGGCACGACTCCTGAGCCTGGTCCTGTTTGCATACAAAATCCACAGATACCAACTTCCCAAAGAGGTCATTATTCAAGTGGAGCTGCTGGCTGCTTGCTCCATATCTACCGAAGGTCGCAACAGCCTTACTGCTGCCCCACCTCACACAGCATATTATATCAAAGTGATGGAATTTTCTGGTCCATAATACTTTGCTGTTTACAGGATAGGGGCTGGTTAATCATCAGGCAAACTCATATTTGTGTAATTCATCTAGTTTGGGTTATTCCTTTTTTGCCTTGGATGAGACTCAATGACATTTTGAACGCATACTGCATAACTATGCAGTCATGAGGAAATTGATACTGGCATGATTTGTATAAAGCTCGAAGAAATCCACAGCAGCACGTCTCAAAATAAGTAAAAACGTACTTTTTCTCTCATCTCAATTACCAAACCTGCAATGCTACACGTTCTACGCTGCCTCTGCAGTCCTCTCTTCCGTAACTATGAACCCTATTTGGACTGGTCAGGACCATCGATTATATATCTAAACATTTGTAATAAGACATTTAAAAAAAAAAACTCAGACTGCGTTTAAATTCAGCTCAAACTGAAGTGGAAAGCTATAATATCCAAAAGCTATAAGGTCTTTTGTGAAATTAGTTGCATCATTCTAAAACCCATGACTCATTGGATTAACCATAATTTTATATTCAACTGAGACATTAAACAAAAGCTCTAATTTTCGCCAGATAATTCAACAGATTTATACAATGGATGAGTGAGAAAAATCCCAGCTTCAGACTTAAATTCAGCTCACTACCCTGCAATACGTTCAGAAAAATCAGCCAGATTTTCGCATGTGTGTTTGCCAGCTAAAAATTCACATCTGTGAGCACAAGCGCAGGCAGTCATGGTTCCTCATTCCAGTTATTGAATAATTCCTTCTTTTCCCTAGTTCAAAAAGCAGCTTTATAATGTCCAAAATAGATCTTACGCAATACTTTTAGATGGATAAAGATGATTTTGAGAATCAGGCTTAAACACAGTTTTGAATTTGATGCTTATGAATCGGTTCAAGATCATTTGTAAAGTTTTAGTGTTCCTTCTGTCTGATCTCAGAGACATCTCTTGCAAGATGTATAAAATGTCTTATTTTCCCTCAGGAGAGTTCTACTTTAAGCTGAAGTACAATGAAAATACAGGATGGTACTGATACAGCATGATTCTGATTGTAAGTTGATACAAAGCACGATCGATACAGCTATAAATATACAATAAAAGCAGAAAGTGCTGTAGAAATTCAACAAGTCTGGCCACCTGTGGAGAGAGAAACAGAGTTAGCTTTTCAAGTCCTGTATGATTCTTCTTCGGAACTTACAGCTTGCAGCTGATTCTTATAATTTTCTTTGTTTTTAAATGATGCAGAATAAACCATATCTTTGATGAAACATCTGAAGGATGCATTTGTGATATGAATGAAAACTCCACCTCTGAAGCTGATTAATATTATAACATGAGTGAGTTGTATATATGAATCTATCGGGTACTTGTGGCTGTAGCTTATGAACAACCAATTTTGTGAATCATAAAATGATTGAAATCAGAAAGTAACTTGAGACCGAAATGACCTGCCAGCTGCTTTCCCTTCTTACCATAACTGTCATGCCAATTGTAAAAGCTAAGTGGGTGCAGCCCTTTCTCCCTCTTCAATCAGTAGATACGATGTCTTTGTCCAACAGAAGGAGTAACACGGATGCCTGAAACGTTAAATAGTTTTCAGTAATTTCAGGTCCATTGTACCTTTACAACCTGTATTCTCAGGACTCTGTGGGATGGGGGAGCTGTGATGCTTTTTTCAGATTTGTGTTGACTTATGGATCACTGAATTTCACCAATGGTTAGATCGTAGCAAAAGTAAATTCTCATTCAACCAGAAACTATCTCTTTCAAAAAATATGGTTCCTGGGAGCATACCAATGTTTGCAGGAGATATCCTTTAACAAAAAAAAAGTCACTAAACCATTCAATACCTCTTTAAAGAATTGGAAAGGAGCAATAAAAAACACATTATATACTATCTGGAGGGAGGATCAAATTAAATGTAGCATTCTGAATATACGGAAAATGTCAGAATTCAGCTGTTGAAACATGCTAATTACTGAAATTACAACAAAGCTAAGCAGTTGAAAGGTGAGCTGTGAAAGAGATTAAATGGAACTTAAAAGAAAAGCTCAAAAGAAAAATCATATCCTACTCCAGTAATCATTGCCAATGTGGAGGAGTCAAAGTCTCCTCCCTTTTCTGGCAAAATAACAGACAAAGAATTAGAAAAAGGGATGTGGATCTTTCAAAATGATTGTCAGATTAAATGCAGCACCAAGAACTATTAGTACTCATTAAATCTTAAATATTGAAGTTTCAAGTATATCATTAAAAATAATGATCTCTGCAGCTATTTTTGGTTGAGTCACAATGAAGAATATTGTAAATGAGAGATGAGGCTTTTGAGTATTTCCTGCAAATTCCTTTGAATTTGACTTACATCAGTTTAGTTTTAAGTCAGCATGTGTTTCTGCTATCATTTAGGCCCATGCCCATTTATCACAATTAACTGGTCAGTCACAAAGTCTCTAACCGGCAATCTCACCACCCACTCTTGTTCCTCACTGCACACATGTCAATTGTCTTGCTGCTGCATGGTTTCTGCTTCCAGAAGTTGCACAGCTAGAGAGACTTGCCTGCACTTAAAAGGCTTTGCTAGCTTGTTGTATTGTGTTTCAATTTGGTCAAGATGGACTGTCATTGCAGTGTAAAGTAAGTTTTGTAGTAGCAATGCAAGCAAATGAATAAGAAATAAACTAGGAACTAATGTGAGAAGCCAGTATATTACAGTACTAGAAACATAGGAGGCCATTCAGTCCATCATGTCCATGTAGACTTTCTGCAAAAGCAGCTGTTTGTCTCACTCCTCTGCCCATTCTCTGCAGACCTGTGTTTTTTTTCTCGTTAGCTTCTTGTCTAATAGATCCATGCAGGATGAATAAAAATTATGGGGAATGCTGCCAAACCCCCTATCTAATTTCTGAATAATGCAAGCTGCAAGGGGCCCCAGAAATATGTATTAATCATAGGAGTGGCCTCCTGTGCCTCCACACTTAAAAGCAGCAGCAATATTCTGGATGTTGCAGAGGCATGGATTCAGAGACCTACCAGCAGCATGACCACCAACAGAACGACATCAGAAACTACAAAGTAAAGCAATAGTGATAAGTGATGAAGCTGAACCATCTAAAAAGAAACCAAAAATATACAACTTCCACGTGGAATGGAAAAATGAATTGTTGTTGACAACTGTAAAAGACCAGCGCTTTGGCCTTTTATGTCACCAAAGTAAAGTAAAAAGGAACATTTTGAATGCACAACAATGCACACTAAATTCAAGCATACTTCTCCCTTGCAAAGCTTTGGTCAAAGAAAGTTAATGAGCTGAAGACAGTTTTAAAAATCCAACAAGTCATGTTTTTCTAAACCAGCGACAAAAAGTAAGGCCTGCTTGAAGCATCACTTTGCAGTTGCCATCTTCTGAAAAAACACAGGAAATCACTCACAGATGGTGGAGTAATTAAAAAAATTGACTGTGGCTGCTGACTTTTTATTCAAAGATTTTAGGTACAAAGACTAAATAACACCATTTCATGCTTCCACAGTATCAAGACAAGTGGAATCTTTGTCCAAAGATATCTTTCAGTGATTAGAGCAGGATCTGAAGGACTGTGAATGCTTTTCAATACAGTTCGATGAATCCATCGACATGACCTACACAGCCCAGCAAAATGTTGTTGTGTACATGGATTTCAGAGACATAACTAAAGAGAATCTTCTCATCCTGTTTATTCTTAGTGAGAGAACAATGGTGGGGATATCAACAATGGATTCAAAAGGTATACACTTGAGAAAAGCATTCCAATCAAGAAACTGGTTTCCATCACAACTGAAGGAGCACCAACCATGCTTGGAAAATGCAGGCTTTGTTGTATTTTGCAGAAATGATTCTGATTTCCGCTGTTTTGTCAATTACCACTATAAAATCACTCAGAAGCGCTAGTGAGTAAAGTTATAGGCTTTTCTCATTCAATGATAGTTGTTACAATTGTAAACTGGATTTGAGCAAGAGCCCTTCAGCACTGCTGAAATCCTTAATCGATGAATTCAATGTTGGCTACAATGAATTAATCCTCCATCTTAGGAGATGGTTAAGTCGAGGGAAAGATTTTTGCATCTGATGACTGTAATTGCCACTTTTCTTAACTCAAGGAATGAAGTGTACTGTAAACTGTCAGACAATGTGTGATTGCTTGACTTCAGGTTTCCCACAAACATTTCAAAACTAAACGAACTGAACTGTGAACTGCAGGGTTCGCCCATATGATCACTGCTGTGAACACATTCATATTGAAACTAGCGTGACTCCTTCCAAATAAAAAAAAATAAAATGCTACAACACTTCCTGTGTCTGGAGAAAATATCAGAAAAAATCAAAGACAAAAAAGAAAGCGTCCACCCAGAAAGCCCCTGTGCACACCTGAGGAGCTTAACAGAGGAACTGAACAGGCAATTTGAGGAATTAGTTGGAATGGAATAACTCATCACATTTGTCTCAAAGCCATTCCTTCAAGTAGACATTGGTGGTTTAGCTGCCAAATTTCATTTAACTTACAAAGCAGTGGTGTTGATATGGAGATAATAGCTATACAATATGATATTGAATTGCAAGACAGATCAAGGAACAGCAGTTTTTGGCGAGTCACAAATAGAGAAAAATATTTATTCTTATCATCCTATGCTTTTAAAATGAAATCTTGCTTGACTCTCCATTCCTCTATAAGACAGTTTTCTTCCAAATGAAGATAATCAAATTCAGTGCTACACCCACCTCACAGATAGCCATTTGATGGACTGAATACAAATAACATGCACAAATACACCAAGACTTCAAAGCAGCAGCAGATAACGTGCAGTCACAGGTGTCACACTGAGATTTGGTGTGAAGAGAACAAAATGAATCAAATCATTTACTTTGACTTAGACTTATAGAGCACTAAACATACACTGTTTATTCTGAAGTAAAGCAGAGAACTGCAGATGCTGAAGCTCTGAAACAAAAGACAGAAAAAAAAGGTCATTAGACTTGACACTTTAACCTTTTCCAAAACTCTCTGTAACTATTTATTCTGTACATTCTTTAGAGTCAATCTTGGGTTGTACTTACATTCAAGGAGTAACCTTATGCTTAAAAAGGGCTCACCACAGAAGCTATGGAGGCTGGGGTCACTGAAGAAATACGAGAAAGAGAATGCCAAATAGTTAGATATTAAAGTGACAAGAGGTATGGAGAGAATGCAGGAATATGGCATTGAGATAAAGGATCAGCCATGATCAAATTGAATAGCAGAGCAAACTTGAGGGGACGAATAGCCTCTACCTGGCCCTAGTTTTGTATGTATTGGAGACCATTGATTTAGACTCTGTCCAAATACGTTTTATTTACAGTCACAGCAAGAGGCGATCTGGACCAGTAGCTTTATACTATACAACATTATGCACATTATAAATTGGACTAAGAGTTATTATTTTACATTTTCACACTGAATGTCTTCTTGGCTGTACCGGAAGGGCAAAATGCAATAGATATCAAGTTGTGTATTGACGCTAAAATAACAATATAACATATCTGCAAGGTTATGATTGATCAGAAACTTAAGAGTACTTGTAAGAAAAAAGAATGCAAGAAATGAGTAGGAGTAGGTCATTCAGCACCTGAAGTCTGCTCTACCATTCAATAATATATTGACTAATCTACACCAGGCCTCAACTCCTCATTTTTGCCAACTCCTCAGAGCACTTAATTCCCTGATATCTCAAAAATCTATCTGCCTCTTCTTTAAATACTTCCAGTGATTGAGATTCCACAACTCTTTGGGGCAGAGCATTCCAGACGTTCACACCCCTCTGGGAGATGAAATTTCTCCACACTTCAGTATTAAATGAGTATCCACTTATTCTGTAAACATGTCCCTATTTTGAGACGCCCCCACCAGTAGAAACATCTTCTCAACATGTACCCTCTCAAGCCCCCTCAGAATCCATTCATCATCAGGGCTTTCTTGAAGCTTTACACTTTTTCCTTGAAAAGAGATGTGAATAAGCCCCAACAACCACTAGCCACCTTCGCCTGGATGAGCTCATTCTCACGTTGAAAATCTTCTCCTATAACCCATCTCACTTTCTCCAAGTCAAAGGTTTGGCAATGATACTCAAATGGGTTCCAAATTATGGCTGGCTCGTTGTCGGGTGTGTAGAGCAATCCTTGTTCCAGTCCTATCAAGCCTACTCCCACAGCTCTCTCTCTGATGTAGCAATTATGTCATTGGTGCTGCTTCCTGCTGTCATCGAGAATTAGAAAAAATTATTAGTTTTGTTTGTAATTTCCATTTTTTTTCTCATTAATCCATTTCTTCCACCCCTTCCCCCCATTTATTTTACTGTTTCTTTTTCTGGGGATAGGCTATACACCAATATCCATTACAAATCCAATGACTCCCATAGTAAATGGACTAGATTTTATCATACCCTGCATCCAGCAAGGACTCCACTGCATTCACCCAGTTTCTCTGTTTCCTTCACACCTATTCTGATGATTTCACCACCCATCAGGGTGCCTCTGACATGTCCTTCTTTATCATCAACCAAGGACTCCCCCCCGCCACCCATCATGGTTGACTGGGTCCTCAGCTGTATTTGTCCCCAAACCATTTCCCACATTTGTGCCCTCACTCCTTGCCGAAATAATGTCAGGGTTCCCCTTATCCTCACTTTCCACCCCATAAATCTTTACATTCAAAGGATCATCTGATCATCCTCCACTATTTCCATCATGTCCAGCGGGATTCCATCGCCAAACCACATCTTTCCCTCTCCTCCACTGCCAGCATTCCACAAAGACTATTCCCTTCATGACACCTTGATCCGCTCCTCCATCATTCCTAACACTTTCTCACTCCTCCATGGCACTTTCCAATGCAATTACAGAAGGTGCCCTTTCACCTCCTTCTTTGTCACTGCCCAAGACTCCAAACACACTTTCCAGATGAAGCAGTGTTATATTTCTGAGAATCTAGTCTGTTGCATTCACTGCTCTCAATGCAGTGTCCTTTACATTGGCGAGACTAATTGCCAATTAGAGCTTGGAGGAATGAGGGGTGATCTCATTGAAACATATAAGATGCTGAGGGGATGAAAGCAAAGTACTGCAGACTCTGGAAATCTGAAATAAAAGCACACAATGCTGGAGAAACTCCAGACAAAATGCAGACTGGAATTGCAGCACCCATTTACTTTGTCTGTAAGAATGACCCTAATTGTTTGCCGTTTCAATAAACAATCTTGCTCCCATGCTAACATTTCCTTTGAGAAAAAGTTTAATGCTGCAATGGTCCAATGAAGCTCAAAGCAATCTAGAGCAACAACACCTAATTTTTCACTGTGGCTTTTTACAGTCTCTAGGACTCAATATTGAGCTCAACAACTTCAACGCTCAGGACCATGTCCTCCATTTTGATTCCAGACCCCAACCCCCTGCCCACCTCCCCCACCCTGACCTCCACATCACCTACCACTACCATCATCAACTATGTCATTTTTGTGTCACAGAGTGGTCTCCTTTGCCATCCTATCATTTAAATCTCTAAATTCTCCATTATGGCCATTACCACTCCCTTTGTCTTTTGCTCCAGATGCTCTCACCATCTTTCCACTCACTCCTTATCCCTTTTTGTCAACAGCATAAAACCCAACATTTTTCCAGTCACTTTCCGTTCTGAAAAATCGTTAAATCAGACTCAAAACAGTTGTTTCTCTCGCCACAGATACTGTCAGTCATGGTGAGTTTCTCCAGTATTGTTTGTTTTTATTTCAGATTTCCAGCACCTGCAGCACTTTGCTTCCATCCCCTCAGCATCTTGTATGTTGCAGCAAGATCACCCCTCATTCTTCTATGCGCTAATGAACAAAGGAGTTAATGTTCATGTTAAGTCAATCCTTCATCCTCAGAATCAATTTACTGAGTCTCTTTCGAACTGCCTCCAAAGCTAATATTTTCTTTCTTAAATATGGGGACCAAAACTGTACACAGTACTGCAGGTGCAGCCTCACCAACACCTTGTACTATCGTAACAAGAATTTCCTATTTTTAACCCCCAGCAATAAAGACCAAAATTCCTTTTGACCCTTAATTATTTGCTGCACCTGCGAGCTAACATTTTTGTGTTTCCTACAATAGTGCTTGACCTCACACTTTCCTACATTGAACTCAATTTGCCAGGTTATTGCCCACTCACTTGACCTACCGCTTTCTTTTTGGAGATTACTTACAACCTCTTCACAACATGCCCTCCTACCTACATTTAAAGAGGCTGTTGGCAGCAATCTTCACCGTTAGTAGTAGCTCACACAGAGTAGGGATCTGGCGTGCCCGTGCAACAAGTCTTAAAGATGTATTAAATAAAAGGATTGGTAGAAAAACAGAGAAAGCTATGATAGTGGGTAACAACAGTGAAAAAAATTAGCACCAGGGCAGTCACAACGACCTTAATTACTTCTTTCTGTGCTGTGATCTCTAAAATTTCTATTCAGCACCAACTCTCTTATTGGAATTAAATGCTGTAAATATTATTAGGTTCAGCCAGTCCACTATTCCTGTAGGTGAGGTCTAATTACCCATTAGCAGGAAGCGACCCTCAGCTGTCCAATATCTAAAGTATTCCTGATCAGTACATTTCATATTTTCAGATAATCTCACGTTCTTACTTTCAAACTCAGTAAACATTTCACAAGACCATGGTATGGACTGCAAACTGCAAAACAGATTTATTAAACATAAAGGAGGTAAGTGAACAGTAGCAATGGAGATTTACAGTAACAGATGTGACTAGAATTGCAGGAATGATAGAAGGTACAGTCATACCTGTAACTTGAAGTTTCAGTGAGGTCTTTGGATAGTCTGTGTTAACCTGAATTGAAGATTTGCTGATGACCTTCAATGGAGTCTTTCTGGCAAATGTGCATCATTACTTAGTGCCAATCACCTGCTTTCTCCATGTACCCTTTCACATGAGTTTTGTCCAAATAATCCTCCAAAGTCTCTTACATCCAAATGAAGTAGCCAATTAAACATACATTGAAATAAAACCCATATGCTTAATAGTTTGACTACCAACTTGGATTTCCGTCACTGGTTTAACATGCCTCCTCACAATACTGTATAACAAATGAAACCTACTCATTTTCTCATTTTAACCCTTTATTTTGCTGTGATTGAACGGGTAACATGATACATTCCCCCTTCAAGCCACGTATGATTTGGAACTATTTGCCTTTTCTTCATTGTCACTGGGTCAAAATCCTGGAATTCCCTTCTTAACACCATTGTGGGTGTACCTACCCCAAGAACTGTAGCCATTCAAGATGGCAGCTCACCACTAATTTCTATATGGTAATTAGGGATGATCAGTAAATAATGGCCAAACCATTGATGCTCACATCTGGTGAATGAAATTTAAAGTCATAGATTAAGTGATAAGGTTTTTAAAATGCTGTAACTGTTGATTACTAGTTTAAAAAATATGATGTAAACTGTTCCAATGATGGGCCAAATACATGGATAAATATAACGAAAAACATTCTTATTCTTCTACTAAATGTGTGAACACAAAAGGCAATTGAATGTTGCTTTAAAAATAAATTGTGCGGCATTAAAACCTTTAATTACGAAGAAGCAAGTTAGTTAGATCAGCAAAGCATGAAGGCATTTTCTCTTTGTAAGACAACTGATCTATGGTCTCATTTACTTTACACAATTTTCCTACATAGGTACGAAGTGCAATATTTAATATTTTAATCAATTTGTCTACTGCTTCTGCTATTGTATGATGTTGATGTGCCACAAAAAATATGATTGGAGGAGGAAACACATAAACTCAAAGATTCATCTCAATGTCACATGTAAGATGCTGAGTCTAAAAGAGTTTAAAAGCCACAGTGAAAGATGTTACTGTCTAGCGGGGGTTGGGCTGGAGACAAAAGCAGAGACTGTACAAATAAACTCCAAATTGAATTATGCCAGATATCTGAGTAAAACCACTACTGCAGCATAGGGCCTCATTAAGATTTAATTATTGTTTTAAAGGTGCTTATTATATAGAAAATTATGTTTCCCACCTCGTGTAATTAGACTTTCAATACAGAAAATCAGATTCACTTGGGTTGTCAAAGTTGACAAGCCTGTTATTTGGAAGGGTTGATGTATTCCATAGAACAGAACAATTTGATTTATATCTTACAAATCAGTTAACCTCATAATTCACTCACCATTTTAAATGCAATGTAAATTACATCTCACAGCCTTTATTGTTTATTCCGTTAATACCATATGGTAAAAATGAATGTTGAAAAAATGATTAAATTAAATCTGCAGATTGAAACATGTCTACGACTACGAAACACGTTCATATAACCTTTGGTTACAGTGCTACAGTGACAGTGTAAATGTCAATCAGGCATTAGTTATGATCTGTGGTTGTTGTTTCAGCTGCCTGATGTAAACTCTCAATAGCAGTGACTACAGGTGGGAACATTGGCACACAAAATTGCTACTTATTTCTGTTCCTGTATTCACCATTTTTGGTTATGTACACAGAACAGAGTTATGCAAAATTACCTCACAAATATTGTGTATTTTGTGTATTTTCTTCAAAGTAACTTTCAGAAGAAAAGTTAATGTTATGCAATTTTGTCTTTCCAATAAGAAAATCTATTTAATGCAATTTAATCATTGGAAATGATTTAACTACAGATCCTATTGAATAAAATATTGGGAAGACTGAAGTCATTGGTTCTATAAACCATGTGGATTTTCAAGAAAACAATGAAAGATTAACGTATAGAAAGAGGCTTTTCAGACCATGATGGCACAGCCTTAAACAAACCAGCTGCCCACTCTAATCCCACATCCCAGCACTGGTCTGTATCCCTGAAGGTACCCCACTTCAAATGTCCGAATCCAAATATTTTAAATGAGCAGAGATTTCTGCATCAATAATCAACATAGGCAGCAAATTCAAGATACCCGCCACTCTCAGGGTGAAAAAAGATTTTCCTCAGATCCCTCTAATCCATCTACCAATCATCTTACCTTCTGGTAACTGATTTCTCAGCAAGGAGAAACACCCTTTCCTGTTTACTTTATCTCAGCATGTCATAGTTTTGCACAGTTCAATCAAGTCACTAAACAGCTTCTCTGTTCTAAGGAAAAAAAAACTCTAGCCTATCCAATGTGGAGCTGGAGGAACACACCTGGCCAGGAAGCATCAGAAGAGCAGGAAAGTTGACATTTCAGGTCGGGACCCTTCTTCAGAAATGGGGAGGGGGAAGGGAGCTGGGAAATGAATAGAGAGAGGAGGAGTGGGGCTGGGGAAGGTAAGTGGGATGGTGATAGATGAATGCAGGTAGAGAGTGGTGGGGATTGGTCAGTAAGATGGGTGGGGTAGATAGGTGGGAGAGAAGATGGAAAGGTTGTGTCAAGTCAAGGAGGCAGGGATGAGAGGGAGGCTTGGACATGAGATGAGGCCGGGGGTGGGGAGATTTTAACACTGGTGAATTCCATGTTTAGGCCATCGGGCTGTAGGCTCCTGAGGCGGAGTATGAGGTGTTGCTCCTCCAGTTTGTGTGTGGTGTCATTGTGGCACTGGAGGAGGCCCAGGATGGACATGAGACCCAGCGAGTGGGAGAGGGGCTTAAAATGATTGGCTTCAGGAAGGTGTTGTCATTGGTCGCATACAGAGCACAGATTCTCCACAAAACGGTCTGAGTCTACACTTTGTCTCATCACTGTAGAGGAGACCACATTGGGAGCAGCGGATACAATAGACCAAGTTGGTGGTTGTACAGGTGAACCCCAGTATGTTATGAAAGGTATGTTTTGGGCCATGAATGGAGGTGAGGGGGGAGGTGTAGGGGCAGGTCTAGCACTTCGTGCAGTTGCAGGGAAATGTGCTGGGTGTGGTGGGGTTAGAGGGGAGTCGCGGAGTGAGCAGTCCCTACAAAAGGCAGATAAGGGTGGGGAGGGAAATATATCTTTGATTGTTGGGTCGGATTGTAAGTGGCGGAAGTAGGGGACAATGATACACCAGATGCAGAGGTTGGTAGGGTGGTATGTGAGGACAAGGGGTTTCTGTCTTTATTTTTGTTGGGGGGTGGGGGTGTGAGTACAGAAGTGCAGGAAATGCAAGGAACACAATTGAGGGCAATTTTGATTACCAGAAGAGGGAAGTTACAATCCTTGAAATAGGAGGACATCTGGGATGTCTGGGAGTGAAATGCTCCATCTTGGGAGCAGACGTGGTGAGGCGGAAGAATTGGGAGTAGGGGATCGCATTCTTGCAGGACAGTGGGTGAGAGGAGGTGCAGTCCAGGTCGCTGTGGGAGTCAGTGGGCTTGAAATAGATGTCAGTTTCGAGGCGGTTACCAGAGATGGAGACTGAGAGGTCCAGGAAGGAGAGGGATGTATCGCAGATGGTCGAGGTGAATTTGAGACTGGGGTGAAAGGTGTTAGTAAAGCTGCTGAACTATACAAGCTCCTCATGGGAGCATGAGGCAGCATGGATACAGTCATCCATGCAGCAAAGGAAGTGGTAGGGGATAGTGCCAGTGTAACAGCTGAAAAAGGACTGTTCCGCATATCTTACAAAGAGGCAGGCATTGCTTGGGTCCATGTGGGTGTCCATGGCCACTCCCTTGGTCTGTTTGCAGTGAGGGGACACATAATATAGGTCAGATGGTTGGCAAACCATCATTCTAACTATTTTTTCCAGTGGTTGTAATGAGGCCAGCCAGCTAGATGTCAGAGAATATGAGTTCCCTGCTTAGGCCAGTTAATTTGGTACAATCAGGGATCCCTGGCTGACATAAAAAGATTATATGTCAGAAATACTGACTCTCTGGTGCCTGACTCTGTATGAGGCAGTACTATAGTCAAGGGCTGATCGCGTGTAAATAAAGGGTGATGTGTTGATGGGATACCAGCCTCTGTAGAGCGATTGCACTTCTAAGTTAGTATCCATAATACAGGGCGGGGGGACGGGTAGTGAATGGATGAGTGCCAAAACAAAAAGTGCATATTTAAATCAACAATTACAAAGCAATTCAGCTTTTTAATATGCTGGCCATGTCATTGTATGGTCGTCTTGAGCATGTAGCTAGGAGTGGGAAGCACATTTTTTAAAACAAAATGTATTTTGAAAGGCCAGAAAGGAAAATTGTGACTGTTTTAAGAAATATCATTGGCACATTCACCTCTTCCCCTTCCCAAGGTGCTCAAAACCCTCCCTGCCCAATGCCTCTGGCTTCCTTGGGTCCAGCTTCCACTGGGGCCTTCATCCCAGGCCTTCTGTGCCCACAACTGAGCTCTGACCAGCAGGTCTAGAAGATGTGAAACTTTTTACCACTGAAGGCAGTAGTTCAATTTTGGCATTGTTTTCTTTTATTTAAAAAATACACTTTATACATAAAATAATTCAATAAATACATATGAGAGGTACTAAAACATTCCTGTACAGTCTTTCCAGAGCAAACAACAAACAACACATTGGAATTTGACATTCCTCAGAGTTGTCTGGCAGTTGCAAACCAGAAGCATTTTCTATTCATGCAGGAAATTATTAACATTCACTGTTAGGCAATGAGGGGTCTGACAAGTGAACAGCCCCTCGATATAATTGGCAGAAAGACCATAGACAGGCTGTGGTGGTGGGGATTGGGGAGGGGTGGGTGGTGGCTGACTTTTCCTCCTCAAATAGAAACCAACCAACTTTTCAGTCAGCATGTGTTGAGAAGAGGATTTAGAGTCAAGTAGTCCTTTTCCCATAAAATCCTGCCCCGCAAAATCCCCTGATGTGGCTTGGTGTCATATTTTGTTTCATTGCACTTTTGTGAAGCGCGTTGGGCTATTTCATGATGACAAATGCAATATGTAAAAATTAGTTGTTGATGTTGAATTGGTAACATAAAGTTTTTTTTGTCTTGGAAATAATTGTGAATTTGAGTAGAGTCTAGGAGTTACTACAGGCCAGTGACAACAACTCAGTACACTTAAGTCAGCTCAATTGAAGGTTAAATCTGAAATGAGACCTCACTTCAATTCCTGCAACCTGGAATGTGTTTACTAGAAGAAGAGAAAGGCTCCAGCCTAACAGCATTCACCTTTCTTCAAACTTGCAAAATGATGCTCTTGTCTCTGACAGTCCACATTAATCATAGTCTCACAATGCTTTCATGTTTGAATTTATTGATGTTAATAAAGTTATAGATTGGTTGAACAGTTTATTTCATTTTTCTTTGGCGTAAAAATAGCATCTAACCAGAAACAGAAGGCCAGATGCTACATTTACACAAAATCCAGACAATTGTCCAGCACATGAACATTATGTGTACAGGGAAACTACACTTCCAGCAAAGTAACTTAATTACATCACTACATAAACGTATTGCTGACTAGCACTGTATGCAACCTGGGAATATTTGAAGTTTCACAATAACATTTCTAGGCAAATTAGTGCAAGCCACATTAGTAAAGGACCTATTGCAGAAATCATTACTTCTGAGAAGCAGATAAACACAGCCAACTATTTCAGAATAGAGGTTTCTGCTGAAATACCATTTGGATCATGCAACGGTTGGGAATTCATCATAGAAAACACATGTATTTCCAAGTGTCTAGAATTCCACTATTTTCAAGGAATGTTAAGAACAAAGGAAGTATCAATTTACAAGGAACTTCCTCAGGAAAAGCAAGAAGCAACATGGAGAAATCAAACAAAAGCAGAAAATTCTAAATCAATGCTCAAATCAGTTTAGGGGACCATAACATAATGATGTCAACAAAACATTATGAGTTTAAGGCCCAATGAAAAACTTAAGCTCACAATCTTGGCATTCAGCGGACTACTGAGGGAGACTGTGTTTTATGCGACCGTTAACCTGGGCCTTCTCAACTCTCTAAGCATGTACAAGATCCTGCAACACTGTCCTGTATATCAGAAGAATAGCCAACTTCTCCAATCAATGCTGTTACCAATATTTAACCCTCAACAACGATCGCTGAAAGAGACAATTCGGTCATTTACCTCATTGCTTTTTGTGAAATTCAGGTGTACACAATTTCCTTATGTTACGTTACCAACATTTCAAAAGTACGAAATAGGCTGTGAAATGCTTTGGTCCATGCACAGGCTGTAAAAGGGGTTATATAAATTCAAGTTATTTTTCTCGTACTACACAATGTATAAACATAAAGAGGGTGGATGAATGAAATTTGGAATATTTTTATAATTTGACAAAGTCTACCAAGTTTAATACTAGGTGCTGATTTTTATTTATTTGATGGTGAATGTTCCCACTCATAACTGAGATGCACATTTAAAATAAATCACAATTATCTGAACCAATATGTGCGAGTATATTGAGTAATGATGTTACATATATGACGCACTGTTGGTGTTCTGAGAGTTTATTTCTGCTGTCCTGACAGCAGTTTAGATCCCAATCCATGCAGAAGGGAAGAGTACAATTGATGAAATATATACTGCCACAAATAGCCTTGAGACGAAATACCCCGAGGTCTTGTTCATTGTTGCCGCTGACTTCAACCAGGCCAACTATAAGATTGGGCTACCAAGATACCAACAGCATATCTCCTGTCCCACCAGAGGCCCAAAAACTCTGCGCCATTGCTGAACAAACATCAAAAACACCTACCACTCCATTCCCTGCCCACACTTTACTAAATCAGATCATAAGGCTGTGCTCCTTCTCCCAACTTACAAGCAGAAACTGTATCATGAGGATCTGGTACAGAAAGTCATACAGTGCTGCTCTGAAGTAACGGATCAGCTCCTATGTCATTGCTTGGAGTCGGTGGACTGGGCCATATTCAAGAACTCAACAACCAACCTAAATGAGTATACCACTACCATAACAGACTTCATAAATATATTTGTAGAGGACTGCTTGCCAAAGAAGTTAATCCGAGTGTTCTCCAACCAGAAACCATGGATGAACCGGAGGATCCACTCCCTGCTGAAGTCCAGGTCTGAGGCATTCAATGCAGGTGTCCCTGACCTATACAGGATATCTAGGTACGACCTTCACAAAGCATTCAGGGATGCCAAAAGACAATACCAGACTAACCTGTCCCAGACTAACCACACAAATACATATGTTACATGCAAAGCTTACGTGCAAAGTCAAGTAAAATTACTGACAACAATGCATCCCTCCCGTGAGCTCAATGCATTTTATGCTCATTTTGAACAGAAGGTCAGCAAAATTATGTCACCTGCACTGATAGATTCGAGTGCCCCGTACCTGCAGTCACTGCAGTGGGCCAGCTGGCAGGATATTTGCAGGCATCTTTAGCCTCTCCTTACTTCAAAATGAGCTTCCCACCTGCTTCAAGACCACTACTATCCTGGTGCCAAATTAAAATCAGGAATCTGCCTTAATGACTACCGCCCAGTGGCTCTGCCATCCATCATTATGAAGTGCTTTGAGAGGTTAGTAATGGCACACATCAACTCCAGCCTCCCAGACTGCCTTGATCCACCACAGTCTGTCTACTGTCATAATAGGTCCATGGCAGGCACCATCTCCCCTGGCCCTACACTCATCCCTTGAGCATCTGGGTAACAAGGACATCTACGTGAGACACCTATGTTTTGACTTTAGCTCTGCCTTTAACAACATAATTCCAACAAAACTCATCTCCAAATTCTGAGACCCCGTTCTGAGAAAGGTTCACTAGACTCGAAACATTAACTCTGATTTCTCTTCACAGATGCTGCCAGATGTGCTGAGCTTTTCCAGCAATTTCTATTTTTGCTCCCTTTACTTCTTCCTCAGTTTAAAATTAATTACCAAGCCTAAGGTAAGAATAGCCTTTGAATAAACTTGTGCCATCATCTGCGTTATTCAGAAAATTTGAAATTGTGCCATTTTTGTTTTTCGGTAAATTTTATTTTTCTGGAATTAAAGCATCAATGTCTCATTCAATCTGCAGACCTCTTACTGTTGAGGAAAGAAGATTGTATTTTTGGAATTAAAAATAACATTTCATCAAAATATCACAATTATTGGTTGTTCATCCAGTTTGATCACATTTGATCACTAATGCACAGATATAAACCAGTGTCTTTAAAAAAACGTGTAAACTCCAACAGTGTTTGAACAATGTGATGATGTGGAAATGCCGGTGTTGGACTGGGGTAGACAAGATCAGAAGTCACTCGACAACTGGTTATAGTCCAACAGGTTTGTTTGAAATCACAAGCTTTCAGAGTGCTGCTCCTTCATCAGGTGAAGTGACTTTAGGGTTAACGTATACAATATTGAATATACTGGGACAGTTACCTGCAGTACACTTGGACCTTAAAATTAAGCTGTTTGTATGTTAAATGTTAATGTGGAAAGATCAAAAAAAGGATGTGTGTATGTATAAATAAAGTGTCTTTCACAAAGTCAGGATATCAGAAGTGATTTATAACTAATGAATCATTTTGATATTTAGCCATGCACTGTTATGATATTGGACATTCCGTTGTCCACTGTCGTAATGGAGTTGCAGACATAACCATCAATTTTAAACAATTGTGCTAAAATAATAAACCAGTTTCCTATTAAGGTATTAAACATTTCTACACTTGTTTGTCATTTATATAAATGATTTCGATGAGAATATAGAAGGCATGTTTAGTAAGTGTGCGGACAACACCAAAATTGGTGGCATAGTAGACAGTAGTAAGTCTACAATCATACTAACCATGCCTTCCATATTCTCATTCAAAGAAGGTTTTCCAAGATTAAAAAGGGATCTTGATGAAATGGGTCAATGGGCTGAAAAATGGTAAATGAAGTTCAATCTGGATAAAAACGAGGCATTGCATTTTGGTACAACAAACAGAGTTAGGACTTATACAATTAATGGTAGGGCCTTGAGTGGTGTTGAGAACAGAAGGATCTAGGAGTTCAGATACATAATTCTTTGAAGTTTTCATCACATATAGACAGAGTGGTTAAAATGGCGCTTGGCATGCTTGCTTTAATTGCTCAGTCATTTGAGTATAGGAGTTGGGAAGTCATGTTGAGGTTGTACAGGACATTGTTGAAGCCTCTTCTGAAATACTGTGTCCAGTTCTGGTCATCCAGTTATAGGAAGGATATTATTAAGCTGAAGAGGGTTCAGAAGAGATTGCAGGATATTGCCGGGTATGGAAGGTTTGAGTTATAAAGAAAGGTTGGACAGGCTGGGACTTTTTTTACTGGAGAGCAGGAGGTTAAGAGTCAACTTGATAGGAGTTTATAAAATAATGAGAGGTGCGTATAAATTAAGTTAATGGTAGTTGTCTTTTCCCTAGGATGGGGGATTTCCAGACTAGGGGGCACATTTTTAAGGTGAGAGGAGAGAAATTTAAAAAAGATGTGAGGCAAATATTTTACAGAGAGGCTGGTTCGTGTGTGGAATGAACTTCCTGAGGAAATGGTGGATGCGGATACAATTACAACGTTTAAGACATTTGGATTAGTACATGAATAGAAAGGTTTGGAAGTACATGGGCTAGGAGCAGCTAGGTGGGACTGGTTTAGTTTGGGATTATGTTCAGCCTGGGCTGGTTGGACCTAACAGTCTGTGCTGTACGACTCTATGTCTCTATAACACTGGAGGAATACTACACTGATCACAGCTATCATAATGTTTTTTACTATAGTGCACATCTGATGTTTGCATATCACTATTGTCAAAAGTAACTTGCTTTCCCGGTACAAGACTACTTGCCCTCCTGCAGCTCTGCTTGTAAATGTTCCCATATGGCATTACTTCAAAGATAAACAAAAAATATTTTTAATAAACCAAAAGAATTTGATGCAGCAGCAAGGGCAAGATGAAATTATCCCATTTCCTGTCTAAAGCAACTATGGATGAACTTTCTTACCCTACCTTTTCAAGTTTGAATAATTTAGTACTTACGCAGGATTATAACATGATAAAGAGCAGAAGTTAATTGTCACACTGCCTGTCAACGTAACAGGACAGATTTCAGTGCTGATTCAATGGCAGCACAAAATTAAATCACAATGTCTCAGCTGCATTTCAGCCAGAAGCACTATTCCTGCATTGAGGTATTTAATTTATTAAATTGCAACATGAACAATTAACCAAAGTAAATGTAACTACATTGGAAACTTGAAACAAAATGCTGGAAATATGCAACTAACATCTCAAACAAGGATTAATGCTAGGTTAATATTTATAATGCTTCACCAGAACTGATAATGCAGCAACACCATGTCATAGATATTAATGTATCAATGTATTCAATTTACTAAAGGACTAATTTGCAAAATATTGTCTTGAAGATATACCTTCATCTTTTTCCTTATTATTAAATATAGGGCAGAAGGTTATATCAAGCAAATTGCAAGCACATACCTGGTTTTAAACATTGGAAATAGGTCCAAAATAAAAGATAAAGGAGTTGACATTGGCACAATGTGCGATATACAGCATTTAAGTAAATAATAAACATCTATAATTGCCTTCAGAAAGTACACCATTCAAACAGTTAATGTGCATGATTAGCTGTATTCTCAATGTCTCCCTTTTCCAAGAATTAATTAGTACCACTGTTGTGTGTTCACATGACCACTTCTCACGCCAAACCGATCCAGCAGCTGTCAGCACTGCAACAACGTGATTATTGCTGATGTTTACAAGTTCACTGAGTTATCACAGTCATGTTGGAAATACTTCTTTCAAGGCACAATGATCACGTTTAACCTTAATCACAGCAAAATATATAGCAATTGCATTAACTGAATGTTTAATACCTTAAAAATATTCCAAAATATTGATTGCTTTATGGTGTGCCCTTATAGTTGTTCATTATGCTGTACAAGGTAGCTGGACATTTGGTCAGTGAAGGTAGATTTGCCATGACCATTCACCTTTTCAATTAGAATGTTCAGGGCTCTCTCTGACTGTTGTGGCAAGGCAAAATAATTAGATTGTCTAATGCAAAGAGGCTCTTATCTTAAACAATATGTAGCATATTATAATGATATAAATCAGGCATGAGGTACACATTGATATGACAGACACTGTTCCGAAGGCTATGATGAGACCTCGACGGTAGGTCTATATCCCTCGAGATCCAGAACACTTTTCCAATCTAAATTTTACTATTTCATTATATTAGGTAGAGTTTAATGCACTGCTCAGTCTTTCTGAACCAACCCATTTAAGAACAACTCCCTCATGCTTGTTTCTATTATTAGCATTTATACACTCATGTACATAAATACAGTTACCACTACCCATTTACCTCCACGTCTCTGACTTTACAGATTCAGGTGGTCTGGAGGGTTTCACTATTCTGCCAGAATGCATATTTTTTGGACGTAGAAGATTGGTTGGTCAATGCTTGAGCACTGTTGAACTTGATCCTGTTCTTGAATGTGTAAGACTTGTAAATTCTTTAAACAGGAGGACCTTTTACCTTGCAAGTCCTTTGCAGAGGGTGTAGTTCTTCCCGAACCAAGCAATTTGTCCACATATCATCTAGAGGACCCTTAATTTTGTGAATACTCATGATGGAAGACACCTACCCTTTCGGAATAAGTAGTTTCTTACTTGCAGTTTCTTGGATCTCTGCACCAGGTAATTTCTCCCTGATTGTATCCTGATTTGTGGATACTGGTCATCCTGTCACAGTTGTGTCTTCCATGGAGTTGTATTCTCCAACTTTAAGCTGTGTGAACAAATATTTATTCTCAATCTGCGGGCCAAACTGTGCTGAAGTATGGAGACTTGCACTGTGTTTGCTTTCCTGATAAACTCAATATGTTTCCTCAAGCACGCTACTTGAAGATCACTGCTTACTGACCAAGATCTCTGTCACTGGCACTGCTCATTATTCCTTGGCAAGAAGAGTTTTATGTCAATGAACAGCCTATTAATATTAAACTTCATATTGGGGCGAGTGTCACTATATTATCAGATTTTGTAGCATCTGTGAGAAGACAGAAGTTGCAGCCTACAACAATGAAACGACATCGTCCATGAGTTATAGATCTCATTTTTAAAGGCGTACTGCAAACAAGACAAGGGAAGTGTAGAGAAGATATACAAACTTCACAGTCAAGTTAAGCACAACAAAACCACTGTCTCTCTAAATGTATTTCTTAGAATTACATAATTTTATAGCACAGAAGGATGCCACTCAGTTCATGCTAATTATTTAGTACCATATCCTGATTCCTTGGTCCGTTATTATTATCTTTTCCCAGATACCATTTGTAGCTTATTCTCAGAGCTCTCTGTTGTGCACAATCTTGAATAACAAAACTAATAACCCTTAAAACAATCCTAAAATAGTTTAACAATAAGAACATTTAAACATTGTGCGCACAATTAAGCACAAATCTATAATATATTATACACCCGTCTTAATGCACTTGCCAATGAATGTTACTGTGATTTTGCTCCTTCAGTTTCATTTTGTTACTATACATGGTCATTGGGTGAAATCGACAAGAGTGTGCTAAATTACACAGGCAAGTTAAGTGGCTGCAAGTTTAGACAAAGCATATACAGCACTGACACTTACAAAATCCCAGAGCTGCTATGACTCCAGAAATGACTTTTATTTCACTGGACTAATCATAATTTTGATAAATGATCAGGAAAACTATGCGAACATAATTTAGATAAGTGAAAACAAGTCTTTCTAGGTTCATTCCTAAGGTAGTCATGTACAGCCCTGTAAAGCAAACTGCTGCATTGAGTTCTGTTGAGTCTCTAGCACATTCTGTACTATTGCAAATATCTGAAAATGGCAGGAAGGGCAGTAGATCCATCAAGCCTGTCTCATAACAGTGCAACATTCAGCTCTATCATTCGAGACAATATTTACGGTAAATGCTCCTCTGACCTTATGATGACTGCAAATAGCTTTCTGCTTTTGTGATGAAAAGCATCAAAGGTACAGAAAGCACGTGGAGCTTTTTATGAAGAACAGAATTGCTGTCATCGGCAATAGATTTTAAGGGAGAAGGTACAGTGCAGTGCTGCAAACATGTCTGTTCAGTGAACTAAGACTGAGGGTTATAGTACATAAATTAATAATGGTTAGCAAAAATAGATAAGACAACTAAAAGCAAAATACTGCAGATGCTGGAAATCTGGAAAAGAAAGAGCAGAAAATACTGGCAAAACACAACAGCTCTGGCAGCATCTATTGAGAGAAAAAAACAGTCAATGTTTCAAGTCCAATATGAAACCTATTTAGGACTGACAGATGCTGGAAGATTTTTTTTTAATGTAATTAACAGAGGAGGAGGACAGACGAAGCCCTTTGTCTTTTGCCCTGGGCACCTTCACTATCTGTTCCAGTAGCTCTTCCTCCTGCCCCTCTGTCAACAACATATAAAACATTATTTTGCAGGCCCTTTCATTTCTGAAGAGCTATATCACAGTTAAAATGTTAAACCTGTCTGTCTTTGTCTCTCCACAAATGCTGCCAGACCTGCATGGATTAAGTGTAATTATGCATTGTTCACATCATCAAATATAAAACAAAAACAAAACTCTCCTTGTGAACAGCTTTCATTTACTCAATCTGGAGTCCTGGGATCCTCCTTTCAGCTTATATTGGACATAAAACAGGCATTGCAGTTTCCCTGCCCATTGCAAAAACCATACAGTTTTTATTTCTAGTTTGATCCCGTTATATAGTGGATGTTATTGAGGTCCTGGAAAAATTTCACTGTGTGAGTTCTGGCTAGGTTTGGTAGTACGCTTGTCTCTTGAGGCAGAAGGTTTCAGGTTAGTTCCATTCTCGACTTAACAGAAATGGTAAAGGCTGACACATCAGTATAGTACTGTGGGAGTGCTGGACTGCTGGAGGAACTGTTTTACAGAGGAGAGATTAAATCAAGATCCTATCTGCCCTCTCATTTGAATATTCCATGTCATGATTTTGAAGAACTGTGGAGTTATGCTTGATGTTCTGCCAAGCATTTATTCCTCAATAAACAGCACAAAAATAGATTACCTGGTCAATGCTAGGTTGTGGGAGTAATGTGCGAGAATTGATCGCTGCATTTCACACAGCACAACTGTAGTGATTGTAACAAGGTCAGCCAAGTGGACCTCATAGAATACGAGTTCTCTGCTGGGGATGTTAATCTGGTCCAATCAGGGAGCCTTGGCTGAGAGATAAGAACAGGAGTGTCAGATATTCTGACACTCTGAAAGCTGGCTCTGAGGGAGATGGACCAGTGTCAAGGACTTTCCACGTGTTAATGAAGGGTGACTTGGTTACGGGATACTGGCCTCTTTGGAGTCATTTCAATAATTGTGACCATACTTTAGAAGTGCTCATGGGCTGCAAAGAACATTGGTACACACACTTGTCATGAAAGATGCTATATACATGCAATTCTCTACTTTCTATTTCAATGGAGTACCAATAGAATTGATAGTTTAAAGACTTTTAGTTAACACAAATCTTCAAAAATGTGCTATTTTAAATGCAAATCAGATACTGTTCAAATTATCACAGGAAGTGCTGCAATGTCATATGATCTTGCTCACTCTTGTACAATCTTATGGTGAGAAGTACTTCGCATAAGATGTGTCTCAACTGGTTAATATTTCCTTATCTCAGTGGTGTCCACAAGTATTCTGCATTAGCCTTCAAAGCATGTTATACTTTCTAGTTAAGAAAGTTCATGGTTTTGTAACATCAATGCTGTATTACTTAAATGCTACATAGTCACTATTTACAAACATTTTCATGATGAAACCAGTACGTATTTGACGCGTTTAAAATACATGTACTTCCAAATTGTATGTGGTTCAATAAGCCTTCTATGAAATATAGTAAATTACCTTTGAGATGGTATATCTTAGTGAGTTACTAACTTGATATGTATGTTTAACAGATATTTCAAACTACAATCAATGCTTACAGCAGAGTAATAAGCGTGACAGCATAGGGTTGCCGACTGTAATCAAACATTTCTGGAGGTTTCATCGCATGACTTACTTCCTTGCTCCAGATGTTACTTGGCCAACACATCCTTCTTTGTGACTCACTGCCTTCCCACACGAATTGGAAAGCAGAAAGACTCATTGTCGAATTAGTTGGTGCATTATTCTGAGTGAAACAACCTTTTTACGTCACATTTTCAATAATCTTATGTCTGGTAAAGAGAACAGATCAAAGAAAATGACAAAGAAACCACAATATTTTTAATAATATTTTCTTTTTCTCAGAATGACACACAGCAGTGGCCTAGAGATTAACCTTCAATTCCTTTAGACTCCAGGCCAATCGTCGATGGTAGAAAATCCTATTTCTAGTATTGGCTAGGTTAAATTAAGCTAGAGTTCAATGGTATGATTTGTATTGTGTTCCACGTCACGGTTTAGTTATTGTAATACTTTTCTATGACTGATATGTCTGATTTTGCTGAAGCTAGACAATGATATTTTTCCACAAAGAGATCAATAGTTAATTTGCACACTGCCTCTTTGATTTGGTGCTTTTAATTATTGACAGTGCAAACTCAGGGTCTGTCCTTGCAATGCATATTGATTGTACTGCTAGTGCTGTAATTCTCTGTGCTTCATTTCTGATGGGCATTGCTTATTTTGTTTGGGTTTTAAAATTTCTTTTGTTTTGGAAACCAGTCGTGCTACATTCTACCAACAACATCTTCAATTAGGCGGCATGCACAAACACTTCCCTGTCCCCCTACCATAGCTCAGAATTACTGTAGCTGCCAATCAGCACCACTGTAAAGTGTCAGTTAGCAAAATTAGATACCCTTAATGTTGCGTGCCACCAGTCTGAAAGTTACAGAAAAGCAATTTTACAGGGTCGCGTGGGTGGAAATTGAAAGGGGGTCATAAGCAGCAGCAGCCCACACTTTCCTTGTGGCGCTCACAGGATCACATCTGCTGCTCTTTGCTCCATTGGGATATTTATAACCTCTTGGTCTCCTTACTCAAGAAAAGATACAGTTGCTTTAGACGGAGTGCAACAAAGGTTTGCTAGACTGAATTAAAGGATCTGAGGATCATCTTATGATATGAGATCGAGTAGACCAGACCTATCCATTCTTGATTTACAAAGAATGAGAGGTGATCTAATTGAAATGTCTAAAAATTCTTAAAGGTCTAGACTAGGATGATGATTTCCTGGCTAGGGATTTGAGAATCAAGCACACGATTTCAGAATAAGAGGTCTGCCACTTGGAAATGAGATGAGGAGAAATTTCTACATTGGAAGATTTGTTAATCTTTTGAATTCTCTACTCTGGAGGACTGTGGATGCTCAGTCATTGAAGACAGAGGTTGATCGTTATAAGGATATATTGGGAAAGTGGAGGTGATATGGAAGATCAACCATGACTTTACTGAATGTCAGGACAGGCTCCAAAGGTTGAAACCCTACTCCTGCTCCTATTTTGAATGTCATGTTCTCCACGCCTTTACAAATGGGTTTTACTGAGTGCATACATTGATAACAGAATACCACCATTAAAATACCACTGGGCAGCTACAAGCATCATAGGATCCTGAGTAGCTCATATCAATGAGTCTTTGTTTCTGACAAAACCAGAGGGAAATGAGCAGCAAATAGCGTCAATCAATTCTTTGATCTCCCCTCCCCCAACCGCATCCCATAACCAGCCCAGCTCATCTCCACCTCCCTAACCTGTTTTTCCTCTCACCTATCCCCTCCTCCCACCTCAAGCCCCACCCCCATCTCCTATCTACTAACGTCATCCCGCCCCCTTGACCTGTCCGTCCTCCCTGGACTGACCTATCTCCTCCCTACCCCCCCACCTACACTCACCTTTACTGGCTCCATCCCCGCCTCTTCAACTTGTCTGCCTCCTCTCCACCTATCCTCTCCCCTATCCATCCTCTATCCGCCTCCCCCTCTCTCCCTATTTATTTCAGAACCCTCTTCCCCTCCCCCATTTCTGATGAAGGGTCTAGGCCCGAAACGTCAAGCTTTCCTGCTCCTACGATGCTGCTTGGCCTGCTGTGTTCATCCAGCCCCACGCCTTGTCAATCAATTCTTGTTCTGCCATCTGATGGAAGTTATCATTCTCCTTATTATCTGTTTGGGGCTGGGTTATCATAGTTCTATTTGTCAGACTAAAGATGTAATTGAAGACTTTCGTATTCTGTACAGTCCATACAGAATAGTGAATTATATAACTGAGTGATATCCAAATCTAACTTATTGAATTGATTCAAAAAAGAGAGTCTTCTTCAGCACCAAGTATCTAGGCCAAATGAGAAGGAGCTTTAGTCAGAATCTAGCTATATTTTAGCTAATTTGGGACTGCTTCATGTGCTCCAGGCCCCATCACAGAACATCCTGCACTTAAAACATAAAATAAACATTTTAAAGCAGCATAAAATAAGCTTCTAACAGTTGAAATTAAATCCAGTATTTCAACCTAAATAAATGTGAACAGTAAGTGGTTAATTTAAGGTGCTACAACAGCTGATTAATTTGCTTATGTGGAACTGAATGTTATTCGTTGTCATCTGAATTAATTCCCTGCAATAAAACTGCTAACTCCAACCTCGCATGAACAAGCATGGAATACTGACTTGGCAGGTTTAGATAGCTCACATAGGGTTTTCTGGTTGGGTGGGCCAGGTGTCTTTCATTGTGAAATCTAATGACTGGAGTTCTTTGACTGTAAAGGTTTGTATGTCCAGCGGACTTGCTGATTGAAAGAACAAGTAACAACATGTGTGGATGTTACGTGGGCCAAAAGCCTGAGTTAAACCGGCTCAGAATCACCCTGACTGCTACTTCTCCTTCACAGTGAGGCAAAAGACAAGGAGGAAACAAATGTAAAGTGCCACATAACTTGAACAAACTGTGCCAAAAGCAGTGATACTCTGATAGTAGCAATTCAGTCCCTCTGCTGCAAAATGTTTCAGCTGGGGCTTTTCACACAGATCATCAATCTAACCAACTAGTAGCAGTTTACACTTTTATTTTGCAGTGCACCCCATGAATCCATCTTCCTTCCAGTGAAATATGCAAGGAACAAATCCTTGGAGAATACAGTGCATAAAGCATTTGTGTGAGAAAATAGTCATATTGGCTTAATAAAGCATTTTTAATCAGGATTTAATCTTTCGATGACTGCAGCTATATCATACCTATTCTGGACTGAAATTCTACATCATCTATGACAATTATGAGCACATTTAATTATCTTTAATTACATGCTTCATGAATTTTACATTCAAAGTTAGCAGGGGAGTATGACTTCATGCCAAACTCACACATGTTAAGTACAAGCCCTGGAGACTTCTGCAGTTATAAAAAAAGTATGCAAGATACTTATTACAAGATTTCCTTACTGCTACAGTGGCTCTATTTCAAAAGTACTTAATTGGCTGTAAAATACCTTGGAATGTCACGAGTTTGTGAAGCACACTTGTGCAATGTATGTGGCTTTCTTTAAACTTTTTCTTCAGTATGTTCATTTGTTTTTCAGTCCACTGGAACACTTAATACTGTTGGTCAATCTTCTGCTTATTTTCCACCTTTTAAACATTCTTTTCGACCTTTAGAGCTCTCAAATCACTACTTAGAATAAAATGTGTGGATGGTTACCTACTTTAACAATCATGTTTTATGCCCATTAGTTGAGAAGCAAGAAAACAATGGGGAGTGGGTGGATTCACATGTCAATGATCCTTTTTTATGTGGGAGAAATAGTTTGGAGTGGAATCTTCACAGCCCCTCAATGACATGGACCATGATGAGGAAGTTGGGAAAATAGTTGGGTGTCGAGATGAGATCCTGGTTAGTGAGTGGCAAGAGGTCTATTTGCATGGATTATCGCACCAGCAGGACCAGTTGATAAAACAGTTAAGAAAGCATTTGTGATGATTTCCTTTGTTAGTTGAGGCACTGAATACAACAGCAAAACCAGGATAAATGTTAGTTAGACTACAACCGATGTACTGTGTGCTGTTCTAGTCACAATATAATGGGAAGGATGTGATTACACTAGGGAGGATGGACAGGAGATTGACCAGTATGTTGACTGCGCTGGAATGTACCAGTTATGAAGAGAGACGAGATAGGCTGAGGTTCTTTTCCTTCAAACAGAGAGATCTAAGGGGGCACCTGAATGAGCTGTACAAAATTATGAGTGGCACAGATACAGTAGATGGAAAGAGACCTTTCCCCTGAACAGAGAGGTCAACAACCAGTAGGACACAGATTTAAGGCAAAGGGTTCAGAAAAGATTTAAAGAAAAAAGATTTCCACCCAAAGGGCAGGGTGTATCTGGAATCTGCTGCCTGAAAATTTGGTAGAGGTGAGGGCCCCCATTTAAAAGTGTTTAAATGAACATTTGAAATACCATACTGTACAAGGCTACAGACAAAGTGCAGTAAAATGGGATTAGATTAGACAAGTGTAGATTTCTGGTGTAGATATGATACGCTCAAGGCTCTCTTTCCAAACTGTAAAATCTCTATATCACATATGACAGTGAGAGCTGCAGCATCTAAACTTTGGTGGGAGGTGGGTGCATGAGCAGAGATAGAGTGAGCGTGAGTTGGCAGAGAGAAGGTGGTGGTAACATACCTTGTTGAGGGGGAAAAGGTCAGTGACTTTCTTCCTACATTGCTGAGCATTCCTACAGACATTTGAGACCACACTGATCTAGATGCCAAGCTCTGATCAGGTTGGCAGGGTCTGGTGCCATGACCTCCTCCAGCAGGTCTGGACCTCATGTGCGCAACACTGCCAGGACCATCAGATGCCAGCATTTGGCCCATATCCCTCTAAACCCTTCCTATTCATGTACTCAACCAGATGCCTTTTAAATGTTGTGATTGTACCAGCCTCCATTATTTCCCCTAGGTAACTCATTCCATTCACACATCATCCTCTGCATGAAAAAGTTGCCTCTAAGGTCACTTTTAAATATTTCCCCTGTCACCTTAAACCAATGCCCTCTAGTTTTGGACTCCATTAGCGTGGGGAAAAGGCCTTGGTTATCCACCTTATCTATGCCCCTCACAGAATCATGGAATCCCTACCATTTGGAAGCAGCCCATTTGGCCCATCGAGTACACACCAACTCTCCAAAGAGTATTCCCCCCCGGACCCACCCCCTACCCTACCCCTGCACTTCCTGCCCTGGACAATTTGGGCAATTTAGCATAGCCAATCCACCTAATCTGCACATCTTTGGACTGTGGGAGGACACTGGGGCTCCCAAAGGAAGCCCATGCAGACATGGGGAAAATATACAAACTCCACACACAGAAATTTCTGTAAGATCACCCCTCAGCCTCTGATGCTCCAGGGCAAATAGCCCCAGGCTATTCACCTTCTCCCTATAGCTCAATCACTCCAACCCTGGCAACATCCTTGTAAATCTTTTCTGAACCTTTTCAAGTTTAACAACATCTATCCTATAGCCCAGAGACCAGAACTGAATGCAGTATTCCAAAAGTGGCCTCACCAATGTCCAGTACAGCTGCAATATGACCTCCTAACTCCTACACTCAATGCACTGACCAATAAAGGCTAGTGTACCAAGTGCTTTCTTCACTTTCCTGTCTACCTACCACTCCACTTTCAAGGAACCATGAACCTGCACTCCAAGGTCTCTTTGTTCAGCAACATTCCCTAGGAACTTACCATTGAGTGTACACGTCTTGCTCTGATATGCCCTACCAAAATGCACCACCTCGCATTTATCTAAATTAAACTCCATCTGCCTCTCCTTGGCCCATCGGCCCATCTGATCAAGGTCCCATTTTACTCTGAGATCGCCTTCTTGGCTGTCCACTACACCACTGATTTTGGTGTCATCTGCAAACTTACTAATGTTACCTCCTATGTTCACATCCAAATCATTGATATAAATGGCAAAAAGCAGTGGACCCAGGACCAATCCTTGTGGCACAATGTCTTGAAAAGTGCAGAGCAGCTCCAGATTGCCAACAGTTGACAAGGTGAATAATGTCTTTTTAAATGTAGACCCTGTGCCAGGAACCCTGGGATATTCCAGCAGTAGTAAATACCTCCCCCCATCGAAGGCAAATGGGAGAATCCAGACTAACATTGATATAGTTCATGAGATAGGTTTGGAATGATAGCAAAAGAAAACTTGTTAGGCCACACAGTGGGAATCCCTCCATGAAACTCAACAAAACTGATACTTAACTGATTTCTCATAAATTTCAGTCCTTAGTATGCAGCGATTCCTCCCCATTATATGGGCTGTGTTCAGAATCAGAAAACTATTTTTAATAAACTAGTGTAATCATAGACTGAGCCTGTGGTGTACTTATCAGTGCTATGACGGAATTCAAATTCAGCAGTTGGTTGTTTTTGGAAATGTTTAATTAACTGTTCAAGGTCAATGTGTACTAGGAATATTAACAGATTCTAACTTAGCTGGTCAAACAGAAACTAAGTGACATCACCTGTCTTTGCGTGGAGAGTTAATTGAAGAGACCAATCCCACTGTTCTCTCCCGACTGTCAGCTGCTCCTTCTTTATAAATAGTTATTTTTATTCAAACTATTCAGACACGTTATGACACACCCGAGTGACAGGTAAGACCTGAATGCAGACTCTTTAGGCTCAAATGTAGAGACAACAGCATTGTGCCACAAGAAACCTGTTGTGGTCAGTGTTCCTATGTCCGGACATCACTTGTTTCCCTTCTAACCTTAGTCCCTTATCATGTTAACAAGGAAATCTTTCTGATGAAAAATTCAAAGTAGCAAAGATACCCAACTCTGTTCAAATAAATTGCATTACAGATCATCCCTAACTTTTGCATGAGTTCATTGCAGTCTAAAGACAGAGTAAAACTTTGATATCACTAATAACCTATACTTGGACATAGAGATCATAGAATCTCTACAGTGTGGAAACAGGCTATTCGGCCCAACAAGTCCACACCGCCCCTCCGAAGAGCATCCACCCAGACCCACTCTCCCACCCCTGCATTTCCCTTGTCTAACCCATCCACCCTAAACATCCCTGGGCACAAAGGGCAATTTAACATAGCCAATTCACCTGCCATGCACATCTTTGGACTGTGGGAGGAGACTGGAGCACTCAGAGGAAACCCATGCAGACATGGGGAGAGTGTGCAAACTCCAGAGACAGTCGCCCAAGGCTGGAATTAAACCCGGGTCCATGGCGCTGTAAGGCAGCAGTGCTAACCACTGAGCAACTGTGCTGCCCTTAAAATGCCTCCACCATTGTGATCTGGTGTGTTCTGAAAGAGTTTTAAACACAGCTGAAGTCAAGTCCAAGTGCCTATAGAAAGGGGGCACCCAGATTTGAACGGGAGACCTCTTGATCTGCAGTCAAATACTCAACCACTGAGCAACACCCAAATATGTGGCATAATTTCAAAGCTTGCAGATGCCAGAAGACTCAGAATGGAGTAAACAGTGAGGATTTCAGATCTGCATGAACAGTCTATAAATGTTCTGACCCATGACAGATGAAACTTAATGAACTGAATGGTGAAATTATTAAGTTGGGTAGCAACTGAGAAGAGACAATATAAACGAAATGATACAATTTGGAATGAGACATACAGAGACGGGGTGGGGGTTGATTTGTGTAGGTACAAAACTCTTTGAAGATGGTAGGACAAGCTAAGAAAGCTGTAAGAAGACAAACAGGATCCTTCGCCTCATAAGTAGAGTGACAGAGCACAAGAGAAAGGTAAGTATGCAGGCCATTTATAAAGAAACATTATTAGATCCAGCTGGAGAAGTGTAGTCAGTTCTAGGCACCATACTAATAATAAGATGACAAGGTCTTACAAATGATGCAAAAGAGATTTATTAAGATTGTACCAAGAGTAAAATGCTTTGCTTACGTAGAGAAATGATAGGAAGAGAGAAAGTTGGGGAAAGATGAAGAATTCAAAATCATGAAAGGTTTTGACAGAGTAAATGAGGAGAAAATGTTCCTACATACAGAATGGTGCATAACAGGATGTCTCAACTTTATAGTAATCGTCAAAAGAATCAGTTACGTTAGGATTTATTTTTAGCAGAGCCATCGGGATAGAGCATAGGAGTGGAGCCATTCAATGAGACAGCACAGACTTGATGGGCCAAATGTCTTCTCTCTCTGTGATGTATTACTTGGTGATTCTATTGTAGGATAATCCTACTAATTAATTATGCAGTCCTTAAGAATTGAATATAATGAAGTTGGGTTGTAAACCATTGACCAAATTTCTCAAACAATTGCTGCAATTTAAAGGCCAAGTTTGTTTGAGTTCTGGACAGTGTTACTGTTTCATTTATATATTGGATCACCACCAGCAAGTAAAGTATACTTTAGATAAATCCACAGTAAACTGAAACGATGAAATATTCTTCCAGTTAATTCTGCAGTTTGAGTGGTGAGTATGGATGATTAAGATTTATGCATCTAATTGGTTACTGAGATATGCATAGATATCAGAAACAGGTTCTGGGAGCTTTAGTCAGATGAGGATTGGGCACTGTGCTGATGGAAACTGATGAACATTTATTAACTATTTACAATAGCTGGAGAGACATGGTAGAGCGAGACTTCACTAGAACCTTCTTTAGTCACGTCCCAGTTCTACGTAATCTGAAATTACTGATTATGCAGTCTACCTATTAGCAGGTATCTTCTAATCCTGTATATTACAGGATAATGCAGTGAATAGTAGCAATGTTATTTATAGATGAGTGAAACAAAGCCAGAGTTTTGTGCTGTAATGTTTTTTGTCCAAAAGAACAGTTTTATATTTTCATTTGTTCATTTGAATTGTTCGATTTGTTGAAGTAATGAGGGCTGTACTTGAACGATTCTTGATTAGCTCCTATTGAATAATGGATTTTTTTACAATTAGTTTTGTTTGACTGGGTAAGCTTAGTTCTTTTCCAACCAGCTCCTGAAAAAAATCCTGTGACCCAGACCTACAAATTGACCGTTACCTGAAGAGAGCTTGAAACTGACTGAGAATCAAACACCAACAGAAACCAGTTGCCAAGGGAACCTCCAGGAAAGATCAAGGATTGATACTGCTGCCCCCTGAATTTGCAAGGGAGGTTTGTTTTCTTTAAAAAAACGACAATTTCAGTTGATTCTGTGGGTCTTTCTTTGAGATGTGCTTTAACACTTGATAAGGTCATTGTCCACAGAAGTTCTGCTTTTACAGTTTGGCGAGTGGTTGGTTAAATATATAGACACATTTCCTTGCAAGTTTCGGGCTCTGAATACGCTGAATATAAACATTTGTTGATGTATCAAATACAAGGCATGTACAGACCAAATACAGAAAGCTAAAAATATTTTTCTGTAGCATGTAGACCATGTCCATTCCCCAAGGTAGGCAGCACCAGCGGCTTGTGTGGGTTTCTTCATTGATGTTAAGGAGGAAATATCTGAATACATGTTCTTAGCCCCAGGATGTGAATGTGCAGTATAGCATGCTGAGTGAGAGTACTAGGACCAAGGAAAACCTCGTGATTATGTCACAGAGCTGCATAATCACTGAGTATAAATAAACATGGTGGGCAGAGTTCAAGCACACAAGTCTGGAACTCTGCACCAGACCAGATTACAATATGGACCTGAACTCATAAAACAGACAGATTAGTCTTTACCTAATGTAACTACAGGTCAGAGCTTTGAATATCTATGATTACTGTATTCAGCAGCATTTTTACGTAAAATGAAGTGTTGCTTTGAAGTCGAAGCCTGAAGACAGTCCTGGCTTTGCCTTCTCCTCATTCAGTCTATGTAAAGAACCCAAACTCCTAGTGTGACAACAAACCACATGATAAAGGATAACATTATCTGGGATTTTGTACATGTTTTATGAACCATAGCACTATTCAGCTGTTACAGCATGTAAACTAAAATGATATGTAAAACGGATTAAACACAGCCTGGACCAACCATAGCATTACATTATATGGATTATAGCAAAGAGATGGTTTAACTTTATGTGATAAACAACAAGAAACACTGAGCAGATCAGGCAGTATCTATGGAGAGAAACAGAGTTAACATTATTGGTTGATAATCTTTCATCAGAACAGTCTCTTCTACGCATTAATCCTGGAATTCCCTCCCTAATGGCATTATGGGTCAACCCATAGCACATGAACTGCAGTAGTTCAAGGAGGCAGCTCACTACCACCCTCTCAAAGGCAACTAGGAACAGCAATAAATGCTGGCCAGTCAGCAATGCCCATATCCCACAAATGAATAATAGAAATCTCCCAATTGAGTCAATAATTTGTCCCTAGTTTCATGTGTTTTATCTTTAGCTAACAGCTCTAACGAGGAACTTTATCAAGCTTGCTTATCAGTTAAAGCCATCTCAACTCTGTTTATATTGTGGTCAGCAGAAACTTAGATTAACAAAAGTAACCATGAACATTATCCATTAACTGAAAGATTGATTGAATTGCAGTAAGCAAAATAAAGCATTGAAACATGTAGTTTCAAAATATTTTGTTCATCAACATGGATTAATAACTTTGAAAACCATTTCTTCTAAACTGCAACAGTAAGCATTGTGAATTGATTGCCATTGATAAAGCTTCTTTAAAATATTAAAATAGACAGCCTTTTGTCCACATACAGATAACGCTTCATAAATATACTGAATGAGTGTATTAACTGAAAATCTGACACTGACTTTATGTGGAGAATGGTAATTGATGAAGTGTACAATAATTCAGTTCCACTGTGAATTGCACAAGGTGGAAATTGCCAATTGATACATGAATATCATGGAGTTTTTCTTTTTGTAGGGAATTTTTCAAAATTGGTAAATGGATGGAAACTGAAATCTTCCAACATTAGAAGACAACCTATTTAACTGCTTTTCAGCAAAATAAAACTGAATAACCTTAGTAGCTGTCCTAATTTGTCAGTAATCAGCACTAAATTGTCAATCTCTCAACCAGATTTTATGTGGCAATTGATGTAGCAAATAGCATGATGTCATATAGTTTGGGTTGGGGATGACTATAGGCTGTGCTTAATACAATTGCCTGAACCCATTTTAAAGCATTATATTCTGAGTATAAAAACGGACAAAATAATAATATTTTTAATTGGTTCATTATAATATAATAATAATAGTTCTCTATCTTGAACAATGATGATGAAGTCTCAATGGAGCCAACTAAGGAAAAAGCTGAATCGAGAGCATGGGTAGGCGGATTACTATACATGGATGAAATTGCAGAATTCCTAAAATATCTTGTAGTAAAGAGACAAATAAAAATATTTCTAAAAATTAAATGATAAAATGAATTACAATTCTTTGTCATCTTTCCATTTTCAGAAGGCACACCTATAGCAAAACATGCTTTCTAATTTATTTTTCATCCGTGACATAGGGGACTGATTTCCCTGTTGTTTACATGCAAAAGTATTTTCCATTTCCTTGCACTAATTTTTCCAGTTAGCAGGTGTATGCTCATCGGTACCGTTTTAATGATTAGAAACAAAGGATGTGCTCTCCACATGGGCCATTCTCACAACTACAAACGGATCTAATTGTTGGTGTTTAACTTTGGCTTTAAAAATGCTTACCATATTTCGTCACATGTAGGCAACTCACGAGCTGCACCCTAAATTGAAGGCCTAACCATGGGCCTGTTCTGAGGAAGGGTCACTGGATCTGAAATGTTAGCTCTGATTTTTCTTCACAGATGCTGCCAGACCTACTGAGCGTTTCTAGCAACTTCTGTTTTTGTTTCTAATCATGAGCATTTGTTTGTTTTTAACTGTATTAACACTTCACCTAGACTTGCACCAATTTTTGCACTGAACAAATTCTGATCTATGTTTAAGTAAACACAATAGATTCTATTTGTTTTGCAGCACAGATGCTGAAAAGATGTACATTTTTTGCTGAAAAAAGACAAAACCTGCACACATCAGGACATTTTAAAAGAATACAAATTCAAGGGGATAGGCAACATTTATGCTGCATGTGAGGAGACTGCTGATTAGTTGACAAGTAGACTCTGAATGGTGGCAGTAAGAACTGCCGATGCTGGAGTCAGAGACAACACAGTGTGGAGCTGGAAGAACACAGCAGGCCAGACAGCATCAGGGGAGCAGGAAAACTGACGTTTCGAGTCGGGACCCTTCTTCAGAAAATGTTGCCATGGAGAATGCATATATTAATTATGGTCTGTAAACAAAAAAATGCTGGAGATCACAGTGGGTCAGGCAGCATTCATGGAGAGAAAGCAAGCTAACGTTTCAAGTCTAGATGATTCGCCGTGGATACTGCGTGGCCTGCTGTGATCTCCACCATTTTTTGTTTTCAGTACAGATTCCAGCATCTGCAGCAATTTGCTCCTACATTAATTCTGGTCATCAGTTAACTGCCAGACTTTATTTAAATGTTAAACACAGCAGACTGACTCTGATTAGTTGGGGTACTGCCTTGAGAAATGAACCAATGTCACCTATGTTATTTAAATGAAATGGACACAGTGCATGTGCATTTTCATCCCATTTGCAAAATACTGGGCTGTTTTGGTTCTCCCCTTGAATTGGTGCTCATGCAAAATGTCCTGATGAGTGCAAGACAAAAAGGTTTGACAAAGTGCGTCTTTTTTCAGCAGTATACTTCGTTTTTAGAAAAGCAACAAATGAGTAATAATTGTGACGGGGCAACAGTTATCGGTTTATCAATGTTTCAAAACCAGTGGAACAACTTAGATGTGTTGCAATTTTAATGAAGAAAAAGGTTTGGTTAAGATCACAGTGAAAATGGGCTATGAATATTTAACTTTCATCATTTGACCTCAATGCTTGAGACTTTCATGGACTAAAAATGGGTTTCTGAAAAGACACTGCTGACCTAAACTTGTTGCTGTAATCACAATCGGTAATCAAAACCATATTGAATATAGGAATCTGGCTGCTTTGGAATTACCGTTGTAATGAAGACACAAACTCAGTGAGGCATTCCTTCTTTTACTCTGATAACAGAGTGTGGAGCTGGATGAACACAGCAGGCCAGGTAGCATCAGAGGAGCAGGAAAACTGATGTTTTGGGTCTGGGCCCTTCTTTTACTCACCTTTGCATGATAAATTTAAATATTGAAGGATAAAGTATTGCTTACATCTATCCAGCTTGAAATAAAACATTGCTTCAGATACCAGAATTTGCCAACAAAGCAGGAGAAAGGATCATGGACTTCTAACAGCATTTGTTAAGAGCATTGCTATGGAGAATGCAGTAGTTAGATGGCAACTGACAAGTAATTGTCAAAGATAACAAGGTGTAGAGCTGGATGAACACAGCAGGCCAAGCAGCATCAGAGGAGCAGGAAGGCTGACATTTCAGGCCTAGACCCTTCTTCAGAAAAAACCTTGTTACACCTACACCTACACCTTGTTATCTCAGATTCTCTACCATCTGCAGTTCCTACTATCTCTGAAGTAATTGTCAAACTTCATTTAAGTTTTAAACAAGACATGTTAACCCTGTTTGGGCAATGCATTGCCCTCAGAAATTAATTCAAAGATTAACTGTCATCCATCTTGTTGAGTTTAAAAAGGCACAGTACATGTACATGTTCTTTTAGTCTGCAAAGGACAGAGTCCTGTGTATTAATATATAATATATTTAGCTTCCAATGCATCCAAGTGGATCACTACAAACTTGACTGACAATCTTAAATTATTCAAGCTCATGAACGGGCCTAAGGCCACCACTTCTGGTCCGAGAAGTGCCCAAACTACCTCATTGTGTAAAATATTTCAACAGTTGGGCAACAGGTGAAGACAGCAGTTTCACACCGCTACTATGCAATAGCTACGCGAGTGTGTGTGGAACATCAGCAGCATGTTGCCATTAAACCAAAGAAAGATATTCTGCCTATCACACAAATGATAAAGTATATGAAATTCAACACTGATGTGATGCTACATAGATAACAAGGTGTAGAGCTGGATGAACACAGCAGGCCAGGCAGCATCAGAGGAACAGGAAAGCTGACATTTCGGGTCTGGGCCTTTCTTCAGAAATGGGGGAGGGGAAGGGGGCTCTGAAATAAATAGAGTGGGGAAGGCAATGATAGAAGGGGGATAGAGGAGCAAATAGGTGGTGAGAAGACGAACAGGTCAAGGTGGCAGGGATGAAGCCAGTAAAGGCACGTGTAGGTAGGGAGAGATAGTAGGAACTGCAGATGCTGGAGAGTCTGAGATAACAAGGTGTAGAGCCGGATGAACACAGCAGGCCAAGGAGCATCAGGGGAGCAGGAAGGCTGATATTTCGGGCCTAGACCATTCTTCAGAAGGCCTGCTGTGTTCATCCAGCTCTACACCTTGTTATCTCTGTAGGTAGGGAGTTGGGATGGGGGTTGGTCAGTGAGGAGGGAGGGGCAGATAGGTGGGTGTGAAGACGGACAGGTCAAGGAGGCAGGGATAAGGCTAGTAGAGGTGAGGTGAATGTGGGTAGGAAGTGGCGGTGGGGGTTGGTCAGTGAAGTGGGAGGAGCGGACAGGTGGGAGAGAAGATGGTCAAGGAGGTGGGGGCGAGAGGGGAGCTGGCCTTGCGATGAGGTCAGGAGTGGGGAGATTTTGAAGCTTGTAAAGTCCATATTGAGACCATTGGGTTGTAGGGTTCCCAGGCAGAATATGAAGTGGTGTTCCTCCAGTTTGTGGGTGGCATCGTTGTGGCACTGGAGGAGGCCCAGGATAGACATGTCGTCCAAGGAGTGCGAGGGGGAGTTGAAGTGGTCCGCGACTGGGAGGTGCAGTCGTTTGTCACGAACCGAGCCTAGGTGTTCTACAAAGCGGTCTCCAAGCCTTCGCTTAGTTTCCCCGATGTAGAGAAGGCCACATCGGGAACAGCGGATACAGTATACCACATTAGCAGATGTGCAGGTGAACATCTGTTTAATGTGGAAGGTTTTCTCGGGGTCTGGGATGGAGGTGAGGGGGGAGGTGTAGGGGCAGGTGTAGCACTTCCTGCAGTTGCAGGGAAAGGGCCTGGGACTGTTGGGGCTAGTGGGTAGTGTGGAGCGGATGAGGGAGTCACACAGAGAGCGGTCCCTCCAGAAGGCATATAAGGGTGGGGAGGGAAATATATCCTTGGTAATGGGGTCAGATTGCAGGTGACAGAAGTGGCGCAGAATGATGCGTTGAATCCGGAAGTTGATGGGGTGATACGTGAGGACAAGGGGAATTCCATCTTTGTTGTTATTGCGAGGAGGGAGTGTGAGGGCTGAGTTGCAGGAAACGCAAGAGATGTGGTCGAGGGCGTTTTTGACCACTGAGGGGATTAAATTGCAGTCCTTGAAAAATGAGTACATTTGGAATGTCCGGGAGTGGAGCACCTCATCTTGGGAGCAGATGCGGCAGAGGCAACAGGCTGTACAACCCAAGACGAAGGGATGGTATCAAACAGCATATCTCTTCAGATGCTCACAGCAAGCAAGTTACTGACTGTACCCAGCCAGCCTAAGCTTGCAGAACCCAAGAAGTTGTGGTTTTGTGATTGGACAACATTTAATATATAATCATGAATATGCAAAGAATTACACTGCTAACCAACCTAAAATTGTCAACTGGGCTCATAGTTCAATGCACTTGCCTATACTGGAAGCTACATATATTAATTGACATGCTCTGTTCTCTTCAGATACAAAGAACATGTACAAGCATTGCACCTGTTTCAACTCAACATAATTAGTGGCAGCCAATCTCAGGTTTGTTTCTCACGGCAATGCCTTGACCTATTGCAGTCAACTTGCCTGGTTTAAAAGTTAAATACATCTTCATAGTTAACTATCAGTCACCATGAAACTGGGTCAAATCCATTGGCATCACCTCTACCAATCACTGTCCACTTGCCAACCAATCAGCATTCTCCTTTCATACAGTATTTCCCTTTACAGTGGTATTCATGTGAATTGCCTGAATGATTGCAAAATGAAGAATTTCAACAAACTTTGTCATTTTTCAGCAATATTTAACTAAAATGTAATAGCTATGAGTTTGAAAACATTTGCTGTGACTAGCTGAGAGGTGGATTAAAAAATCCATCACTGCTCACCTGGTTGTAACAGACTATACTCTCCACTGATTCCTACAATTTTTTTTATTACATGTATATTAAAAACCAGGTGGTACCTAGGGAAGATAGGAATTACAAATTATCCAATATTCCATATTTACATTAGATTATAGTCAACCACCTTTATACTACAGTACAACTTGTCTAATTAATCATTTCACTCTACCAGTCAAGAAACTACTACGGGACAGAAAAATGGGAAACAGAAATGAACTTTCAATATAAAGAACAGGTACTATTCCTACATGAAGTGCTACTACAAAAAGAAATCATTCAACTGAATAGGGAGCATTTAATTCTTCATCTCTCCTTGCAGTAGTGTGCCACATCTCAAAGCATAAGAAATAACCCAACAGCTATCATCAGCAAGAACATTGGTTTATTTTGTTTATTGGATGGTCAAACAATCCGTACATTTTGCAATTCGGAACGATAATCAATATGTGTGAAAAGAAAACAGTGAAGTTCAGTATCAAACAGCACACTACAGGATTGTTCCTCATTTATGAGATTACATTGAAAATGATTCTGAAGGAAAAAAAGATTCTTCGTTCTGCTCATCCTCCCTCCCAGTCCAGATCCATATCCTCAAACACTAAATAAATGGAGGTGTAGACGCAGTGGCAATTGACTTTCAATTAAAATTGGCTGCTTAAAATTGATTTTGAAAAATGTTGACTGTAGTATGGCTCGAACAGACACAGAACAGATAGCTTCCAGGCAGGTTAAAAGTCAGCTGCATAAAGTTTGCTGAGCCTCGCTGAAACTCTGCCATGTTGCCTTGAAAGAAAAGTTTACAGTGCTATTATAGCTGTTGTAATATTAACTGGTGCAATTTTCTTTTAAATAGTGCTGTTACAATTCAGACTCTTGGTTTAATGCATTAAAAATCCTCAAGGACCCTGTCTTGTTACAAACTAAATTTCATGCTTTTACCCTTTCTTCACTATGGATTACCTAGCTAAAGTCTATTGATTAATCTTGACCATGGTAAATTGTGTACTGGAATCCTTCCTGGGTTCCATTATGTCTAAAGTTTACATAGTATAAAGCAAATTTATATAGACTAACTAAACTAATTTATATATGTTTAAATCACATACAAAACAAAATTGTATGTTCACAGTGGAAGGTACTGCCTTTTTATAATTCATATTTACAATATATACATTTAAAAAGATAGATGATGCATCAATTCCTCTCAGGCTTTTGCTATAAAGCAGTGTCTTTGAATGAAAGTGGAACGAGGTAAATTTATTACTTAACTAGTTTCATGCAAATATCAAAGTCAAATGTCCTTTAAGCTGAATACCTTTCAGAAATCTAGTATTAACTCAGATATCTTTCACACCTTACATGAATAGAATACTGCTATTCAACAGCAAAGTATAACAAACGCCTTACAAATAAAAGACCAGACATTCACATTTATTTGCTGATGCTGGAAGTAAGGGAACACTTCTTGATCTTCAGAGATTTCTGTGCTGATTGAAATGAGGCAGCTGGATTCCTTTGATGGACTCGATAAGACCACTACAGTCATGGAAAATTTAGAACTCTTTCAAAAACAAAGCAGCAAAAATTGTGATGTGGCACCTAGGGTTAGATGTTACAATCACATCAAATCACCAAGTAGGCAATTATATGTTTCTTCATGTGCAACCTACCAATATGGTACCTTTCCAATCCAGGAATGCCCCTTTAGTTTGTTTTTTAATTTGTTCATAGGATGCAGATGTCACTGGCTAGGCCAGCACTTACTGATCATCCCTAACTGTCCTTGAGAAGGTGGTGGTGAGTTGCATTATTGAATTGCTGCCATCCTTGGTGTATTGCCACAGTACTCTTAGAAAGGCAGTTCCAAGATTTTGACCTATCAACTCTGAAAGAACGGTGATATATTTCCAAGTTAGGATATTGTACGGCTTGGTGGAGAATTTACAGGTGGTGGTGATCCCAAGTATCTACCATCTTTGTTCTTCTAGGTAGGGTTTGAAAGATGATGTCTGAGGAATCTTGATGGATTATCGCAGTACATTATGTGAATGGTGCTCATTTCTGCCACTGTGAACCGCTAGCAAAGGGAATGAATTGAATGGGTTGCTTTGTCCTGGATGGTGGCAAACTTCCTAAGTGTTGTTAGAGCTGCATTCTTCCATACAAGTTAACAGTGTTCAATCACACTCCTGACTTGTGCCTTGTCGATGGTGGACAGTTTTGAGGGGTCAACAGGTGAGTTACTCATTACAGGATTCCTAGCTTCTCACATAATCTAGTAGCCACAGTCTTTGTATTATAGAATTGTGAAGTACAGAACAGGCAGTTTGACCTAGTGAGTCTGCACCAACAAAAAAAACTACTCTAAATCTATACTAATTCCACTTTCCCGCATGAGCCCATAGCCTTAAATGAAGAAGGTGTTTGGGATGCTTGCCTGCATTGGTCAGAACATTGAGTATAGCAGTTGGGACATTATGCTGCAGCTATACAGGACATTGGTGAGACCACATTTGGAGTGCTGCATTCAATTCTGGCTGCCCTGCTATAGGAAAGATGTTGTTAAATTTGAAAGCATGCAGAAAAGATTTACAAGAATGTTGCCCAGACTGGAGGGTTTGAGCTTTAGGTAGAGGTTGAATAGGCTGGGGCTTTTATCCCTAAAAACATCGGAGGCTGAGGGGTGACCTTATGGAGGTTTATAAAATCATGAGGGGCATCGATAGGGTGAATTGCCAAGGTCTTTTTCCTAGGTTGGGGGAGTCCAAAACTAGAGGGCATAGGTTTAAGGTGAGAGGGGAAAGATTTAAAAGAGAGCTGCAGGGTAATGTTTTCACACAGAGGGTGATGCATGTATGGAATATACTGCAAGAGGAAGTGGTGGAAGTGGGTACAATTACAACATTTAGAAGGCATCTGGATGGGCATATGAAAAGGAAGGGTTTAGAGGGATATGGGCCAAATGCTGGCAATTGGGACTACGTCAGATTGGGATGGCTGGTCGGCGCGGCCAAATTGGATCAAAGGGTCTGTATGACTCTATGACGGGGTGCTTATCCATTGTACGTTTTAAAGATTATCAGGTTTCCTCCTGAACTGCCTTCCCAGACGGACAGTGCACTCCAGATCCCACCACCCGCTCGGTGAAAAAAATTTCTTCGAATCCTCTCTAAACCTCCTGCCTTTCACCTTAAAATTATATCCCCTTGTTATTGACCCTTCAACTAAAGGGAACAACTGCTTCCTATCCACCCTGTCTATGACCATCATCATCTTATACGCCTCTATCAGGTTCCCTCTCAGACTTCCCTGCTCTGAAGCAAACGACCCAAGCTTATCCAGCCATTCTTCATAACTAAACTGCTCTATCCCAGGCAACAACATGTCAATCTTCGCTGCATCCTCTCTAGTGCATGCACATGGCTAGTTCAATTCAGTTTCTTGCTGCATCAGGATGCTGACTGGTCCAGTTATGTTTTCAGGATAACAGGATGAGCAGGAGCAATTTATGTTTCAATTTGCACTGCTACCTTTCATAGTTGAATTTCTGAAAATATTATTTGGCATTTTTACAACTTGAACAAAGAATGGATGGGGTCCAATAACGAATATGACCAAATGACTTTGAAATGTGTTCATTTCACTTCTAACTTAATTCCATGTTAAACTATGAAACATCTGAAGGAAAAACAATGCTGCAACAAGAGACCTTGGCTGCCGTAATGGGCAGGTAAAATCACTGAAGACAGCTGAGGACAAAGCTCCAGTTTATAATTTGTAAAATCCTCTGCATTGAGCTTGCTGCAGATTGTGTCTGTTTTCATTTTGCCTATAACAGAAATTATTTGTAGTGAAGCCCCAAAAGTTGAGTATGCCAACGGTCACAGCTGCAGAAAATGTGAACACCCAAAATAGCTGGCAGCATTTCAAGTAAAACCTTATGACATCCATAAGTCTTTGTACAATGAAAATTTCATATCTGAATAGGTTATAGTTAAAAACTTGTTATTAAAATCTCACTAAAGGGAAGAAATCAGGGACGTTTATTTCTGTTTTTCTTGTTTCTACCAGCTTGACGAACAGATACAGACTTATGATTGCTTTTCTCAGTCATGCTTACTGATTGACGTAATGTTTAAAAGTTGTGTACAGAAATGAAAGGAAATATGCTTTTTACAGAAATAATGGAATTGGTCTGTCAATCTCAAGAAATACGAGACAAGAAACCAATCCTGTGGCCTTGAATGATACTCCACAGGAGGAGTGCATGAACAAAATGGACTAAGCCAGCAAACTCCCACCTCCAGGATTTGGATGGAACACAGCACAAAACCCAGCATGATTATCCCCTCCAGTTTGCTCTGCTGTTCCATGAAATCATGATTGATCTGTGACCTAACTCCATTTTCAGCCTTTGTCCATTTTTTTTAGTGCAATCTGAGTAATAAAAGCCTATCAAACATCAGTTGTTGTTTGCAGAAGAAAATGCCAAATTTATATAACCTTTTGTTATTTAGAAGTGTTTCTTAATTTCACATTTGAAAGGGCTGCCTCTTGTTTTCAGACTACGTCCCTAAACCTACATTTCCCCCCCAAGGCCAAAATATACTTTTTAACTTGTGGTGCCCATAATTGCTTACAGTCCTCAATTAAAGTCCAAGTCCCATTGCTAATTAAAAATTTGTCTAATTCCTCAGTGTCCCAGCATACATTGCAGTGTGAGATGGTGAATTACAAATTCACAACTCTCTGAGAGATGTAATTCATCCACATCTCTGTCTTAAAGCTATCCCTTAACCTAAAAGTGTGACCTCTCATTCTGCGTTGCCCCACGAGGAAATATCCTTTCTACATCAACTTTTGTCAATCCCCTTTGGCATCTTACATACCCCAATTAGATCTTGTCTCATTTTTCTAAATTCCAGAGACTTTAGTAAACTACTCAATCTCTATTAATAAGACAAACTCTTCATCTCTGGAATCAATCTAGTGAATTTCTTCTAAACTGCCTCCAATACAAATATAGCCTTCTTTAGGGGGACCAAAATTGCACACAATTATACATGATAGAAAGAAACAATGTCGCAATTCATAGAACTGCCAATACAAAGAAGCAACATTTTTCAATACATGTTTTTAAAATACATTATACCACATTAAAAAAGACAAGAGCTTGCAGTATTGATATTAAGTACATAAAGAAAAACTTTCAGTTCGGGGATGATTTTGGAAAATAAAAAAGAAAATCCTCTGGTCAACATCTGTCTTGAAAGCAGAAATTAATTTAAATGTGGTTCCAATTTTCTTTTCCAAAGAGAATTCAGGAAACTTCCCCCACCCAATCCCTATCCCCCATCGCTCAAGGTAATTTATAATTAAATATGTAACAATAAAGGGAACAAACTGCTGAAGAATATTAACAACCCTAAGAAGATTACCTAGGAAATGAACTAACATAATTAAGAGTGGGAGCCAGCAAGACGGAGCAAACAAATGTATTAAGCTAACAAAATCTTTGTCATGTTTGACACGACAAGAAATTCCAAAGGAAGAGGTGCAGGTCAAGGTATCAAAGACTGCAATATTAAACCTTTTGAACCAGGTATGTAAGGGCAAAATAATGCAACGGTAGCTAGATCATTTGCCACATTTGGTCTGTATATGGAGTTCTGTTGAGGAATCTGTAATAGTGGTACTAAAAGAGGTTGGTCTGCAGTTTGAACATTTCTTTATTATTTGTTAAGTCAGTCTTACACCTGGATGAACTGAACAAGATTTTCTCAAATGGCATCAGTAAACAGCCCCTTAGCTTTCACAAAACAGAAGAATTTGGCCAAGAAGCAATAGATCCAAAATAGGTTTTAAAAGGCCAGAGAAACTCAATTTAGAATCATGGTGAATTTTTCAATTACCACAAGAAATTTGACAATTGCCCAGGACATTTGGAATCCTCTCTACATTCCACTTTCTACGTAATGTCTTCATTAGTTCAATCTATTAATGGAAACTGTTAACTTCCAATTGATGATGAGATTACTTTGTTACAGACTGCCATCTTTTAAAATTTTCCAAATAGTGTCATGAAACCAGAACCCAGTCATACAAATTTAAGCCTCAGTTCAACATTTCATCCAAAAGACTACATTTGCAGCAATCTCTCAAAACAGGACTGGAGTATCAGTGTTGATTTTTGTGTCCAAGCCCTAGATTGGGATTTGAACCCAAAAGCCTTGTGATTTGGAAGTAAGCATGCTACCAAATGAACCATATCAGATGCTGAGATTTATATTTCAAGCAAAGAAAAATAGTGTTACGGAGAAAGAGGAGAATAGTAAGAATTAGTAGGGACACTATGAATTGATTGACCTTCTCGTTTGTGACCTACTGATGTTGTATGGATGGATTGCACCTTCCATTAGTAGCAGTTTCCGTCACTAAAGGAAGGCATGATCTAAGTCTTGTCCTGATGCCACACAAAGAAACACAACCTCAATGTAATTGCCAAGTACTGAATTTGCTTAAATTCTGCTATATGTAAAGAAAGGTCATCATGGCTTTGAAGGCTGAAGTCTTTAAAATTTTTTTTTCTTTATTTCATTAACGGTATGAGGGCATCGCTGGCTAGGCAGCATTTATTGCCCATCCCTAATTGCTCAAAGGGCAGTTGAGAGTCAACCACATTACTGTGGGTCTGGAGTCACATGTAAGCCAGACCAGATAAGGATGGCAGTTTCCTTCCCTAAAGGACATCAGTGAACCAGGTGGGCTTTTTCCAACGATCAGCAATCTGCATCATTAGATTCATTATTTTATTGAATTCAAATTCCACCATCTGCCGTGGCAGGATTCAAACCCAGATCGGAAGCTTGGGGACCGCTTTGCAGAACACCTATGCTCAGTTCGCACTAAACAACTGCACCACCCAGTCCCCCTCCCATTCCTCAGATGACATGTCCATCCTGGGCATCCTGCAGAGCCACAATGATGCCACCCGAAGGTTGCAGGAACAGCAACTCATATTCCGCTTGGGTATCAATGGTATCAATGTGGACTTCACAAGCTTCAAAATCTCCCCTCCCCCCACTGCATCCCTAAACCAGCCGAGCTCATCCCCGCCTCCCTAACCTGTCCTTCCTCCCACCTATCCCCTCCTCCCACCTCCCACCTACTAACCTCATCCCACCCCCTTGACCTATCCGTCCTCCCTGGACTGACTTATCTCCTCCCTAACTCCCCACCTACACTCACCTTTACTGGCTCCATCCCCGCCTCTTTGCCCTATCTGTCTCCTCTCCACCTATCTTCTCCTCTATGCATCTTCTATCCACCTCCCCCTCTCTCCCTATTTATTTCAGAACCCCCTTCCCCTCCCCCATTTCTGAAGAAGGGTCTAGGCCCGAAATGTCAGCCTTCCTGCTCCTCTGATGCTGCTTGGCCTGCTGTGTTCATCCAGCTCTACACCTTGTTATCTCAGATGCTCCAGCATCTGCAGTTCCTACTATCTCTCCCCAGAATATTAGCTGGGTCTCTGGATTAACAGTCTAGCAATAATACCACTAGGCCATCGCCTTCCCCTATAAAAAATCTTTAAAATACAAATTTTTCACAAAGCATAGAACAATGAAACAGCCAATAAAATAAATTAGTATTTGGATGGCAATGTGCATTTCAACATTGAAAGGTTAAGAAAACTGTAAATACTAATATCAATTTGGGAATGGTGAATATCAGAAGAAAATGCAAAGATGGAGCATGCTCTGACTATATTGGAGTTAAGCTATGGCTAATTTAAGAATACTTAAAGCAGAAAGTTGGCATAAAGAAGAAAACATTTAATTTCCTGCCATTGCATCAAATCACCTATGTATATACACAATAAACTGAATAAAATCTAATTGGATAAAAACTGAAAGATTGGGTCTATTTATGGCTAGCCCCCATCTGTTGTGGCCTGGCATGCTTATAAGCAGCTAATTTGTTTATTAAAGAGTCACTGAAACCAATTTTCCTCAAAGTACACTCTGTCCTCGGCAGGAAGTGGCAGCAAAAGAGACCAAGACCACAGCAGCAGGTCACCATCCCTTTATCTTGCGCAATGATTTCCTCAGTGTCCCTGGTGAATCGGGTAGGATGTGGAACAGATACACTCACAAGGCTGGAGCAAGGTTATTCCATATAAATTGGATGGAATAAGTGCCCAGAAAAAAAGGAACCTCTGACTCTGCACCTAAGTCCTGACAGATCAGAGAATATTGGGAGGACCTGTCAGAGCTATCCAGATGAATATTTTCTTTTGCTGGACTAGGACTGGACAGCTCTGGTTCTCTTTTATCAAGGTAGCTAGGATGCAATTCAAATAGTGGCTATTACTACTGCCATAAACCCCTATCCTATCTTCAAGAACTATGTTGTACACGAGAAGGGACTTGTATTGCTGGAGTATCTGCCATAAATTGATGACCAAAATCTTAAAATACAGTTAAGGTCCATGTTGAATCAAATCAATTGATTGAACTTGGTTTCACTCAGCCTTACGTAGGATTTGGGATTGAAATGAGTCGAGAAAAGTCTACTTTGAAGGTGCTAAATAAATTAACTGGTATTTTTCAATATTGTAACATTCCAAATTATTTTTAATCTTTGAGTGTTATTCTGTGTGAGCAATTACTGTTGTGAAAATTCCCAATTTACAGCAATGAAAAAATGCTTCACATAACTCAAAGGGAAAGACACCTAACATCAATACAATAAATGATTTGCTTTACTGCCTGTGATCAATAAAGACAGTTACTGCTTTTCCTTGTCTGTTTATCCCTTCAGTTAGTGTTTTGAGTAACTCTGTAAATCAGTAAGATGTCTAATTCTTCTGCGAGAATCGTAAGAATCATTAATGATGTAGATTTTCGAGCCAACAGAAACAGGGAAGCTAGTTTGCAACCAATCACTGTACAGGAACAGAGTGAAAACTGTTCCTGAAAACTCTGAAAATTGCAACTGTTTTAACAAACCTTCTTAATGCAACACAAGGTCTCAGGACTTACATGGGACCCTGAAGAAATTCATGGCTCATTCACTGCCTATTGATGCTAGATGAAGAATGATCAAAACTGCCACCTTAAAAGGATCGCCCTAGATCCATTCATTTTCAGAATGATCAGGCTAGATATTACATGTCCCAGCTCAGTGTGTCTTCAGATAGAGAGCATATAAAATAGGGAGGATGTTGAGCTCATGGCTCTCACATTCGTTCCCAAGCTCACCTCCATAATTCAGAGGGTAGATGGGTGCAGGAGCCTTTATAAATAGATATGAAAGTTTTAACTAAGATTGTTAAAAGCTCAACTGACCCCACCACTACGCTGTCCATGCTGTAACACTTATGGCTTGAGTAGGCAGGCAAGAGCGTACAGCCTGATCTAAAAACAATTTGAATGTGCGGAAAGGATTGGAGTACTATCTTTGGAGGATGCCCTTTGGTCATCAAGAGAACACCCCCCAGCAGACAGTATGACTTCCTCCTTCCTCTCTATGTGTAATTTCAAACCCATCCCTTCCTGATACTATGGCTGAAACCACATCCCTGTGCAGCATTTCAAGGAGGTGGCCCACTGTCACCTTTGAAAGACCAACCAGGAATAGGTAGGGCAGTAAATACAGGGCTACCCCGTGATGCCCACATCCAATGAATGAATCAAAAACTCTCCCCTCCCAGTGCCCTTTCCTTACTTGTGTCCAGGGATCCTTGAGTCCATTCAGCCTTCTCCTTGAGACTAAATGCAGTACCGGCAATACCCACTATGGAGCTCTGGCACTGCCAGGTTGGCCAAAGCTGCTGGCCAATCAATTTGACCAGCAGCTCCAGGAGGTGGGGCTCTCTTGCACTGAGGGGTAGCAGTTCTACAATACACCAATTTAGCCTGCCAGTGGTTTGTAATGGCTGCTGATCAGGTTTATTCGGAATCTGTCGGCTGGTTGCTACCTTTCCTTCTTGGACCACTTCTTGAGCACAATAACAGCATTGATATTCTTCTATTCCAACCAATCTTCCACCTAATGTTGCATGAGATGCCAACCACTGCCAACATGTAGTTGGGAAGCTCACTATCCTTATTCTCTGATTGGGTCTACTTGTCCTAGACCTATAAAGGAAACCAGCAGGCAGCCCAATGTGAAGATTCATGTCTTGTACAAGATGTAGTTTATTACATGATAGCAATCAGGTATAATTTACATTAGTATGTTAAATTTGTCACTAAGCTGATTGGGCGACACAAGGTAACACAGCTGTCCTCTTAGAAATGCAAAGATATTTTATCAAAGATATTCTGTCTTTCCCTACCCAAGTCCTTCTGAGGTCACCAGATTGGATGGAGCTTAATACAGTCTTAATCCAGTCTTCAGCATTAATCTTTTCAAAACCATCACCTTATATAACAGCCAGCTGCAAGAATGTTTGCGTCTCTCTCAACCCATCAAAAATTCTCTTCCTTCTTTACAGTCTTGAGAACTCTAACTTATTACCTATCTCTGCCTTTTCACTTTTCAAATATAAATGAGGCCTTAAACATCAAAACGGCTCTGGCCTCTTACCAAGGACATTGAGTGGAAGGTGCAATATCTCTACCCACTGCATACTTGATGCCTGCTATTCATGAAAATCATCCCCAAATGTCCTAGTTGCTGATTTCGTCAGTGTCCTTAAAATCTTTTAAGTCCCATGGATTAATAACCTCATATCCAAGAAGGCAAATGTGAGGTTGAACTGAGTAACACACAGCAGGAAATGCCTTTTCAATGCTGAGTTGCATGAGTTCACCCCATGTTATACGAGCATTGAAAGAAATTGGAAATTTTGTAAAGATGTCTGCTGTGAATCATTAAGCTGTGTTTATTGTCAATACCATGACTAGGAAACAGAAATGACCACACATGCACGGAGCACATGCAACTTTTCAGTCGGCTCATTAAAATCAGCAGACACTACAGTATGGAAGAGTTGACTAGTCAGTGTGTGGTTTTACATAGAAACAGCCCTCGGTGCTCAGCCATCACCTCACTCATTGTCCTGCTCTCTGAGTAGCGATGGGTGAACTCAACAACAAAGGTGTCAGGGTGGGGTGGGGGCAGGGGGGAGTCCGTGAGTGGCAGGCCAGCCGGAAGACTATTGGCGTAGTGTGAAGTCCTCACTGCCATCTATACATGCACAGATAATACATACTTCATTAATCATTATCCATCAGTTTGGCTATTCATTGCATTTGTTTATACTGGCAGATAAATATTGAGCACATTTTTTACCTGGTCAGGTCGTGTCATCTGTAGCATCTTATGGCAGATGTTGATAGCTGCGCAGGTAGTTTATGCAATTGGCAGAAATAAGGAATCACGACTCAAATATGTCTAATATGTACGCTGGATTGCTAAATAACCACCTCACCATTAAAGCATGTTGTGAGACATCTAATATCATCACACATGGAACAGCAAACAATAGACAGCACAGAACTTCGTTAGTGTTATTTCTTCAGTTGATTTTTATCTACTATTGCTTGATTTTCCTCCCACTTTCTGCATAAATAATCATGTTGCAACATTCCTTTTATGTTTTCTTTTCATAAACTTTCCTGATTTATTCTTCATCTGCATAACATTTCTGGAATGTTAACAAACATAGCTATAACCTCAAACAAGATCTATTAACATTTAGGGGTCACTAAGTATAGAAATGTGTTTCTAATTGACTAAATGGAGCAGAGAAGAATTATAGTTCAATCTGGCATTTCAGGATCAAATGGTCATTCACATATGTTTCTTTTCTTCTAATACTTCTAGTACAAATTTAACTTAGGGTTACACTGGCAGTAAATAAAGCAAACTTTGAAAATGGTGCAAAGATTTCTGCAATATTTTAAGAAATGGAATGTAATAATCTCTATGCTTTTGTGCAACATACAACATATCTGAGATATACATATCCTACATGTCATGTTATAAAGCGGAGGTTGACCCCACTCTGAGACCCAAAACCAGAACACCTAATGAGGAGCACCTCATCCTATAATCTGTAAAAGAAATGTGAAAAGTGGTGTAACCTGCTTTTCAGCAACTTCTAGTGTTTAAATAGATCCCTGCCTCTCACTTTAAAATCAACAAGTAACAATTTATTTATCTAACTCTAACAGTGAACAAATTAACTAAACTATTAACAAAACAAATAAATCCCTTCCAACTACTAACTATTCCTGAATAAAGCAAGATTCTGATGGTATGCTGTTCCAATAAATATAAGTCCCACTGTTCCCCAAAATTACGGCAAGGTTATGTGTTTTCCGGAATGTTCTGTACCTTCTCTATAGATTCTTCGGTCAGGAATGCCTTCTCCGTTGATTCTTCTGTCAGGAATATTAACTAGTTGTGCTGTTGGTATCGTTGTTATCTAGATGGTGCTTTCTCTGAGATGTAGACAAGGCTGTGAGAGCCAGTGATTTGCATTTGAGCTGAGGGCCATTAGGTCTGGCGGATGGCAGCTAGGTCTGGGATCTTTGCCCAACTGCCCCCTTCTTTTATACTCTTGATGACATATCAATATTCTTTACAATAGGATTGGTCCTACTTTGTCAAAACCATCACACTTAGATACTAAAAGATCTATTAATTTAAGTACCTGGTTCAAATTGATTGGCTAAATTCAAAAGCCTGTTGTCTTGGTTAAAAAAAAACGCTGCTTGGCCTATGAACTGTATGGCCTTTTGATACAAAATGTTTCAATTTGGGTGCTCTCTGTTACTTGCAAACTTTCAAGCTGCTGCTCACAGGCATCCATTTTAAATCTCTAAGAACAGAAAAAGCACATGATACTTTAAAGGGACCTCACAATGCTTTCCCTACTGGCATTTTACAAACACCAAGTTCTAACTTCCTGCCTCCCAATCCACCAGTACTCTACCCAACTTTGCAATAATCATAAGGCCCACATCTGATGGCAACTAGACGATAAAATGTTTCAAGACATTGTTATTGGAGCTTAGGAATGGGAATTGGTCAGTTAGCTCTCAAGATCCAATTCTGACATCTACTGAGAGCATGGCTGATCTGTAGCTTAAATCTATGTACCCCATTTTACCCCATATTCCTTAATAAAGTAACTTCTCAAACATCTGCTTTGTATGACCCCATTTTAATGCCTCAGACTTTATGTAAGCTGACGATGATGATTAAGTGTTAGGAGAGCTACTTGTTGAGTTTGAATGGGGTGGAGGTTAAGAAATTGCGCTTGCTCCATCTCCCCATCCTTCATACATCCCCCATATCATCTTCCTTCACACTCCATTTCCCATTCCTTTGTACACCCCCATCTCCTCCACCTTCATCTCCGTGACCCCCCTCCTTTATATCCCTAACTTTGGGCGCACCTAATTTCCAGTAAAGCATGCAGTCTAATCACTGCAGTAGCCATTGTTGCCTCAATACTTATAATCTCAAAATCCTATCTTACGACCTAAATGGAGGTCTTGGCTCGCAGTTAAGAAGATCTGCCTTAATACTTTAAGTTAACAAAACTCTATCAATCTCAGTTTTGAAATTGACAATGGACCTTGCACCAATCACTGTTTCCAAAACAGAGTTCCAAATTTCATCACTGATTATTTGTGAACAAAGTATTTCCCAGCTTCACTCCTCAAAGACTTGACACGCATGTTTCATTATTTCTCATAGACTTTGACTCCTAAGTCAGTGGAAGATTGATAGGTTATTAGCTTGAGGACTGTTGAACTTTGATTCTGATCTTGATTAGTCTGTGAATTGTTTCACCACTGGAGGATCTTTTATCTCTTTCATGTCCTTCACTGAGGATGTTGATTCTGTTAACTCAATAATTGGTCCATTTTCTTATCTGAAGGACCTTTAATCTTCCAAATTTCCACTTCAGAGGAACTCCTCCTTGCTATCTTACATAGTTGTCCCATAACATCACCTGTGACACTCTTAATCTCATGAATGTCCATCATGGAATATGACTGTTCAGTTACAACAAGGATTTTCTTTCTTCGAGTATCCTGGATTTCTGAAACGGTAAGTCTTTGTTGATTTGAACAGTATTCTCCTTTTTATAGTATCCTCAATGTTCAGACGAGGCAACACCTTTTGGTGACCATATCCTGAATCAAGGATGGTCTGGTTTCCACAGAGTCACATGCAGCTTCATCTTTATTTTGAAGCACACCTTCACTCTCAATCTGCTGATACATCTGTCTTAAAGTATGCTCGCTCTTCAACTTGTTGATGAGGTCGGATATCTTCATTCACCCTCTGCAGTTGTCATATTGGTGGACCAGACATTTTCACGTCCTCAGTCATGTCACTGAAGAATTGCTGCTCTATCATCTCCACCTCTGCCACCAGCACTAACAAGTCCACTTCAAGAGACAATGATTAAAAAGTTATTTGGTGATGATGGCAATGGAAAATATTTCCAGTGGTTCTGTAAAATGTATAACCTCCTTCCCGTTGACAGTGTGAAATAAATCTCTTATGTAATCTCAATAGGTTCATTCTCTTCTGGGGTTAGGCAGACCAATGAAATTCTGTACTGGTTGCCCCTTGACCTGTTGATTGACGAAATTTTATTTCTGAATCAGTTGTTCTTGGGAGACAGGAACTCTTGAACTCATGCTACCACAAGGATGTTATGGCCCAGGATATGTGTGCGGGTTCAAATGTGAGAAGTAATGATTGTGAGCTATATATTTTCAACTTTTATGCACCTTTTGTGTTGCAGTGTTACAGGTGGCATACACTTAATTTTGGGAGGTGATCCACCTGGACCATGTGTTTCATCTTTGTAGGCTGGAACTTCCGCTTCTTCATTCCTAGTATCTGATCAGATAGATTAGTGACACTTGTTCCAGTATCAGGCTTGAAATGGACACGATATGCACTGGCATACATAAGTTCTGTGAAAGTCCGTTTGAGTGAATCATCAATTTCTCCTAGGAACACATCGCATAACTTTCCTAAGGGAATTAAAAGGAGGTTGTTCCCGTATATTGATCTTTCTATGTGTAACCTTATCCCATTTTGCAGCTCTAAAACAATGCCTTACATTGGCACATCTTCTGGAAGTAACCTATAGTCTTACAGAAGCAGTATTATGTTATGGCTCGGTACCAAAGCTCCCTGTATGCTCCAATGTTCTGTGCTTGGTGACCTTGAAGATCAATGTAGAAGCAAACAAAATTGGAGGGAATGCTGCTGGATATTGTTCATGCCCGAGAGGCTTTGTTTGTTCCAGAGCTGATATTGACTCTGAGCACCTGCATTTTAGTTTACACTCTGTATTGCCTTATCACATGTCCCTTCAGTGTGTCAATACCTTATAAAGTGAATAGATTCTGTTTCTGTCCTCAGGTAAGCTTGTTCCTTTCCTGTCAGAATCTGTCTGAGAACTTTCTGGTTTCTACTTTCATGACAATTATTTGTCCAATTTTAAATATTTTCCAACTGTACGAAATCTAACACAGATTCATCAGTAATTCCAAAAGTCTGTCCCTTTTGAATTCTGCTTTCAAAGCTCCATCATCAGTTTTCCACTAATCTATAAAGGTCATTAATGAAGTTATCCATAGATTGCCTTGGAAGCTGACCCCTTAATTTGGGTCTTGCATGTTTGTGAATTCTATTGGTTCTATTCTGTTGTCAAATTGAAGAAATTACCAAAGGCTTTTAAAATGTCAGTCAAAAGTATTTGTTCCTCCTTTGGGATTTTGGTAATTCATAATATTATCCAGTATGTGGCCTACTGATTAGAATAATGGATTATTTTGTCCAATTCTAGATTTTGTGTTTAATTTTAAAGTAATTTAGATCTCAAAAATTGTTTTCTCCATGATGTCCAATGCTATGTCCTAATTTATCTAACTTCAATCTATTATCTTCCTTTTATTTCCGTCTTAATTTGTTTATTTACTTTTATACCTTTAAAGTTGTTTTAAATATGTTCCATCTTAATACTGTTTGTAGTCCACTGTCTTCAAGCTTGTATTCTTGACTTAAATCAATGCTGTTTAAATATTGTCATCTTAAAGTCCAACTATTTTTACAATAAACAGAGTAACAATATTTTCTCTATCTGCAAGCTTTTGATTTCTATATTATGGCAATACGGTAAGCAAATCTCCCAACAATACGTTAAGTTCATTTACCTGATGAAACTGTATTGTGTTACTTCTTTCAAGCTTCCTTAATTTGTATTAACTGACAATATTATATCATTTTTACAGCTCACTGAGGATCTCCTAACCTTTGTAAAGATCAAATGGTGCATTTTCATGTCTTGGAGAAATTTTCCATCTTCTGCAGCCAAGGCGGAGGTTTCTCTCTTCTTTGCTGCCTTTTGTGGCCTAAGCAAATTGAACATCCCTTTGCACAATTTTAAATAAACTGCTGTTTCTGCAGCATTAATAAATATTCCCCAGCTGTAACTGCTGTTTATATTATGTGTTCTGAGCTTTTAAAAGTCTTAAACTTCTTCTAACCTTGTTCTTCTATTACTCTCTTACTTCAATCTTTCAAATTTGTCTTTTTATCACCTTAAATAAGTTTTTTCAGTAGTGTGGCCCCCACGCTCAGTCTACTGTAACTATGCCTTACAGTACCTACTCATTATGGCACCCATACTTGTTGTGAAGTGATAACATTCTCCTTACACATCATTCCTGACCACCATGGCCTTTTGCACTTTATTGCAAAGTTTAACCCCCTTACGCTCAAAGATCTCAAACTCCAATCCTGGAGCTCCCAATTGCTTACACAGTGGCAGTATCACTAGTTTTTACTCTGCTTCTGGGTCACATTGCTTTTCCTGCACCTTAGAAGTAAAGGTTTTCATTCTGGAGTGCTGCTTTCACCCTATTGTTGCTGCTGTGAATTTTGCTGACTGACTATGTCTTCATACAGTGGCAATGTTTTAAAGTAGTAAATTAATTTTACCTCTGCTGGAGAGTCGTAACAAGAGGAAGCACTTGCCTTGCAACAAGATGTAGTTTATTGCATGATACCACAAGTATAAATAATATTAACTAGTTAGACACATTTGCAACAATTAGGAGCTGGAGATAGCACATCTGTCACCACTCAAACTATGCAATTGAGACTGCCTGATTCTCTATCACAAAACTGTGTAAAATCACCACATTGAGTGGAGCTAATGCAACTTCAATATTAGATCTTTTACAGCCACTACATTTACAATAGAATACATGACACACAGATATCAATGGTTGTTGTTTGTAACCATACCTGTGGAAGAATTTGGTCTGGGAAGAAAATATATCTCAAAGTTCAAGGTCCACTCGCATACAGCCAGCTCCAAAGGCCTTTGTAAAGAGCATCGTTCATCTAGACTATAGTTCAGTGGTACTCTGATTTGCCTTATTATTATTTTTGCGCTATTCACGATTGTACAGTCAGATTCAAACCAGATTTTCCTAGCGATATTGGCATAAACCACGATTACTACAGAGCTCTGAACAGTCATCATTCTGGACTTGAAACATTAATGTAGAAACAAAGAAACACAGAAGATAGGAGTAGGAGGAGACCATTCATCATGATCCTGGCTGATCGCCCAACTCAGTAGCCTAATCCTGCTTTCTCCCCATAACCTTTGATCCATTTACCCCTAAGTGCTATATCTAGCCATCTCTTGAATACATTCAATGTTTTGGCATCAACTACTTCCTGTGGTAATGAATTCCATAGGCTCACCATTCTTTGAGTGAACAAATATCTCCTCATCTCCATCCTAAATGGTCTATCCCGAATCCTCAGGCTGTGACCATTGGTTCTGGACACATCCATCATTGGAAACATCTGCCAGACCCATTGAGCTTCTCCAGCACTTCCTGTGCTTCTTTCAAAGGTACTTTGGTTTTATTTAAATGGTTACTGCATCCAGCTGTAAGGGAGTGCAACAAAGGTTTACCAGATTGATTCATAAGATGGCCGAATTGATGTATGAAGCAAGACTGAATCAGTTAGGACAATATGTGCTGGAAGGGAAGGGGTCAGTTAGCCCAGTCAGCTGGACAGCTGACAGCTGCAACGCAGACTGACACTAACAGCATGCATTCAACTCCCACACCAGCTGAGGTTTACCATGAATGAATGTCCTTCTCAACCTCTCCCCTTGCCTGAGGCATGATAACCCTCAGGTTAAACTCACCGGCTATCATCTCTCTTGGTCTCTCTCTCTCTCTCCCTCTCATGAGAGAGCAACCCTAGGTCTGGTAAGACTATGGTGATTTTACCTTTACCTTTGCTAAGTGCAGTTTAGAAGAATGAGGGCATCTCATAGAAACATATAAAATTCTGACAGGACCAAACAGGAGAAATGCAGAAAGGAGGTTCCCAATAACCAGAGGGCTCAGTTTAAGGATATGGAGTGAACCATGTAGGACTGACATTGAAGACAAACATTTTCACTCAGAGAGTTTTGAGGTGTGAAATTCTCTGCCAGAGAAAGTAGTTTGAGTCCAAAACACTGAATGTTTTCAAAAAGGAGTTAGATATAGTTTGTAGGGCTAGAATGAACAAAGGGAATGGGGAGAAAGCAGGAACAGGGTATTGGGTTGAATGATCAGCAATGATCAAACTGAATGACATAGCAGGCTTGAAAGGCCGAATGGCCTACTCCTGATAGTATTTTCTACGTGTCTGTGTTTTTTACAGGATAAATATCCAAGGACAAGTTTGAAAGACTGCTTTGTCATCGTGTCTAGAATGCCTAAATGACTAGGCAATTCATCAGTTACATGGCAAATCAAATGTAACACGCTGTAAAGTATGAATTTGTGCTATCCATAGCTTAGTCATGTACAAACAAAATCACTTAAGTATTGTCTTTAATTCTTAATCCAGCATTAAAAGCCAAATTTGCTGACTTGGCAGAATTTACAACTGAGTTGTAAAACAGAATGCAATTTTACATGGTGCACTAACCTAGTTAGCCCACACTTATACATTCTGTTCCAAGTACATAATGTGTTATATTAAAACAATTATCAAAGCTGGTTTACGGTGGAGTACAAAAGGGCACTTTTTTAAGCTATCATGCACTGAGTCATAGAGTCATAGAGATGTACAGCATGGAAACAGACCTTCTGGTCCAACTTGTCCACGCCAACTAGATATCTTAAATAAATCTATTCCCATTTGCCAGCATTTGGCCCATATCCATCTAAATACTTCCTATTCATTTACCCATTCAAATGCCTTTTAAATGTTGTTATATTACCAGCCTCTACCACTTCCGTTGGCATTCCATACATGCACCATCCTTTGTGTGAAAATATTGCCCCTTAGGTTCCTTCTAAATCTTTCCTCTCTCATCCTCAACCTATGTCTTGTAGTTATGGACTCCCTCGCCCCATGGAAAAGACCTTGTCTATTCATCCTATCCATGCCCTTCATGATTTTATAAACCACTATAAGGTCACCTCTCAGCCTCTGGCATTCCAGGGAAAATAGCCCCAGTCTATTCAGCCTCTCCCTACTGCTCAAACCCTCTAACCTCAAACAATGTTGTTAGCTGTACTAAATAAATATCATAAAATCGTAGCTTTGAGTCTGGATTTACTCATACGCCACTCTGTAAAATAGCAAGCCAGCCAACTGACAGTTAGTGGAGTGGTAATACATTGAACACCACCCCTAGAGCAATTTCACAAAATGGGTTATGTTCAGGATCTAACAGACTTGTGAAATGAAGAGTGAAGAAAAAAAATGCTCAGATTGGAATTGGGGCATTCCTGGCACTGTCAATATTTATTGCCCATCTCTAATTGCATTAAGAATAGTGTGGCTTCAGGGGCTGTAATGGATGTGTATAAGACAGGAAAAGTTCACTCTAGGTAACAAATGAAGTAGGTGAGATCTTCGATAACAAGGTCTAGAGCTGAATGAGCACAGCAGGCCAAACAGCATTAGAGGAGCAGGAAGGCTGACTATTCGGGGCCTAGACGCTTCTTCAGAAAAAAGGTGAGGTTTGAGAGCTTTAGATTATACAAACATGGAAATGTTGACCATAAATTCCTTAATACATACATAAGTAGACAAAAACAAAGGATCTGACTAGTAGAGAGAGCTGTAGTCAGATGTGCGGCTTATCAAAGGAAAATTAATTCACGCAGGGAAGAAATTACAAAATAATCCATGAAAGAGCTAGCAGACATTAACTCAGCAACACTAGGGTAAAGTGTATCATATTTTTAAATCTATTGATTAATGTGTCTTCATTTTACAGTGTACAAGTTCTTCCATGTACCACTATTTTGCCTAAGTGCTCACAAGTTAGGACAAAACACCTTAGAGAATTCTTCTGTCTGACTAATTACAATATAATTTTCAGACTCTTAAATGACTCTCTTGTACCTTCCGTAAAAAGAAAGAAACCCATTGACCTAAGCAAAAATGACAGTGAGGAAGATGTAAATAAATTTCTGTTTAGTCTCTGCTTTGGTCATACATTCTCTCTTTCTCTCTCCCAGCCCCCCAAGCCCCTCTTCCTTTCACTCAACTCTCCATGATTGCCTAAAAATATGTCCAGTTCAAGGCCTCATAATTAGCATAATTATGAACTCCAGATTACAGAGGACAAATCTATTATTTGAACAAGTTTGATCTTGTAAGCTAACAATCAATATGGAAGCCTTATCCATATAAAATCCCTGCACATTGTATTTCCAGAGCACTATTGGACCAATAAGTTCGCTCTCCATTGAGATGCATCTACTACGGTTAAATGCATGCTGTCTGAAAGAGTGCAAGTACTGTTATGTGAAATACAGGTGAGAAGGGTGGGCCTTTCTGGAAATAAAAGTTACCCTTTGCAGCAATGACAGCTTACATCTATCTTGTGACAGGAGAAATGAATTGAAAAATGCTGAGGGAAGAGGCTATGTTAACACAAATAATACTGCCATGACAGTATAACAATATCTTTACAGCAGATGACATGGATGCTCAGTGTGAGTTATGTCAAGATGGCAAAGACTGTGGTATGGGTATCACCATTAAAAAAATACAAGTAAAAAACAATCTCATACCTGCTGAGAATCTTCAGATTCCTGCTTTCAGGTTTAATTTATCTTACATCCTGCATTACTTCAACCAGACATACCACAATCAGATTCTGAATACTAACTCCCATCAACCACACAAGAACAGTTACAGGTGCTAAATATTAACTTAAATGCACTGCAGCTCCATGAGCTGTTAGGGAAGTTGGTATTGTAAAAGCTTGTGGTGCAACAGGCATTTTTGATTTTTTCATCAATACTAGAGCCTGTCTTTGGCTGAGCTGGAGCCCTGAGTTAACCACAATGCATATGAAAGATGGGGTGTGGCATTCTGCAGCACACATCTGCCCTGAAATCAGCGATATCTGGTTCTTATACGGCTGGATGAAATGCCACCTTGGATAAGTAACTGCCACAAGCTAATGCCCTTTTTGAATTAGCCATACTATATGTTCAAACAATGTTTAGTGTTTTTCTCAAAATAGTTAATGAAGCTTTAGAGATAGTAGGAACTGCCGATGCTGCAGAATCTGAGATAACTCAGAGTGTAGAGCTGGATGAACACAGCAGGCCAAGCAGCATCAGAGGAGCAGGAAAGCTTGACGTTTTGGATCTGGACCCTTCTTCCGAAATGAAACTTTAGCTTGGCTACAAGCGTGGAAATCAATGCTTTTTTTAATGGTTTCACTTATCAGGGCAACTGGGAAAGGAAGCAGATAATGTTCATCGCTTGGACCCAAATTGCCTACATGAGCTACAATATGATGTGGCCAGCAACGTTGCTAGAAGATTTCAATTTTCTTTCATTACTTACATTTTCATTTCAAGTTTACACCATTTCTGAGTGCATCAAATGGAGTTTCCTTTTAAAAGATAATTTTTCCCAATCCCAGGAATGAGCAAATGTTCTTTGAACCCAGTGGTGTTGATTTTTAACACATTCTCCCTTCTTTGCAATGGGAAGGCTTAAAATCTCAGAATTGAGTAGCCTGACCTCAAGACCACCCCATTCCTTTCTATGGTAATATTTACGGCAACCATTCAGGGCTTGGGTAAGGTCCATGCTGAACATAGGCAAGTAACCAGTCTTTGTCATTCTGCTGACACAATCAGCTGACTGTCCACCCCCTGCTTCCTTCTCCAACCAACAACTGACTACTGGATACCATTCAAGGCATCTCCAGCTGTGGTCCCCATTTCTAAACTTCTACTCTTGCCTGTTGGCCACCACACTACTGCCATCAATACTGGTTGGGTCTCGATGTTTTTCTCACTATTGGACTCTAGTGCATCTTTCCTGTCTCCCAGTTCGTAATAAAATTCATGCTTCTAATATGCAAATATATTGTATGATGTATTTCCCATTATGCTGTATAATTAGAATATGTCAGTCTATTTTTGGCAAGTGACAAAGTTGATGTCACAAGGTTTGTACTTGTAACATCACTTCCAGCAGAAAATCACAGGAATCATGTTGGGTGGATCAATAGGATATGTGAGTTTCATGATGAGAATTTAGCCATATGTCCATTTTTGACCCAAATCCCTTCATACTTTTGGTTCATAAAAATCTGTATGTTCAGTTTAAAACTCACATTTAAAATTAACAACTGATCTAGTATCAATTGCCATTTGACAAAAAGGAGTTTCAAATCTTTCATGTAGAAGGATTTCCTAATTTCATTCCAGAAAGGTCAGTGTCCAAATCATGAGAGCGCATTAAAACTATGTTAACAACAAGCAGGATAAGATTCCTGCTGACCTTTGAGAGCCTCCATTTCACATGTGAACAGATAGAACAAAGAACAGCTGCATGATTTCAAAGCTAATAACCTTACCTCATTTCCAATGATGCTGTAAGATCACATTCACATCCATGATTCTAGTGGATCTAAAGGCTGGATGCGGTAAGAAGGGCTAGGTGGATAAGCTAACTGATTACCTAATTAAATTGTAGAGGAAATATCCTATGTCAGAAGTTAGACATGTTTTGTCCCTTTAACACTTGGAGAAAAGAAAGCAAAGCTTCACCACTTAAACATTTTTAATGTACAAGATGTGGCAAGAGTATTGACAATGTGGCAGAAGTGAATGTTTAAGTGGTAGATGAGGTGCTAATCAAGCAGCTGTTTTTCTGAGATGGTGTTGAGTTTACTGAGTGTTGTTGGAATTGCACTTATCCAGGGGAGTATTCCATCGCATACCTGATTTGTGCCTTGCAGATGCTGGACATGCTTTTGAGAGCCAGGTGGTGAGTTATTCACCATGGAATTCCCAAGCTCCAGCCTACTGTTATAGTCACAGCATCAATTTGGCTGGTCCAGTATATTTTGTTCAATGATCACACGATGAGGTTTTTGTGGGGTTCAGCAATGGTTATAGAATTGGAAGTCACACAGATTGTTAAATTCTCTTATGTTAATGCTGGTTATTGCCCATTGCTTGTGTGGCTCAAATTTTGATTGCCATTTTTCAGCAAGTAATATTGACTAGGTCTTGCTACAGGCTGACATATACTGTTTCAGTATCCAAGAAATTGCAAATAGTGCTGAACATTGTGCAATCATCTAACCAGTGGAGAGTTCTCTCTTATTTCCATTGACTCCAATGCTGCATGATCACCTTGATGCAACACTTGGTCAAATCGAGGAATATCATACACATTGACACGTTTGGGAAAGCTTTTGTTCAATGCAGTTAACATACTTTCTAATGTTAAGCTATGTCTTAATTCAAAATGTAAATAATTGTTCCGTAAAGATTTGTGTGAATGTACTATTTCAGATTGGATTCTTTGTGACATACTATATTTGTATTTCTTTTTGGTCCAGATGGAAATGGCATTGTGTTTATTCAAAACAGACAAAAAAAGTAAACTTGAGTGATTTCTTCATTCATTTTGTCTAAGTCAAAACTGTATCACTTACACAAAAGTTGCTTTATGCAGTAACAATGTAGGGCCATATCTATAATTGTCCATTATTCATTGTGGTGATGCATCAACAATTTTGATTTCAAAACCTTTTTACTACTGTTCCAATCCCTCTGTGGCTTCACTGAACCTATTTCTCCAACTTTTCTTCAGCCCTTTGCCTCACCTCTTATCTTTTTCTCCTGTCTCTAACTTTTTATCAGGTTCCAGTAGAGGTAATGTGTTTTCCTAATGTAATCCAGCATTCCCTTAAGCTCCTCAAGTTGTCAAATCTCTCCACACCTTCACAATGCCCATCAAAACCCATCTCTATGAGTTTATTTTTCATAACCCTTCTAATTTCTGCTGAGGGTGTTTTCAACTCAACCTTCTCCTCAGCCACCCATTATCCTAGCTTTTCTAGAGCATATTTCAGATATTTTCACATGTTCAACCTGAAGTTTAATAGTGCTGACGATGAGCTAATTGTGAAAGGGCATGCTGTTGCATTGATTTAACATTAAAATAAAGTCCAAAGTTTGTAGACTTGGTAACCAACGTCCCAAATGCAAACAATGCAATACTAAGTGTAAATATTAAAAAAACCAACAAATTAAATCTTTAGAAATCGAAAAACATCAATGAATGAGAAACCAGTGTGCCTGGTGGGTTTTGACCTATTCCTTGTAAATCCACACTGATAGAAAGCACACCAAAAAGTAATAAAATGCAAAGATCTTTGCAATTCCTTCTCATAATGGTTTATTTAGAAATGATACAGAGCAAATATTATGCTCCACTGAAAGCAAATGTATCCTTTTTTAAAACGATTTGACATTCTGGTTTTAAGGCCAATCAGAATTGTTTAGCTTCAAGTAACTGTATGGTAATTAAGTCTTTCAAAAACAAAGAAAACAGCAACTGACTGATCCCTATGCGGCTGACATGCCTTCAAGTCCCTTGGTCTCATAGGATGGTGCAGGGACAGCATGCAGGGTCAGGGCAGCTCACAGAGTGCTGTAAACCATCTCTCAATGGCTCACACCCAAGTGCCACAGCCTCACGCGCCAGGTCAAGGTCTTGGTCTCGCTCCAGTTGTTTCACGACTGCAGAGGCCCTAGGGCCACACAAAAAGGCAGACCATCACATACTCAATGATAAACAGCCACTCGCAGAACAATCAATTGATATTAATCTTTTCTTCAAATTTCTTTTTTCTACAAACCTTATCCTCCATCCTTTCATTAACCTCAGCTGCTGCTTTATACACATTATATATATATGTGTATACATTGGTCTGGAAACTGTTAACTTAACATCCCACATCTGTTTCCAATATGGGTCGAGTTACATCTTTTGGAAACAAGGCTGCTTTTTACTAAGTCAATTGCACTGGAAAAGTTTTTAACTGAACTAAAAAGACTTTGAGACAATTATGCACACAATAGTACCGTTAATTTATTCACATATGGCACATGGTCAAGGCTACAATAAAGGGCTTTGTTAATCTTTTCAAAAATCACCAAAAGTTCCAGTAAATTATAGAAAAATAAATCCATGTAGGAAACATACTTCCTAATGTAACACAAGCATTCTTTGAATAAAAGAAATTTCATGCAGGTCCCTCAGTCTCACCCACACTGGGACAAAGTACTTATTAGACTCCAAAAAGATTTAGACAGAAACAATTCAAGTAGTTTTATACGAAGTTTTACACTTCATTACGAATCATTTAGCTTGGAGGGGCTAAAACAAAACACTACTTACCGAGAAGCAACACAAAAATGAGAGAGGTCAAAATCATGGTAGCTTTAAAAATTCGACATTTAATCCACAACTTGATGGGAGACTTTCGTGCTTCGTCCTCCGCCTCCTGAATTTGTGGGACTGGAATGCTGGGACAGACCTGAACACATTAAAATATCAGAAGGAATGCCTCCAAGGGAAATTTACCTCTCTCCAAAACACTACAGTGACTGCCCTTATCAACCCAGTCAACTGCCCAGATGCAAAGTGGAGAGTGCTGGAGTCGCGTTTCCTAGGGAGTTGATGGGACAGATCCGTTACGTTGAGGGCTGATTGATTCGTTTCAGGGGAGTGAATGGAGAGGGCAGTGATCGCCAGAGCTGAAATTACACACATTTTCCTATCTGCAAGTTGCAGAGAGCGAGTCTAACCACAAGTCTGCAAAAAATATAGGGTGTTTTTCTTTCCTCTCCGTCTAAACTAACATTACAAGTGTGTGATTGCTGGCTATGAATGACTGTCTTTGCAGAGTGGTCTAAACAAACATTTCATCTTAACATTCGTAGCGGGGCGATTTATAAACGAAAGAAAAAACTTTCAAAATTAAACTTTCAATTTAAAATAAACCTCATCGGTTTCCATAAACAAAGTTTTAAATATAAAACCTTTGCTTCTTGCTTAGCATGTGTTTGATTCATTCTTTTCAGTGCCTGCAAATAATTATCTACCCAATGTTTTTCTTCAGATATGTCATTAGAACATCAGCCCTGCCGATATTTCCTCCATTTAACTATTTTTCAACGCGATCATTGTCAATTAAAATTGAAATGGTAAAAAAAAGTCCATGCACAAACCTGATCACCTGAAATCGTACCTTTGTGGTGAAGAATGGTGCTAAAATGTGAATGTCTGATTTGTTCCCACTGCGCCTCCTCCACCAAAAAAATCTCAGTAAGGTCTTTAAATCGAAATCTGTTGTATTTGAGAGGAAAGAGGGTTGGCTTCCAGAAGAGAAATGCTTCCTACACAAGTAAGGAGTGGGGCTATTTGGAGAACACAGTGAAAGAGCTGGCAGAGTTAAGAATGAGCTGATTGGCCTCCTTCTGCGTTAACAAATATGTGGAGAGTGAAACAAAGGTAACGTTTCAAGTCTAGTATGACTCCTCTTCAAAACACTGAAGAAGACAGAATTCTGAAGAAGAATCATACTGGGCTTGAAACATTGATTATATTTTTTCTCTCCACAAATGCTGCCAGGCCTGCTGAGTTTCTCCAGCATTCTCTGTGTTTATTTCAGATCTCCAGCATGGACAGTATTGTGCCTCCTTCTCTGTTATTTGATTCAAGACACATCTGTACCCAATGTCAGCCTTGGTGTCTGTGAAGCTATCATAGCACAGCTCTTCCCTCCCATATAATAAATGGATAGACAGGTGGAGCTTTTCTCTGCTTTTAACTCAGCCCGTCAGGTTTTGATATAGGCAGAAAGTTTGAAAGTGAGGTGCGGGGGATGGATTTCATACCCCACCACCAACAATGCTCGCAATTCATGAAAGTAAACAATTTTTAAAAATTCAACAATTGAACTTTACAACAGAGAAGCTCAGCTTAGATTTTAAAAAGACAAATGATCAAATTCCTTATTATCACATTTGGCTGTGATTTATATTTTCACAAACCGGTTAAGTAATGTGCTTGCAAAGATACTGCACAGATTTAAATTTAGTTGTTTTTGAAAATTCAAGTTAATTCTTTCTTGCTTTACGTACGCACAGTTTTATCTTCATCATCATCATATGGTATTTTTGTGCCAGTGATTGCCTTGGATTATCAAGAATAATATTATTGGGAATTTTTGGCAATAATTTTGATGTAAAACTTGTTTTGATGCTCTTAGCACGCCATATTTTTCAATATGGATTTAATTCTACATTTCTTACTAATGTTGGATAAAGAATACCTTTCATGCCAATTAATAGAGTGGATTCAAATGAGGGTGCTGTTGTAACAATAATATGATATTTTTGCTATGTGACATTCTGGAACCAGGTTTTAATGCTGGCATTGAATTAAATTTTGCTCTGTAATGAAAAATGGGTGGTGCTCCAATAACTTCAATTGTTATGTGAGAAAACTGTCAGGCAGTGAGGATGATATCTTCACAGAGACACCAGAACCAGATCTTAAGGGAAGTGTATTACTTGCCAGGTGTTGCATAATAACCTGAATATATAAGAGGGCCTACACATTTGTTAGATATGGTTCAGTGTTTGATTTATGAAAATGATGGCATTTCAAATAAATGTTCTGACAAATCTACCTTTGGCTTTTAAAGTGGCAGAAATTGTCAATCCTCTTGCTTACAAACTCAGTTCAGGTACCAGAGGACGCTCTTTATGACATTAAACAGGGCATCATGTTCAGTTCCAGGCATGAGCTTACTGTTCTGGTGAACGTATTAACCTAAATGTGAAGAAACACAGATGAGAAACCAAGAAATCTTGACCTGTCCGGCTAATATCTGCAGTGGAAAAGCTATTGGAATTTATAACTAAGGTCAGAGTGACTGAGCTCTTGGAGAGATTTGTGCTGATTTCAAATAGTGAACAAGGATTTGTAAATAATAGCCCATGCCTAACAAACCTCCTTAACGTTTTAGGAAGTAACTAGAATAGTTGAGAGATCAATGGATGTGCTTTACATTGACTTCCAGAAGGCATTTCCTAAGGTTCTATGTAGGAAATTATTAGCCAAAATCAAAACCCCTGAAACAAAAGGTAGTGAGAAAAGAACATGCTGACCTTGATACCCATGTAGCTCCTACTTACATAAAATTACCCCTCCATTACTAGAATTAAACTTACACAAGTGATTTATTCTGATCCACAGTCAAAATTAGCAGTAGCTCGAAAGTTCCAGCCTAAAAATCTGTTGAGCTGGAACCTCATTTGTCAAGTGCTTATGGAGCTAACTGTTTTCTTGGCTTCTGGGACAATATTTTATATCAGAGTAACAAAGGCTCTTTTTGATATTTACACATAACTCTTTGGGATGCAGTTTTACCTCTTATTCCAAATATTATGGGCTCGAGTATCACATAAGACTCAGGATTAAAAATATTTTTCCCCACAAAAGAGAGGCACTCCCAGCAGAAGCAGTTAATGACATTTTGATTAATTATTGTTTAAGAAAATTTGGCATTTTGATTATATGTACAGAATCAGAGATGGAGAGAGTATGTAGAGTACAGATGATCAGGTCAAATTATGAAGAAAACAAAACTGCCTCTGAGTTGTTGTGATTAAGGTGCAATTTTTGGGCATAGATCATGAGAAGAGAATTGGACACGAAAGAAAAAGAAACATTTCATGTCCGCGAGATGGTGTTTTTTTTAGATTTGATCCTTCTTATGCACATCATTACAAAGGTGAGCGAAAGAGAAAAAATTAGCTATATTGGCTAACAGAAATCTATACATTAGATTGGATAACAAATTCAAGATCAGAACTTCAGTACGAAAAGAAAATACAATTTAACAGATGAGAACTGAAAACTCATCATGGTGATTTCCTATGGAATTTTGCATAGAATTCAGACGAGGTCACCATACTTAAGATAAGTTATGAGATGTGTAATCTTGGCAAAAATAATAAGTATGATTAAACGTTATACTTACGCTGAATTTTCCATTAACATTAGAAATAAAGGCTTGCATTTATGTAGCAACTTCCACAACCATAAAACATAAGGCTTTCTGGGCTGAAGCTTACTTTATTTGGCTAAGTGTGACTTGAATTGACTTTTTTGGGTTTTGGTTATAGTTATCGAATCATAGAGTCATACAGCATGAATACAAACTCTTCAGTCCAACTCGTCCACACCAACCATATTCCCAAACTAATGTAGTCCCACCTGCCTGTAGCAGCCTCCATCCCTCCAAACCTTTCCTATTCAGGTACCTGTCCAAATGTCTTTTATATGTTATAACTGTACCTGCATCCATCACTTCCTCTGACAGTTCATTCTACACAAATCACTCTCTGTATAAAAAAGTTGCTCCTCATGTCCTTTTTAAAGCTCTCACCTTAAAAGTATGCCTCCTAGTTTTGAACTCCCCCAGCCTAGGGAAAAGATCCTTGCTATTCACCTTATCTGTGCCCCCCTCGGTTTTATAAACCTCAATGAGGTCACCGTTCAAACACCTACACACCAGTGAAAAGGTCAGACCCTAATGTCTGAAGAAGGGTCCTCACCCGAAACATCAGCTCTCCTGTTCCTCTGATGCTGCCTGGCCTGTTGTGTTCCTCCAGTTCCAAACTTTGTTATCTCCGACCTTACCTAGTCTATTTTTATGTCTCAAACCCTCCATCCTTGTTGCAAGACACGATGAATTTCCTCAGTGTATCCTACTAAACTCACCTCATTAACTACACACCATGTCCCAATGGCATCCCTCTTGTCCATTTCTATCCCCAACTTACCATGCATCTTACCCAGAACAATTGACCATTCACCGATATCTCAGAATTTGCCAGCATCCTGGTGCTGGCACAATATTTAACAGCCTATTGTGAACTCGGCCAAGCAGTATCAGTCCAGAGGTGCCCTATATGGTTACTGACAGCTGCTCTGGACATGGCAGACAAAGGAAAATTAGCAAATCTCTTTGCCAAACAGTGATTGACCATGTCCAAGCTGCTAGACTGGCATCAGGGATATCCTTGACATACTGTGGTGGGAAACCCTGACCAAAGGCTATCTCAATTGACTTTACTGAGTCTGCTGACAACCATGACAAGTTTCCTACCTTTGTACCTGTGCTAAATGGCAAGGCAGGACTGAGTAACATGAGCCTGATAACTCTGGCTGGGTGATGGGGCAGGGCAAAGTGCAAAATGGCAAGACAATAATGCTGTGAGCACCTGGGTTTGATCAGAGTGAGTAAGCGTATGACTGTGACCATGGTTGAAGAAAAGTAAGGACAAGTTACCAAGAAGGGCACTAAGAAAGCAATGAAGAGGATGCCAGTGAAGAGTGACAAGAAGAGGAGAAAGTCTAGGAAAGTTATACTATCTCCATCTACAAAGTGATGAAGCAGGTTCAACCTGACACCAACATCTTTCCAAGGCCACGAGCATCATGGACTCACTCTTCAACAATATTTCATAGGGGAGGCTCCCTGACTGGCCCATTACAACTGACACAGCCCCGTCAGCTCCTGGAAGATTTAGATTGCCGTGCACCTTCTGCTGCCATGTCAGAGAGCACAGAGGCGGTGACCAAGTACACCAGCTCCAAATGAAAAGCCAGAGATACAACCGAGCCCAGACCATGATCTGGGTGCATGTCCTTGAGCGCACAGTGTCCTGCTTTAGTTGCTGGTGCAGTGAAAGGTGCAGCATTAAAGCACAGAGAAGTAGTACAAGTGATCAGAGATATTCCATATATGTTTTAGAGGCTGCAACATGTCAGATGCTGATGCCCATGAATGTAATGTCTCCATGGATGTTGTCTATGGAGCGTGTCCTAAGATATTGCTGCCCAATCTCCAACATGCAGATCCTTTGGAGCAAACAGTAAGCTAAAATCACCAGATACTTGTCCTAACGTCCATGTCAACTATTCTCTCCACCTTAGAGTAAGAAAGGAAATGGAATATTAATGAAGCAAGTTATGGTATTAATAAGGTGTTAAGCTATCATCCACCTTAACTGGCAATTTGCTGCTACCTAGCAGGAAACTCACCCCACTAATGGGGAAATGCATAAAAGGTGCATTGGGTCACCTCTAGATAGACTTCACTGAATTTATCATGCAGCTCTGCTGCAAATCACATCATAGCTTTTGTCATTCAGTCTCCTTTAAAGTTCCACCCTTTATAGCCATTAATTACATTTTGAAGTGTAAAATCACTGTCGTAATTTAGGAAACACAGCAGGCAATTTGCACACAGCAAGCTCCCCATAATTAGTAAGGTTGCGATAGCCATGTAATCTATAACCGTGATATTAACTGAGCGATAAATATTGACCTACAATCTTCTGCTATTGAGTGAGTTGCCACTGAGACACACAAGTGAATAGAGGCATTTTAAGGAACAAAAACAGAAGTCGCTGGAAAAGCTCAGCAGGTCTGACAGCATCTGTGAAGAAAAAATTAGAGTTAACGTTTCAGGTCCAGTGACCCTTCCTCAGAACTGAGCAAGTTCTGCTGAGCTTTTTCAGCAACTTCTGTTTTTGTTCCTGATTCAGTTCTTTTGGTTTTTATTTAGAGACATTTTAACCCAATGCTGACATCTGAAAGGATCTATTCTGTCAAAACAAAAGCAATTCCAGGCTTTAGATCATTAATGAAGTGATGTAGAGGATGTTGAACTAATGTAGATGATCTAGAAAGGACAATTAGAAAGTCAGACAGCAACAAGCTAAACTTAGCAGAAGGAAAATCTCCTTGTCAAGAAATTAATTTATGTGATAGACTGCCATCTAGTGTGGACAATACTGGCTTAATTGAACTATTCAAAACAAAATTGATCAGTTCCTGATTCAGTGAGAAGTTGAAACTGATGGCGTAGAGGATAGAGTTATGCGAACTGCAAGAGCCACCTTTTATTTCAACATTTTTTCATGATTCATTATCTAATGACTACATATCTGCAAAGTTACTTCTTTAAACTCATATTTGCAATATTAACACATATCTGCATATTTTACAAAGGATCAAAAGCTTATTTCTTCAAAATCTTTTCCATGAGACCCTAACACTATTATGTTGTCACACTTTTGGAAGCCTACATCATCCAAGTTGATTATATTAACTAGTTAATTTCAGTTTAAAACATAGACGCCTGTAAAACATCTCAGCTATAACATTCAGAGATAGCAAGAACTGCAGATGCTGGAGTAAGAAATAACACAGTACAGAGCTGGAAGAACACAGCAGGCCAGGCAGCATCAGAGGAGCAGGCAAGTTGACATTTTGGGTCGGGACCCTTCTTTAGATTTTCTTCAGATGCTACATGGCGTGCTGCATTCTTCCAGCTCCATACTGTGTTATGTCAGCTCTAACGTTAGTTTGCTGTAATGACAATTTGGCATAATCGTCAACAAATATATCTTTAGGTCAACAGCAGTCACATCTCCATCGTCATAATTTACAATTCTTTGGTTGATTACTGAAGTGATCATAAGCGTAAACCTGAATATGATTTCAACATCTATAAGTTGGCCTGAAAGGTTATTTTTTTTTAAAACTCCATATTAACTTTGTATGCATTTCAAGGTACACTTCAGATTAATTGTTGCCTTCACATTTTTGCTGACTTCTTGTTTCTGATTAATTAATTTCATCGCAACTATTCAAATGAATAGTGCTTAAAGCAATAAAATTGACCATGAAATTTGCCAAAAACAAAATACTGAGGATGATAAAAACCTGAAATAAGAAGAAAAGTGCTGGAACAACTCGGCAGGTAAAGTAGTAGCTATGGGAAGAGAAACAGTCCATGTTTCAGGCTGATGATCTTTCATCAGAACTTGAAAATGTGCATGACACAGTTTTAATCAAGTACAGAAGCAATAACAATAGGAGTGGAGAAAAGAACACAATGAAAGATGTCAGAGGGGTAAACAAGAAAGATTTAATGACAAAAAGGATGATTGTGCAAGGTAAAAATGGGTGACAGTGGGACAAGTAAAGAAACATAAGTTATGTTTAGTGGAGATGTAAATGGGAACTGTTATTTGCACCTGCTCTCCAGCAAAATTGCAGCGATATTATCATGGAAAATTATCTAACTCACTATTGAATTCAAAAGGTTATAAAATGCCTAATCAGAAGATGACATTCTGTTCCTCATGATTCCATAAAGCTTTTTTGGAACAGCATATGTGGCCAAGGGCAGAGAGGTCAAAGTAGGAGTAGTGAATTCAGAGAAATGCAAATTATGTACACCCAAAAGCCTGTTGTCAAGCTTGCAAACTGAAGGAAGGCATTGATAAAAACAGTCTGTGTTTAGTCTCTCCAATGTGGAGGAGACCACATCATGAACATATGAACATATAACTTAGGAAAATGAGTATGTCATTTAAAGTAGTGGTTCTGAAGGAATTAATTTTTAAGTTGCGTTAGGTTCAATCCATTTTGATAACGTCACACAGACTTTAGGTGGAGACAGGTGAGTTCTGCATAAGTACCGGAAGGGAGCAGATGTATTCTGTAAAGCTTGTGAGACTTCTTAGTAATTATGCCTAACAAGTTAATGTAAGTTGTACCTATTTATATCATACAATAAGTTACCTTGTTATGTAAGGCAAATGCCTCTTCTTTTTAGACTCACTAATGGTCTATAGAACATAGAACATAGAACATTACAGCACAGTACAGGCCCTTCGGCCCTCGATGTTGCGCCTGCCTGTGAAACCAATCTGAAGTCCATCTAACCTACACTATTCCATTATCATCCATATGTTTATCCAACGACCATTTAAATGACCTTAAAGTTGGTGAGTCTACAACTGCTGTAGGCAAGGCATTCCATGCCCTTACTACTCTCTGAGTAAAGAATCTACCTCTGACATCTGTCCTATATCTATCACCCCTCAATTTAAAGCTATGTCCCCTCGTGCTAGCCGTCACCATCCAAGGAGAAAGGCTCTCACAGTACACCCTATCCAATCCTCTGATCGTCTTGTATGTCTCTATTAAGTCACCTCTTAACCTTCTTCTCTCTAATGAAAACAGCCTCAAGTCCCTCAGCCTTTCCTCATAAGACCTCCCCTCCATATCAGGCAACATCCTGGTAAATCTCCTCTGCACCCTTTCCAATGCTTCCACATCCTTCCTATAATGCGGTGACCAGAACCGTACGCAATACTACAAGTGCGGCCGCACCAGAGTTTTGTACAGCTGCAACATGACCTCACGGCTCCGAAACGCAATCCCTCTACCAATAAAACCTAACACACCGTACGCCTTCTTAACAACCCTATCAACCTTGGGTCTATCTTCTACCATTGATTCAAGCATTAGGCTCAGGATAGAGAAAGGAGGATTGATGGCAGTGAACTATCCTGACAGGATACCACATGCTGACGGCAGTGGTTTCTGAAGATACAACATGGCACCAATGATGGTATTCTGAAAAATACTTAACCATCCTGATACACCGAATAGCCCACTCAATCACTCAAGTCTACTCTGCCATTCATGCTAATCTGACTGTGGCCTGAACCTCACATTTCTACCTTCCCCTTATAACCTTTGAGTACCTTGTCCATCAAGAATCTACCTACCTCTACCTTCAAAACATTCAATGCCTCTGTCTTCACTGCTGCCTGTGGAAGGAATTCCAAAGATTGGCCAGCCTCTGAAAGAAAGAAAAATTTTTTCTCCATATTGATTGGAAAGCCCTCTACTATTTTTGAATGATGTTCCCTAGTTCCACAGACTTTCTCATTAATGGAAACAACTTTTCAGCATCCCCTCTGCAAAGTCCTCTTAGGATCATATTTGTCTCAATAAGATAATTTCTTCACTTTCTAAATGCCACTCCATTCAGACCCAGCCTGTCAAACCTTTCCTCAATGATAAACCACCTTTTCAGGTGTCAGAAGAGCAAACCTATCTGAACTGCTTCAGTTGCATTTACATCCTTTCTGAAATAAGGAGACCAAAACTGCGCACAATACTTCAGATGTGGTCTCGCTGCTGCACTGCACAATTGCAGTAATGTATCTCTATTGTTATATGTGTCATTCCCTTTGTGATAAGTAACAGTTAGCAAATAGAAATAACAGTGGCCCCATTAGATAAGTAAATTGTTGTTTCAGTCAGAAGATGTATTTGGAGCCCTCAGTGGTAGGAAGAAACAGTAGGTCAAGTGCTGTGTCACCTGTGTTTGGAAGGGAAGCAGATGACAGAAGGAGATCAGGTGTAGGGGACAATGGAAGAGTGGGATATTTCAGCAGAACAGGCTCTTCTCTGGAAAAAGACTGAAGAGTCTGTAATTAGCTTTTTGGACATCTATTAAAGTATTAATTGTACTCAGTGGAACACTCTTGTCTCTCAGCTAGCTGGTTGTAGTTTTTAAGGATGACTCCCAAGCTTGAACACATAATTAAAGCTGACATTTCAGTGAAATTCTGAGAAGTTCCATTGCTAAAACAGTCAAAACGAATGTTAATCTCAGAATCTGACTGTATGTTTAAATAGACAAATGAGTTTTTATTTCATGGCACTGTTCAACAGAGGAACAATAATATTCTCCCATTATTCGGGTAAAATTTATCCCCCAACTAAGTCAGATTAACTGGTCAATTATCTGCTTTTCTGTCAGTGGAGGCTTTTTGTGCACAAATTGACAGTCAGGTTTGCCTGCACAACAGCTATATTTATATTTCAACAATGTTTAATTCACTGTGAAGCTCTCTCGAATGTTCCAAGAATGTGAAATGAATTGTATGACAATTTTCTTCTTTTAATCAATTAATTTTAAGAAATAACTTCTTAATGATGAAACACGTTAATTCTTTGTTGTTTATTGGTAGCATGAGAATTTGAAAGGCAATGCAATTTAAAAAATGTACTTGTGGTGAAGGATTATATCCAAGGCTACAAATTATAAAATGTACATTCTAAAATTAAAAGTATTTCATTTTAATTAAAAAAAGAAAATGCTGGAAATACTTAACTGATAAGGTAGCATCAAGCGAGAGACACAGAGATAACATTACATAAGTAACCTTTAGTCAGAACACAAACATCATCGAAATTGAGGAAGTCGGGAGAAGAAAATTAAAGATAGAAGGCAAGAGAAAATAAGATTTTAGTTTATTCTAATAAATGCAATCAATGCTTATTTTCTTGGTTGCTTAGTGGATCTCCCTTAGTGTTGCTCCTTTTTTGTCAATAGGTAAAAGTGTCTTAGAAGGCGTGATGAAAGGTGTATGTATGCAATATACATCATACATGCCACTATTTCAAAATCCAAATTCTAAAAGAAATGCTATATAAATATGTACATAAATATTGTTTCTTTCAGTGTTTGGACAGAATAAATCACCATGGCTACAATTATACAACTTAATCATGAAACTCCTCCATAGACATAGACCAAAACCTGCATCCAATATTTCAAAATCCAAACTCTAAAAGAAATGCTATATAAATATGTACATAAATATTGTTTATTTCAGTGTTTGGATTTTGAAATAGTGGCATGCAGGTTTTGGTCTATGTCTATGGAGGAGTTTCATGATTAATTTGTATAATTGTAGCCATGGTGATTTATTTAAAGAAAACAGTATGAGAAAGATAATCTTGGCGGCTAATGGGAATTTGTTTACATTGTGAGATCTTTACAAATGAACAAAGTAAACAAAGGCATTTATGAGGCTCCAGTTCGATAGATGTGAAATTGTGTTTTTTTTTCGGGGCAACACATGTACCGTGAAGAAAGCTTTTGGCTTCAATTCAGTTTGCAGATTTTCTGATTGAAGCTGCATGTGTGAAACAGTTTATCCTGAAGAAGGGAGACAGTTTAACACTGTTAAAGAAAAAAGGTTATCTCAGTGTAAAGAGCTTAGTTTGAAGATTCTAGACCAGAAGTGCTTGTTTAAACACTGAATAGGTTATTTGAAACTGTGAAAGTCTAAGATCAATTGTAGGAAGACTGTAGGACGAAGCTATGAGGCTCTTGAAAGTGAAAACTGAAGCATCAGTTAATTTAAGCACTATAAATGTGATAGAGAAGGGAAATCTCACTAGTATTTGAGTGTTGTGAAGGGGTACTATTGGGATTACTGATGCAATTTATGATGTGCTTTGATACATTTAAACTTGTGTTACACGTATATATGTTGGTTTATTCCATTTTTCTTCATTTCTTTTGCATAATAAATTTCTCTTTAATTGTTAACATCAAATTTGGAGCATTACAGCCTATGTTTCAATGAAAGACTACCTCATTAAAAGCAGAAAAATCGTATGATCTATCAATCTAGATTTCAATTGCTGAATTGTCTGTTAATAATGCTAGCAGGGATCATAACAAAGGATAAGAATATTAAACAATGTGACAGTATTAACTTGCACCTTGATATATCATTTAAACAAAAAAAAAGCAACTTTCATGGTCTCATGATATTCACAGCCAATGATGGTCTGTTGAAATGCAGTCACTTATTTTACAGCAAATATGTTAGCCAATTTACACATAGTCAACTCCCAGAAACAGTAATGATGGGTCTCATACTTTTGGCACTTCTTGGTGAAACATAAATGCTGGTTGTTACATTGTAAGAACTCCATACATTTCTTCAAAAAATATGCCACAGAATCTTCTGCATCTTCTGAAACAGGCAGATAGGGCCTTAGTTTAAAATCTCTTTGAAAAGGCAAAGCACCTGTCAATTTAGCAGTCTTCCTGGGCTGCAGGAATCAAAAAGATCATCTACTCAATGATAGAATGGAAGTCAATAATGCACATCAATAAATCTTCCAAGTCACTTCCAAGAATTTGAAGGCAGACTTGCTCAGTATCAGAAATAAGTCAGGCAGGTTCTTTAAATAACAATAAAGAGCTAAGTTATTGCATACAAAACCTTAATAAGCTAAAATGTTAATATTATTAATAGATGGTTTAACCTGTGAAAAACATACAACTACATTACTTGAAAAATAACATGTACATGCATCCCATCTCCTAGGCTGGCAATATTATATAAAATTCTGCAGAGTGTTATCTTAGAGGTACCTTGGCCAAGTAACTGCTAAATTCACAAACAAAAGAATTATTTGCAGATTGTTCCAGATGCTGGTCAGCAGCCAAAGTCACTTTGGAAGGTACTTCAGAAAAAAAGAGAGAACGGTCAAAGATAACTGCTCCGAGCAAGCTATCTCTCAGACTCAGAGATAAAAGGTACTGCAGATGCTGGAGAATCCGAGATAACAAGCATGGGGCTTGTTATCATTTGAAAATCATGTTGAAAATCATTTTCTGATGAAGGGTTTAGGCCCGAAACGTCGAGTTTTCCTGCTCCTATGATGCTGCTTGACCTGCTGTGCTCATCCAGCCCCATGCTTGTTATCTCTCAGACTCTATGTGTTCAAATCCAAGAGTTATTGCACCTGCAAACTGTATAATGTGACTTTTCTCTGAAGTATCTTAGACTCAAAGACTCCAGTTGAGCAGCTTGTGTTCTTTACAAATGCAACATTTTTCACTTCTTCAGCCAGTCTCCTTTGTTTTGCAGAGTACCCATTCAAAAAGTCCAAGATATAGATCATGAATCATATTCTAAATTAATATTTTAGATAACATATCTTCATAGCATCATGTTAAGTACAATGTAAGTATGCTTCCCAGCGAAGCAAAGAGATGCAATTGCTATGAATCCTTGAAATGAATTTTGGAATCCTTTATCATTCAGAATCCTGGCTTTCTTTAGTCGACAGGTCAAGAAAAGAGGTGGGTGACATTATGGAGTTGGGGTATTGGAGAAGGGAACCAGAAACACAAAGCACTTTAAGATTGTTTTCATTTGCAAAGAAGAGAATTGACATTGTGAGAAAAAGGGCAAGATTATATGTCATTCAAAATTCATCCAAATACATCGAGTTAAAATTGGACCCAACAAATATAAATTCTGTGTAAGTAAATGCAAGGATCATTATTTAAATTGGTAAAATTTTCCTGCATTTACATCTGGACCCCAAATTTCCTTAGGTGATTTCCTGGTCTTCAGCAATAAATTCACAAAATCAGTAGAGCTGTACAGAAGTGTTCGCTCATTAAATCCAAATTAAGAGAACATTTTGCTATAAAATTACACATCTTAATGTTGTCTTTTGTGTCTTTGAGCATGATTAACAATTTTACTGTGGAATTGATGAGTTCACTATACAGGTAGTTCTGCTAAAAAGCCTGCTTTGTTAACACAAATTGGCTGTAATGTGATTCATGAATAGTGGATGCTGTTTGGATAATATGAACTTTCTGCTGTACAGGTCTTGTGATTTTCTATAGCAATTTTCCATAGCGTGATTTCTACAGCACGAGGTCACACAAGAATGCAAATATCACATTATAGGAGAACTATATGCATTAATAGGCATTTTTCTGTGGTAGCATTTGGTTTTATGTTGGGATGTTTGTCTACCATCACAATCAAAATATAATTGGAAAAAGCATCAACCTCTTTGCTGTTGCTTACTTTTCACCCCAGAAGAATTAATGCACCAATTGTCATGGGCATAGATAATTGTACTAAATCTATTGAATGGACTATATTACTTTACTTTCTGACTTTCTCCCAACACCCCTCTCACCAAAAATGATAATTAATTAATTCTGGAGATGGTTGCATGAGGCTGGTCACCTTAATTACTCACCTTGTTGAGGTAGGGTGTATAGTATGCTTCTCTGGATGCCTCAAATTTATATTTGTCCCCAAACCATATTTTAACTGCATAGCATTGTTTAGTTAATTGAGTTGTTCATGTAATAAGGATAATTACGATGCTCTACTGAAACTATTTGCAAATATCCTTATTTATCTGAAAACAATTTCTGATCTTTCTTGTCAGGTTTATTGGTATTTGCTCATGCACCAGTCTCAGCAGATTTGTTCAGTTGTAATATAGGAGAATAGTTTATAGCCAAATCAAAACAGTACTCACAGCAAAACACCGTGCTCCTCTTAGCTGATGCTATTATAAACGGTCTAGCGTCTGAACAGGCATTATATTTTGTAAGGCCAAACATACCATTTCAACTTTTAATTAGCAAATCTAGTATTTCCACATGAAATTGCCAAAGCTTTTAAAACAGCCAATCAGACCTGAAATCTGAGGACTGGAGAATTATAAAACACAAACTGAATCAATATGTGTTGCTGTAAGTCATTTAGGCCAGTTAGTACTCTTTAACTACCAAGTTCCAAAGTCTGGATATTCAACAGCCGGCATTTAGATTAAGGTTTTGTTGAATGATGGCCAGAATATCTCTTTATTCCCAGAGTTGCCAATATTGTAACTGCAGCAAATAAGAATATTTCACTGGTAGATGTGTGCCTTCAGCATGTCCCCACAAGGTTTCAGATGCAATCTCAACAAACCCCTGTAGAATTGTGGCAATACATCATTATTCCTGTATTCCAATATGCTTGCAATAAAGACAGATGTACTATTTGTCTCCCTAGTTACAGGTTGCACCTGCATGCACCTGTGTTCCTTGGATGTATGTACCCACATCCTGCTGAACATCAACATTTACCATTTCACATCTTTTAAATATATCCTGCTATTCTATTCTTACAAACAAAAGCATTGCACTTTATACTAAATAGCTGAGCTTGTTGCCTACTTGATGTAATTTCCACTATATCTTTGCAGCCTCCCTGTGCCCACCTCACAGCTTACATTCCTCCCCAGCTTTGTATTATCAGCAAGCTTTGGTGTGTTACTCTGTCTCTTCCATTGTTATTAATATGATGATATACAGCTGAGGTCCCAACATTGATCCTTGTATAACTAGCCAACTTGAAAAAAAATCTGTTTATGGCTGCTCTTTGTTTCTTGTTTGATAATCAATCCTCTATCCATGCTAATGTAGTGACCCCAACTCCAAAAGCCAGTCACTCTATTATTTTGTGTGGCACTTTACTGAATGCTCACCAAAAGCTCCTTCAACAACAACAACAATAACAAAACCTTTATCAAGTAGAAAGAGACGGGGCAACAGAAACATGGTACCATCATTAGCTGCAAATTCCCTTTCAAAACATCCACCAATCTGATTTGGAACTACATTGTCATCCCTTCGATGTCATTGGATCAATCTCTTGAAATTCCTTTTCTAACAACACTGGGGTGTACCAATGCACACGGACTGCAGCAGTTCAAGGCAGTTCATCACCACCTACTCAAGGCAATTAAGAATGAGCAATAAATGTTGGCCTTGCCAGTGATGTCCACATTGTATGAAAGAATTTTCAAAAAACTGTGTTCCAGCTAATACCTAAACTGAGTGTAGATAACTTCTTTCTGAAAATAATTCTTAGTAAAACTTTGCACTTGTTATGTATTTACAAATCTTATATGAAGAGATTTGGGAAGAATCTTCGGAGAAAATAGTGAGGCTACTGTGGATTTTTGACACGCTGTCTACCAACAGATGGCGTTAACTGGTTGTCCATCCAGTTTGACAGCAAAGAGACTGCTGGTGATTTTGAGGTGCTGGCCACAGGTAAACTTGAAAGAAAAGCTACATGGTGCTGAACAGGGACCCTGCACAACTCACCGGATTGAAAATTCAAGAAAGGACCACCAGAAAGTTGTGGGAGGCCAGGCCATGATTGCAGAGAGTGGAGTCCCAGGTCTGCAATAGCCTAGATTAATCTTAAGGATCACAGACTTGGTCTTCCAAGGCACACAAAAATAATCCCAAACTTTTGTACTCCTTTTCCATTCCAGTTCTGACCTTAAATGCCATTTACAGTTCTGTTTGTATTTAACAGAAAAGGAGATGGCATAATGGTGTTGTAGCTAAAATAGTTAACCAGAGAGCCAGGTTAGCACGCTTAAGACATGAATTTAAAACTCACCTTGGCAAATAACAAAATTTGACTTCAATTAATAAATCCATCATTCAAACCATTGTCAATTGGCATAAAAGTCCCATTCACTAATCAAGGAAGGAAAATTTGCCATCCTCTCCTGATCGAGCCTCCATTACAATTCACTTCCATATCAATGTGGCTGACTTTTAAATGCCCTCTTAAATTCCCTCTCAGTTGTATCTAACTGCTACAAGGTCTAATTGAAGGATTGAAACTGGACACACCATCTGGCATTGACCAAAGCATTCAAAATGATAATGGCATATGTAGTTTTGCTGATGTAAAATCCTCCTTATTAACACCTGGGGTCTTGTACCAAAATTGTGAGATCTTTCCCACAGACTAGCCAAGCAAAAGACTGATAATCATAGTCATGGAATCAAACCTTACAGCAGCCTGTCCATCCCTTGATATGTCCTGTCTCACCAGCACGGCAGACCCTCCGGAGGCAATAGTGCAATGATGTACAGTTGGGAAAGAATTGCCCTGGGAGTTCTCAACATTGACTCTCGACACCTTGAAATCTCATGTCAAACACAGATGAGGAAATCTACTGCTGATTACCACCCAATGCAATCCAACACTCACCTCCCCACTCCCCTCACACCCATACTCCTCCTCAGCTAATGAATTAATACTTCTCCACTTCTCCCAGGGTCTGTCCTGCTGTTTGAAGTCATACTTGGCACATAGGAAGCTGGTTGTGCTTGTTGGAGGTCAGTCATCTCAGCTCCAGGACACTTCTGCAGCAGTTCCTCAGGGTAGCGTCCTAGGCCCAACAATCTTCAGCTACTTCAACAATGACCTTCCCTCCACCATAAGGACTGAAGTGGGGATGTTCAGTGATGGCTGTACAATGTTCAAAAACATTTATTACTCCTCAGAAACTGCAACAGTCCTTATTCAAATGCAGCAAGATCTAGACAATATCCAGGCTTGGGCTGACAAGTGGCAAATAATATTTGTACCACACAATGCCAGACAATGACCATCTCCAATAAGAGACAAACTAACCACCACCCTTTGACATCATTACCATCACTGAATTCCCCCACTTTCAACATCCTTAGGTCACCATTGACCAGAAACTCAACTGGACTTGCCACATAAACACAGTGACTAGGAGAGCAGGTCAGAGGCTAGGAATACGGCAGTGAGTAACTCACCTCGTGACTTACAGAAGCCTATCTACTATCTACAAGGCACAAATCAGGAGTGTGATGGAATATTCCCCACTTGCTTGGATAGATACAACTCCAACAATACTCATGAAGCTAGGCATCATCCAAGAAAAAGAAGCCTGCTTGATTGGCAACACATCCAAAAGCATCGATTCCCTCCACCACTGATGCTCAAAGGCAGCAGTGTGTACTATCTACAAGATGCACTGCAGAAATTCACCAAAGATCATTAGGCAGCACCTTCCAAAACCACTACCATTTCCATGGAGAAGGACGAAAGCAGCAGATACATGGGAACACCACCACCTGCAAGTTCTCCTCTAAATCATTCACCATTCTGACATGGAAATATATCACTATTCTTTCAGTATCTCTGGGTCAAAATTCCAGAATTCTCTTCTGGAGGGCATTGTAGATTCAAGAAGGCAGCTTATCCACCACCTTCTCAAGGGCAACTAGGGACAGACAATAAATGCAGGACACCCAGTGATGCCCATGCCCCATGAGTGAATATAAACATAATTACATAGCTTGGTGGAAGCTCTGAGGGTGGCAAAGGCACAGAATATACTCTGGATGGTGGATTTCAAGTGTTGTTCAAAGCACCACTACCGATGGAGCTGACCAAATCTTAAGGGACAGATCTGGGTTTGTGGCACATGGTGAGAGATCAACAACAGAGAAAAACTGCTTGACCTCATCCTCACCAATCTACTCATTACAAATGCGCCTCTGACTGTATCAATAGAAGTGACCACTTGTGAGGTGAAGTCCCATTTTTGCATTGAGGATATATCCACATCTTGAATGGTACTACTATCCTTGCTAAATTGGACAGATTTTGAACAGATCTAAAACTCAAAGCTGAGCATCCATGAGATGTTGTGGGCAGTCAACAGCAGTAGAATTGTATCCCACCGCTATCCTTGAATTCCTAATAACAGCATTGTGTGTGTCCTTGTGTCTGTGATTCAAAAAGTTGGTTTACAACCACCTTGCCCAGGGCAATTGGTGGTACATAAATGCTAACTCAGCCAGCAACACCCTAATCCCTTCAATGAATTAAAGAACTAAATGCTAATAATCATAAAAGGGAGTTATGATCTGAATTTGCTGACTGTAGGGCTCCATCAAAAATAAAGTGGCCCTGTAACCTTTATTGATGGACCAGAAAGGATACATGGTGCATTTTGAAATCATTCATCTTCTGTTACTGTCAGGTGAAGCCAGTCAAAATCCATCGCATCATCTTTAGGGCTAGTTGCAGGGAATGTAGTAGCACTTTAAACAACAGGTCATTTGTCAATTAATCAAGTTTGTGTCAAGTTATTTAAGATTTGACTGTGTTACGGGCAGGGGATAGAAATTAACTGCAACCTACAATTCCCATTTCTTTCTGACTTGCAATTGTTTGAATTCGAAAAGGCAGATGTATATTTCCCCAAGACGCCATTGGATTTAAAAACTGTACTCACCAGCAGCAGGCTTTCATGGATTTAAATGAGGAGACTTGTTTACTTACACACTTACTTTGCAAAGTTTCATGCGATGTCAATGATATGTCACACACCCAAGAAAGACTCAATTAACAAAGGTAGTGAACATTGATAAGAATTAAAATCAAACAAAATAGTTAACTGTTCATGTGCCTTTGAGAGTTCAAAGGAAGGAATGAGATTTTCTCACTGTAGCATCATTGTTCAGCTCAGGCCAGACAACCAATTCCGACCCAAGTTAACTGCAGGGCTTCTACAATTTGAAGGCTGTTCAGCCGCTCAAGCAGATAGACTCCTGGCGGCTGTTGTAACCAGAGATCCAATTTATTTGCAGATGAATTTGGAACTATTTGGAAACAGGCTGGAGAAGGTTTTTAAAATAACTTAAGCTTTTAATAATGATTTTACTAATGATTTTAATAATAAATAATAATTTTGTTAATAATAATAATAACAAATAATTCATAATTTCTTGAAAGGCAAGATGGTACAGCCTTTCTCTGCAGCCGAGGTATGGTTGAGGTTGACCTGCAGGCTGCCCAGTTATCTATTTAACCGAAGGTGATATTTGTCATGCAGGTAGTGCCAATGCTCTGAGGAAGAAAAAACCCCAGCTGTTAAAAGTATCTTTGTCATGAGAAGGCTCGCCAAGAGAAAGAGTGAAAGCAACAGATTTGTTTAGGATAAGAGCATGAATGTGCAATTGACTGAAACTGAGAATATATATAAAGCTTACATAAAGGGGAATCAATGATTATGGGGAAAGGACAGTAAAGTGGACTCGAGGAATGTTAGATCAGCTTTGATCCTATTGAATAGCGGAGCAGACTTGAGGGGCTAAACTGCCTATTCCTGTCCCTACCTCTTCAGGTCTTATGGCCTTATTTAGATATGTGCATATCCTGCAAGTAAACTATCATTCAACTCAAGAACTTCCTGGGTTAAAAACTACACAGCCGACATTCAGTCCGATGAAGAAAATTAAATATGAGTTGGTAATTTTCAAAACTGTAATTGGCAAGGCTATCCAATTTATTTGAGAGTTTTCCTTGATGACCTACATGACCTGACTTGCAACTATAACACTATTATTACACTGTCACTGGGTCAAAATCCTAGAACTTCCTTCCTAGCAACACTGTGGGTGCGTGCCTACACCACATAGACTGCAAATTAGTTCATTAGAAATTAGGTCACTAACATCTTCTCAAGGATAATTCAGGATGGCCAATAAGTACTGGCCTGATGCCTACATAATATGACTGAATTAAAAAATACTCAATCATGCTTGCCATGTTGCACTTTACATGTTTGCTTCACTATAAATTGGCACTTTATTTTCAGTAGCATTTTGTCATTAATTCAGAAAGCTATTCTTTCATTTTCAAATAAGAATACATTTGTATTCAATCAGTTCACATCTCTTGACCTCTCCAAAATTATGTTGTAATGGTAGCAGCCACATGGGAAAAAGGCTGCCCTACTTCAGCTGTACCATATCATTCATATGAAAAGGGAATTAATGAAATTCTCCATTTATGGTAGGACCATATTTAAATCAGTTGCTGAGATTATTTCAGTTATGAACGCTCCAGATGGTGAGTGTTTGACTGCATACCTCTTGAGAACCATTCTAAAGTGGTCTATTGTAGCTCAAAGCTCTTACTGCAAAGGACATCGTCATTACTCTAAAATGGTACGATCTTTAATGCAACTTACTAACTTTCAATTGTGTGGAAAAATACTGTTAATTCCTTAATTTAATTAATTTATGATACAAAATATTTGTCTGATTAAGTATTGAAGCATGTATATCAATGGGAAATAGTTTATTTAATATATCATAAAGCAACTTTATATTGATACACTAAAGGACACACTTTTTCCCATTAAGTTCTTAGTTCTGAGGAAGGGTCACTCAACCAGAAGCATTAGCTCTGATTTCTGTCCACATATGCTGCCAGACCTGCTGAACCTTTCCAGCAATCTTTACTTTTGTTTCACTTTCCCATTAGCTTCTTTTCATTCAATCATAGAATGTGGGCATTGCCGACAAGGACAGTATTTTTGCCCATCCCTAATTGCCACTGATAGCGACCTTCCAGAACTGCTTCAATATATATGGTCTAGGTACAGCCACAATGCCATGAGGGACAGCATTCCAGGCTTTTGACTGAGCAATGCTGGCGTAAAGGCAAGTCAGGATGGTGTGTGACTTAGTAGACAATTTAGTGATTTTCCAACTCATCTGCTGCCCTTAACATTCTATACATTCTTCAATAGGTTTTAAACCAGTGTCTGCATCCAGAGCTGTAAATTTGTATAGGTTATGGAAATAAGTAAACTGAAGAAGTGTATTTGCCTGTCAAGTGTAATTTATCTTTAACATACTTTATTGATAATAAAATGAATGGGAATGACAGCCATTGCATAAGTGGTAAACATGTGGATAATTCCCAAAGTTTTGTAACATGTCAATTTTTGCCTCTACTTTGTTAGGATTTTTGATGTCTGCTAGAAGCAAGCGACCTTACCCATTTTTTGATTTGATTTGAATTATTATTGTTACATGTACCGAGAATCGGTGAATAGTATTGTATTGCATGCTAACCAGACAAATCATACCTTTCCCAAGTATATCAAAGTATAGAACAGAATGCTGAATTTTGTGTTACAGCTGCAGAGAAGGTGCAGAGAAAGATGACCTTTAATATATGAGAGGCCCATTCATAAGTCTGATAACAACAGGGAAGAAGCTGTTCGTAAATCTGTTTGTATGTGTTTACAAACTTTTGTATCTTCTGCCTGATGGAAAAGCATGGAAGACAGTCTGAGTGGGGTGGGAGGGCTCTTTGATTATGTTGGTTGCTTTCCTGAGACAGCAGGAATGTGAACGGAATTAATGGAAGGAAGACTGGTTTGTGTCATGGCGTGGGTTGCGTTCACAACTGTCTGTAATTTCTTGCGATTTTAGGCAGAGCAGTTACCATACCAAGCTGTGATACATCTGGATAGAATGCTTTCTATGGTGTATCTAAAAAAATTGGTAAGAATTATTGTGGACATGCCGAATTTCCTTAGTCTTCTGAGGAAGTAGAGGCATTAGTGTACTTTCTTGACTGTAGTGACAATATGGATTGACCAGGATAGATCTCTGGCGATATTTATTCTGACAAACCTGAAGCTCCTGGCCACCTCCACCTCAGCAACATTGAAACTGACAGAAGCGCTTCCTGAAGTCGATGACCAGCTCCTTCATTTTGTTGACATTAAGAGAGAGACTGTTGTCTTCACACCATGCCACTAAGCTGTTCATCATTTTCCAATACTCTGTCTCATTGTTATTTAAGATTCAACTCATAATGGTGGTGTCATCAGCATATTTGTGAATGGAGTTACAGCTGAATTTGGCCACACAGTCATGAGTGTGTAAGGAGTATAGTAAGTGGCTGAGGACGCAGCCTTGCCGGTTACCAGTGTTGAGGATTATTGTGGAGGTGGTATTGTCAACTATCCTTACCGATTGCAGTTTGTGAGCCAGGAAGTCAGGGATCCAGTTGCAAAATGGGGAGCAGAATTCTAAGTCTCAGAGTTTGGAGATGAGTTTTGTTGGAACTATGGTGTTGAAGACAGAGCGAAAGTCAATAAATAGGAGTCTGCCTTGAAGTCCTTGTTATCCAGATGTCCCAGGGATAAGTGTAAGGCCAGGGAGATGCCACTTGCCATGGACCCATTGTGACATTAAGCAAATTGTAGTGGATGAAGGCATTTTGAGAGGCTAGAGTTGCCATTACTAAGCTCTCAAAGCACTTCATAACGATGGATGTAAGAGCCACTGGGTGGTAGTCATTAAGATGCATTGCCTGATTTTTCTTTGGCACCAGAATGACAGTGGTCTTCTTGAAGCAGGTGGGAACTTCACATTGGAGTAAGGAGAGGTGATAAATGTCTGCAAATACTCCTGCCAGCTGCTCTGGGCATGATCTGAGTGCTCAGCTGGGGACTACATCTGGGCCTGTCACTTTCTATGCGTTCACCCTCAAGAAGGCGGATCTGACATCTGTGATGGTGACTGTGGGTACAGGTGCACCGAAGGCTATTGGGCAGGTGACATCATTTCATTGACCTTCTGTTCAAAATGAGCATAGAAGCATTGAGATCATCGGGAAGGGATGCATTGTTGTCAGTGATTATATTCGACTTTGATTTGTTGCCCATAATATTGTGTAAACCTTGCCATAGTTGACGTGTGTTTGAGTGGTTAATCTCGGATTCTACTTTGGTCTTGTACTATCTCCTGATGTCTTTGATGGCAATCACTGAAGATCACACCTAGATTTTTCGTATAGATCAGCGTCACCTGACTTGAATGCCTCAGACCTAGGGAGTGGGTCATCCGGTTCATCCATGGTTCCCAGTTGGGGAATGCTTGAATTAACGTTTTTGGTATGCAGTCCTCTACGCACTTTTTGATGAAGTCTGTGACATTAATTGCGTACTCATTTAGGTTGACCACTGAGTTCTTGGACCAGTCTCTAGTCTCATAGGAGCTCGTCCGTTACCTCAGACCTGCAATTTATGACTTTCTGTGTCAGATCCTCACGTTTCTGCTTCTGCTTGTAAGGTGGGAGTAAGAACACAGCCTTACGGTCTGATTTACCAAAATTTGGGCAGGGAATGAAGTGATAGGTGTCTTTGACGATTGTGTCACAAAATATCCATTTCTACTTTCCTTAGCAAGTTTTTTGTTTTATACACCAGTTCAATCATACAAACCCATGTGATTTCAATAAAATTATACAAGCATTGAAGCATTTAATTCTTCTTAAGTTTCAGACTTACTAAAATCTCCCACATCCTGAACAATTACTGTGATCATTGTGCAAAATAAATGAGTTGCTGCAATTTGGGAAATTGAAATGTTTGTTTCCACAGTTAAGAACCAAGATTGCTCTTGTTTAAATGGTACAATGTCTCCTGTCTCAGTTGTATGACTTCATTGGAGGTAATCCAGTCTGAAAACAAAAACCATCTGTTATTCAGATTTAAAAGCTACCACTGGACTGACAACATGCTAAATAAATTATGTAAATGAATATACGTTTATTGTTGCATGTTCCAATAAAATACCATCTCGTGCCATTTAAGTTACTACTTTTTGAATAAGTGAACTTTAGCAAACAGCAAGGAGGAAATTCATTCTCAGGTACCTTTTCACCCTAGGTTTCCATGAGTGCCTCAACAAATTTGACTCAACATTCTCTGTTCACTTCTTCTGTTTCCACTGAAATAGTAGAAGCAGCCCTGAAAATTGTAACAAAATTAGTATAATTAACCTTCAGTGAATCTGTCATCCATATTTGATGGAATACAATTGCATTGACATTAAATAGTTTCTTGCCATAGGTATGGAATACATGCGCACAACCATGAGCTCCAATGAGATGAGATTGCGAAACGTGGAATTTTCAACATATTGCACGTGGGAGATGTTTCCTTTGAAAAATGTTGGCATGCAATAGAGTAATGCACAAGTCGAGAATTCTCCTACTTGAGAATAAGTCTAAAAGATCAAAGTTCCATTCCACCATTTTGTGAACCTGGTACGCTGATAAATGTGGTACACGTTTGCTGTTTCACGTATGTTGAATACTGAACTGATTGATCATTATGTGAGACAGTTGACATGAAACAAATTCTTAAGTCTAAGAATTTATGGTGCCTATTCCAATTGCTTTCACCATCAGTGATTAGGCAGCTCCCTTATAATACTAATGTCTTTTATCATTCTGAACACACTGTTTATTGTTATGCATAGCACAACAAAGCACAGCACTGTCTTCGCCCAAAAAGGCCAGTCTCTACAAGTAATTTTTTTTTAGTAATTTATAACTAAGAACACGCATTCACAATATAAAAAGAACACTTGTAAGAAAGTAAGTTCACAATGTTATTTGTGTGCTTAGTAATGGAATAAAAATTGTAACAAGGCTTTTACCTCCCAGTATCTATATTCAGTAAACTACATAGCAGTATCCTTTATTTTTTCACTACCTGTCTGCCCTTGTTATCACTGGCAAGATGACAGCTAATAACTTAAGGAAAATATTATGCTCCTTTCCTGTTGTTGCTGTTGCCAAAGAGCATGAGCTGTGAGCTTGGAATTTGACCAAACATTTCAACTCTATCCACCAGAGTCTTTGGATTAGAGTTTCAGGATATATTTTGATTGAAACAACGTAGAAATTGTTAAAGAATTTTGGCCACAAAGTCCAGTCAAAACCCATTATTACTTGAATTGCCATACAAAAGTAATGAAGTTTTATTGAGGTCTTTGTTGGAAGCAATTATGTACTGCAACTAGTTTGGACACAAATCTTTGAGGTGATTAATACCAGAGGTGTTGAATAAATAGGTTTCTGACATATCACAATCTCACATTCCATTGAAGAGGTTAGGATCATAGCATAACTGCAAATCTTTTGAATGGGTTATAGTTAAATTTGTTTTAGGTACAATTCCTTCCAAATCCTGTCAGTTCTGTAAATTAACTGAATTTTTGTAATAACTGTTTGAATTTTAAAATCATATGACTGCTTCTACTTACAAATAGTATTTTGTATGTGGAATGTCTTGTCGATTTCTTTAATAAAGTACTATTACTTTTATGCATTGGTAGGTCTCTGGAAAATCACTACGTGCTAGCCTTGCAATATCACACTAAATAAAAATTGATAAAGTATTGTTTGCATGTATCCCTAAAGTATGGGGGTTTATAGTTAAGTATGCTAGAGGAGAAAGTAAATGTGTGAGATACGTACTTTTGTGATAGCTTGGAATTCTGTAATAATTCATAATGGCAATTTACTTAAACCTCAATGATAAATGTCCACATTGACAGTTTGAATATACATTGTACTTGTGTATCCCTGTGTTTCAAATTGCCTCACTTTTCTAGTATAGCCAATTGATGATAATTTTATTTTATTATCTTTTGGATTTCACTTAATTTATCTGAAGTTTTAAAGAGTAGGTAGTTTCAGCAGTGGACATTGACTAAGAATATTCAGCTAGAAAGTTAGCTATCAAGGAAACACTAGGTAGAGGTAACGCTAACTTCATGTTTTTCCAGAAAAATAGATAAAGGCTATCTGTACCCAAACAGAACTCTCATGTAAGTGAAACTAGATGGACCCCAAACCATATACATTTCTACCAATTCTCTGCTATAATGGCGTTGGAGTCCTATGTATATCACATCTTATGTATAACATTTAACTTGAGGTTGTTGGAATGGTCATTCTGACTTCTTAGTCGCAAGCTCAAGCAAACGTTAGCATAGCCACAAAGTCAATTTGACACTCAGCCAATGAGATCTACTTCTTCTCAGAGGCAATGAACATTTTCCGGTAATGCCATTTATAGATCAAGGTAAACAGTGATGCTCTTACCTAGTTTTGTTTCTGGGCAATAACTAATTAGCCATGTCTTCTATTTTCTGAGATAGGTATATAAAATTCATACAAAATGAAATAATAGAGAACAATTTTAGGATGTGAAACAGGGTTGAGCTTTGTGTCTATTAGAAGCTGAAGTGGAAACATCAATGCTGTACAGAATGAATGCTCATCTGTGGTGCATTAGTGTCACAGAATCTTATGTTGCATTTATTGTTCCGGATTTGGGCTTTCTGATATTGACATTACATGCCAAATATTGAAAAAAAAATTAAATTCCACAGCAATTATATCATTTATCATGTTGGGCAAAAATGTTGCAAACTAGAAATAAATTAAATGGGAACAAATAAGAAGGCAGTACCGAGGTTTTTTTTGTTCACTTATTATCTGACATTTTATTTTACAGCTGTATAAGACCAATATTAACTCAATATAATTAGGTGTCTGATCGCCAGCCAGACAGGGTTTTGATTTCTTTTATTGTTCCCAGGCAACAGGATTCATGAGATAAACATGATAGCTGGAAACATATGTGACTGGATTCAAAATGCCTAAAATCTGCATGAGAAAAGATCCCACACAATGCTGAAATCAAAGCTTTCAAGATCATTCAGAGTCTCAGTGTAAAAACAATAGGAGAATTGGTTCTAATTGGCATAGCAGAAATTTAATTAGAGTACAGCAGGCAGGACATGTTACGACCAGGATGCATGAATGAGAAGCATGACTCATCTATGTCTGCATTTACACAAAATGCATATAATGTGCTTTCATCACAAGCAAATACCATGATAAATATTGTTTATACAGTCTATATATGAATATAGTCTACTAGTCCATCTTAAAGATTTCTGGAAAACAACATATGTACTTTGTCAATGGATTGATACAGTACTGGAGTTGTGTAAAAGTGAAAGTCTTCTTCATCTTAGTGCATCAATTATGGAAATCTGTTAATGAGAAAGTAAAAGCTGTTTTATGTGAGCAAAGGTGTTCTCAATACATCTTAATAAACCCAACAACAACTTATGTTACCTGATGTCATAAAAAGTCCCAATTGCTTCTGTTGCAAAGTTGGGTAGAGTACTTGTGGATTGGCAAATGGGAAGTTAGAATTGAGTGTTTCAGAATTGAGTTGAATTGAATAAAATGCTAGGCCAGAAGCATTGCATGGTCCCTTTAAAAGAGGATGTGCTTTTTATATGCTTACAGACTTTTTAAACGTTTTGACATTTCCAGGTAAATAGAGCGCACCCGAAGTGAAACATTTGTATCAAAAGGCTCTACAGTTAGCAGGGCAAGCAACATTTTCATTTTATTAGGGAGCGGTGATACTCTATCGGGAGAGGTGCTCCTCTTTGGGTGCTTCGATTTTAGTTCTCAGAGCGAGGGGGGGCTCAACCATCACGTTATAACACTTCAAAAGAAAAGTATTAAGTAGAATTTACCATTGAACCACATAAGGACATTAAGGGCAGATGATAAAAAGCTGGTCAGAAGTAGGTCTTAGGAGTGTTGTAAAAGGAGAAAAAGGTAAGTAAGCAGAAAAGATTAGCGAGACAATTCAAAGGTGTAAGGTCTTGGGCAAGTGAATGCATGGCTATCAATCATGGGGCTATACCAAATGAAATAGTCAGGAGGCCCAGAATTGGAGGACTGTAGATCTCTTTAAAAAGGCTGCAAGATATTACATACTTGTGGGGTAAGGGAGGTAAGTGCATGACGAGTTTGAGAACAAGGAAAAAATTTGCAGTTTTGCTTAACTGGAAGCCAAGGTGGTCAGTGAAGGCAGGGGTGATAGGAATGAATAGGATTTAGTATGAATTGGGAAATAAGCAGCAGACGTTTGTATGATCTCAAGTTTACGGAAGTTAGAAAGGGTGGGACATGCAAGAACATTCAATATCCAAATGTAAAGATGACAAAGGCATTAATGAGAGTTTCAGAAGCAGGTAAGCTGAGGCAGAACAGCGTCAGGTGGAAACATGTGGTCTTATTAATGTAACAAATATATAGTCGGAAATTCATCTCTGAGTCAAATGACACCAAGATTCTGTGAGATTTTTGATTAGATTAATAATTTGGGATGTATAAATTGAACATATGATTTTTATAATATGATTCATATAACATTGTAAATCATAAAGCAATTTACCAATATTTATCTTAACAAAGTTCTTTTTGAGTCTTTAACCATAATTGTTAGGCAATGTTATTGTATGGGTGTGTCAGCTTACTGCATGGTTTGAGCTGCTGCCCATGACAAATGTTGCTTCCACCATCCTCTTTAAGTGTAGGAAACAGCAGGGCTGTTTGTCTAGTATGGTAGATGTGACAATACTATGGCTTTCAGAGGTGCATTTTGACTTGTTTATTTTTATGAAGAACAGTTGAGACAGATGTGCTGAGCGGTCTGCTCAAAGCCAGTAAAGTAAACAGCTTGTGAGACCTTGGTTTTTTTTTAACACTGGAAAAATAGAAGTAGCCTGAATGGGTGGGGTCAAACTCCTACAGAACCAAAATTTTTAGTTTGAGCTTTCAGCAATTGTTAGGTTTTTGAAATTTTTATTCCTCTACAATTGAAAGCTGGCATTCTTTTCCTGCTGCTGGGATTGCATGTGAGACAATCTATTTTGCTGAATTTGCCTTTGCCAAGGGTGTGTTTATTGGATGTTACTATATTGGAACAATTAATTAGTAGTGTTAATATACATATAATTTTGTTAAGCATTTCGATAGAGTTACAGTAAAGCCAATTCTCCTTTATTTTTATTTTGTCTATATTTTAGCTGTTGAGTAAAATTAAAGTGTGTTTTGTTTAGCTGATCCTTAGAATGATCAGTACTTTGAATTCAGCACCTTTCCTTGGAGATGCCATTAGCTGGCAAAAAGCTCTTTCAGAACTTTGACTTTTCATTCTTCATTTACCTTTACTTTATCTCAAATTGAACTCATTTTTAGTTAGTAATTGGTCAATTTAATTACTGAATTAGTTTCATTGGATTTTAGGCAATTCCTTACATTGTTCCATCATCAGGAACAATGAAACTGTTCACAGCAGTATCTTTTCTATCCAACCTGGCATAATTCTATATTAATTAACCAGCCTCATCTCAACTTTGTCAAAGTCAGAACAGTTCTGAGATACAACACAGTATCTGATTGCTTGCCATTCCCACAGACAGAATCTTATGGCAGCAGTTTAGGATTTTTAAAACAAGTGTTGGATATTAGAAAATAATGCAGCCTTGATAATATCTGTTTTATTTATTGTTTATTCTTCAATTATAACTTAATTGAGGTACACTACTTAGTCACTCAACTGCTTCCGGCTTATTACTAATCACAGTCACCACAGTCATTCTTTATTTACGCACGTAAGTGATTACGGTGCAAGATACGAAATGTAGATCTTATAGGTTTACAGTGGACATAACATGAAAATAGTCCATAAATAGACATGTTTCTTTTACAATCAACTGCCCAGGTTAACTCATGGTTGTCCAATGTAGTCTCAGAAAGTTGCCTTTGTGGGAGATGAAACTAATGTGACCAACCTTCCTGGATTTTTGAGGCCCATGTCCTGTGTTAACACCTGCCAGGTTGTACTTTGGCCCATGATTTTGTTTTCAAAGTTTTCGCATAGATATCTGTGCATGTGCAATCTTCCTGGTAGCCCAATGTGACAAATGTATCAGCAACACCACAGCTCTGGCAGGAAACCTTTCAGACTCTCTGGACTTTAACCATTAGTAGGTCTGGGTAGTAGTCTAGTTTGACCATATGTGAACTTTTCATGTTATGTCCAATGGAGTGAGCCAACAAGGTCAAGATAAAGTTTCATACTAGCCTTGTGCCCAGGAATGATTTTGTACCCTTTACCTTATGACCACATGTATTAATCAAGAATGACTATAACAAGACAGAAACAGTTGAATTGATTAAGTAGTATACCTCAAATAAGCTTAAACAGAGGAATTACCAATTAATCAAATAGTTATGTTAATAAGGGTTGCTAATTTTGAAAAGTCTGCAAGTTTGTTTGAAATGTGCTAACTTGTGGTTGGTATACCTCTCCTCTTACAGCTAAAGTAGCAAGTTAATTAGATGATTTATTGCTACGAATCAAACACATTGTTGTCTCCTAGTGTTCACTTTACAGTTGCACTCATATTGTAGTGTAAGAACTTACCACAAGATAAAAATCAATAGGGTGAATTTAGGTGTTGGGGTAGGCCTTAGGGATTGTATTGCTTTGCCCACAAATCAGGGTGAGGGGGCAAAACCTCAATTCCCATGTCTGCAAAAGTGAGCCAAAATTAAGCTCCGACAGACCTGACACTTTTTCACTTCAACAAAACTCAACATGAGTATATTTTTGAAATATAAAGTGATATGTCTGAGAATATTTTGCAAAACTTCATGTAGGCCTCCACAAATCCATTGGCTTCACACGTGCCTGTTTCAGAATTACAAGCAGCATTCATGTCACACTAGTGCCAGTCAATAACCACCTCAAATAACAGAGAAACTACACATTACTCCATGATATTCAATGGCATTATCATTGCTGAAATCCCAGTATCAACATCTTAGGAATTACCATTGACGAGAAACTGAACTGGACCAGCCACGAGGGAAGGCAAAGACATTGTAATAACATCATTTGACTAGTAATCCAGACCCCTTGGGTCATTGATTCAAATCCCACCATGGAAGATGGTTAAATATGAATTCAATAAAACCTGGAAATAAAATATATATTGGAGACCATATAACAATTGTCATATTAAAACATCTGGTTCCCTAACGCCCTTACGAGGTTTGGCCTACATGTGACCCCAGACCCACAGCATGTAATTGACTTTTAACTGCTCTCTGAAATGGCCCAGCAAGCCACTTAGTTGTATCAAAATGTCTACAAAATATAAAGCAGGAATTAAACTTGACAGAATACTCAGCATCAAGTTAATCACATGAAACTATATGGTCCTCCTCATCAACATGTGAGCCCTTGAATCAAAATTGAGACAGCTATCCCAATAGTCTGGTCAAGCAGCAACATGATATGGTCATACTCTTGGAATCATACTTTATACACAATGTCCAACACAACATTGTCACCATTCCCTGTGTGTGTTCTGTCCCACAGACTAAGTGGAGTAGGTGGTACTGCACTTTACATCAGAGATTGAGTTGCTTTGGGAATCCTCAAAATTGACTCTTGACTCCATGAGTTCAGACTGATACAGATCATACATGAGCTAGGAACCCTCCTGTTGATTATCACATAATGCCCCCCAAAATCAGCTGATGAATCAGTATTCCTCTTTGTTGAACACCACTGTGTTCGCAAGGGCGCTGAATGTTCTCTGGATGGCAGGTCTTCAATGCTCATCACCAAGAGTGGCTTGACAGTACTACTACTATCCAAGCTGGCCAAGTCCTAAAGAACATAACTTCAGAGTTGGTGGTCTGACAGGGGATGAGGAACCAACAAGATGGATAGATTAACTTTACCTCATCAGCTACAAGTACCAGATGTATCTGCTCATGACAGTATTAATAGGAGTGACGGCCGGAAAATCATTGTGGAGATGAACTCTCTTCTTCATTTTGAGGATACCCTCCTTCATGTTGTGTGACATCACCACCACCAAGTTAAATGGAGACCCTCCAAGAAGATCTAAAAGATCTAAACTGGGAATCCATGAGGTATGGTGGGCCATTAGCATCAGCAGAATTGTATTCAGCCACAATTTATAAACTCATGGTACAGCATAACCATCGGGCTGCCATTACCTCCAAGATGGGCATTTGATCCTTGGTTCTAGAAGGAGAGCAGGAGCTGCACCCATCATACCTAAAAATGAGGAGTCAACTGGTGAAGCTACAATGCAGGACTACTTGCATACCAAGCAGCAGCAGTAGCATGCAATAAATAGGTGATGCCATAATCAATGGATCAGATAAAAATTCTGCACTCATGCCGCATCCAGTTGTGAATGGAAATTAAACAACCAACAGAAAGAAGATGCTGCACAGATAACTCCAATTTCAATGATGAGGGAGCCCAATACATCAATGCAATGGACAAAGCTAAAACATTTATATCCATCTTCCATCAGAGATGACAAATGGATGATCCATTCTGGCCTTCTGTATTGGTCCCTGATCTGATTCTGATCTTTAGCTAACTCAGTTCAGTCCACGTGATGTCAATAAATGTTTGAAGGCTTTGGATACTGCAAAAGCTATGGCCTTGACAACATTCTAACAATAGTACTGAAGACTCGTGTTCTAGAACTAGCCATGCCCCTAGCCCAGCTGTTTCACTACAGCTACAACACTGGTTTCTACGTGATAATGTCGAAAATTGCTGAGGTATCTCCTGCTCACCAAATGTGAAACAAATACAACCTGACCAATTACTGTTCTATCAATTTACTCTCAATCATCAGGAAAGTTATGGAAGGTATTGTCAACAATGCTATCAAACAGCACTTGCAAAAGAATAACCTACTTATTGATACTCAATTTAGTTTTTGCCAGGGCCGTGCAGCTCCTTATGTTACTATACCCTTCATCTAAGCATTGACAATTGGGCTGAATTCCAGAAGTAGGGCGAAAGTGACATCAAGGTAGCATTTGACCAAATATGGCAATAAGGACGCCTTGCAATATTAAAGTCAATGGTTATCAAGAAGAAAACTCACCACTGTTTGCAGTATACATGGCACAGAGGAAGATGATTGTGGTTGTTGGAGACAAATTATCTCAGTTCAAGGATTTTGTTGCAAGAGCTCTCAGAATTATGTTCTCTGCCCAACCAGCACCAGTTGCTTTATCAGGGAATATTTGCTGATGTTTGCATAATGTTCAGCACATTCATGACTCCTCAGATGCTGAAGTAATCAATGCTCATATGCAACAAGAACAGAACAAATGGCAAGTAACATTATTGTTACACAAGCATCAGTCAATTACCTATCCAGCAAGAGAGAATTCAACCATCACCCCTAGCAATTTAATAGCATTACTATCATTGAATTCCCACCATCAACATCTTAGGGGTTACCATGAACGTTTCCTCTAATTCTTTTTCTACTATGTGAGCCTCTGAGGTCTGTGTGGGGCAGTGATTTCTGGAACCGGAAATCAATACGGTGATCAATGCCACTGTGAACCTTGCCAACATGTTGAGCACTATGTGGGCAAGATCAGAGTGGATATGCACACATGCCTCTGCACAGTTTAGAGGGAATATTGATTATCAATGACCTGAAACTGAACTAAGTATAAATAATTTCTGAAGAACGGTCCAGACCCATACCGTCAGCTTTCCTGCTCCTCTAATGCTGCCTGGCCTGCTGTGTTCATCCAGCTCTACACCTTGTTATCTCAGATTCCAGCATCGGCAGTTCCTACTAACTCTAAGTATAAATGTTTTAGTGCAAGAGCCGATCAGAGGCTAAGAATTCTGCGGTGAGTAAGTCACCTCTTCTCTCTGGAAAGTCTGTCCACATTCTACAAGGCACACATCAGACGTGTGTTGGAATACTGTCCTTTGCCTGCATCAGTGCAGCTCCAAAAATGTTCAAGAAGCTTAGTACCATCCAGGCCAAGTCATCTTGCTTGACTGACATTTCATCCATCAAATTCAATATTCACTCCCTTCACCAACAGTGGCAACAGTGTGTACCATTTATAAGACGCATTGCAGTAACTCACCAAGTTCTTTTGACAAGACCTTCCAAATGTTTAATTTCTTCCCTCTGGATGGACAAAGCCAGCAAATGCATGGGAACACCACTTCCTGTAAGTTTTCCTCCAATCCACACATCATCGTAACTTGGAATTGTATTGTTCCTTTACTGTTGTTGAGTCAAAATCGTGTCTTCTTAACAGCACTGTGGGTGTGTCAACATGCCAAGGACTAAAGCAGTTCAAGAAAGAGCCCACCACTACTTCTCTAAGGTAATTAGGGATGTGCAATAAATGCTGACCTAACCAGCACCATCCAAATCCCATGAATAAATTTTCAAAAAAGCTTAACTTATAAAACAGCACAGCTCCTTCAGTTTGTAAGCAGCATTTCCATGGCTGAGGGTTTCTTAACACAATGTTAAACGGGAATGCTGCAAAACTTCAGTAATTACACTTTCATTGTTGAAGCTGAGCATTGGTGATTTATCTTATGTTTGTAATGAATATTCCACTATGTTTTATGGCTGAGTGTTAAAAAGAAAGATTATTTAAAGCATAAACCAGTGCCAAGGGCTTTAATCAGTTGCACGTATTCCAGTGTGAAACATTCTTGTGCCTGTATAAGTGGGCAGACTGTACAATTGGTGTAAGCTGCAGCAGTTTGTTTTATTGTCAGAAAACTGGCTTTTCTACACAGTATTGTCTAGTTGCTCGGTATTACAACTCAGCACAAAGCAAAGACCTACTAATCTTTTTCAACATATCTGTAAGGAGCTTGCCATACTGGAAACTTGAAACATATAGGATTCTGAAGAAGCTTGATCGGGTAGATGCTGAGAGGTTGCTTCTACTCTATATAGGGAATCTGAAACACAAGGGCACAGCCTCAGGATAAAGGGTTAAGCATTCAGGGCTGAGATGAGGAGAAATTAGTTTGCTCAAAGAGTTATGAACCTTTGTAATACTCTAACCTAGAGAGTTGTGGAGTTTCCATTTTTGAATATATTAATGGCTAGGATAGACAAATGTTTGGTCTTTCATGGGATATGGGGAGCAGGAGGGAAGGGGAAGTTGAAGCCTGGATCAGCCTTGATCATATTGAAAGGCAGAGCACGCCTAATGGGTTGCATTGTCTACTCTTTCCCTTGTTCCTTCTGTTCTTGTATTTTAGGGACTGATCTAGCTCCTGATAACAAGAGAGATACAATCAATGGATCATCATTGCTGCCCAAATGCCTGGTGCTCTGAAACATCAGACTCCTTCAATACCCTTTTTGTTACCACCCCTTCTCTATCTTTCACTCAATCCAAAGCAACAGTTGCTATCTCTCCTTATTTATTCAACATGTGATGCCAATAGCTCATCTGAATGTGTGGTGAATGTTCCAAGTGCTGGTCAAATATATGCCTGCTTTTAGTAACAATTTGAAGATTTTAAACTATCTCAAAATGTCAATGGCTGGATTTAATGTCTCTTTCCACCAACACCATGCATCCCACCCACCCCCACCACCCCCCCAACCCGCAAGCGGGATATGCAGGCTTAAGGTGTTTGGACTTGTAAAATGCCATGGGTGTCATTTCTGCTGCTTACTGCCATGACCTTGCCAATTCCCTGCTGTAATTTTACCTGCAGTGATAGAGGCTTCAGGATGGCCACTTGCCTATGTGTTAATTGAGGCCAATTAATAGCCACTCAAGGACATCAACCAGCCGTCATTCAGACTTAACCACTCGAAATGTGCAACCTGACTACTCTCACCACATGGGATAATGTATCTAGGACCCAGCACCAACTTAATGGGATCCCTAGGCACATTCATAGGCTCCCCAAGGTGAGTCCGTCCCCACCCCGGTTCCTGACCACCACCCTTCACCATCCCTAAAGCAGACTGCCTACAATGATAATGCCCCTCACTCCCCTTGTCAAGGCACCAGCATGCCACCTCCAGTTCTTCATTTTTGGGAACTGTTATAATTCTAGAAATAGCCACTAGTCCTTGTGGCAATGCTGGGACTAGAATTTGACGCAGCATTTGATAAGCTGACAGCTCTCACAGGCAAGACATCTTGCCCAAATGAGGCCAGAAATCCTACTTCAAACCAATTAATGTCCCTTCGATTGTTAAATATCTGCGGGGAGTCACAGCAGACTTCACCCACCCTGACTACTTTGCCCGGGGCCTGAGACCCAGACTCCTCAGTAAATCCAGCCCTTTGTTTTTCTCTCTGATCTCTTGAGTACTCCCTTCCCTTACATGCTGTTGCCAGATGTATCTTCAGCCACCGCCATGCTTCCTCTGGAATACCCCTATTAAATACTTCTGTCCCTCTGTGAATCACATGGTCCTGGAATGTGCTCGTCTGCTACTCGAGGTTGTCAACTGCTCTCCTCAATGGAAGATCAGCAAGATTTCAGCAGATTAAAGAAACAACAGTAGTTAATGTTTGTCTCAGTATGATGTTTGTCTCAGTATGCATGTGTGAACAGCCCACAGAGCAGAGTCCTGTGTCACAGAGTTTCTCAGGACAAACCTCAGCAAAAAACATTAAATTCCTTTCCAGCAAAGGCACATTTCAGGAGAGGATAAGCAATGGTCTCTTCCCCCCCACAGCTACTTAACAATAATGTGTGGAGGTAAGACACACAGGCAGTGCAGAAGGGACCTGACTGAGGGGTCCTTCTCACCATAAACCAAGCTACATTCACTCTGTATATTTTTGATTTATTGGTAGTGGTGACCTTAAGCTGCAAAGTGCATATGTGTGGAGTTTGGGTGAGGACAGGGTCAGCCTTAGCTTTCATGCTCTCCGTAATCAAATTACTTGGCTTTTGTGCTCTCCATAATCAAATTACTTGGCAGTGTTCACTGTCTAGGATCAACATTGAAGAACAGACATCTTAGATCAGGCACTTCATTACTATTTTAGACAATTTATTTGTACCCTAGCATTAGTCATGGGGGAAAAATTGGACATGATCCTGGAATCTAAGCAGGTGGAATTGCATTTGTTGGCCACAACAGGAAACATCCAAAATGTAGTTCTAATAACGGACACAGGAAAGAATATCAAATAGACAACGTTTCCAACTTAGGCTTGCTCCAGTGAGTCTCAATGCAAGCAGGAAGACCAGACATGTCATTTTCAGCTTGGAGTCAAAATTGAGTTCAATTATTTTTTAACCTGAATGGCAGGACAGTGGTTCAGTGATTAGCATTGCTACCTCTCAGCACCAGGGACCTGAGTTTGACTCCAGAGTCGGGCGGCAGTCTGTGTGGAGTTTGCACATTCTCCCTGGGTCTGCATGGGTTTCCTTCGGGTGGTCCAGTTTCCTCCCACAGTCCAAAGGCATGCAGGTTAGGTGGATTGGTCATGGGAAATGCAGGATTACAGGAATAGGGTGGAGGGGGTGGGTCTGAGTGGAGTGCTCTTTGGAGGGATGGTGTGGATTTGATGGGCCAAATGGCCCACAGTACTTCCACGCTGTGGGATTTTATGATTCTATGAACACCTTTCTCCGTGTCCTTTACCCACTCCCACACACCAGGCCCTGTCATAACATGGGCTGCTTTCAGTACAGTCAAACCAATTTTAACCTGCATATGCTCCCCATTATCAGCTTTTCTTTCTTCATCATATTATCATCCATCTCTTTTTCTTCTGAACTGTTGTTTTTTTCTCTCTGTGCACCATCTCTGCCGATCTGCTCACTCCTTTCTCCCACAACCGCATCCTTAGCTTACCTACCACCTTTCCCAGCTAGTATCAGTTTTGATGAAGGGTTACCGGACTTGAAATGTTAACTTTGCTTTCTATCCACACATGCTTTCAAACCTGCTCAATTTCACCAGCAATTTCTGTTTCTGTTTTGAATGTCAATTGGGTATATATTGACGAGTGCAATGCTGCATGTTTCGGCCCTTGCAAACCTCCAATTTCATTTCCATGTTTTGTCACAGAGAAGTGGAGAAAATTGTAAAAAAAGATATTTGTTTTAAATATGTGAGGCAGATAACAGAAACTTACCAAAGTCAATGAAAATAGTAAATTTGTTTCCAGTAATACAGTAATGCAGATTGTGAACCAAGATTAAAATGAGAGGTGTATTTTTTCTTGCGGCATGATACCAACAAATATTCCTTATTTTTACAAAAGCCAGTATTCAGTCTTGATAAACCCAACTTTCTGTGAATGTTGAAGCATCTTATAAGGAAGACTTTGAATTGCCTTTTTAGTTTGTATACCTTTAGGAAGCTCTGTATCCATAATAAACAACCATCAAATAGCAGGAGCTTAGAGTCAGAAGAAGAGGCAGGCTGGAAAGTGGAGTTGAGATCAGGATCAGATCTTTATGAATGCCAGTGTAAGCTCAAAGTGGTCCAACCTTGGTCCTATTTCATGTTTTCTCATGTTTGTAGGTTTACTACTTACCATGCTTTTATCGCAGATAATTGCTTTTACAATCAGAGAAACTTTGTCTTTAGTGAAGATTTCAATTCAGTTGGTTTATCAGCCATGATCATATTGATTGGCAGAGTAGACTTAAAGGACCAAATGGCCTACTCCTGCATCTATTATTCTGTTTCTTATTTTTACCAGCTCCATTAATGTGCTATTTAACAGAGCAGATAAATGCACACTTGCATAAACAGCAAACGAAGACAGCCAGTATGACAAGAAAACATAGTTCCTAACAGTCTGATTGGAAAATAAAACATATTTTCCTGTCATACAGCATCATAAAATCTTACAGATGGAGGCTGTTCAGCACTTCGTGCCTGTCTTGGCTTTTTCAAAGAGCTATCCAGTTTATCCAGTTACTCCCCACCTCTCCTGGTCTTATTCCCATAGCTCTGCAGTTGTCTTCTGTTCAAACATCTATGCAGAGCTTTTTGGAGAGTTATAGTTGAATATGTTTCTATAACCTTTTCAGGTCATATTTTCTATATCACAATACATCATTGCATTAAGAAAATCTTCCCTATCTCACCGGTTTGCCAATTGCCTAGAATCTGTGCCCCCTGGTTACTGCCCATGCTGCAAAATAATTAGGTTAATAATGAGAGGAGAATATTCACCAATGGTGAGAGATATTGAATTACATTGATTATACACATGCAGACATAAATGAGCTATTCTGTCACATTTAATTCAGATATTATATTCATTTGAATTCCCCTGATAGCCCAGCAGAGTAGGATTAGCTCTGATAGATCAGCAGGTTAAATTGTGAGTACATGTGCTAAAGAGATTAGGAAACTCCCAGACTCAAACTCTGGTCTCTGCTCTCAGCTCAGGTTGCAATAAGACCGCCCTACGCAGCTTCAGATCCATTCAATTAAAGAAGGAAAGTTGGATAGGGTTCCTTCTTCTAATCTTATCTGTGTTGCTGAGGTAGTACAAGTGCATTAAATGAATCCGCAAACTTTCACAAACTTCCGCAAAAATTCCTCATCAAGGAATCATCAAGGACTTACAACTCAGCCTGTGCCAAATAGTGAATATCACCTAAATTAGGCTTGTTGAGGTATTTTCTACAATCAAATGAGATTTTATTATAACACTAACATAATTAACTTCCAATAATATCCACACAATCTAGAGAAAATGAGTTAAGCACCTATAGAGTCACAGAGGCATACAGCAGAGGAACAGACCCTTTGGTCTGACCATGATCCCAAACTAAACTAGTTCCACCTGCCTGCTCCTGGCCCATATCCCTCCAAACGTTTCCCATTCATGCAATTAACCATATGTCTTTTAAACATTGAAATGGTACTGGCATCCACCACTTCCTCTGGAAGTTCATTCCACTCATGAGCCATCCTGACCTGATCACCTCTTGCAGAAATATTTGCATCATCTATAACTATGGGGATGCGTAGGTGGTGGGGGAATGATGTGCCTGATGACCGGAAGGGTGAGTAAAGTTGTACCTTTCTTTAAGAAAGGTTGTAAGGAGAAACCAGGGAACTATAGACCTGTGAGTCTGACTTCGGTTGTGGGTAAATTGTTGGAGGTGATTTTGAAAGTTAGGATTTATGGACGTTTAGAGAGGCAAAAATTGAATAGGGATAGTCATCATGGTTTTGTGCGAGGAAAATCGTGTCTCGCAAATTTGATTGAGTTTTTCGAGGAAGTTACTAAAAGGAATTGATGAGGGCAGAGCAGTACACAGTGTTTACTTGGACTTTAGTAAAGCCTTTGTCAAGGTTCTGCAAGGTAGACTAACTAGTAAAGTTAGGTCACTTGGTGTTCAGGGTGAGCTTGCCTGTTGGATACATAATTGGCTTAATGGCAGGGGACAGAGAGTAACAGTGGAGAGTTGCTTTTTGGACTGGAGGCCTGTTACTTGTACTGTTCCACGGGGATAAGTTCTGGTTCCTCTATTGTTTGTCATTTATATTAACGATTTGGATGAGAATAAAGAAAGTACAGTTAGTAAATTTGCAGAAGACACCAAAATTGGTGGCATGGCAGACAGTGAAGATGGTTTTCGAAGGTTATAAAGGGATCTTGATGAAATGGGTCAATGGCTGAAAAATGGCAGATCAAGTTCAATCTGGATAAATGCGAAGTATTGCATTTTGGTACAACAAACAAGGGAGGACTTACACAATTAATGGTAGGGCCTTGCGTAGTGTTGTAGAACAGAGGGACCTGAGGTTCAGGTACATAATTCTTTGAAGTATATGTCACATATACTAAGGTTGGTTAAAAAGGTGTTTAGCATGCTGGCCTTCTTTGCCTAGTCCTTTGAGTAAAGGAGTTGGGAAGTCATGTTAAGGTTGTATAGCACATCGGTGATGGGCCTCTTCTGAGTACTGTATCCAATTCTGGTGAGTTATCTAAAAAGAAATAAGACAAAGTCAGGAATTAGCAATTACTTATCAGTCCTATTAGCATTGTTTGCAGTACTTCAACATGCAAATTG
>JAHRHZ010000041.1:23012008-23052840 GCA_024137785.1 Ginglymostoma cirratum
TCAGAAATAGCATTTCTGATGAAGGGTTTAGGCCCGAAACGTCAAGTTTTCCTGCTCCTATGATGCTGCTTGACCTGCTGTGTTCATCCAGCCCCATCCTTGTTATCTCGGATTCTCCAGCATCTGCAGTACCTTTTATCTCTAGAGAAAACAAGGTGTGGGGCTGGATGAACACAGCAGGCCAAGCAGCGTCATTGGGCAGAAAAGCTTGACCCTTCATCAGAAATGGGGGAGGGGAAGAGGGCTCTGAGATAAATAGAGAGAGAGGGGGAGGCGGATAGAAGATGGATAGAGGAGAAGATAGGTGGAGAGGAGACAGACAAGTCAAAGAGGCGGGGATGGAGCCAGTAAAGGTGAGTGCAGGTGGGGAAGTGGGGAGGCGATAGGTCAGTCCAGGGAGGACGGACAGGTCAAGGGGGCAGGATGAGGTTAGTAGGTAGGAGATGGGGGTGCGGTTTGAGGTGGGAGGAGGGGAGAGGTGAGAGGAAGAACAGGTTAGGGAGGCGGGGACAAGCTGGGCTGGTTTTGGGATGTGGTAGAGGGAGGGGAGATTTTGAAGCTTGTGAAATCCACATTGATACCATTGGGCTGCAGGGTTCCCAAACTGAATACGAGTTGCTGTTCCTGCAGCTTTCGGGTGGCATCGTTGTGGCACTGCAGGAGGCCCAGGATGGACATGTCATCTGAGGAATGGGATGGGGAGTTGAAATGGTTCGCAACTGGGAGATGCAGTTGTTTATTGCGATCCGAACGCAGGTGTTCTGCAAAGCGGTCACGTTCTGCTAATGTGGTATACTGCATCCGCTGTACCTGTATACTGCATCCGCTGTACCTGTTGTGGCCTCCTCTACATCAGGGAAACCAAGCGGAGGCTTGGTTTCCATTCCTCAGACGACATGTCCATCCTGGGCCTCCTGCAGTGCCACAATGATGCCACTCGAAGGCTGCAGGAACAGCAAGTCATATTCAGCTTGGGAACCCTGCAGCCCAATGGTATCAATGTGGATTTCACAAGCTTCAAAATCTCCCCTCCCTCTACTGCATCCCAAAACCAGCCCAGCTTGTCCCCGCCTCCCTAACCTGTTCTTCCTCTCACCTGTCCCCTCCTCCCACCTCAAGCTGCACCCCCATTTCCTACCTACTAACCTCATCCTGCCCCCTTGACCTGTCCGTCCTCCCTGGGCTGACCTATCTCCTCCCTACCTCCCCACCTGCACTCACCTTTACTGGCTTCATCCCCGCCTCTTTGACCTGTCTGTCTCCTCTCTACCTATCTTCTCCTCTATCCATCTTCTATCTGCCTCCCCCTCTCTCCCTATTTATTTCAGAGCCTTCTTCCCCTCCCCCATTTCTGATGAAGAGTCTAGGCCTGAAACATCAAGCTTTCCTGCTCCTATGATGCTGCTTGTCCTGCTGTGTTCATCCAGCTGTACACCTTGTTATCTCGGATTCTCCAGCATCTGCAGTTCCTATTGTCCCCCTAATGTGAGTTTGCCTCAAGTAAGGTGTTTTAACTGGTGTGACAATGTTTGTCTCATGAACTGTAACATAAGAAACTGGGTATGGATTTACAGTATTGAAGAATCCAACAGATAATTATTACAAATAGGTATCAGAGATAACCATTACATTTTTCAGGCACATTTATATGAGCTCATATTAAGCTATTATGTTACTGCAGAGAATTACGCTTCCAATAGAGTGTAGTATTCTTAGTGATCCAAAGTAAAATGGAGTGTGAGATCTTTATACCTTAGATAACACGCTATGATTCAGTGATGATGTATGCAGAAATTTCTTAAAGATATACTGACATACTGATTTTGATACATAACACAACACCTAGATACTTAATAGTCCAAAGGAAATTAACAATCAGTTTATCCAACTTATTAGGAATGACTGCATTTTTCTTAGGTAGTCAGAGAGAACCAATTCCAATGTCCTTGCTCTTCACCCTGCTATCAATTGGATTGTGGATATCTATCTTTGCTACACTGAAGGAAAGAAAACATAAATTGAGGTAGCCTTTCAGATTTAATATACAATTCAGCAAATTATACTTTGTTATGAATATTAAATATTATTTTGTTATCCTCTGAGCTAGAGTTAATTGAAAAAATAGTATTAATTCAGTTTCTAGCCTATTGAAACAAAACTTTTGTGCTTGTTGAAGGAAAGTGGGAATGGGGACAAAGAGCATTACCTCTGCCTGCCTTCGACACTGAAAAGTTCCATCTCAATGAAAAGGGCTTCAGAAGATTCTTTGGAGCTAAATTTAAGAAAAATGGTCTGGATCTTGGCAAAATGCTGTATTTAGTGCCATAAAACTTACTCTTACTGTCAGTAACTTGTGATTTATCTAACCTTAACAACTCTGGTGAAGCCATTGAACTTCTTTCAGTACTGTAGCCAAGTCTAGGAAGTTAAGCTCCAGGCATTGAATGTTTCCCATTGATTGTAGAGATATCGTTTAGAATTCCTTTTTGAAGGTAAAGAAACCTCCTGCGTACTGTGGACAATGGCCCCAACCACTGTATTAGATAATCTCCCCTTTCTGGATTTGTTGCAGCTATTTCTCTCCTCACAAACATACCCTGCCACCTGCAACCAGAATGCACCTTCCCTGGATGCCTTTTAGTGACAGACCCATTGCCTCAGTCCCTGGAGTAGCAATTACTCCACCACCATTCTGAATCAATGTAGACTATATTACCACTGGGCCACAGCTGATACTAAGCCACTGTCTCTTTCTTTCCATTGCAGCAATACATTTTACACATTGCTAGTTACTTAAATCTCAGCTAGAATCTCCTTCATGAAACTAATATTGGACGAAGCTTTGCTGTTGTAGAGCACCTAATGATGTGTTTTGCAAGTTAGATTTGCTGTTGCAATTTAAGATGTTTATATTCAACTATATCTGTATTAGTATATGCCCTGCATTTGCAGTTGCTGCATCATTTGTGTATTAGTAAAAAACAAGTGCCAATAGCGTCAATGATATTTTGACCATGAACTCATGCCTCATGGCACAAACATTTCTGGCTCCTTCTGCTGGAAGATTGTGAAACTACATAATGCAACCAGAAACACTGCAGCAAATTCAGCAATTTCTCACGGTTCAGAGCGTCGCTCAATAAATATTAGCCAACCAGAGTAATTCACTCTACTATGTTCCTGTCAAGGAACTTGCAATGAGAGAGAATCAGTTGAAAGCCCTTTCTTAAAACTGAGACTTAGTAATAATACTAATTTTAGCCTATAAGCTCTAATACATGTGACCGACCTATAACACCACGTGAAAAGTACATACTTTTGCAATATTATATATCAAAGTAATTTCCTATCATTTTGTTCATCATGTGTTCTTTCAGAACTACAGGAAGTTTCCAGTTTCTCTTAAATACTCCAAGGCTGGAATGAATCTCTCTGTTCCGTTGGGAACATCTCAATCTCAGCTAAGACATCCCCATGCCTTGGATTGACTCACATCTAATAACTCAGCTGAGCCTTCAGGCAATGAGATAACATTACTCTTCTTTCCGGCCATCTGTTTTCCATAGGCAGGAGAAGCCTTCCTAAATATCACAGTTCATATTTATGCAATCTATCGAAAGGATGGTTCACTTTGCTTAATGTTCACAAACTGTAAACGAGATCTATCTCCATGTGGAGCTGGAGGTGGGTAGGGGGCAGAACTTTTGGGCAGGAGCATGGCATGGCATTTGCCTGAAGTGTGGCTTCCTCCAAAAGGATTTTCCAGGGGTGGCATCTCAGAGAGGAGGGCTTTCTGCTGGGAATTAAGAGGACATCACTTATTCTAATTTTGTATCTAATTGAAAGATCTGTTTTCTCATGTCTGCATTTTTTCTGCAATGGTGCACACACCACTCCCCACCCTGACTAAAGGCCAAAGCCTGGCTGTTACCTGAGAATGGCCTCCTGGTACAGGTTGGGATCAACAAGGCCTCCTTCAAATCCTTCCTCAGGCTTGTGCTACTTTACGTGGGAGGACTGACTCCTCTTAGAAACAACAATCCTCCTTTGCTGCACCTCTTCCACATTTTGACTTTGATTTGATTAGATTTACTGTAGTTGCGTGTACCTAAGTATAGTGAAATGCTTTGTTTGCAAGCAGTATAGGAAGATCACAGTAAACAAGGACATACAGATAACAGGGTGCTTAGACAGAGTGAGGCATACAGGTTACACTGCACAGGAGGTGCGTGACGCAAGATCAACATTAACTAGATCAATATTGTTTGAAGTTAGAGAGTCCATTCAGAGTCTAATGACAGCAGAGAAGAAGCTGCTCTTGTACCTGTTGGTGCGTGTGTTCAAGCTTCTGTATTGCTGTTTTCAGGTTTCAGGTGGCAACACTTAAGGAAATCTGTTTTCAATAAATGAACAACGTTCCTTTAAATGTTGCAGCCTGGCTTGATTTTGCAAAAGTCAGTCTATCAACATACAAAGCTCACCTGGCCAGAATTTTACCGGCACTGTGTGGTTCATGCTCTGGGAGTATACGTGGCTCTCAAGCCCACGCACTGAATAGCTGGAACATAGGGAGGACTTTACCACCAGTGATAAATTATAAGGCTACTGCTTGGACTATTGTCACACTAAGAAGGCAACTTGCCTCTCAACAGTTTCACCAATACAAGCATTAGCTGATCACATTGCAAAGTTAATGACAGGGCATCTCCATTTGGAGTCATGCTCAAAAAGCTGGTGAAAATTTTATTCAATGTGCCAGGGTCAGCTAGCCAGGCCTGGGGCAGGGTGAACCCTTCAGCAGCTGTCTTGGTGTCACAGAATTGACCGTTGCTCCGTTAGTAATTAAGCATTGTTAAATGAAATCCGTCTCAGGAAGCCACTGGGGGGCTGCTTCGATAGACTAGATTTCGCCCCCATGCAATTGAGGTGGTCCATTCCAACCCGAGTAAAATGCTGGCAGGGGCATAAAAAGGCCATTAGCCCCTTACAGCCACTATGCCATGTAATGCCAACTCATGACTCCACCCTCACATCTCTTTCTACATTCCATTCACGCCATATACATTACGTGCAGAACCAACTAACTGTATAGTAACAACAGTATGTGTCCAGCTGCACAGTAAAAAAAATTCACAAATTTTCTTTTAAAAGATAAATTTATTTTCCTACAAGCCTATAAAAGAGTCAATAGGGCCATAGATATATCAACAACAGAGCCTTCAAACAACTCTTAATCTTATGCAAATAAGAGCTGTGCCAGCATGGACGAGTGATGGACAAAGGCATCATGACAGTTGCTGGGATAATGAGACCAAACATGTACAAAGTACTTGCTGTGGTTGCAGACCAGCAGGATATTAAGGGAGGGTAGCCCCTCCTATTAAGAAATCTCACTGCCTGTCCAATCGACACCTCGATGATCACATGGCTTCACTCCATGACGCCTTGTACTTGTCAGACTGTAGTAATGGAAAAAAATACCACTGATTCTTGTTTGGTTAAAATTGTACGCACTACCCAGCCGTCACAACTAGGGCATCAGTGACCTGCAAGATGCAATGGTGCACTGCTACTTGTGAGATGTCACCAAGGTCTGTAGTTGATGCTTGGCACATTATCTGCTTCAAAACATTAAATACTTTCTGGCTGTATTTTAAAATATATACATTTTCAAGATGTTTAATTTTCTCCCTTAACTATGGTAACTGCCCTATTCAAAGAGGGAGAGAGGCATAAAGCTGGTAACTGTAGGCTGATTAGGCTAACATCTATTTTTGGTAACATGCTGCAATCAGTTGTTAAGGAAGTAACAGCAGCACATTTGGAAAATCATAATCTAACCAAGCAGAATCAGTAAGGGTTCATTATGTGGAGGTGCCAGTATTGGAGTGGGGTGGACAAGGTCAGAAATCACACAACACCAAGTTATAATCCAAAAGGTTTATTTGAAAACACAAGCTTTTGGAGCTTCGATCCTTCTTCAGGTGTTCATGATAGGGAAATCATATCTGACCAATTTATTAAAGTTTTTGAGTAGATAGAGGGGAACCAGTAGATGTGTTGTGTTTGGATTTCCAGAATGCAGTTGGTTAGGTCCCTCACAAAAGGTTAAATCATAAGAGCCCAAGGTGTTAGAGATGGTGTATTAGCATGCATAGAGAATTGGCTAATGGACAAGAAATAGCCAATGGGGATAAAGGGTTTTTTTCAGGTCGGTGATCTATGACCAGTGGTGTTCCACAGGGATCAGTGCTGGGACCTCAACTGTTTACAATATATATTAATGACTTGCAGGAAGGAAATTAATATAATTAATATAAGTTGGCAGATGACACACAAATAAGTGGAAAGGCAAGTTGTGAGAGGGATACAAACAGTTTACAAAAAGATATCAATAGGTTAAGTAACTCAGCAAAAAGTTTCAAATGGAGTATAATGTGGAAAAATATGAACTTGTTCATTTTGGAAGGGAGAACAAAAAGAAGAATAGTGTTTAAAGTGAGCAAACTTGCAGAAAGCTTCAACGCAAAGGGTCTTTGAGGCACTTGTACACAAAACACAGAAAACTAGCACAAAGGTGCAGCAGGTAATCAGAAAGGCTAATGGAATGTTGGCGCTTATTTCAAGAAGGTTGGAGTATAAGAGTAGGGAACTCTTCTTGCAACCGTACAAGGTACTCGTGAGACCACATCTGGAGTACTCTGAGCAGTTTTGGTCCCCTATTTAAGGAAAGATATTACTTCAATGGAGGCAGTGCAAAGAATGTTCACTAGGGTGATCCCCTAGTATGAAGGGATTGTCTTATGAACAAATATTAAACAGCTTGGTACTCTGTCCATCGCAGTTTAGAAGAATGAGCAGTGATCTTGCTGAAACATTTGGGATTCTTAAGAAGCTTTACATGGTAAATGCTGAGATGATGTTTCCCCTCACAGAAGAGTCTTGGACAAGAGGGAATAGTCTCAGAATAATGATGTGCAAATTTAAGATTAAGAAGAAGAAGAAGAAATTTCTTCTCTCAGAGGATGCATGTCTTTGGAACCCCTTGGCACTGAGAACTGTGTGAGCAGAGTCCTTGTGTATATATAAGGCTGAGATCCATTGCTAGGGGGGACATCAAGTGTTATGCAGAAAGGGCAGGAAAGTGGACGTGACGTATATAAAATCATCCATGATCTTCTTGAATGGTTGAGCAGGCAGGAGGGGCTAAAATCCTCCTCTTGGTCCTATATCATAGAATCCCTACAGTGTAGAAGCAGGCCATTCAGTCCATCAAGTCCACACTGACCTTCCAAACAGCATCACACCCAGACCTGACCCTCTGCCCTATTCCTATATTTCCTATGGCTAATGCACCTAAGCCTGCACATCCATGGACACTATGGGCAATTTAGCATTGTTAATCCACCTAACCTGCACATATTTGGACTGTGTGGGAGGAAACCAGAGCAGTGGAGGAAACCCATGCAGACACAGGGTGAACATGCAAAATCCACACAAAGTCACCTGAGGGTGGATATGAACCCAAATCCCTCACACTGTGAGGCAGCAGTGCTAACCACTGAGCCAACGTGCTACCCCATTTCTTAGGGTTGTATGATCATTGGATAGGCAAATGACCCATTCTAAGAAATATTTATGAACAATAGTTTATTTAGCAGTTAAAAGTGCTAAATGGTAATCTAGTAATAACTTTGGTTGTGATTTTCTTCTCTGAAGCTACAATGGCTTCCATTCATTCCTTCTCCATGGTAACGTAATGAAGATGTGGAACTCGGCCAACTAGGGAATTTAAACTGTGTCCCCATTACCATGGCATACCATGTTGATGCTTCAAAATTGTGCTGAAAACTTTTCTTTTACAATATCAATTTGATTGAATGTTTATGTCAATCTTTTTGTGCTCCTCTAAACTTCTCATGTAATCAGATTTTGGGGATTTGCTGTTGGATTATAAATCAAAGCTCCAGACCATAGGCTGGCAAAAGGTAAATGCTGAAATAGAAAACAGAGACATTAATGTTTTACCTGGCAGACATTCATAAAGCAATTCTCTTTCTCTAAATCTGCTGACTAATCTAGAGTGATCAAGGGTAGATACTCTTTGGGTACAGATTTATTAAGAAAATTAAAGTCTTTCATATGCACTACAAAAAGAAAAGAACTGGAGCAGGCTGTATCCTAGACATTGAAAGACATATTAGCATCAAATATAATCTATTCACTCCTACTCTTGTTGCAAAAATATTGGAAAGCTGATAGAATCATGAGCAAGGCAAAAATTTCTCAATTGCTACATGGGAAAGAATACAGCAAACCAATTTCTCTTCCCTGAACTCTTTGTGAAATGCTTTGGCTTCATATACTGGTCTTTTTAAAACTTTGGTTTAAAAATACAAAGCTGGAATGGCTAATGTTCACTGGTCTGGACATCATCAACTATAGATCCCAAATTCAAATGGATAAAATGAGGAAGAACTGTGGATTTTTAATTTTAAATTATTTAAATTGTTGTATATCCTATCAGCAGTTCAACTGCAACAGGGAATTGGAATGCCAACAAATGAGTTTGAAATCATCCTTGGCCAAATTAACATGACTGGGCGCCACATCTGTCTGTAAAATTTCCTTAAGCAGAATAATTTAGCCCATGACACAAAACTGCCTGTAATTCAAACATTAACTATAGGTGGCACGGTGGCTCAGTCATTAGCACTACTACCTCACAGTACTAGGACTTTGGGTTCAATTCCACCCTTGGAAGGTTGTCTGTGTGGAGCTTGCACATTCTCTCTGTGTCTGCATGGGTTTCTGCTGGGTGCTCTGGTTTCCTCCCACAGTCCAAAGATGTGCAGGTTAGGTGGACTGGCCATGCTAAATTACCCATAGTGTCCAGGGGTGTGTAAGTTAGGTGGATCAGCCATAGGAAATACAGGGAGAGGGTAGGGGCATGGGTCTAGGTGGGACACTCTTTGGAGGGGCAGTGTGGGCTGAATGGCCTGTTTCTGTACTGTAGGGATTCTGTGATGAAATTAAAACAGATTTAGAAAATTGCTTTGTGAAAGTCTGCCAGGTACGTCAAGCTTTCCTGCTCCTATGATGCTGCTTGGCCTGCTGTGTTCATCCAGCTCCACACCTTGTTATCTTGGATTCTCCAGCATCTGCAGTACCTACTATCTCTAAAAAAAAATCCATCTTGATTCTTTTAGAATCATATACAGCAAATGGTTCTTACCCTGGCAGAAAAACAATATTTGATGAATTAGTTTACTTATTATGTTAGCAAATATGGAATTTTTGGCATATGATCTTACAAACAACTATGGGATGAATAACCAAATATATTTCTGGTGGCGATAGTTAATAGAGGTTTTTTGCTCTTCCTGGATCATGATGTGGGGATTGCTGTGTTTACTTGAACCCATGAACCATGCAGAAGGGCCTTAGTTTAGTCTCTCATCCAAAGAACAGCAGCTTCATCAATGCAGCATTTGGTTACCACTTGATTTGGTCAACTTAAATGCCGAAACCTCAAGTTACCTCCTTCAGGAGCGTGCCATTTCTTTGGCTTTTCTTTAAAGAAGTTATAGCTGTTAGATTTGCAGAAAATAGAATGCTCACTGGCAGAGTAAACTTATGAATCTCTACCTGTTCATTAACTTGGCGAGTGACATGATAATGCTGAAACTTATGTGCAAAACAGATGCTTCAATTGCCTTTAATCAGTAAAATGACATGATCATTTTAACCTGGGTCAATCTTGCTTACATATGAATGTATGAATATCTAAATGACAGTGCACTCTCATCTGCATCCAGCAACTTTCTGTTGACTGACGTTTGCTTATTTGAGATATTATTTATAAGTTTACTGCTGAATTTATTCTCTAAAGCAAAGTATGTTCAATCTGTTACATGAACAGTCAAAGCTAAGGATCGTAACTTTCAAGGCTAAAGGCCTGCTGTGGGAAAATGGGGCTGGAGGGGAGTGTGGAGCGGACAAGGGAGTCACGGAGAGAGTGGTCCCTCTGGAAAGCAGACAAGGGTGGGGAGGGAAAAATGTTTTTGGTGGTGGCGTCAGATTGCAGATGGCGGAAGTGTCGGAGGATGATGTGTTGGATCTGGAGGGTCCAGTGGTATAAGTAGAGTATTAGTATTAGTATGGGTATTAGTGTATTTTTGCTGTACAGGCTTGATGGCCCAAAGGATCTCTTCTGTACTGTATGATTCATTGACTGAAAACTTTATCTCTTTTTTCTGGAATTGATCCAATAAATCAGATTACCTTTAATTTCTATCATTGCTCCTGAGGCATGCTACTGATGATTGAGATGATTGAGGATGATTCTTCATTATTGTAGAAAAAAAAATTCTGATCTTAATTTATTCTTGTATTATCTTCCTATATATATGTTGATGAATGTGAAATATCACTTGCACACTCTACAAGCTAGAAAATAAAACAGCATCTCTAAACAGAAGAAGACAATTTAACAACATTCTGTACATGTTTAACAATTCGTCTCTTTAACAGATGCTGACTTACCTTTTAATGTATTTCCAGCATTTTGATTTTTAGAAAAGATGATTCACATGAAACATGATTTAAAATACTTACCGAATTTACAGATTGGTGCTGGTATTAAATCTGTAAAGGAGAATATTACAGATACTGGAGATTTGAAATAAGAATAGAAAATGTATGTCAGACAGCAATTGTATTTGTACATTCATGTGCCTGTGAGAGAAATTATAATAGGCAGGTTTGTGAACACGGGGAAACCTGTTTGAAAATTATGTTTCAAAAGGTTAGAATATATTGAGGACTCATTACGTTATATAATTGCATAATATATAATAGTTGTATAAACCTTTATGGATAGATAAGAATACAAGCAAAACACTGCCAATACTGGAAATTTGAAGCAAACACAGAAAACACTAGAGAAACTCAGCAAGTCTGGCAGCATCTGTGGAGAAAGAAACAGTTAACGTTGAAATATGAAATGTTGATTCTGTTTCTGGCAGTCCTATTGCACTCGAAACTTCAGCTTCTCTTTCTCCTTCCACAGATGCTACCAGATCTGCTTTTCTCCAGCATTCCCAGTGTTTCTTCCCAAATGTGTGTTTGCACAGGCTACAAGGTGCATGATGCACACAAAATAGGAAAGAGCCAGCTTTTGATTTTCAACATTTATTTAGGAGGGGTTAAAATCGTGCCCAGAATCCACCAATCCTGGGACAAAGAATGCACCAGGCCCAAAGAATGAGAGAGAGTTATGGGCCGTGGGGGGGGGAGGGGATGGACATGGAACGTAGGTTTTTCGTGGGCGCGCTGCTGCTCCCGGGAGAGGTACGGCGCGCGGGGCGGGCGCGAGCTCTCGTGCTCCGGAGGCTGGGACTCGGGCGCACGCGCACCACCACGCGCCCAACGTTCGCGTTCTGGCGCTGTGTGCGCGCTCGTGGCCGGCAGCGGCAGCAGCAACCAGCATCGGTCCAGCGATAAAAAAGGCAGCCTCACATGTCCTCAGGGGAAGGTATCACAAAAAAACCCACACACGCGCAACGGGATATTCATTAATCCGGCGGTTGGTTGTGGTTGTGGTGGTGGTTGTGGGGGAGAGAGAGCAGACAAGAACTCAGTTTCGAATCGTGCTGTTGAAATAAACTCAAGTGAAACAGCATGGCTTTCACCAACGCAGGGCACATCATCCCGCAGCTGAAGCTGGAGGACGCGGCGGAGGACAGTTTGTTCAAGAACATTTCCGTGAGGTCGCTCCAGCAGCTCCAGCACCTGAGGAATAAACCGCCTTCCCCGGCCGGCTTGAGACATCCCAGGTAGGAGAGGAGCGGGAGAACTGGCCATTTTTTTTTCTTCTGGGGGTCCTCAGGCTTTTGCACTTTGTGAGTGGTCCGTGCCAGAGATAACGGTGGTTGTCAAGCCATAGGAAGAGCTCGGCTGTTTGCTTAAGAGGCTTCCATGCAATTGACCATCATTGTCTGTTTCTGGATATTGACACATTGCATCTTTGTTTTGTTTTTGGAAAGGTAAACTTTTTTGAAAAGTTGGTCGCAATAACAAAATTGATTCTGCACGCTCTTGTGACAGTGGCAGTTTCCAGGAGGTGTTCCTTCACACTTATTCTTCTCACCCCGCCTTCCAAAAATAATCTGAATGATTAAAAGATACCTTGCAAACTTCGATATGTTTTCAGATCCTGCCTTGTGAAACAAATTGTATATTTAACTCGCTGTTTTGTTTAGGCTTTGCTATTCCTTTCTGCCTCCTGTACCTGAGCGGAGGGATTTTAGTAAATGTGGCAACAGTAATTCTGGTATGATGCTCCCTATATACCATATCCTAAATGTTAATCCCTAATGACCTTTTGATAGCTTTTTATTAAACAGTACCTGCCATGTGCCACTGTAAGTTGTTATGCCCTATTCAGAAAATTGTAATTTACATATCAATGCCTCATGATATTTCTGTTTTTATATTCCCATCAATTATTGGTGTTTTTGTTTTGAAGATTTGTGTTCAGTATATTTGATTGTCTTTGCACCCTGTAATTTACCTCTATCTTGAAAGTCCACCATATTTTAATACAAAGACAAGTAACCAATGGAGCAAGATTATCCCATAACCAAGCATTGATTTACATCACAAAATACATCAAAGATAATTCCCATAAACTCGTACAGATTTTTCAAGGCCCAGTTTTTGTTTGTTAGTAGATCAGTCCACATTTTAACCACTGAAACCAATTGTTTAACTGGTGCACTGATTTTTTTGTTTCTTAATGTGCTATTAATTGATCTAAAGCCCACTAACAGATATGAGTGAGCAGTTAATAACGCAGTAAGTATCTTTCTACTCCTTTAATCCTCTGGGGAAAAGGTAACTGTCGTGAATAATTGAAAAGCATAAATGAATATGAAATCAAAATAAGAAACAAGTTAGGTACAAAGTAGTGCTGTGATATATTCTGCATATACATTCTCCAGGGAGTTGACTGTGGATTATTCCTTAAGAGTTTTGCAGTAATGTCTGTGATAATGTTTCTTCAATTTGAATGCAGTCATACTTGAACATATTTGGGGCTGTGTCCAGACAGAGTGCAGACATGTACGTGAACCTTCAACTTCGCAAGCTATTGCATTCATTTTTTAAGAATGTCATGCAGTGAGTTTAAAAAAATCAGTTTTAAAAGTCTTAGAGAATCAGCTTTCTAATCTTGGGTTAGGAGTTTGAATTGATTATGTAATACATAGCTTGATGTTAGAATTCTACCTTGCAGTCACAACCAGGTATCTGTCACTTTTATGTAGCTTCGTTAGTGGATTGAATTCATATTTTCATTTTGCTAAGTAGTTGTTCCCATTGTTAATGGTATTAATGTTATGTTAATGTTTTGAATTTTTTTCCAGTATCTATTCATAAATAATGATCAGTTAATGAATGCCCTTTTACATTGGTGCAGTAAGTGGTGATTAACATCAGTTAAATTGCATTTATTATTTCTCAGGAATATGTAGCATTCCATAATGAGAATACATGATGACTATTCTTTAATTCTAATTTGCTGTAATGGTAGCAATAAATCCAAAGAAACTAAATGACTTAGTAATGAAACATTTGAAATTTAGTAAAATTGCATTGTTCTGTTGGTAGTCTTATGTAGTGCATTAGTGTAGTATAGGAACTAGTGTTTTGCAAAAATATTCAGTTTTAATGTTTTTTTCTAAATAAAAAATGTTTTGAAATATTCTTAAATGTTGTGTGTTGATAAATTCATGCCACCAGTTAAGAAAGCTAAACCTCTCGGAGAAATTTCAGAAAAGCAAAGTGTAATGTTTTCAAAATATGAATGTTGCACTCCATTTCTAACTAAAAACAACTGGTAAAAAACTATATCAGTACCTTTTATCTCTGATACAATTTTAACCCCACTGCGAAGCCTCTTCTAAGGATGCCTACCCTGAAGAAGTTACCCTCCTCCCTCCGGACAAACCTCAGGGAATCTCTCTCCCACTGACTTGTCTGCCTCCTCTCCACCTATCCTCTCCTCTATCCATCCTCTATCCGCCTCCCCCTCTCTCCCAATTTATTTCAGAACCCTCTTCCCCTCCCCCATTTCTGATGAAGGGTCTAGGCCCGAAATGTCAAGTTTTCCTGCTCCTATGATGCTGCTTGACCTGCTGTGTTCATCCAGCCACATGCTTGTTATCTGGTAAAAAATTAAACTATGCAGGCAATTGCTCATTTGTATTATTGAAATAATGGGTACCTTCAATGGATAGATGAAATTCTCAACAAACAAAATCACTTTGATTTGTAAATACGGTAGTCATTCAATCTTTGACCCAAAGAATAGCCAAATAATTACAATACAACAATAATTGGTATGTGAAATTTATCAAAGTGTTGCAAAAATACAGCACTTACTAGATTGCCCTGTATCTTTATGTATACTTTTGTCTTCCAGGATGCAGGAGTATAATCTTTACATTCAATTTTGCAATTGATATATTTTGTTGTTTTGTTTCACAATTGTGTTTCTACACTGACGTACCAACAATTAAACTACATAATTAGCTTATTGAACCAGACTTTGTTTTTTTGATATGGCACTAATTGCCAATATTAAATTAATCCAAGTTATTTTGACCAGTGCAGTTACAATCAATTTTACTTTTGTTTTGGATTGCTTGTCAGATGTCAGGATGATGGAAAGATAGCTTCAGTCTCTTTGGCAGAGAGGCGTTATTTCATATTGTTTGGCAGCTAGGACTAATATGACAGTTGCCATGACCAGATCCCCATCATATTTCATAATTTGGTTTATAGCTTTAACTATATGAAACAGTGAGCCATATTTCACTTGTTAGTATTCACAGGGCGCATAATGGTAACGTTTTGAGTAAAATGACGTGAAATATAAAGGAATTCAAAAACAAATGTTAATAATTTTAAGTAATAGTTTAATTTTGTTACCAAATATGTGACTCACTGCATTTAATTTTCATTAAGCACTTCCTGTAGAAGTTTTGGTGTAAATCTATATGAAACATAAAATGAACATGATTAATTTACATTAAAGCAATAATACCTAATCTTCGATATTAAAACGTTTTAAGAGACTTCAGTACATGATTTGAAAATAGCTGTGTCAGCTATTTATTCACTTTGCAGCTGGTGGAAATGAAGTCTAAAGAGTCGTCTGGAATAGCTAATTACTCCCAACATTTCATCACCCGTTGTCTCTTCATTTTCATAACCTTAGCAAAATCCTCATCTACGTTATCTTCGCTTCCTACTGTGCGGTCAAAGATGCTGTATAGGAGGTCAGATACTGGCTTTTTTTTCATAAGTTTATATCGTGTTTTTAAACATCATATTTCGGGAACTGCAATCACTTCAACCTTTGGTTGGTACCACAGCCAGTTTTCATCTCAAAATACATAAACTATAGAAGATGAAATTCATGACTTTCATATTCGTCCGAATACACATGATACTTTTCCTATGATAATATACTTGTAAACAGATCTTCATGAGCAGAATACAAGTTGCTGTCTTCAGCCAAAACTTCCTCTTAATTCAGGAGCATCCTGGAGGACCAGGGGGTGCATGGCTTTTCTTTCAAGATTAATCATCTCTAGTCCTTTTCCCTTCCCCTGCACTGATCTCCTTTGCCTCCAGAATACGGTAGGATTTGCTCTGATTATGACTATTGCATGGATTAGTTTCATAAATACTTTTATATTTGGTGCTTACTGCTTTGGGCTACTCTTGCCTCACTGAAATATTTTTGATTTTAGGTTTGAGGACTTTAGCTTTAGATCATTGCAGGTTTTGCATCCTGACCTCTGGGTCCAGTATCTACCCTCTAGTTTACCAAGACCTTGCAAAGATTGAAATCATTTTGAAGGGTGACCAACGACCTTGTCAGTAATGGCAGCCTGGCTTAGTAAAATCCAGTTAGAAATTATTCTTACAGAACTATGTGTCATGCTGTTTTCTGTTTTTGAAATACTCCATTGGAATTGCTTACGTGTTTTAAATGAAAGTCTCTTTTCCTTCACGAATTTGCAGAAGTTATTCTGCGAAAAAAAAATTCTCAACATAAAATGGATTTTGAAAATCTAAACCAATTTGAACCTTAGAATATTCCCTAGTTACCAAGTTCACTGAATAAATTTTAAAGTTTGCAATCTTGGAGAATTGCCATTTTGGCAAAAATAGTTCTTGAAGGGTAATTACATTTGGAAGGAGTATTGCTGTATTTGCATAGTACAGTATGCTAAAAGACTTTCTGATAACAAATTGTTTAGAAGGTGGAAGGATAAATTTTCGTAAAGCTCAATGATCCAGCCCAAGATAAATGGACCAGTATTAATGTCCTAGAAATTGCTGTTGTAAATCCGGCAGTTGCGACTCCAAAATGAGGCGCATCTACATGCTTTTGTGCACTGGGAGATTTAATTCCCTGTACCTGAATGATTAAACTCTGGGGAGTCTGGACATTATTACTATGTATCATGTGTTGTATCTGAACTTGCGAGTAAAGGTTTGGGCCACTGCAGGTGTCACAGTGGGTGTGTCACAATGATTAGGCTCAGGTTGGAGTCTCATACAAATCAATGTTGAGGAGTACGTCTTGTATAGTAATTTTTTAGCACCTGTTTAAACTTGGCAGAGAATGGATGTTTTTGTCCTCCATATATGGACGACACAGTTCTTTCTGGAAATGTGCACTTGCTTTCTGCTTTCAATATTGTGGCATCACTAGTCTGTGAAGCCTTCCCAGCTGTGGTGCTTTGTGGACCATTTCTAAGCTGAAATGTAAACTGAAACACTGCCAGATTTCAAAGATGGATCTTTATGCTACCAAAAAACATACTGGCTGCTTGTTTTACATAGCATTCTGTATGGTATTTTCAGACAAGAGTAGTGTACAGAAAATACATTTTTTCCACATAAAACACCAAATGAAGGGGAAAGAACTGTCAACTAGCATTAAAAGCCTGGAGGTCAACCAACAATATGAATTGCATAAATCAAATTTGGACAAAAAGTATATGAATGCATGAAAATAATGGAAAACCAACCTGCAGATGCCCAATTATATCTAGATTTTCTAGTAACAAATACAGAAGTTGCTGGAAAAGTTCAGCAGGTTTGGCAGCATCTGTGAAGAAAAATCCGGGAAGATCTGCTGAGCTTTTCCAGCAATTTCTGTTTTTGTTCCTGATTTACGGCATCCGTAGTTCATTTGGTTTTTATTTAGATTTTCTCATACTTTATCTTGAAGACTCTAATACAAATATCTTCTAACAAATTTAATATTCTGATAACAAGTTTTTTTTGGACCACTATTTGTTCCTTCTGTTTTTTTGTGTTATTCTCAACCTTAGAGATGTTGAAGTTAACTGACAGCTGACTCTCATGCAGTGTCAACTTCTATCATTATTCTGGTCAGTTTTGAAGGATCAGAGTCAATGTTTTTAAGTGTTGAGAAGGCTGGACACAGTTACTGCACTCCATATTCCTCTTTAGTATACAGATATGATTCGTTGAATGGCCTATAAAGGGAGGGAATGCTTCTTCAATGTGAAATATTTAAAGTCTCAGTCAGGAATTTTGGGAGAACTAAGAAATGGAAGTTACTTATTGCAGTTTAGAATGAAGTAATTTCATTGGATGTAAGTTGAGATGAAATAAATTTGAGGCCGTACATTTTGAGAACTTAACTTTGTTGCTAAACTAATTATCGCTAAGGAACAGTTCTAAAGGACCAGGTTTTGCTAAAGCAATGCATCTTAGAGTGTGTCCTGCTAGTTTATACATACATAGGCCTTAAAATAATTTGCTGTACAAATTGCTAGGAGTGCAAATTGGTAACTGTGCACTGAGAACAATAGGACATTTGGGAATGTTATAAAGCGGAGGTTGAACCCTCCGCTGAAAACCAAAACCAAATCACCCAAAGAGGAGCATCTCGCCCTATAATCTGTTAAAAGGAGCGTGAAAAGGAGTGTAACCTGCATTTCAGCAATTTCTAGTGGTTAAATCAAATAAATCCCCCACACTCACTCTACAATCAATAAGTAACAGTTTTTTAAATCTACATCTTAACATTGAACAACTTAACTAAACTATTAACAAGTCTCTTCTAACGACTGACTATTCCTGAATAACGCAAGGTTCTAATGGTATGCTATTCCAATAAATACAAGTCCCACTTATGTAACAAAGCAATAGAATTTAGTCTCCCGAAATTACAATGAGGTTACATCTTCCAGAATGTTCTGTGTCTTCTCTGTCAATCCCTCTGTCAGAAATGCTTTCTCTCTGAATTCTTCTGTCAGGAATGTTAGTTAGGAGCGCTGTGGTACTGTTGTAAATAGATGGTGCTTTGTCTAAGAGCTGAGAGCTGTTATCTCTAGCAGATGGCAGTTAGCTCTGCTGATTTTCCAACTGCCTTTTCTCTTACACCCCTAATTACGTAAACTTTTTATAATTGGATTAGTCCTAGGTTGTCAAAACCATCAGATTCAAATTTGATAGGTTTTTGGTATCTAAGTGCCTGGTTCAAATTGATTGGCTAAAATCAAAAACCTTTTGTCTTGGTAAAAATGCTGCTTGGCCTGCTAACAGTACAGCCTTTTGACAAAAATGTTTCAGTTCGGGTACCCTCTATACTTGCAAACTTTCAGGCTGCTCACAGACATCTCCAAGCATAGAAAAAGCACAATCTTTCAAAGGGCCCACACAATGTTTCTCCCCCTAGCATTTTACAAACACCGATATTTTACAAACACTAAACTCTAACGTCCTGTCTCCCAATCCACAAGTACTGTATCCAACTTACAACAGGAACAATTTCACACGTAATGTATCTCCATGATGAGCTTAGACTATTGATAAATAGAGGAAGGATAGAGAAGGGATGCAAATTAGAATGCATAAATTTAATGTGAAATTTTACAGCAATATATACAAAAGGGGAGTCAAAGATTAATCGAGAAATACAAATGAAATGTATGACACTCATAAAAGAATTTTGTTTAAAGCTCCAACAACAATTCCCAACCTGAAAGAGTGAGATTTCATGCTTGTAAATTTCACTTTCTGGACAGTTGTAATTGATTGACAGTCATAAACAATTTTCACCTCATTAAAAGGGTACTTAGTTCTTAATGAGCAGACTTAACTTTCAGTAATTAGCGTAAATGACAGTGAGCAAATGCAGCAATTGAAAATCACAAGTGAAATGAAGTTTTCACAAAGCTAACAGCGGAGTGGCACAACTCAGCCAGCAATTTACAATGCTTTGTAATTCAAGGGTATCTCATTTAAATTAAGCAGTTTACACAGTTTTTTTTCAGCAAAATCTGGTGCAATGAAGAACTCAGCATAAGTAAAATGCAGCTGCTGCACGGTTACATTAATAACTAAAATAGATTGGGTGAGCAGAATTCAAACAATAGCAACATAGTCACTTGACAAGTGTCAATATGTATATATGAATTGCATTAAATTCTGAACATAGCGTTGCCTGTGACAAGCTTCTCTGAGATGCAGAGATAGTAGGAACTGCAGATGCTGGAGAATCTGAGATAACACGGTGTAGAGCTGGATGAACACAGCAGGCCAAGCAGCATCAGAGGAGCAGGTAAGCTGATGTTTCGTGTCGAGACCCTTCTTCAGAAATGGGGGAGGGGAAGGGGATTCTGAAATAAATAGGGAGAGAGGGGGAGGTGGATAGAAGATGGATAAATGAGAAGATAGGTGGAGAGGAGACAAACAGGTCAAGGAGGCGGGGTTGGAGCTAGTAAAGGTGAATGTAGGTGGGGAGTCAGGGAGGGGATAGGTCAGTCCAGGGAGGAAGGACAGGTCAAGGAGGCGGGATGAGGTTAGTGAGTAGGAGATGGAGGTGGGGCTTGAGGTGGGAGGAATGGTTAGGGAGGCGGGGACAAGCTGGGCTGGTTTTGGGATGTGGTCGGAGGAGGGGAGATTTTGAAGCTTGTGAAGTCCACATTGATACCCTTGGGCTGCAGGGTTCCCAAGGGAAATATGAGATGCTGTTCCTGCAGCTTTCGGGTGGCATCATTGTGGCAATGCAGGAGGCCCAGGATGGACATGTCGTCCAAGGAGTGTGAAGGGGAGTTGAAATGGTTCGCGACTGGGAGGTGTAGCTGTTTGTTGCGAACTGAGCGTAGGTGTTCCGAAAAACGGTCCCTAAGCCTCCGCTTGGTTTCCCCGATGTAGAGGAGGTCACAACGAGAACAGCGGATACAGTATACCACATTAGCAGATGTGCAGGTGAACATCTGTTTGATGTAGAAGGTCTCCTTAGGGCCTGGGATGGGGGTGAGGGGGGAGGTGTGGGGGCAGGTGTAGCACTTGCTCCGGTTGCAGGGAAAAGTGCCAGGGATGGAGGGGAGTGTGGAGTGGACAAGGGAGTCATGGAGAGAGTGGTCCCTCTGGAAAGCAGATAAGGGTGGGGAGGGAAAAATGTCTTTGGTAGTGGGGTCAGATTGCAGATTGCAGATGGCAGAAGTGTCGGAGGATGATGCGTTGGATTCGGAGGTTGGTGGGGTGGTACGTGAGGATGAGGGGGATTCTGTTTTGGTTGTTATTGTGGGTAGGGGGTATGAGGGATGAGTTGCGGGAAATACGAGAGACACGGCTGAGGGCATTTTCGACCCACTGTGGAGGGATGCAACCTACAATTCTGGCATTCACACTAAGATATGTAACACAGATTGAGGAAAAGAGTGCAGTAATCTCTTAATGCCTGAAAATTATCAATGAAGGAACCTTTTATTGATCAAACAGTTAAAATAATGACTGGGATATTGTATCTGAATTTTAAAAATAAACATTTGATTTGTATTTGCTTTAAATTTACTTAAACCTCTGAAGATATATGAATTACATTGAACAGTGGAATGATTTTATGCAATGGAATGTCAGTACAATATGGTGAGATTGATAGTGGAAGTATCTACATGAAATTGGAATGGAGCTAGGAGTTAAAAAGGACGGAAGAAGTCAACTTAGTTAAGATGAGATGAAAAATCTAACAGCCAAATATGAATAGGAGAGAAGTAAAAAGATAATCTAAAGAAATATTGACAGACAGATTTCCTTTGCACACACAGGCAGAATCTTTCCAAACAGCAAAAAATGTGATCATTAGCAAGTCAATTGGGAAATACAATGACTTTAGTGAAGTCAGATTCTTGATGTTGAGGAATAAAATGTCAAATTCAGCAACCAAAATTTTGAATGGCGAGATGAGAATCTCACAAATGATGAGGAACTTATTTGCAAGTATCTGCCGTCCATTAGTGCCTAATCTTGCCTCATTGATATGAAGATACATAGTGTACACAATAAATGGCTACATTCCCACATGAAAGTCAATGCAGGTATTTGGTGGCTCCAATTCACTACTTGCTCTTCCAGGCCTCCATCTTGGGTAGTCGATTGCCTAGTGATATTATCGCTAGGCTATTAATCCAGTAACTCAACCGGGTCCCCAGAACATTAGCTTCGAATCCCGCCACGGCAGATGGTGGAATTTGAATTCAATTTAAAAAGTCTGGAAGTAAGAATCTACCATCACCATGAAATCACTGTCGATTTGTCAGAAAAACTCATCTGGTTCACTAATGTCCTTCAGGGAAGGAAATCTGCCATCCTAACCTGGTCTGGCCTATATGTGACTCTAGACTGCCCCCTGAAATGGCTAGCAAGCCATTTGCTACAAAGTGTCAAAGAAATGAAATCAGATGGATCACCTGGCATCGACCTAGGCACATGAAAAGACAACGGCAGAAACACCCCTGTCGACCCTGCAAAGTCCTCCTCACAAACATCTGGGGGCTAGTGCTAAAATTAGGAGATCTTCTTACAGACTAGTCAAGGAACGGCCTGATATAGTAGTACTCATGGAATCATACCTTTCAGAATCATATCTTTCAGACAATGCCCCAGACACCACCATCACCATCACCATCACCGATGTGTCCTGTCTCACTGGCAGGATAGACCCAGCAGAGGTGGTGTCACAGTGGTATACAGTTGGGAGTGAGTTGCTTTGAGAGTCCTCAACCTTGACTTCAAACCCCATGAAGTATCATGGCTTCAGATTAAACATGGGCAAGGAAACCTCCTTCTGATTACCATGCACCATCCTCCCTCAGCTAATGAATTGGTACTCTTCCATGTTGAACAACACTTAGTGCTTCCTCTAAGGATGGCAAGGTCACAAAATGTACTCTGGGTGGGAGATTTCAGTGTCCACCACCAAGAGTGGCTCAGCAGCAGTACTATAGATGGAGCTGGCCTGGTCCAAAAAGACATAGCTGCTAGACTGGGTCTATGGCACATGGTGAGGGAACCAACTAGAGGGAAGAACATACTTGACCTCATCCTTATCAATCTGCCAGCTGCAGATGCATCTGTCCGCGTCAGTATCAGTAAAAGTGACCACCTTGTGGAGACAAAGTCCTGTCTTCACATTGAGAATAACCTCCATTGTGTTATGTGGCACTGTCACCGTGCTAAATAGGACAGACTTCCAACAGATCGAGGAACTCAAGACTGGGCATTCATGTGGGTCATCAACAGCAGCAGAATAGTACTTCAGCACAGTCTGTAACCTCATGGCCCAACATGTCCCTTGCTGAACCATGACCATCAAGCCAGGGGATCAATCCTGGTTCAATGGAGAGTGCAGGAGAGCATGCCAGGAGCAGCACCTGAAGGTATACCTGAAGATGAGGTGTCAAACTGGTAAAGCCACCAAACAGTACTACTTGCATGCCAAACAGCGTAAGCAGCAAGTGATAGACAGAGCTAAAGTGATCCCACGACTGATGGATCAGATCTAAGCTCTGCAGTCCTGCCATACCTTGTTGTGAATGGTGGAGAACAATTAAACAACTCACTGGAAGAGGAGGCTCCACAAATATCCCCATTCTCAATGATGGAAGAGCCCAGCACATCAGTGCAAAAGATAAGGCTGAAGCTTTTGCAGAAATCTTCAGCCAGAAGTGCCGAGTAGATGATCCATCGCGGTCCCCTCCAGTGGTCTCCAGCATTGCACATACCAGTTTTCAGCAAATTTGACTGACTCCCTGTGATATCAAGAAATAGTTGGAGACACTGGATACTGCAAAGGCTATGGGCCCTGACAACATGCTGACAATGGTACTGAAGACATTTATCTCCAGAACTGGCTGTTCCTCTGGCCAAGCAGTTCCAGTACAGTTACAACACTGATATCAACAATTAATAGGATGCAAAGTAATGGGTGGAGCTAGGAAATGCCATGGCCTGAATTCTGTTGTTTAAAATTGATTATAATAATGGCTGTTAACACTTTAGAAGTGTGACTGTGTTGCATATGGCAGATAGTGTGTATATATTTTATAATATATACACATTATCTTAGTGATTTCGCACGGTGTGTGTGTGTATGTATGCGTGCACGAGTATTCTGAAGTGCGCATCATTGAAGGCGGCATGGTAGCTCAGTGGCTAGTACTGCTGCCTCACAGCACCAGGGTCCTGGGTTTGATCCCAGCATTAGGTGACTGTGCTACCTCCACACAGACATTCTCTCCATATCTGCATAGGTTTCTTCCCGGTGTTCCAGTTTCCTCACGCAGTCCAGAGATGCCCATATTAGGTGGATTGGCCATGCTAAATTGCCCAGAGTGTCCAGGGATGAGCAGGCTTGCTGGATTAGCTGTGGGAAATGCAGGGTTACAGGGAAGGGATGGGTCTGGGTCAAATGTGCTGCAAAGGGTTGGTGTAGATTCACTGGGCCAAATGGCCCACAGTGCTTCCACACAATAGGGATTCTATGACTTCTTTATGAAGATGTTCAATCAAACTAATTTGCATTCCTTTTTAGTCCCAATTACAGTTGCAGGTTAATATTTTAAGATTTCTATACAATTCATGTTGCCTAATTAAAATTAAGGTTACAAATGGAACGATGCTTTCACAACATCCAATGCTAGTAGGAGTGCTTTGGAAAATACAAGATTAAGTAGTGTTAGAACATTGCGTGGTGCTAAAGTTGTTTAGCATCTCTCTTCATGTAGTCGCAGTTAAAATGACATTTCTTCACACAATTGACAATGAAAAGTGAATATGTGTTTACATATGTATTATCTTATCTATGAAGAATTATTACCCAGGCCACCGATATGCTCTCAGAAGATCATCATCTTTCATTTCCCCCAACATGTCTTTCTGTTTCTCAGTGGCTGTCGTGCAGGGAGCCTGCTTTTTAGTATAGCTGTTGGTCTTGGAGTTTTGGACAGACAGTCCTGAGGGTAATTCTGGCCAGATGACCCAGACATATGGATGTGCCTTGCCCAGATGCAGGTTTACTCTTCTCAGCTTGAACTCCCATGGAGTTGAAGTTGGCAAGCAGGGTGGTGGAAGCCCAGCCACGTCTGGAGTGATCTAAGAGGAGACCTCTTGGGGTCCTGTATATACTTCATCCTCCAGTTGGGTATCGGTCTCATCCTATCTCCTTGTAAGGAAGGGGCACCCTGGATTTCAAACAAGGTCCCTATCTTCCTGTCACCATGCTGCTTGCTGCTTTTCACCAGTGTCTAGAGAAATGGTGTATAGGTCATTGCACATTTCCAACAGACATTGTTGCTGGAGCTGGCTGTGCATGGCTGCTGCCAACCTGTCCATGGAGGGAGCCAGATGCTCACATGCCAAAAGCAGCATGGTACGAAGTGTTGCTGGACTCCTCCAACCTCTGAATCAGTTTGACCAATGCCTTCGAAAAACCTGCCTGCCAATCTTGTGTCCGATTGTGCATTTGACTGAAATTATGAACAGCTGACACCATTGGGTCCTGTTTGATTGCAGATGAGGAGAGAGAGATTTTCTTGCAATAAAACAAAAGGAATGATTGAAATGATGGAAGTGTATGGGAAAAGCGTTGGTAATATAAGTAGGATACGTTGTGTTCTGTCCCCAGTGAGTGATTAGGAATCAGAGGATGGGAAGGCTTAGGGAGGATGAGGTATGTGAGAGGTGCTGAGTACCCACGCTGCATGTTGTGGTGAAAGCTGCAGAGTATGAGACCTGAGAATGAGAATGAGAGGTTTGTATAGTGGCAGAGTTACTGAGTCGTGGTGGCCCTGTGGGTGTGGGATAGCAAAGAGAAAATTGGTGGCACTTACCCTGGTAGAGCACAGAAGGATATTTAATTTTTTGACTTTGCTACTTTCTTCTTTCACTTGGCAGTCTGTACCGTCCTGAGTTGCTATCTCCATCCAGACTGACTGGCTGGTGGTGACATCCCCTTTGACAGTCTAGAGAAGAGAGCACTCCCATTCTTTTGAGTACCCATCCAGCAGCACTTGCAGGCCCCTGTTGGAGTAATGTGATGCCAGCTTCTCTTTCTGCGCCATTTCCTGAGCTTGAACAGTATAGGATCTCCATAAAATTACTTGTTTGCAGTGTCTGTAGTGGTATGGAGCTGAGGTTTAAATATGGCATCAGTGATGTGAACGTTGCAAATTCTTGGCAGTGGTGAGCACTTCCGATACTCCTTCCATATGGTTGTACAATCATAGAAGAAGCCAGTTGCATTATTAATGAGTGAAGACGGACGATTATGTGAGGAAATTTGACTCGATCCTTGGCAGATGACTTGCCATGACTCTCCCTGAAAATGGTATTTCACCAAACAATGGGAAAATTCAGCTCTCTTGTGTTATTAGTGGAGGATGTCATTATTCTAGGTAGTGGATGGGGTGCCAGTCCAGCAAGATGCTTTGTCCTGGATGGTGTTGAACTTCTTCAGTGTCCTTGAAATTACATTCAGCCAGTTAGTACAGAATATTCCACTACTCCCCTGAATCATGCTTTGAAGCTGGTTGACAAGCTGTGGAAGTTGGTAGGTGAGCTACTCTCACTATTTTCACTGCTTTCCTATTAAAGAAAATGTACCTGTATCTAACAATTTTCACAACCTCCTAAATCACTTGACCATTTAATTTATAAATGGATATATTTAATTACATGGTTAATTCTTGTAAAGTCACCCTTTGCTGTTTTTCCTATATATTAAATGCTGGAAAAGAACATATAGACATACACAAATGTTTGATATGAAATTATATGTATGTTTGTATGCCCCTTGGGAGATTTGAATTCTGGACAGTGTAAAGGCCCCTTGAATTGTGTTATAGAATGCTTTCAAAAGGCTTTGTTTCAGACGTAATTGGAACAATGCCAACCAAATTGTGCTTTCTGTTTGCTGGTTTTTTTCTATATTTTAATATTTTTAACAGTATTGCTAAATACACATCCAGTGACTCTATCTTCAAGATATTCTGTTTCCTTATGTAAACAGTGATTAAAAATGAATTCACTAATTTAATATGCGAGGATCTTATGAAACCATGTGGGAAGCTTTTTTGAAATAAAATGCAGCCCAGCTGTGGAGACTATCATGTTCCTGCTTTCTCTCAGATTACCTTGTGCAAATATAGATCCTCATTTTAGTAATAGCCAATTTAAGAATATTGTGGAGTGATGCATTCTTCAGCGCAGCTGACTTGATTAATTAGTGAAATTGATTGTGGAAGGAAGTAACATAATATATTAATATGATCTTTAGATGTTCTTTAGTTGATTGTATAAGCTCTCATTGAATCAAAACTCTGTGCTGAGCTAGGTGATCTTAGGCTAAAGAGTGCAGATAGCAGAATGGTTCTCAGCAAGAAAGCCATGCTACATTTTAATTTTTTATAAGTTCACGGTTCTTACCATTGTCAAATAAAATGCTGTTAGCATTACCTTATTGTTTGCCTAATTAACTTTGTATTTAAGCAAGACTTATTAGACAACTTTTAAAGGTTTCTGCCAGTAACAAGGCTGTGGATTCTGCTACATAGGGGCAGGTAATGCTGAGCACTGATTCAGAAGAGGTTTCCAGCTGAGTGACACTGAAACTGGTGATTGCTAGCATCCTTTGGGTAATATCTTCTGTAAATAGTAACTTTCCAGTCTATATGTTTTGTTTATATTGAAAAATGTCAAATTTTATTGTGACCATTAATTAACTTCATTTTTTTTAGCTATCATGTTAATTCACAAGTGCTTTCTATAATGCTGACGCAAGTTAGCTGTCAGATTTCTAAAATCATTCAAAAGTACATTTTAGAAGTACTTGATTGACTGTCATGTGTTTGCAAAGTCCTGCAGCAATTCATAAGACACCAAGTTACAAGCCTTTCATTTATACAATACAGTACAGTACAGCACAGGAACAGGCCCTTCGGCCCACCAAGCCTACACTGATTCCTGTCCTTATTTACAGCCGCTATTTATTGCCCATGCGTGGTATCTGTACCTCTCTTCACCTCACATTCATGTGTTTATCAAAGTACAGCTTAAACATTTGCTAATATGTATGCTTTTACCTCTTCCACTGGCAGTGTATTCCAGGCAGCCACCAACATCTGAAAATTTTCACCGGCACTTCCCACCTAAACTTTCCGTTTCTCACCTTGAACCTGTGCCCTCTTGCAGTTGTCTTTTCCATCCTAGGAGAAAGCCTCTGACTCTCCACCCTGTCTATGCCTCTCATAATCTTATATACCTCTATCAGGTCACCCTTTAGCCTCTGTCTTGCCGGTGAAAACAATCTGAGTTTATCCAATCTCACCTCGTAATTAAAACCCTGCAGACCAGGTTACATCCTGGCGAACCATTTCTGCACCCTCCTCAAAGTATCCATGTCCTTCTGGTAGTTTGGCAATCATAACTGTCCACCACAGTCCAAATGTAGCCTAACTAAAGTTGTGTACAGCTGAAACATAACTTACTAACTTTTATATTCGTTGCCCTGGCTGATGAAGGTAAGTGTGCTGTATGCCTTCTTGACCACCTTATTCACCTGTGTTACCACTTGCAGGCATCTGTGGACCTGTATGCCCAGATCCTTCTGTGTGTCAATGCTCCTAAGGGTTCTGCCAATCATTGTATAATTCGCACCTGAATTTGATCTTCCAGCACGAATCACCTTGCATTTGTCTGGGTTATCTGCTGTTTCTCTGCCCAAATCTGCAATCTATCTATATCCTGCTGTATCCTTTGACAATCTTCCTCACTGACAATCTTCCTCAATTCTGCCAATTTTGGTGTCATCCACAAACTTACTAAGCAGTCCACCCATATTTTCCTCCAGATCTTTTGTTGCTACCTTTAGCAATTTTATAACCCTAACAATGTTGTAACCCTATACTTAGAATCCAAAAATAGCTATAAAATTATATAAGTTTCTTGAATTATCTAAATGCATTGTAGGATCTGCTTTCCTATCAAAAATATTAAATAATTCTTAAGTTTTGAAAATATTTATAGGGTAGCTTTCCTATCACAGAAAGTTCCTTAATGATTAAGTCTTCATATTGTGATAAATCCGCTGTTCCATTGTGCTTTGTGGTTTCATGGTTGCTGTGGAGACCCTTTCAATATAGCAACCAACTGACTTTCTGAGCAACACATGGGAGAATCATATCCATATGAGAATTCCAATGCTAATTAGTATTTGCATTAATGTAGAGACCCAAAGCATCAAGCACTACCTTGGCAAGAATAAAAAGGTGTCTGAATTTTGATACATGAGGAACTAGATTTACATTATGCAACAGATATGCTGCAAAACATGATTGTTTATGAAAGTAATGGTATGTCAAATTAAGAAAGTACAGAACAAAATTACAAATGGGCATCTTTCAATTAAGCAAATTAGGCAAAATAAATCAGGTGCCCAAGTTTGCAGCAGTTTTGTAATGTACCATTTTATGAAAGGTCTGTGCTACGTCACGATAGACCCAAATAATCAAGAACTTTGATTTTCTCTTTTGTCCTCCCTACCCAGTAATAATTCCAATATAAAATTGATTTAAGTTCTTGTTTAACTTGTGTACTCTTGTACTCTTGTACCTTGTATACAGACAGTGCAGAATAAAATTGTTTTGACTAACTTTAAGAGAAAGTATTGTTGAAGTGATCGCTTCACAATTGAGAGGCCAACATGAACTGGGTATAAGGCAATAATCTTTGTCCTGAAAAGGTTAGACTTGAGGCTCATCCAGTGTTCAACTTCTGCACAGCACAAACCTCTTGATAATGGTGAATGGGTCCAGCATGGATTTTGTAGCGGTGATGAGTGTGCCCAGCGCAGACCTCACAGTGGCAAATGAGGCTAGAGTGGATTCAAGTGAGCCCTTACTTTTCCAGGTAAGCATGGGACTTGGCATCAGAATCGGTGGCTGCTACATTGGCGGAGGCAGCATCGGTGAGGTAAATCCAGCAGCGAAAGGCAGCACCTGAGGATCGACAGTTTCGTCATTGGTTGAGTCCGGCGCTGGTGGCGGAAGGGCATCACAGTGACATTGAGATGGGCCCAGCGGTGAGAGATGTGACTCTGATGTTGATTGGTTCAGCACAGGTGACAGTGAGGTGGTTGCGATGGAAAATTGTCCCAGCCGCAAAAGATGACACCTGAGGAGTGGTGAAGTCATGGTTAGTTGGGTCTGGTGTAGGCGGTGAGGTGGTGGAGAAGGGATGGCAGCGCAGGTGTCTTTGATGATGAGCTGGCACAGGACTGATGGGCTATCTTTAAGCTATATCTTTCAATTTTTTCAACTTATTGTGAAAACTGTGCAACTGGTGCCGGATTCTGACAACAGTGAGAAAGCTTTTCACTGTATTTTACTAGTTTTGTCACAGTAAAACACATGACAATAAAATCATTTATTCATTCACTCATTTCAATGACATTTACAAGCTTCGGATACACCTAGGTGCCTGGGTAACATGCTGGTTAATTGACATTGGCTTTTATGCTATTATATATCTACTGGTGGCTTTCAGACAAGCTTGGGGAAAGACAATTGTGAATCGGGGAAATCATTCAAATTCTGTGGGAGGAAGTGTTCAGGAAAGTGGGAGTGTGAAGTGATTGGGAAAGGGAAATTAACAGGGAAGGAGTAATGAACTGGAGGAAAGGTTGCTCGGAGAAGTGATCAGGAGAATTGGGAGGCAATTAAACCAGGCCATCTGGGAGCTAAAATTGGTTTTTATCATTAAGAGAACCAACACTACATCTCTGAGCTTCAAATTCATGTGTATTTTCTCAAATCAACTTGTCTTTTTGTTTGTGGACTTTTGACAGTTCCTTCAAGGATACTTCAACATATACACCACTTTTTTCAGAAAGGATAACTTCTGCATCGCTGTAGTCCAGTGCAATTCTTTAGACATAAAGGCCACCAACCTATTAGCTCTGTTGATGTTCTGCATCTGTGTATGACTTTCAAAGATCTATGCTTTGGACCACCACCACCCACCCTGGTCTCTTTTGACATCCACTGTATTTAACTTGAACAAAAACAAAGTTGCTGGAAAAGCTCAGCAGGTCTGGCAGCATCTGTGAAGAAAAAAACAGAGTTAATGTTTTGGGTTCGGTGACCCTTCCTCAGAACTCGGACCCGAAATGTTAACTCTGTTTTTCCCCTTCGCAAATGCTGCCAGACCTGCTGAGCTTTTCCAGAATTTTTTTTTTCTTCCTGAGTTACAGCATTCACAGTTTTTTCAGTTTTTATTTAGTATTTAACTTGATGCTATCCAGAAGGTATTCTATCTGTTTTCGGTCCAAAATGGATAACCTCACACGTGTAGAATCAAAGCATCATGCAGCACGGAAACAAAATGCCTTACCAAAATACATATTTATCTAAAGTAAACTCAATCTGCCATTCCTTTCTCCATTTGCTTTTCTGATCAATATCCCGTTGTACTGAGAAAATCTTCTTCACTGTCCACTACACTTACTGACTATCCATCTGCTTTAGTTTTGCCCATTCACTTTGTTTATCAGTATCCCTTTGCAATAACAGCATCAAATTGCAGAAGGCTACTATCATCTACACTGTCTAAATGCTGCTAACTTTGTGTCATCAGCAAATTTGGATACATGACATTTGATGCCATTGTCCAATTCATTAATGAATAATGTGAATAATAGAAGCCCTAACACAGAACCACTGATGAGGGTGGAAATCTCACCATGAGTCAATTAATGGCATGAGTGATGTAAAATCAGCAAAATCTGGCCGAGCAGATAGAAACTTGCCTTCAACTTTCCAGCTGAGGCTACAGCCTCCCCTTCTGCATAAAATTCCGATCTTGAGGCCAATTTTGCAAAAGGGATGTAAATTGTTCAAAACTATATGAGAAACCTTGGATGCTGTGAATTGCAATAGTCACTACGTGCTCATTGACATGTTTTGGGAAGCAAGCTGGCTGTTTGCATTACACTGCCAAAGCTCTTCAAATTTTAGCACTGTTTCAATCTACAGCAAAACAATTACGGAAGAATGAGGCAAGCATGTCGTGAAGCCTGAACCCATGTTGAGAAATTATGCTGCACACGTTTGGTCTGGAATTGGTGGAGTGAAATACAGTGGAGGATCATGGAGGAATGTATTTTGCAACTGTAAACTTCTGATTTTTCTCCCCACCCCCATCTGCTTAACAACATTGTGGCACAGGCTGTATTGAACAATTGTGTTACAAGTGGGGTGTGTTGGTATCATATGCTCATTCCTGCTGTATTTCCACAGAAGACCCCAAAGAGTGCCAGCTGTAGAATCAGAGAATGCTGAATGTACCATTTCACATCATATAATGGCTTCTTTATTACAAGTATTGATACATATCCACTTTGAGGATTCTTATTTGGTTTTGAGAAAAGGGCATAAGTGAAGCATGCAAGGAGAAGGAAGAGTAAGTATAGATGAGGAACAGAATCTAGATGGCCAGTGGGTCAACTCAGGAACATAATATCATTTCCTGCTGTTGAATTCTTTCAAGCAACCTGCAGTCCGAGACAAGTAGTTTTCCTTGAAACAATAGATGCAAATCCATATGTGAGTGTGAAGAGACTGAGGGTTCTAAATATACAATCCATTCCCTTTTGCCTCTGTGCACTGAAACAAATATAATTAATTATACCTATGAAGGCAACCACCTGGCATTTGCTCCACTCCGATGTTTTAACTGCTACTTAAAATAGAGTAAACAATGAACAGCGTCGAATGAGCAGAGTGCAGTATCAGTGAAGCAAATATTGTTGCATGCAGACTTGAGTGGTCTCAATAAATGTTCTTGTGCAGAAAAAAGTGGATCGGATATTCAGCTTACCGAGGCTAAATTGGTTTACAGTTTCTGCAAATTAGTGCTATTTGCTGCTGCTTTCACAACTTAGTGTATTCTATGCTGTGTTTAATAGTAATGAGAGTAGTTACTATCCACATATTCCAGCACCTGCTAAGATTGTAAATAGAAAACCTTCTTAAAAAAAAGACCTGTGGCAGAAGGTTTGAAGAACCCATTTAGTATGAGAATTTTAAGCTCTTTGTCGACATTTATTTTGAATTGTTTGCAATTATCTTACTACTGTAATGAATTCCTATTGAATATGCAAACTAATATTAGAGTTATTGCAACTGGATTTTCTGACATTGTATATAAGCTTAATATTGATATAGTAAAATAAGGGAAAGATTTTAGAAGGAAAATGAACAGGAAAGGAAGAAGGTCGAGTTGTACAACGAATGATAAACCAATGGTTCTTAAGCAAAAATCTGAAATATTGTTGTATACTTCATAGAATTAGAATCATACAGTGCAGAAGATGCCCATCAAGTCTGCACTGACAGGTGACCTCAACCTTATCACACTTACCACCACTTGGCCCATAGCCTGGAATGTTACGATGTGCCAAGTGCTCATCCAGGTACTTTTTAAAGGATGTGAGGCAATTAGCCTCTACCACCCTCCCAGACAGTGCATTCCAGATGGTCACCACCCTCTGGATAAAAAGATTTTCCTCACATTCTCCCCTACACCCCCTCAAAAACTTACTGTCCCTCACCTTGAACCCATGTCCCCTCATGACAGACTCTTCAACTAAGGGAACAGCTGCTCCTTATCCACTCTGTCCAAGCCCCTCAATCTTGTACACCTCAATCAGATCGCCCTTTAGCCTCTGATCCAACAAAAACAACCCAAGCCTTTACTATTTTTCCTCACAACATAAATTTTCAATTCCAGGCAGCATTCTGGTGAATCTCCCCTGCACCCCTTCCAGTGCAATCTCATCCTTCCTGCAGTGTTGCCACCAGAACTGTACATAGTACCCTAGGTATGGTTTCACCAAAGATCTATTCTTGTTGAGGTTGGTTGGCTTGCTGAACTGGTTTGTTGTTCCGCATACGTCTGCGGAACAACAAACCAGCTCGGCGGGCGAGCCAACCAACCTCAACATCCACAATCTGAGGTACAAATCTACTCCAAAACTTTAAAAAGGTTAATTCCTTCATGACTTCCCTGCTTTTTTAATCCACATCTCGATTGATAAAGGCAAGTGTCTCATGTGCTGTTTTCACCACCCTACTACCTTGCCTTTCTGCCTTCAGAGATCTGTGGACAAAACGCACCAAGGTTCCTTTGTTCCACAGAACTTCGTAGTGTCAGAATGTTCATTGAATCCTCTGCTGCTTGGCTTGCTGTGTTCATCCAGCTCTACACCTTGTTACCTCAGATTCTCCAGCATCTGCAGTTCCTACTATCTCTGTTCATTGAATACTTTCTTGTCAAATTACTTCTTCCAAAGATGATCACCTCATTTTTCAGGGTTGAAGTCCATCTGCCATTTATTTGTCCATTTGACCATCCTGTTTATATCTTCTTGTAGCCAAAGGCATTTAACCTTACTGTTAACCATCTAACCAATCTGTGTCACATGCAAGCTTACTAATCCAACCCCCACATTGTCAAAAAACTGAAAGAACTGTGGACGCTGGAAATTTGAAACACAAATTGCTGGAAAGTCTTACCAGGTTTGATAGAATCTACGGAGAGAAGCTCAAGTTAACGTTTCAGGTCCAGTGATCCTACTTCACAACAGATTGTAGCTAGGAAAAGGATGATTTTTTATACAGAAGACAGGGTTGGGGAGGAGGGGAAGAGTAAACAATAGAGTCATAGAGTTGCACAGCACGGAAACAAGACCCTTTGGTCCAACTTGCCTGCACCGAGATATCCTGATCCAATCCCATTTGTCAGCATTTGGCCCATATCCCTCTAAATCCTTCCTAAAGATGTATCAGTCCAGTTGCCTTTTAAATATTGTAACTGTACCCATCTCCACCACCTCATCTGGCAGTTTGTTCCATACACACGCCATCCTCTGAGTGAAAAAGTTGCCCCTTAGATTCCTTTTAAATCCTTCCCCTCTGACCTTAAACCTATGCCCTCTAGTTTTGACTCCTCCACCCTGGGAAACACGCTATCCATGACCCTCATGATTTTATAAACCTCTTTCAGGTCACCCCTCAGCCTCTGACCCTTCAGGGAAAAAGCCCCAGCCTGTTCAGCCTCTGCCTATAGCTCAAACCCTCAAGTCTTGGGCACATCCTTGTAAATCTTTCCTGAACCCTTTCAAGTTTCACAACATCTTCCTTAGAGCAGGAAGTCAGAATTGAATGTAATATTCTAAATGTGGCCTTACCCCAATGTGCTGTGTAGCCGCAATATGCCGTCCCAACTCCTATACTCAGTGCACTGACAAATGAATTCAAGCGTGCCAAATGCCTTCTTCACTGCCCTGTCTGTGACTTTACTTTTCAAGGAACAATGCACCTGCACCCTTAGATCTCTTTGTTTGGCAACAGTCCCAAAGGCCCTAGCATTAATAGTATGAGTACTGCCCTGGTTTGCCTTATCAAAATGCAACATCTCACATTTGTCTAAAATAAACTGCATCTGCCACTCCTTAGCCATTGGCCAATCTGATCAAGGGCCTCTTGTACTCTGAGATACTTCTTCACTATCCACTACACTGCTTATTTTGGTGTCATCTGCAAGCTTACTAACCACACGTCTTATATTCACATCCAAATTATTTATATAAATATAAATGACGATAGCAGTGGGCCCAGCACCAATCCTTGCGGCTCACTGTTGGTCACAGGCCTCCAGTCTGAAAAGCAACCCCCTACCACCACCTGCCTCTTACCTTCAAGCCATTTTGTGTCCAATTGGCTCTCTCCCCCTGGATTCCATGTGATCTAACCATGCTAACCAGTCTACTTTGTGGAATCTTGTCGAACACCTTGCTGAAGACATAGATGATGTCTCCCGCTCTGCCTTCATCACTCTTCTTTGTCACCTCTTCAAAAATCTTCAAGTTAGTGAGATACGATTTTGTGTGGCACCTTCTCAATTGTTTCCTTAAAATCCAAATAATGCATCATCCTGTTCTACAGTGGGATAATATTTGCTCCTTTCCAATCCAGAGGACTGTTCGGTTGCAAGAGGATAAGAAGCTGGAAGTGACTGGATGCTGCTGCTCAATGACAGACTGGATTGAAGCATTCTCCCAACTCGGGAAATGTACAGCTGTAGAACTCAGTAACACTTCACAAAATGTGATACAAAGATAAAAGTGTTAACATTGAAATAATGGAACATTCCACAACTGTGTTTGTTGCATTAGGACAATGTGAATCACAACCCCAATGCAAAAAATAACAGGAATTTTGATTCTGAAACCAACTTTTGCTCTGATGGAGATTGCAGGAGTTTGGGTTGTATTATGTCAACGTGGAGATAGATCCCGAAGAGAGAGAAACACAGTTGAACAGACAGAGGAGTTGTTAAAGAACAGTCTGGGAGAACGAATAACTTATAATGGAGACACTTGGTAGCTGACAATGTGTAGTTTGTGGTAGCAGCCCATGTGATGACAAGGCCTGGTGTGTAGGAGTGGGGGAAAGCATGCGAAAGATGCTCAAAGCCTGAAGTTATTGAACTCCTTTCTGAGGCCATAAGGCTACAGGGTTCCTGAGTGAAAAATGAGGTGCTGTTTTTCCAGCTTGCACTGAGCTTTGGAGTAGTGCAGCAAGACTGAAACAGAGATGTTGACCTGAGAACATGGTGTGTTGAAGTGGCAGGCAACTGGAAGCTCAGGGTCGTCTTTGCAGACAGAATGTAGGTGTTCTGTGAAGTGGCCGCCCAGTCTGCACTTCATTTCCCCACTGTTGAGGAGACTACGTTGTAAGCAGCAAATACAATAAGCCATACAGAAGTGCAGGTAAAGCGCTGCTTCACCTAGAAGAAATGTTTGGGGCATTGGACAAAGTAAAAAGGCAAATATTAGATCTTCCGCAATTGCAGGGGAAGGTGCCCTGAGGCTGTAGAGACGTGTTGGGAGTGAAGGAGGAGTGGAATAGTGTGTCCTGGTGGGAATGGTCCTTGCAGAAGGCTGACAAGGGAGTGGAGGGGAATACGTGCCCTTATGCAGTCATCTATATCATTTGTAGAAATGTCAAGTAATAAGGGACCCTACACAGACCCCTGTGGTATGCCACTGGACATTGGCTTCCAGTCATTAAAGCAGCCTTCTGTCATCATCTTCTGTCTCCTACAACTGAGCCAATTTTGAATCCACTGTACATTTCCCTTCTTGCTAAATCTCCTATGTGGAACCTCGTCAAACGCTCTGCTGAAATCCATATAAATTACATAAATTGGGGAAGCGATGGCCTAGTGGTATTATTGCTGGACTGTTAATCCAGAGACTCAGATAATGTTCTGGGGACCAGGATTTGATTCCTGCCATGGCAGATGGTGGAATTTGAATTCAATAAATATCTGGAATTAAAGAGTCTAATAATGACCATGAATCCATTGCTGATAGGCAGAAAAAACCCATTTGGCTCACAATTGTCCTTTAGGGAAGGAGACTGCCATCCTTACCCGGTCTGACTAGATGTGACTCCAGATCCACAGCAATGTGGTTGACTCTTAACAGCCCCCTGGGTAATTAGGGATGGGCAGTAAGTGCTCCCTAGCCAGCAGTGCCCTTATCCTGCGAATGAATAAAGAAAAAAAACAAACATCTACATGCCTGCTCATCTTCAAGAAATTCACTCAAATTATTTGGGCATGATTTCCTTCTGATGGAGCTATGTTGACTATTCCTGATCAAGCCTTGCCTCTCCAAGTGGAAATAGAAGCTCTTCTTGAACTTTCCCCAATAATATCCTTGCAACTGACATGAGACTCACTGGTCTGTAGTTCTCTGGCTTATCTCTGCACCCTTCTTAGATTTTGGAACCATATTAGCTGTTCTCCAGTTCTCTGGCACCCCTGCCTGTGGTTAGAGGTATTCAAAATTTGGGTCAATGCCCCTGTAATCTCTTTCCTTGCCTCCCACAGCAGCCTGAGACACAATTCATCTGGACCTGGACAATTTTGCCCACCTCTAAGCCTGCCAACACCTCCACTACCTTGTCCTTCCTGATGTTAATTTGCTCAAGCAAATCTGTTTCTCCTCCTGGATTCCGTATCTTCTTCCTCATTCACTTGAGTGAAGACTGATGTGAAGTATTTGTTCAGCACTACCAATGTCACCTGGCTCCACCCACATACTGGCCCTTTGGTCCCTAATGGGCCCTACTCTTTATCTGGTTATCCTCTTCCCCTTGATATCGAATAGCTTGGGATTCTCACTACTTTTACCAGATTTCTAATGCTCGCTCTTTCTTTATTTATGGCTTTAAGCTCCATCCTGCATATTCCACTGATGCCTCTGCTGATTTGTTCCCCTTGTACCTGCTAAAAGTCTCTTTTTTTCTTTCTCATTGTATCCTGAATATCTCAAGTCATCCATGGTTCTCTCGATGTGTTACTCCTTCCTATCACCCTAGAAACCTCCCCATTTCCTTTTGAACAATACAAGTGCGCGACCTCTGCCCAGTCCAAAATTACTTTCTGCACTCCCCAGAATTTGGTCCAGAACAGCTCCATCCCCTGGACCCCCGACATATTGGCCTAAAATGTTCTCCTGTACACATTTCAAGAAATCTACTCCATCCAGTTCCTTAACACTGCCTGTCCCAGGCAATGTTGGGAAAGTTTAAATTATCTGCCATAGTTATCCTTCTGTTATTATTTTTATATACGTCCACACATTGTGCATAAATTTGCTCCTCAGTTTTTTGGGAGTCTATAATAAACACCTAGCAATGTGGCTGCTTCACTTTATTCCTAAACTCTATCCACAAAGCTTCATTCAGTGCCCCCTCCAGATTATCATCTCTTCCTACTGCAATAGTCTCCTCAACTAATAATACAATGCCTCATTCTCTTTTACCCCTCCTCTGACTCGCCTGATGATTCGATGTCCCAGAATGTTGAGTTGGCAATCTTGCCCCTCCTTCAACCATGCCTCTTTGCCTACTATATCACATTTCCACGTTTCAGTCATTGCCTTCAATTCATCCATTTTACCCGTGATACTCCTGGCATTAAAGACCATCCAGCCTTGTCTTACTCCCTTGAAAGTTACTACCGTTGCACTCCCTCTGACGTGATTGCTTTATTATACGATTCTGTAGCCTTATTCTGCTAACAGTCTGTGCCCCTCCTCTTGCTCAATTAGTTTAAACTCCCAACAGCATGAGCAAACTGTCCTGCAAGAATGCTAGTCCTGCTGTAATTCAGATATAGACTGTCCCACTTGTAATGGTTGCATCTTCTCCAGGAATCTTAAAAACCCCACTTCTGCACCAACTCTTGAACAATGCATTCATCTCACTCCTCTATTTCAGTACTCGCTAGCACTGGAAGTAATTCAAAAATTACATCCCAAGAGATCCTGATATTTAATCTGCTGCCTAGCACCCTGAATTCTTGATGCAAGGCTTCATCCCTGTCTCTATCCATGGTATTGGTACCAACATGTATCATGATCTATGCCTTAACATGCTCCCCTTTCAGGATGCCCTGCAGCCAGACTGACATCCTAGACTCTAGCACCAAGGAGGCAATACACCATCCTGGAGTCAAATACTATAAGAGAGTTCAATTGTTTCTGTTGATGTTAGTGAAAAATGCACAATGAATGCAAGTATGATTTCCTATTCACATCACTCAAACTACTATTAACACCCATTTTATTTCTATATTTATTCTCCACTTCTTTTAGCACACCGTTTGTCTATTACAATGGATACCTTCACCATCTTTTCCATTGCTTCTTCTCTACCTTCACCAGAAGCACGAATACATCATCATTTTCCGACTAGCTTCAGTTCTGATAAAGAGTCATATTGGACTTGATGTTTTGGTTTTTCTGTCATCACTCCTGAAATACCTCCCATCAAGGCTAGTATCCCATCACCGAGTCACCCTTTATTTACATGTAGAAAACCCTTGACACTGATCCAGAGCTAACTCTCAAGAGTAAGCAGGATGCCTGATCCTCCTGTTTTTATCTGCCAGCCAGGGCACCCTGATTGGGCTGTTAATCTGGTCCAATCAGGGAACTTCTCTTCTGTGAGGTTCACCTGGCTGACCTCATTCCAATCATGACAATGTGAATGCTGCTTCCCACATGTCTGCCAAACCTTGATATAATCCACCTGTTGTTACATTTGGAAATTGCGTGCTTCATGATCTGAAGAATCATAACTGATACTGAACATTATGCAATTGTCAGCAAACATCCCTAATTCTGACTTTATGATGGAGGGAAGTTTGTGATGGAGCAACTTATGATGGTTGAATCTAGGACATTACCCTGAGGAACTCAGAGCTCTTATGGTGCAGTGGTAATGTTCCTGTGTCTAAGCCAGAAGGCCTGGGTTCAAATCCCATTTGCTCCAGAGGTGTGTAATAACATCACTGAACAGGTTAATCAGAAAATGCTTCTCCTGAGAAATTCCTGCAGAGATGTACTGGAGATGAGATGACTGACCTCCAGTTACTGCAACCATCTTCCTTTGTGCCAGAAATGATTGTAACAAGCAGGGAGTTTTCTTCTTGATTCCAATTTTCCCAAGGCTGATTGATATCATTCTGTTTCCAATGCAATCTTCATTTCAAAGACAGTCACCTCTGGAATTTAGCTCTTTTTAGTCTGTGTTTGAACGCAGGCTGTAAAGAAGCCAGGAGCTACGTGGCCCAGGTTGAACCCAAACTGAGTGTCAGTGAGTAGGTAATTGCTATGCAAGTGTTGCTTAATAGCACTGTTGATGACATCTTCTATCAACTTACTGATGATCAAGAGTTGACTGATAGGGCATGAATTTGTTGGGTTGAACTTGCCCTGCTTTTGTGTACAGGACTTGGGAAATTTTCCACATTGTCCGTTAGTTGCCATTGTTGTAATTGTACTGGAACAGCTCAGTAGGAAAATGGCAATTTCTGAAGGGCATCTTCGGGGCAATGCTAGGATACTGTCAGGGCGCACTGTTTTTGCAGTATCCGGTGCCTGTAGCATTTCTTGATAACACGTGGAGTGAATCGAATTGGCTAAAGATGTCAGTGGCTTTGAGGACCTCTGGAGGAGGATATTTTATTTTAAACATTTGGAAGCAAATTAAGAGCAAAAAAAAATCCAAAGGAATTAATTTGTGGTTGATAAAGAAACTATAAGTGTATTAATGAGTAGAACTAGTAGACTGAGAGTAATCTAAGTTTGCTGATGATGTAAAGCTTGTCAGAAATTTAAGTTATGAGGAGGACACAGAGGCCACAAAGGGATATCAGCAGGTTAGGGATAATAGGTACTGCAGATGCTGGAGAATCCGAGATAACAAGGTGTGGAGCTGGATGAACACAGCAGGCCAAGCACCATCATAGGAGCAGGAAAGCTTGACGTTTCGGGCCTAGACCCTTCATCAGACTGA
>JAHRHZ010000041.1:23053240-23073587 GCA_024137785.1 Ginglymostoma cirratum
AAAAAAAAGTTCTTCATTTTCAACAGATCAATTCAATTGAATCAATCAGAAATATGAATGGATAGCCGACAACTGTGTATTATTCACGCAGAAAATCATTTTTACTGAGCAGGGATATTTAATTGCTAAATAATCAATGTCTGTACCGTCATGTAATTAACTTTTAATAAGGTTGCATAACTTTCAGAAGAAGGGTAATGCTAATACTATCTACCATGCATCCCTATCTATCATTTGGTGCATATACAAACTGATTGCTTAAACCAAAAAATACTGAGGACATGCAGCAAACAGTAGATATCTAAAGAGAAAAATGGAGTTATAGGAATGTATAGCACAAAAGGAGGTCATTCAGGCCAGTGTGTCTTGGCTGACTCTTTGAGAAAACTAAGTTTAGTGACACAGTCCTTGCTTGCCCTGTAACCTCATCATCCTTCAGTAAGTTAAGAGAAGACAAACAAAAATAAAATATTGCTGGCAGAAGAGGGATCAAAAGAACAAGGAAGAGGAGGAGCTAAGCAGCCAGAACATAAATTGTAGTGCTGCCTGTTCCAAGTGCACATTTGTAGAAATCAGATGAGAATAGGATTGTATTTGGCTGGCTTGCTTCTGGTGATCGACAATCTGCTATCACTTGCTTTACATATTAAAATAACATGGGTAATGTCCAAGAGGCTGGCCAGCAGAACTGAAATCTAGAAGTGTAGCAAGTGTTAAACACCTTTGTAAGAAGGGAGGAAGAGGAGAAAATTACAAAAGAAACAATAGGATGATGTTTATCAACACAGCAAAGCTGATTAAATGGTTCATGGAAGGTATAATTACATCCTTTCACAAGCCTTGTGAAATACAATACAGTGGATCAAGATTCAGTCATATTGATTAAATCCAAATTATTTACTTGATGACTTTCAGAAGATAGAGGAAAAACTGAAGTTTCAACTATGGCTGTTACGTTTTTAATCAGATTAAAAATATTGCAAAATTCAATTTTCTGGAAATTGAGACAGTCAGCAATGCCCACCCTACGTGTGGCTAAAGTAGCTGTGTCTTTAGGAAACCCAGTTAGGCCACCACTGACAGGATAAAGTTTTAACATATAATTTTTCAAATGTGGAACTATAAAGAGTAGAAGCACCCTTCCTGACAATATGATCAAAGAATGCAGACCACCATTTATAATTGCTACCGCTCTCCCTACCCCACCATTTTTCATTTGACAGATTGGTAAGCCAAACAACGGACCTTAAAGATAGTTATGATAATGGATTGAAATCCCAAAATATTATTGGCATTTTTAGTCCTTAATTCCTATATACATATATATATATTTAAAAGAGAACTGCTACAGAGACAAGATCATTGCAGGTGTGAGACCAATTGGATGTAACACCTAAAGATGTCAAAGAAACTTCTAACTGCCTAAACTGTAATCTCTTGTGATTAAGAAGATAACAAGAGTCAGACCACCCTTCAGCTCAACTGCAGGCCAATGCTTTCATACAACATCCCAAATGGCAGACTGATGAAGGGTCTAGGCCCGAAACGTCAAGCTTTCCTGCTCCTATGATGCTGCTTGGCCTGCTGTGTTCATCCAGCTCCACACCTTGTTATCTCAGCAGGTTAGGTATGTGGGCAATGCTGAGATTTTAGAGCATACTCAGCTGGCTGCATGGTATGCTTTTGAGCTTATCTGATGTTCTTGCCAATTGGAATATACTACACAAAATTTGCTAAATTGCTCCAGATTTACATAAACAAGAAAAAGTAATTGCTTGATACTTGTCTGCAGATTTCATGCATTTTATGTGGTTATGTGGGTGACCATCACTGGATCTCTAGCTATTTCGCTACTAGCTTATTGTAGGCATAAAATATATTTAAAAGGTGGTACAGTTCCATTTGTGCTGACTAGTCAGTACAGACTGGGTGCAAGGAATAAGTCTTAGGCCGAACCCTTGTCTGAGATCTGATTGGTATTGAGAAGGGTGTAAAATATAAGTCAAGATAAGAGATTCATTTTCCCAATTTCATTATGGATAGAAAAGCACAATGGTGTAAATGCTGGAAATACTCAGCAAATCTGGCAGCACGTGTGGAGAGAGATCTAGAGTTAATATTTCAAGTTTGTGACTTTTTATCAGAACAGTGGTGGGTACGTTTTCAGGGGTCATATCATATGGGATAAAACTAATGCTAATTTAGAACAAAAAGGCGAAGGAGCTGTGGATGCTGGAAATCTGAAACAAAACCAGAAGTTCCTGGAAAATCTCAGCAGGTCTGGCGGCATCTGTGGAGAGAAATCAGACTTAACGTTTCGGGTCCAGTGACTGAAGAACTGAAGAATGGTCACTGGACCTGAAATGTTAAGTCTGATTTCTTTCTACAAATACTGCCAGACCCGCTGAGATTTTCCAGCAGTTTCTGTTTTTGTACTCATTTAGAACACATGGCCAACCTGAAATTGTAAAAGTGATGTATCTGAAATTTTGTAGATTTCTTTTGAGAGAAAATTTAAAAATATTTTAAAAAAAGATTTAAGATTCTCTGCAAGAGGCTTGTTTAATAAAATTAGGACACACAAGATTTAAAGGCTTCTGGCAATATGGAAGAGAAGTGGAATGTGGAAGCAATAGTGGTTATTTGATATTATTATTGATCTGAAGTGCTGTAAACCTGCCGTCAAATTTAAGACCATTGCTCTTTAGAGAATGTTGGGTTACAATAATGAAATTATAAACTGCATAAAGACAGACATTATGAATAGATCTGAAATGACCTCAGAAGGATATATGGTTGATTCTTACCATTTTTTGGCAAAGTGTCATTTTCATGAAAGGTTTCTCAAGAGTTGTGGTGAACAGGATGGAACAGAGGAGAGCTGTCCTTTTTCCAGAGATTCACCAGAGAAAGCCACGCCAGCACAAACTGGCACTCTAAGTTTGCTAACTGGGTTAGTGCAGTCTGTATGGTCCAGAGAAAGACCAAACAATGCAAAAACAAGGTCAGTGACCTTCTCTGCTCTGCCAGGCTGTGTCACCATTTTCTCTCTATAATTCATACTCATTCTATCTCTGGAACTGTACCCATCTTCTACCAAGGCTAATGCTACAATTCTCTCGTCATTGCATGCAACATCTTCTCTCACTCTCTCTCAACCACCCCAACTCCCTGATACTACTAATCTTATATGCCCTCTGCATTGCCTTACCACCTTCCCCCATCTGCACCAGCACTAATGGTTGTGTCACCCACTTTCACTTCACTTTATTGCTCCCTTTCTCCCCTTGCATGAGAGGACAAAAGGGCCAGGATGGGTGGTGGTGTGACGGACATTCAGCTACCCACCTACTTTGAGGCATAAGCTAGCGAATATTGCGATGCTTCTAATGAGGATGTGGAAAGCTCCACTCCCAGCAACTGAGTAACACGTATTGTTTGCTGATCTTGCTACTATCCCATTACCCTCATGGTGCATTTAGTGCTAACATACCACAACCCCTACTGCTTGGCCACGACTTTTTCTCTTTTGTTTTCTGCAGATACCAGCAGGATGTCCTTGGTGGCCGTGACCTAGGGAGCCACCCCACAAGACATGCCATCCTCCACCTCTGAGGAAGAGAGGATGCCTTGGAAGCACCTTCACCCTCCACCAGTTCTGGTGCTGACGCCTCGTTGGGTACTTTCTCTAGACTTCTAGAGTTGAGAGCACCTGATGGTGACCACTGCAATGCCACATCTCTGCAGCTGGCCAGGGAGAAATAGCCCAGGATTGCCAGAGACTAAGCAGCTGCTCACCTCTAGGCAGGAGAGGATCCCATGGTGTCAGCTGTTAATAATTTCATACATGTGCACAAGCAGCTTCAAGAGCAGCAAATATGTTTATTGAGTACATTGAGCAACAAAACACAAAGGTTGCAGGATTATAGCAGCATGGTTGGAAGTCTGCTAACCTCCATGGACAGGTTGGTGGCTGCCATGCCTCCATGTCAGCAGTCTCAGACTTTGTTCAATATGTGCACAGATCTGCACTCCATCACTCAACAGCAACGACAAAATGATAGGGAATGAAGGACCTTGACCTAAGTCTAGGTTTCCCTTCCTCACAGGAGACAGGACAGTGCCAGTAGACAGCCAGCTGAAGGAGGAACCACACACGCCACCGACAAGTTTCCTTTCAGGACACTCCGGAGATGGTCAAGAGACAAAATACAAAACTTACAGGGCCAGTTGCTTCCAGTTTAAGGCAGGTTCCCGTCTCAGTTGCAGACCCCACGCGTGCAATGAGACATAGTGGTAAAGAAAGAAAGAAGGTGATCTTAGGGCACACCAGCAGTGTGGCGACATGTCACTGTAAATAAGTTTACACATTTGTAAATGTATGTTCTCTTTTCACCATCATTTATGTGAGAGTTTCTGTGCAGCCACAACTGGAATACAGAAGGTAGAGAACCCACCCATCCTTAACGTGGCATGATGTTCATTGGTCCAAAGTGTGCAGAAGCTGTTCACTTCATAATGTGCAGGCAAAGGATAAATCACAGGTGACTGCCATTTTGGCAACAATGCTCCATTTTTCAAGGTAGACAAAGCTTGTTATTGTATCCAGACATCAGTAGGGTTCCTTAGTTATCTTGTATGATATGGTCAGGTATGCTTGGGTTGGAGTTGAACTTTGCACAGTAGGCTCATGCTTAAGGCTCACAAGGAATGTAGCGTTTGCAGGTAATTTTCTGCTTCAGCGTATTCTATGCCTCTATTAATAAATACAATCTGCTTTCTTAATTGCTGCAACTGTCTTGCCATGTTCAGTGATTTATACACATATACACGCACATGCCTCTGCTCCTGTATCCCTTTAAGTATTGAAACTTCTATTTTGTATTGTTTATCCATGTTTAGTTTATCCATGTTTAGTTTATCCAACTTTACACTAAGGTTGCAGACTTCTTTGCCGCGCTGGTGTGTTTGATTGCAGATGTTTCATCCTGCTAGGTAACATCGTCAGTGCGCCTCTGGTGAAGCATTGGTGTCCCGTCCTGCTTGTTATTTATATGCCTTGGTTTGTTGGAGTGGTTGGTATTACTTCAGGTTTTGTTCTTCTGTGGTTTGTATATCAGGTCTAGTTCAATTTGTTTGTTGACGGAGTTCCAGTTGGAATGCCATGCCTCCAGGCATGTCTCTGTTTGGCTTGTGCTGTTATGGATGTGTTGTCCCAGTTGACTTTGTGTCCTTCTTTGTTGGTGTGTATTGAGACCAGTGAGAATTGGTCGTGTCTCTTGGTGGCTGGTTGGTGTTCATGTATCCTTATTGTCAGTTTTCTTCCAGTGTGGGCTATGTAATGTTTCTCACAGTCCTTGCATGGTATTTCGTATATTAGATCAGTCTTATTGATTGTGGATATGGGGTCCTTTACGTTCGTTAGTAGCTGTTGTAGGGTGGTTGTTGGTTTGTGGACTACCCTGACACCTCTAGATGTCTGAGTAGTCTTATGGTCATCTCTGATATGTCCCTAATGTACAGTAGGATGACCAGTGTGTCTGGCCGTGTTGTGTCTTCTTGCTGTCTGTCGCGGAGGTAACGGCGGATTGTGCTTTTTGGGGATCCATTCCTTTTAAAAACTCTGTGTAAGTGCTGCTGTTCTGCTTTGTGCAATCCTGGGTTGCTGCAGTGTGTTGTGGCTTGTTTGAATAATGTCCCAATGCAGCTCCGTTTATGGGGTGGTTGCTGGTGTCTTTAAATATCTGGTCCGTATGTGTTGTCTTTCTGTGTAAGCAGTCTGGAGATCCCCATTGTACTTGTGTTCCACCATTATGTCCAGGAAGGGTAGTTGGTTATTGTTCTCTTCTTTTGTGAATTTTATTCTGGTGAGGATGTTGTTTATATGTCGGTGGGTTTCTTCTAGTCTTGTGCATTTGATCATCACGAGGGTGTCATCTACATAGTGGACGCAGAGTTTGGGTTGGATAGTGGGGAGCGCTATCCATCCAGACTAGCGTACACAGAAGGACAGCACATTCGGACAGCAACCCAGAATTGTGCAAATCAGAACAGGAGCACTTATGTGAAGTTTTTAAAAGGAATGGATACCCAAAAAACACAACCTGCCGAAACCTCTGCGACAGACCACAGCAAGAAGTTACGACATGGCCAGACACACTAGTCACCCTACTGTACATCAGGGACATATCAGAGATGACCACAAGACTATTCAGACCCCTAGGTATCAGGGTAGTCCACAAACCAACAACCACCCCAGCAAACTGAGGCATATAAGTAACAAACGGGACGTAACACAAACACTTCACCAGAGGTGCACTGATGATGTTACCTAGCAGGGTGACGAGCCGTCTGCAATCAAACACACCAGCTCGGCAAGCAAGTCTGCAACCTCATCCACAACCCGAGCTACAAATTTTCTCAAAAACTTTAAACTTCACACTTCTCTAAAATCAACTTCATCTGCCAACTATCTGCCCTTTCCAGCAAATTCTCTATGTCCTTTGGAGTTCTGCACTGTATTTACAATTCACAATGCTCCCGAGTTTAGTATAATCTGCAAACTTTGAAATTTTTCTCTGTGCACTAAGATGTAGATAATTTAGATAATTTAATAGGAAAGTCACGGGTCCCAATTCCAATCTCTGGGGATCTCTTCTAGAAGCCTACATCTAGCCCAGGAAATATTCATTGACTATTGCTTTCCATTTCCTATCACTCAGGCAATTTTGTATTTATGTTACTACTGTCCCTTTATTTACATGAGCCACAACATTTTTGCAAGTCTATGGTGTGGCATAGTTTTGAATGCCTTTTGAAAGTTCACATACACCACATCAACAATGTTGCCGTCATTGACTCTTTCTGTACCTCTTCTAAAACACTCTAGGAAACTAGTTAGACAAGATTTCCATTTTAGAAATCCATATTAGCTCTTCCTAAACAATCTATATTTTTCCATGTGATCACTAACTAATCCTGAATTTTATTTTCTAGAAGCATCCCACCACTGAAATTAAATTAATTGACTACTCTGTTATTACCAAGCTTATTCTTAAATGTTTTTAAACAAAGAGTTAAATGCAGAAACTGCGCTTCTCCAGTCCTCTGACACCTACACTGAATCTGGGGAAGACTGAAGGACTATGGCTAGTGTCACTGTAATTTGCATTCTCATTTCAATATCCTTGGATTCATCTCATCCAGTCCTGGTTCCTTAACAACTTTAAGTGTCAATAGCCTATCTAACACTTGCTCCACATAAATTTTGAACCATTCTAGTGGCAGTTTCTTCTGGTGTTGTGGTAGCATCCACCTCCTTGGTAATGAATCATGCAAAGTATTAATTTAACACCACTTTCCTCCATTTATATATCCACTTTTGGATCCTTATTGACACTTTTACCACCCTTTTACTATTGGTGTGTCTAAAGAAAGCTTTTGGATTCCATTTACGTTGGCAGCCTGTCTTTTCTCATAAATGTTCATTGCTTCTCTAATACAAAATTTTGCATCTCCCATCTGAACCATTTTCAATTCCTTTTGGTTCTCAGTTATATTTTTTACAGGGAACAAGACACAAGTACAGATTTTTTTAAATTTTAGTTTTTATTTCCTTTTTCATTTAGGGAGTTCTGAATTTATTTGCCCTCACTTTACATTTTGAGGGAATATACCTTGATTGTACCTGAGCCAATTTTTCCTGTCAGCCTTTGTCTTCCTATCTAGTCTAGTTTCATTCTTCCCTTATTGAAATTAGCTTTCTCCCAGTTGAATATTCTTACTCTGCCTATTGTCATTTCCACTATCATCCTAAATCTTATGATAAAATAATCATTGTCTCTTAAATTCACCTCACCTGACACTTAATCATTTCCACGAACAGGGCCAACAGAGCATCCTTTCTGCTTAGACTGTTCATATAAGTCTGTAAGACATCTTCCTGAACATAACCTAAGAACATTTTTCCCTCTCCATCTTTAAAGCGACTAGCTGTCCAGGTCTACATTTGGGTATTTGAAATCTGCAATGTTGGCTTCTGTCTGCAATTTCACTGCAGATTTGTTCCTCTGCATCCTTTCTAGTTGGTGATTATAGACTGCTCTGAGCAATGTAATTGTACCCTATTCTTTCCGTTACCTCTGGCCAGATTGAATCTGTCTTTGAATCTTCTGGAACATCCTCTTTTTCCCATTCTGTAATAGTCTGATTAACCAATATTGCCACCCTTCATCCTTTCATTTCTTCTCTGAATACCACTGTGGTGATTGTAATGAGGTCAGCCTGGTGGACTTTGTAGAACATGAGTTCTCTGATTGGGGGCTGTTAATCTGGTCCAATTGGGGAGCCCTGGTTGACAGATAAGAACAGGAGTGTCGGACATCCTGTTCACTCTAAAAGGTGCCTTTGAGGGAACTGGATTAGTGTCAAGGACTCTCCAACTGTATATAAAGGGTGACTGGGGACAGACCTCTGCGGGGTTATTTCAACCACCTATCCTGTCCATCCTATTGCCGCAACATCATATTTTCATGTGGCACTCTGCACCTGTCACTCCACTATCTTTCTTTGGTCTGTTGTTTCCCACACCCCTTCTGAATAGTTTAGAGTCCTCCTTTAAAACTTTGAAAGGAGTAGTAGGAAAGTTAGGACCCAGTATTCTCTTGTGACACATTTATTATGTTGCCATGTGACTTTTGACATTTTTTCCGTAACTTCTGAGTGACATTGGAAAAAAATACAAAGAGGCATTTTTAAACCTGTACTAATCATTGACTAACTTATAATTTAAAAGTTCTGCCCCTTTTTTATCCCTTTTCCTACCTTGGAAATGAGCTGAAGTCATTGAGACAGTCTGTAGAATTTCTGGAAATGATACCAGGAATGAGTAGTTTTTGAGCCATAAAATAATTACCACATAGAAGGGGTCACTCAGTTCCAGAGGTCAGTGTTAGCTCTCTGCAGGAGCAACTCAACTAGTCCCACTTTCCCACCCTTTCCTCAGGAGACTGCATTTTTTTTTTTTGTTTTGGGTGTTTATCCAATTCCTGTTAACAAATACTCAATGAATCTGCCTTTACCACATGTGCAGTAGGGCTCTTCAGGCCCTAAACACTCACCACGTTAAAAAATGGATGTCTTGATGTGTTTGCCAGTTGCCTTAAATCAGTGTCCTCTGGGCTTGACCCTTCTGCCAATCAGAACACTTTCACTCTATCTACTCTGTCTGGACATCTCATGATATTAATCAGTCTATCAGATTTCCTCTTTCTCTTTCACGAGGGGAACAACCACCTGATCTTCGTCAATCTACTTGTGTAATTGGAACTATTCATTCCTGCAAATATTTCCGTACCCTCCCTAATACCCTCACATCCATCCTAAATGTAGTGTACAGAATTACACACAATACTTCAATTGAGGCTGAATAAATAGTTTACAGAAATTTGCCATAAACACCTTGTTTTTGTATTCTACATCTGTTATACCTCTGTTTATAAAGCCTAAGATCCTATGGGTTGACTTTTCCCAGCCTTTGAACAACTTGGGCAACAGTGAGTCAGTTGAGAAAATATAGAGAGTAGAAAATGAAATTCTTGATGTTGAGAAAACTGTCCGACTTTTCATGAAGGTTTGAATGGTGAGACGAGAATCTCAGTAGTGAGTACATACGTTGACATTTCATTCATTCATACGTTGACATCTATTCTTGCCTCTATTTATATGCAGCTTCCTATTCTCCTACATGGTGGAGAGAACCTGGACAGGTGTGAAAATTGGCGTGGATACCTGGCAGCTCCAGCTTGCTATATGTTCTTCTGAGTCTCTATCTTGATCGGAAGTCCCCAACACTTCATGACATGTTTCATAAATGGCGATCACCTAGAACACCATCCATGGAGATTAGCATTGGACATTCATCAGCTTCATGTGCACCATCATGGCACATCTCTGATGTCTTTAGAATACAGTTCTCCAATTTGGTGGTGCACTTTAAACGTACCAATACCTTGCAATGTAAAGCAGAAACAGGCACCCATCCCCTGGATTGGAGCAGGTGCATCCCAGGATTCTTCTATTGCTCCTTTAGCACTCATTCACTGTGCGCCTGCTTGGATGCTCTCAGCATTCCTGCCTTGCCTTTACTTTTTATATCTTGCATCATCGTTCAGAAATTACACATTCATCCTACTTTTGTATTGCCATGCCTCTTAAGCAGACCACAAAACCAAGCAGCTTGCCATTGTTTTCTAGCAGTGATCAATCAAGTGGTGGATGTGTCACACATGTAGCATGTGCAATGAGTTTATTTAACAGACAAACTGAATATACTTCAACCAAATAACCATATCTGAAAGTCTAAAGGGAGTAGCTCTCAGTGAAGGGGAACTATTGTCAGTCAGGGGTCTCGGTTATAGAGTCATAGAGTCATACAGCATGGAGACAGACCCTTCAGTCCAATCAGTCCATGCCGGCCATTGCCCAGTATTAGGCCAGGCTTGGACACAGTTAGTTGGGTGCTTGGCGCAGTAGGAGTCATCGATTCTATATCATTACAGTCCAGGAGTAGACCACAGTCAGTCCTGAACAGTGACAAGATGTTAAAACATCTTGGGCGTTAAGGAAAGGATCACACTAAAAACCCAGAATGGCAGGGAAGCTTAATTCTCGTAGTTGCAAATACAATGACAATCAATCTACAACTTATCGCAGTTGAATGTCTGCTTGGAATGCCAACATTGCATCATCAGCAAAGAGCAACTCATAGATTTAGGTACATTGGCTCGGTAAGTTGAACAGTTTTATGCCAGTTCTGGTAGGCGTGTAAACATTCCCGTTTAAGTCTCTGCAAGTGTGCTGGACCAACATTGTGAAAAATGTGCCAGATAGAATGGGCAGAATAATGCAGCCTTGCTTTACCCTTCTGCTTATCTTGAACATACCTGGTGTTGCTTCATTGGAACTTGTGGAAATGTGCATTTTCTTGCAGGAAAAAGAAATAACACCATGAGTCCAGCCTACTTAATGGAACAGTTTAAAGACTCTGGAAGGCTTTGGTGAGGTCTGTGTAAACAGTATAGTGCAGTGTGCTCTGTTTGTGGCTCATCTCTTTTAACTGTTGGAATGAGAAAACCATGTTGCCTGTTGCTCTGTCACGTGTGAAGCTGCGGTGATACTTGGTCTATCACCATAGCTAGTGACACTAAATTTAAGTGCTGAGGGAGTGCTACACTGTCAAAGGCATCATCTTTTTATTACCTTAAACGTGCTAAATAAATACTAATTTTGTGCAGCTACAATACTGTAGACAATTGTGAATCAACCCTTGAACTGAATAATTTCTGTAACACTGGTGTGTTTTTCTGAACAAATTCATTGATCAACAAGACGATATTGCTGTCACAATCTGTGGAACAGTTCCACACCTGCCCACCCACGCTTTTTTACTTGGCATGGAGTATGGTAACTGAATATCCTTATGGGATAGATAGTTTCCATTACCATGGCTAGTGACATTTGCCTTTCCAACTCCTTCATCTCTCATCATCTGACTTTCAGGTGTTTATAGCTCAGCTGATGCGTTGCACTAATGTGTTATGCATGCATTAATTGATTATTTTCAGAACTCAGTGCTCAACAGACCCTAGGTTTGGTTTCTTTCTGGTCTTTTAAAAATGGGATACCTTAATATATAATGTGTTTAAAAGTTGAGTGAATATCATTTGTTTGTAAAAGAACACTTTGAGTATATTGTAACCAATATCAGCAATTACTCAGTTAAAACATAATAAGCAAAACATTTTTCAGCATGTTTAATTTTAAAATGGAGAAATATAATTTTCCTGGTCTCACTTTTTTGAATTGGAACCGTAATTTTGCAATTGTACATGCATGTGTCTGCATGACTGCACATTTTTCTGGGTAGAGTAACAATTCACGTATACTTGTACAACTGTTTCTCATAGATAAGGAAAAATGCTTGAAATGTAGTAAACATTATTAAGTATTAGATATTAATTAGGACAATACTTAGTATGTAAGGCTTCTTGAAGTACTGGTACTTTTCTTGTTTCAATACAGATTACATTGGAAATATGCTGCAATGTTTTTAACCTGAAAATCATGACATTGAGCCCTGTTCCAGTACAAACTCTGTTGTACTGATAATGTATAGCTTTTTCGCTCCATACGTAAGAAGTGAAATTCCTATCTAAGTACTTCTGAGAAGCCTAAACTTCACTATTGTGCTGCTCTGTTTGAAAAGTTGGGTGAATGCAGAAAATAGGAGCAGATCACCTGATAATTACACATCAGTTACAGGCATAGCTGTATAACTTGACAAAGTGAAAGATCCATTACAGGCTCGTTGAGAACAGTGACAAAAACTTGGTTATCCAATTTAGAGATAACACAGTGTGGAGCTGGAGGAACACAGCAGGCCAGGCAGCATCAGAGGAGCAGGAAAGGACCCGAAACATCTGATGCTGCTTTGGCTGCTGTGTCTGTCCAGCTCCACGCTGTGTTGTCCCTGACTCCAGCATCTGTAGTTCTTGTATCTCTATCCGATTTAGACCCAAGATTGTTAGCTTCACAGAAAAGTTTTGCCACCATGATCAGAATTGTTTCCTTATTTTTACCAATCCTCAATTACAGAAAAAAAAAATTCAGTATAATACTTTCAGGGAGATGATGCTTGTAGATTTGCAGTTTGTTCTTTTGACTTTGGAAGATAATTACAGCTTTCAGTGTAAGGAAGTGTAAAATTAGGAAACCTCAACAATACAAATTTTGAAAGTGAATGCTTGCTTGCATGGAAACTTCATTGATTCATTTATTTTAAAGCAACATAGCATGTTTGCACACTTCTATGTTGAAAAGAAAATCATGGGTGGCTTTTCGGAGTTGAGAAATATCCTTTGTTGTCACAGCTGATGATACCTATTTGTCACTTGGCTTGAGATGGTTATCAGTATTATGAGGTCATTTCAGCAACCAGAAACATGTTGCAAGCTTATTTCAGGTACCTGGATTGTTCTAGATGCCCAAGCATCTTGTGGAGTAAGTGGTAAGATAAATCAGTAACTGATGCATCTGATGTTATCATGGCATTAACAGAAAACAGTCAAACAAGAGGCTGAGATGGAGTCAGAGAAGCAACACTCTGTACTAGATTGTAGTAACATTTGTAGTATGAGTAACAAGTTTGATTTACTTTTCATGCCCATATCCATATTATTCATAGAACAGGGCAGACCATGACAGCCAACCAATTCAACATATTGGGGATTGGGACAAACCAAGCCTAAGGTCAAGGCTGACGAGACAATGGTGCAGACCCCCTTTCCATGGTCACCCACAATCCTAACCATATTGTGGTTGCCACAGTGCTGCAGAAAGAAAATTGATGGTCCATCACACTTGAAATGACCCATTTCAAAGTATATTTCGTTTTGAAGAAGGAGTGCAGTTGTTTCTTGTTGAGAGGGCGGCACAATGGCTCAGTGGTTAGCACTGCTGCCTCACAGCACCAGGGACCTGGGTTCGATTCTGCCTTCAGACAACCGTCTGTGTGGAGTTTACACGTTCTCCCCGTGTCTGCGTGGGTTTCCTCTGGGTGCTCCGTTTTCCTCCCACAGTCTAAAGATGTGCAAGCTAGACAAATTGATTGTGCTAAATTGCTCATAGTGTTCAGGGATGTGTAGATTAGGTGGGTTGTAACGGGATGGGTCTGGGTGGGATGCTGTGAGGGTCGATGTGGACTTGTTGGGCCAAAGGGCCTGTTTCCACACTGCAGGGAATACTATGATTCATAGGATGCAAAATATTTCCGGTGAGGATATTTTTAGCAGGTTTTGCTAAAGACTCATTTTTAAAATGCAATATTGTTTTGTCAACAGCAGTTAAACTGAAAATGGCCTCTCCATTTTCAGCTACTCGCTTTCAAGGGACAGTCCATATTAATCATACCTAGTAGCAGAATAATATTTGGTTATGTTGTGTCATGCGTCAGTCGTGAAATAATTATTCACTAACTTGATCTTATGAGATCCACAAGATGTTCACCAGGAGATGTTATTAGATAGAAGCACAGTACTGCAGTTGCTGGAAATTTGAAATAAAAATGGAAAATGCTGGCGTTCTTAATGCTGTTTTTCTCTCTCCAAAGATGCTGCCAGACCTGCTGAGTTTCTCCAGCATTTTCTGTTTTTATGTATAATGCATTTATTAGGATAGATTAGCATACTTAAACATTATTAATATGGGAGGAAATTTGAGTTATTGAAAAGTGCAAGATTTAAAAACAGGAGTTACCTATAAGTGAAAGGGTTAAGCTCTATGTTAAAAAATTCATATGCTATCAGCATCAAACTAAATATTCATGTTGCATTATGGGGGTCTATGTTTATTAATTTTGTTTCATTTGAAATAAATGTTTCTTCATAATACTTTATATTAGTGGTAGTCACTGGTAGTCATTATGTAAACCATGATTAACATTCAACAGCACCATGTAGTTTTCCAAACCAACATTAAGTTAAATTACCCATTTATTTTAGTTATGTCACTTCAGATATGATTTTTTTAGATTTGAGGAAAGATGGGGGCAGTTTAATCGTTTTAGATAGGGATGTATTGTAGGTGTTTTTTATCATTGCTTTTGAAAGAAAAAGATGCATGTCATTCGGTCTGTGATTTTTGCAGCATAACTAGCATGGTACCGTTTGCCCATTGTCCCTGAAAAAGGATGTGAATAATTCAGTGCTCCTTGTGTTGAGAAAAATAAGACCTGTGACCAAGTTTGTATGGCACAGATAGAGCCAACAAACATCACTGTTGAAAGCAAAAAAGCTTTACTTTTTTTTTCCACTACTGAGAATAAATATTTAATTGTGTATGTAAAGTGTCCCATTTTTTTGAAAAAAATTTACATTTTTGGACTCTAATCTCAATCAGAAGCAAAGGAATCTATTGAGATGGTTGGTGTATTGTTGCAAGCCAAATTTTTACATTAGTTTGAAAGCCGTGAACTGCAGGAAGTATGTTAGTGAATTGTGTCAAACACCTGAGAAAAACGGTTGAATGAAAAATGAAAGGATACATTTGGTTTGCAGGAAAGATGACAACGTGACGCATTTCATGTCTCCACTGTCTCTGGTAACTAAGAAATTACATGGTTGGCGATGGATGATTTTAACAAAACTCTTGCCGTTTGTATCATCTCTAGATTTTAAGTGCATACTTCATGACAGGTGAAATATTCAGTAAGTTTTAATCTTAATTTTATTGGATCATCGCAACATGGAATTTATAAAAGATATGAGACCTTCTGCTTACTGTCATGCAAAAATCATACATTTCTGCTTGTGAAAGTTTCAGAATGATTGTATTGGAAATGCTGGTGTATTTTTTTTGGGAGAAATCAAATTGTACAGCAGGAATACTTAAATAACTAGGCTAGATTTCCCATCACTTTACTCCTTACCTAAACTACTTGATCAAGTATTTAAAAATACAATTCCTCATATGCTACATGATATGAAATCCCAACTGTTGAATATATGTGTATTTGCTGACATCCTCTGGCAATAGAGCACTATTGCACACTGTTTTAAAAGGAGCTTAACATTTTGCTACTCTATTGCAAGAGTAGCAGACCAAGAATTTAGACCAATTGCAGTATACCGCGGCTTCTGCTTATACTAATTATAAAGAGGAACAAGAATTATCCAGAAAATTTTCTTTCTTCCATTCTTCCTTTCTGCGGAGAAATGTTAGTCTTCAGTATTTCTCGATGATAGGATACCTAGGAGTGGTAACTAGTGTGTTTCTAGAGCATTTATTCTCTCCATTTTATTCAAATAACAGTGACGGATATAGTCTGGGGTTGAACCCATCAGGGACATCAACTTATAATGTATACATGCCATAAGGAGGAATTAAATGGATCTGATATCCTTGGCAAGAAGCCAACAACTGCTCTTCATGTTTAAGGGTAGCTTTTTTTATTTCATCAAAATTAATTTGCAATTGCCATACTTAATTGGCTTTTAAGTTTTAAATAGATTTTGACTTTTGAATTATACCTTATTAAATTAGACATCCCTGAACAAATTTCTGTTTTATACATGTTTGCACCTCAATAATTTGGTCTTTTTTTCCAGTACGCTTCATATTTAGGCCACAGATTCCTAGCACCATTCGTTTGGTGCAAGCTTCTGACTGTAGCTTGACAACCAAACACAACAATTCTTTTCCGTCTTCGCCTTTGGTTTTCTTCTGTACCTAGTACAACATTGAAATAAATTCAATGTGTTTAAATTGTGATCAATTTTGCCCTCCCCTTCATATGGTATATGGTCGATGGGACTTAACCCAGGCCTTCTGGCTTAGAAATAGGGACATGCCGTTACATCACAAGAGCCCCTCATCTAGTTAGCCCTTAATTAACATACAGCCATGATGTGTTCCCTAGCTCCTTTTAGTCTCTGGTATTCCTGTTAGACCTTACCAGATGCTTAGGTTTTCTTGAAATAAATTGATCTATGTTGAAAAACAAACAAAAGGAAACTAAATTACAATGTACTGTGAAGAATGATAACATATTCAATTTCCTCAAAACCTTGTTTGGGTGGTCAATTAGACGTTACATCTAATTTCTATTTAATTTTGTTTCCATTTCAGTTTTGGAAGCTGCTGTATCTTTTTTGAGACCCAACTCTGACAAATTACAATGGAGTTAACATTTTCCAAATAAGCTTACTGATATAAAGTGACACTTGATCCATTCTATCTGATTTCCAATCCAATGTATCAATTTATTCAGTTTCATTTGCATGTTTTTCATTGATGGCCTATTTAAAAACAATGGTATTTCACTGGATACTGTATTGTAATAATACTATTGATCCCAGCTGTTTTACAAGGAATGATTATGCTTTTTAAAAGCCACAGTATTTTAATATTCCCAAATCAGAAAATAGTGGAACTCTTAAATTCCTGAGTTTATTTCTGATCTTTATTATTCAGACTATAGCTGGCAATTTAGCTAGTCTGCTGTACACAATGCAGATGTGCACCCTCTATTTGATATTGCACATTGAAAGAATTTGCCACCAACATGTTCTTCATTAACCTGACAAATAAAGTGCCTTCTTTTTGATTCATATGTCTTCCTGTAAAAATTTGGTTTCATGTTTAGGGTTTTGAATCCTCAAATTTCCCAATATACCACCAGAAAAGAAAGGCAGAATTGGGAGTGACCCAAAGTGGGGATTGGATCCTTACCTCATGCCAAAAAGGGAAATACAGCCATCTGATATTAGTGAATGACTTCACAATATAGGTGGTGGACTTCCAGACAAAATGGAATCGACCAAGGGAGCCATCTCACAAGACAGGAAATCCAAAGAAGTCATGAGGATATTGAAGTGGAGGAAAAACAGGATGTGTGCTATAACCTCCAGTCATCAAGGCTAGCTGAAAGGGTGAACCTTAACCATTAAGACACTACTTTTTAAGGAAAGAAATGGATGGCCAATCCTAGAGAAGTAATGAGATACCTTAGTTGTAATAAGCATTTGAGACCAGAGGCCATAGGGAACCGGATATTCCCCATATGAGCTGGTATCAGAAAGAAACCAAAACATCCATTGATTCCTACCTGACAGGGCGGGTACAGGAGGTGATACAGCAAAAATTCATCTGAGATCGGGGGGATCTGTTGCAACTATTGCACAAAAGTGCAGCGAACATTAGGAAGTGATACAGTTAGAACAAATTGCTTTCGATGTCTGGGAAACCTTGAGTGGAACGTTGGGGAGCAGATAATGGTTTGAAATTCTGTGAGAGTGGGCATGGTTTGAACTAATGAACAGTGGTTAATACTAGATTGTGGACAAAGCAAGTCAGTGCAGTATGCCATTCTATTGGCCAATAGATTTAATTGTTGAAAGCCATATTAACATCGTCAGAGTTAGTGCAAGAGGAAGATAATGTTTCCTGAGAGTGGACCAGAATGATGTCTGCACTACCTATGGATTATGGGTGCTTCAATAAGCCTAAGAGAATTTGAGACAAATGCATCAGGGTGGTTTTCCCCTGTATATTAGCAACAATAAACTGGTAAACTTGACAAATAATGGATCTAGCATGACTGATTGCCAACTTGGGGAGCATTTGAATGAGTATTCAAGCCCACGTGTATTCAACTAACACTGATTGTACTGTAAAGAGAGGAATGTTTTTGAGAATCATATTTGCCATAATCACTGCTCACTAATGTGATACTTAGGTCGATAGAGTAAAGAATGTAGTGGTCACCAAGGAAGGATTTAGTGTTGGAAGGATGATAGAGGCAAGAAACATTACAACATTTTAGATGAACTCTTGAAATGCCACAGCATACAAGCCCGTGACCAAAGTCCTAGGAAATGGGATTAAATAGGTGTTTGATGGACATAATGAACTGAAGGATCTCTTTCCAGGCTGTAATATTCTGACTGTACAACAAGATGTAGTCACAGGAACGTATTGGCTGGATTTGCAGTCAGCAGCAAGGGAATGTGCTTAATGTTCAACATGCTGATTGCTGCTCAAGAATTTTGGGAAAGCTGTTGTACAGCAACTTTAACTCTGAGAGGTCATTTCCAGCAGAAAATATTCTCCAGAGGATCTGGTGCAGCTGTGAACAAAGGCCACCTCGTCGTGTAGCGGGGGCACCTCCCTGTTCAGTGTTATCTGCCTCTTGCCTCTTGCTGCACGTTTGATGAGCTGTGTTCTTCCAGTGTCTCAGTCTTCTTAAAGTCCATATCTTTCTGGAAGGCCATGTTAGAGGAAGCAGAACAGATGATTGAGATTCTTGCAACAGCAGGGTATTGGAGGACACAATTTGGTCAGCACAGAAACTAGAATGCTACCTTAAGAAACTGAAAAGTATGCTCAATAATTGGCCTGGTGAGCAGGTGACATTGGAAGTATCGCCTCTTTGGTCTGCCGTGAGTTTCTACACAGAGGTTGATCACCATCCTTCAGGGAACATCCCTTGTTCTCTAGGATTTATCCATGAACTTTGGGGTTGCATGAAGGTACAGAACACCCTGGACTGGAATAGGATGATAGAGTCATGGCAGTGGCCAGGAAAGAAAGCATATGCAGAGTATGCTGTTGTCGAGGTGGCAGGCCAGTTTCACCTTGAGGACTGGAAGTCTAAGTTATAGAGTCAAATAGCACAGAAACAGACCCTTTGGTCCAACTCATCCATGCTGACCAAATTTCCCAAACTGAAATAGTCCCACTTACCTGCATTTGGCCCATATCCCGCTAAACCCTTCCTATTCATGTGACTGTCCAAATGTCTTTTAAATGTTGTAACTGCACCTGCATCGACCATTTCCTCTGGCAATTTATTCCACATAGAAACCACCTTCTGTATCAAAATGTTGCTCCTCAGGTTCCTTTTTAAATCTTTCTCCTCTACCCTAAAAGTACACCTTTTAGTTTTGAAGTCTCCCAAGCGAGGGAAAAGACCTTTGCTGTTCACCTTATCTGTGCCCCTCATGATTTTATAAACCTCCTATAAGGTCACTCCCCAACTTCCTAAGTTCCAAGGAAAAATGTCACAGCCTATCCAGTTTCTTCTTGTAACTCATACCAGCCAGTCCCAACAATATCCTTGTAAACCTTTTCTGCACTCTTTCCAATTTAGTAATATCCTTCCTGTAACAGGGTGACCAGACTGTATGCAGTACTCCAAAAGCGGCCTCATTAATGTCTTGTACAACAGCAACATGGCATCCCAACTCTATGTTCACTGGTCTGAGCAATGAAGGCACGCGTGCTAAATGCCTTCTTTACCACTCTGTCTACTTGTGACACAACTTTTGGGAAGTATGTACCTGAACCTTTAGTCTCTCTGTTCAACAAGTCTACCCAGGACCCCACCATTAACTGTATAAATCCTGCCCTTGTTCGTTTTACCAAAATACAATACCTCACATTTATCCAATTTAAACTCCATCTGCTGCTCCTTAGCCCATTGACCCAATTGATCAGGGTCTTTTTTGTAATCTCAGGTGACCTTCTTCACTGTCCACTATACCATAGATTTCGGTGTTGTCAGCAAACATCCTAACGTATCTCCTAAATTCTCATCAAAAGCATTTATATAAATAACAACAACAGTGGACCCAGCACCGATTCCTGTGTAACATTGTTGGTCACAGGCCTCCAGTCCAAAAATAATAGATTCTCAAAGCTAGAGATAAAAAGTACTGCAGATGCTGGAGAATCCGAGATAACAAGGTGTGGAGCTGGATGAACACAGCAGGCCAAGCAGCATCATAGGAGC
>JAHRHZ010000041.1:23073987-23117287 GCA_024137785.1 Ginglymostoma cirratum
GAAACGTCAAGCTTTCCTGCTCCTATGATGCTGCTTGGCCTGCTGTGTTCATCCAGCTCCACACCTTGTTATCTCAGATTCTCAAAGCTGTTGGCCCCATGTTGCATTATTTCCAGTTATCTTAGGCTGGACTCCTCAGAAAAGGTTCCAAAAGTCTGTCAACCCTTCTGACAAAGACACTGATTCACCTGCAAACATAATCGTCTAGCCCCTTCAATTTTGCTGCTTTCTTTGCCTCACTGAAACATCACTTTTTCTTTCACTCTCCTTCATTATTTCTCTCTTCTACCTCTCTGTTTCTCTTCTAGTTGTTCACTTTTGTCTTTATTTCTCTGCTTCTCATTACCTCAGCCAAACTATTCCAGCACATCTACGACACTGGCATCAATGGGAATCGGGGGAAAGCTTTTCCCTGGTTGGAGTCATACCTGATCCAAATGGGAAGATGGTTGTGCTGTTCTGATGGGACAGGCTCCACCAAAATATGCAGGGACCAGAGTCTTGGATGAGGGTCAGTTGCATGGAAAATTGTGGAAAACATTAAAAGGGGAGGAGGACTCCAGAGAGACTATCTGGACAGAAAGAATGGAAACGGTCAGGAACCTAACTTCAAGCACAGCAGAAAAGGGGACAACAAATGGAAGGGGGGCAATGCAGAACTGAAGGTGTTGTACTTAAAATTTTTTACTGCCCAAAACATGAATGTATTTTTTGAGTTATTAGATTATTAAAGAGATTTTGTGTAGAATCGGAGTAGATCTTTCTTCTAAATCACTAACCCTGTATGTATTAAAATTTTAATAAAATATTTGATATTTTTAATACTTAATTTTCTTTTGCTAGAGTTAATATGAAAGGATGGATATCCAGTCAATTTTATATGAATACGAGTACGAGGAATATGGGTTAATATCGTAATTTCCTATGAATCTAATGATCTAACTGAATTCCAGTTTTCGAAGTGCAATTTGTCACTGTGTTAGCTAAGCTTTAGCTATGTTTCATACTTCTAGCCTTTGTATCATTAATTGGTGCTGGAGTGATTGTAATGAGGTCAGAGAGGATGGACCTCATCGAGTTTCTTGATTGGGCCAGGTTAACAGCCCTAATCAGGAAGTCCTGGCTGACAGATATAAACAACAGTGTCAGGAGTTCTGCTCACTTTGAGGAAGTCAGACTAGTGTCAAGTACTACATGTGTAAATAAAGGGTGACTTGGTGACAGGAAACTGGCTTCTCTGGAGTTATTTCAAAGGTGAAGAGAGAAAAGAATAAGCTTCTGAAGAAATTTGCTTGCAACCATTGTCTTTGAGTTGGGTTGAACACTTCTGGCATCAGGCTGTTATTTGGGAAGCTTTATCTGTTTGAAGTTACCATTGAAGATTGAGCTGCAGGGTCTGCTGATGGAAGTGAATACCTTTGCCAGGCTGACTGAGCTTGAGTGAAGGCACTTGCATGGCCTCACTCAGGACCTACCTTGAACAGAGGGACTCCAGGTCAGCCCACAGCAAAAGCCAAGCCTTGGCCAAAAGGTTGAAATTTTCTTCAGTATCTGGGCTGGCAAGGCATTGTTGCTGCCGGTATGTGGACTCGAGATGGCAAAAGAGTCCTACTAGGCCTGAATTGAGTAAGAGAACTCATAGGCCAGTATCCAGGAGAGTGTGCACCCTGGAAAGCCAACCTCCATCTGCCTTGGAACAATTAAATTGCTTAACAACATCCAAATCAAAATAAATGTCTGGTTAAATGGTCATCTGGTTCTTAATGAGGTTGATCCTGCATGGCTTTCTAAGTGACCACAGAATGAGTCATTAACAAAATTCACTCCGGACTCAAATCCTTAAGTTTGCATAACATCTCGGCTATACTGAGAACCTGTACCAAGGAGCCTTTGCAGATTATGGGTACAACTTCGGTTCGGTCTCGTTTTGAGAAGCAGCTGATTCAAACGCCACTATAGTAAAAGGCTCTGATCCAAGATTGATGGGGTGAAATTGGTTGAGAAAGATTCACCTTGATTGGCTCAACATTTTTCAATTGGAGAATAGCTGCCTGAGTGAAATCCTAATTAAATACCTGGAAGCTTTTCACGAAGGTCTAGGGACTATCAAAGAAACCAAGGCCACCTTGCATGTTGAGTAGGAAGCGATTCTATGATTCTGCACGGCCCACTCAGTGCCATTTGCCTTGCATTCAAAAGTGTAGGCAGAAATCAGGAGGGTAGACAGTGAAGGAATCAACAACCAATCCAGCTTGCGGCATGGGCAGCACCTTTGCATAGAGGATTTATATGCAAAGCTGGCAGGAAGACTGTCCTTCATGATGGTGGATATGAGTCATGCGTATTTGCAGTTGTGGTTAAATGAGGATTTCCAGAAGTATGCTACAGTTAATACCCATAAGGGTTTTTACCAATATACAGTACAGCTATTTGGGTTATCATGGACTTTGCCATATTTTCAGCTAATGATGGTTTACTCCAGCTCGCCATTTGTCTGGATGATGTGCTGATAACTGGAAAGACCAATAAAGAACTCTTAGAGAACTTGGACATAGTTCTTAGATGTTTCTCCCAGGTGGGTGTATGCCTTAGAAAGGAACAATGTGTGTTCCAGGCACCCCAAGTGACCTACTTGGGCCACAGAGTTGACATAACTGGATTACAACTGTTGGAAGATAAAATGTGAGCGATCAAAGGTGCCCTGGCTCCCACATCTGTACTAGAGCTTAGGTCTTTCCTTGGATTGGTGAATTGTTATTGAAAGTTCATGCGTAACCTGACCTCCATCCTGACACCTTTAAATCTGCTATTGCAAAAGGGTCAGCCTTGGAAATGGTGTCGTAGTCTTCAGGGAAATGAAGAAGCAAGTATCATTGTTTAAGGTATTGGGGGGCACACTATGATCCCAAGCAAGATCTGGTGCTGACATGCAATGCCTCCCCGTATGGTGTCGGGGTAGTGTTGGCTCACAGATGGCACAATGAACAGGAATGCCCAACAGCATACGCTTCCTGGACTTTGACTGATGTAGTGTGCAAATATGCCCAGACAGAGAAGAAAAGTTTGGCAGTCATCTTTGGTGTGAGAAAGTTCACCAATACCTTTACAGATGTAAATTTATAATAGTAACAGACCACAAACCCCTACTAGGGCTAGTCAAGACAAGGCCATACCACCCATAGCTTCAGGTCAGATTCAGTGGTGGGCTCTCATTCTGACTGCATACAGTAACCGTCTGGGAGACCAAATAGCAAATGGAGATGCCTTGAACTGCCTCCTGCTGCCAGATACACTGCCGGTTTTGCTGCCTCTGGAAGAGTCCATAATGATTTTAAACTTTCTGGACACCCTTCTTGTCACTGCTGACATTATCAGACTGTGGATGCAAAAAGATCCGACAAGCAAAATTAAAAGTGGTGGTGGTGATGGGGGAGACCAGAAGATGGCATTTTATTATGGGGAGCAAGACTGATTGCCTCGAGCAAAGGTTACTGCCAGATGTTGGCTGAACTGCACCAGGTCATCCAGGGTTTCCAAAATGGAAATTTTGGTGAGAAGTTATGTCTGGTGGCCAGGACTGGATGCAGACATAGCTGCATTGGTGGGACAGTGTCCAGAGTGCCACCAAGGACAAAAATTATTGTCAGCAGCTTCCTCCACATTCGTGAAAATAGCCAGCCAAACATTAGACTTGGTTATATGTCATCTATACCGCCCCTTACTAGGGCTCAACATTCTTAGTTATTGTAGACCTCCACTGAAAATGATGGATATGTATAGAGTCCATTCATCAAAGATGTGGACAACAATAGAAAAACTGCAAGCATCTTTTGCAACACAAGGGCTCCCGTAAGTGTTGCTCACAGAAAACGGGTCATGATTTACCAGCAGGGAATTGGAGTATTTCGTAAAGTTGAATGGCATCCAGCATATAAGGACAGCTCTATACAATCCATCATATAATGGTCTGGTGGAAAGAGCAGTCCAAACTTTGAAGGCAGGCTTAAAGAAACAGCCTATAGCCTCCCTTGATACCAAACTGGCCCGGTTCCTATTTGATTATTGGACCCCACCATATGCAACCACAGTGATAGCTCCAGCAGAGTTGCTAATGGGGAGGAGACTCTGCATCAGGTTACATCTGATCTTCCCATAACTGGGGGGTGGGGGCGGGGGGGAGGGGGGGTGCGGGGTGAAATGGCATCAGGAACATCAGTGCGAGACACTAACGGAGAGATTCAGTTTACTTTGGGGCTGAAGTTTGGTGCCCAAACCATGGAGATAGCCCTGCATGGGTAAGAGGCATGGTCGTGAGGTCGGGTCCCGTGACACACGACATTTGGGTAGTCGAGGCTGTTCTGAACAAGTACGTGGACCATGTGAAGACTGCAAACTCCAAACAGGCAGGGGAAAAACATACATGACCACTCAGAGCAGCCTGAAAAGCTGTCACAACCCGTGGGTTCTTCTCCGTCTAGCCTCGAAGAAACTTTGGAGTCTGTGAAGGACACGGCAGATTCGCAGCCTCGATACCTTTACAGAGTGAAGGATGAATTTTTTCCAAGGCGCCCCGGACACAAGATTTAGGCTACTGTCCCAGTGCATGCCACTCGTATCCAAGGCTGATTCGGAGGAACCAGACTCCGAAAACGCCCAGGAGAGGCTACAAGAAAAAAAGATCTGCTTATGTCCCCAACTGGAGGGAGAGGTAGTGATTATAATGAGGTCAGGGATTTTTTTCTGATGAAGGGTCTAGACCCAAAACGTCAAGCTTTGCTGCTCCTATGATGCTGCTTGGCCTGCTGTGCTCATCCAGCTCCACACCTTGTTATCTCGGATTCTCCAGCATCTGCAGTTGCTATTATCTCTGATATAAAGGCCTGGAATTTGGAGTGTGCAGTGGAAAATTGGCATTTGGTGTTCATTCCAACTGCTCATAAACTTTGTGTGCTTTTGAGGAAAAATCAAGTGCCAAGAGATATTCTTAGTATAGAATCTTCAGTTTAGAATTTGTGAGACTAGAGCAGGGTGAGCCTCACTGTGTCCTCAACCAATCAGATTGAAGATTCTTCACTGAACTATCCCTGTGACAGGAATGCCTGGGCCTATGTACTTCATTAGCTTGGGATTTCCAGATGTCTATGAATTATTGAGCTTCTGAGTGGCAGTTGCTTGTATTAAAAATCTAGATTTGTACATTGAACTCTAGGAGGAATCTATGGCATGTGAACTGGGGAAGCAAAAGTGAGACTGTTCACCAGTCATTCAACTAATCTATTCGATGAATCCTCACTTAGACATGGATAATGTAACCATGGAATTGTGAATTAGATTGAATTCAATGTAAAATTGTTTCGAAAACATGATCAGGACAGGCAGAGAAAGATGAGGTAATTTTTTGGATATGAACACTGCTAGCATTTATTGCTTATGCCACTTGCCCTTAACTAAGTGGTGAGAAGCAGCCTTTCAGCTGAGTAATTTGCTGGACTATTTTAGAGGGTAGTTAAGAGTCAACCACATTGCTGTAGTCTGGATTATAAAGTAGGCTGTACTAGATTTCCTGCCCTGAGGATTTTTGTGAACCAGTTGGGTTTCAACAACAATTCTGTAGCTTTTGTAATTCCAGATCTATTGATGAATCGTATTCAAATTTCTTGGCTGCCATGATGGGATTTGTCTCAAAAGCATTAGTTCAAGCTTCTTAATTATTAGATTAGTAGCATTACCACTATACCAACATTTCCCTAAGAGAAAACTTAGGCAAAAATTTGTGTTTTAATGCTTAAATACTTTATATCTAACAAAAGCTAAATTATGCAGAAAAGTGACTCCACACTTAAAGTATGATTTAAGAAAGGGCCTGTTGAAAGCGCAGGGTCAGAATGGAGAGATCCCATCCAGACTGCGATGCAGCCGAGTGAGTTTAGGGAGTTTGGTAGCAATGTGGGAATTCAGTGCAGAAGTGAAGACATGCATTTTACTTGCTTTTTTAGCCCATAATTTGTAAGTTTTATTTTTAATAGGATAAACTGAAGCCCAGGATCAGGTGCCCAGCACAAATGAGTGACACAGGAAAAGCATAAGTTCATTGGTTGGTGATAGCCACCAATTTGCTTATATGTTATAGGTTACTTTCAGATTGAAGGTAAAAGGGGGAAATATTTACAGAGAAATGCAAAATTTTTAAAATCAAATTATAAAACTAAATAATTGAAAGAGGAATGCCAGGGCAATGTGTTGTAACTGCATGATGTAGGTGTTGGTGGGCCCCATTGTGGTTTATAGTGACCGCACCTGTAGCAAGTATTGGTTGCTTGAGGAACTCCAACTCAAGATTTATGAGTTGGAGTCTGAGCATCAAACACTGTGATACATCAGGGAGGGGGGGGGTTATCTGGACACTGTTTCAGAAGGCAGTCATACCCCTTAGATTAGCTACCTCAGATTTGGTCTGTGGTCAGGGACAGGAAGGTGTGACTGTGAGGATGAAGCAACAATGGCTCCAAAGGGAAGACAGGGACAACATGAAAGCGAACAACGTGGTGAAGATTCATGGGATGCCAGACGATTTGGAAGCATTTAAAAACCAGCCAAGGATAACTAAAAAAGCAAGAAAGGGGGTAACAATGAGCTATGAAGCTAGTTAGTTGTACAAAATAAGATTGTAAGACATTCTTAGATATTTAAAAGATGAAAGAGTCTAGAGTGTATATTGAACTGCTAGAAAATGATGCTGGAGAAGTTGTAGTGAGGAACAAAGAAAAGTAAAAGAATGGAATAAGTACTTTGTATCATTCTTTCTTTATGGTGAAAGACACAAGTATTATACCAGAATTTCAAGAGAGTCAGGGGACAGAGGCAAATTCAGTGGTTGTCAGGCCAGAGAGATATTAGGGAAGCTAAAAGGACTGAATAAATCACCTGGGCTGGATGGACTACACCCTCCGTTTCTGAAGGACATAACTGTGGAGATTGTTGAGGCATTGGTGGTGATCTTTCAGGATATTGGAGTCAGGGAGGTCCCAGAGGACTGGAAAATAACTAATGTAACACCACTGGTGAAGAAGGGATGAAGGCAGAAAACAAGAAGTTATAGGTTGTTTAGCCTGATCTTGGTCGCTGATAAGGCTTTAGAGTCCTTTATTAAGGATGCGATTGTGGAGCACTTGGAAGTATATGCTAAAACAGGACTGAGTCAGCTTGACTTTGTCGAGGAGGGTTCATGCCTAAATATCTGTTAGAATTCTTTGGTGATATAATGAAGAGGTTAGACCAAGGAGAGACAGTGGTTGTGATCTGTTTGGATATCCTTGACAAGGTACTGCACAGGAGGCTGCTAAATAAGATGAGAGCCCATGATGTTAGGGGCAAGGTACTAACATAGAAGATTGCCTGACTGGCAGTTGGCAGAAAGTGGGAATAAAGCAATCTTTATCTGGATAGCAGCCAATGACTAGTGGAGTTCTACAGGAAGGTCAGTGTTGGGACCATAACTATTAACGTTATACATTAATGATCTGGATGAAGGAACTGAAAGCAATATCGCTAAGTTTGCAGACGACACAAAGTGTATTTAATACACAGATAGGTTCTTGATTAATATGGGGATCAAAGCTTATAGGGAGAAGGCAGGGGAATAGGGTCGAGAAACATAATGCCATGATCGAATAATGGAACAGACTAAATGGGCCAAAAAGCCTAATTCTACTGCTGTATCTTGTGCTGTTCTGTCTATTTTCCCTTTTTTGTTCATTCCACATTTAAGGGTAGTTTTCAGTCTACAACATCCTATTCTTGAATTCCCTTTCTAAATATATTCATTTCTCCAAATCACTCATATTCTTCAAAAATGTTAGCAAAATCTATATGATTGGCAGTCTTCATGGATACTCTTCCTGGCTTTTGCCTGTTGGTTCAATATCTGTTTCATCATACCAGTATTTTGTTTCTCATGCAGAAGCAGAAGTTTTTACAATAGTTCAAACTTGACTTGAAACATTAACTCACGCGAACCATTTCAACTCCTCCTCCCACTCCCTGGGTGATATGTCCATCCTGGGCCGCCTCCAGTGTTACATTGATGCCACCTGGAAACTGGAGGAGCAGCACTTCATATTGCGCCTTGAGAGCCTACAGCCCAATGGCCTGAATGTGGACTTTATCAGTTTCAAAATCTCCCCACCCCCGGCCTCATCCCGTGACCAGTCCTCCCTCTCATTCCCACTTCCTTGACCTGACACCAGCTTTCCATCTTCTCTCTCACCTATCCGCTCCTCCCACCTCACTGACCAATCCCCACCACTGCCTACCTGCACTCAGCTTTCACCATCCCACCTACCTTCCCCAGCCCCACCCCTTCTCCCTCTATTTATTTCTTAGCTTCCTTACCCCTCTCCCATTTCTGAAGAAGGGTCCCAACCCAAAACGTCAACTTTCCTACTCCTCTGATGCTGCCTGGCCTGCTGTGTTTCTCCAGCTCCACACTGTATTAACTCTGTTTCTCTTGTTACAGTTGTTAGAAACTTGCTGAACTTCTCTAAGAATTAGAACCTAAAAAACAAATTTTCTCTGCTTTATTAGTATATGGTGTATCCTATTTATATGATCTGTTGGATATGGATTACGTCAGGATTTATTGCCCAGCTCTAATTTCCAACGACAGTTAAGAACCAACCACATTATGCCGAGTCTGAAGTCACATGTAGGCCAGACCAGGTAAAGATGGCTCTAAAGAACTCGAGTGAACCAGTTGGATTTTTACGACAATGGTTTCATGGTCATGATTTGAATTCCAGATTTTTTTTATTGAATTCAGCTTTTACCGACTGCCGTGGCAGGACCCAAACCGAGGTGCCCAGAACATTAATTCAGTCTCTGGATTAATAGTCTGGCAATAATACCACTAGGCCATCATCTCACCTAATGATCTCAGTTCTGAGAATACTGGACAAGTTATACCTTTACGATCTGGCTTGACGGCCTAGGATGTTTCAAATGAAAGGATGCATGGAAGAAAAAAGGATCAGTAATGATGTGGCAATATGCAAAGGTCAAATTCAAAGGACAAAAAAAATTATACAAAGCTGAACAAAGTAAGTAAAGTCACTGGAGACCCAGAGGACCATAGGGCTGCTGTCTCATTAGCAAGAGACAACTGGTGATGCTTTAATCTAACAGTCGCCCTGTTTTAGGTGAGGAGTGAGGTTGAGAAGATAAAATCTTCATGATAACCTCGGCAACTACGCGAATTGAACTAGTGCTATTGGTGTCACTCTGCATTGTAAGCCAGCTCACTAGCCAACCCAGAAATCTGAACAAAATAAACGGAAGCAATAATAATGAATATTTATACTAAACATACTAACGATCCTAAACCATATACATACATATACCTAATAACTCTAACATCCACAACTATCCTGAGGTAAATATGAGTTAACAAACAAACTGCAGTTAAATATATCACAGATTACACTTTGAAAAGCCAATGCAGTAAAGACAGACTCCAAAGAGGTGTAATAATGCTGTGGGTCACCAATGTCATCAGTACTCTAAATTCCTTGCAAAGGAGACAAAGTCTTCACCTTCAGACTTCTGGGTTTGAAAATGACTTCCAAACCTGTCTTACTCAGATTGCCTCAAATACTGCTCACATCTTTCCAGCCTAATTTCTTCTCCAAAGATCGGGACTCCTAAGACTGCTTCAGAGCGCTTAATTACCGGCATAATTCCAGTTTTTATCAACTAGCTAGCTTCCCTAAGATGCTGTTAAATTTCTCTAAGCTCCAATCTTTCTCAGCTGCATCAATACTTTTCTGTTTGTGATGACCAACAGCAGGTCTTGTCTCAGTTAATTAAGTTAGAGACATTAGTGTCTTGTTTACTTTTACAACCAGCCTCTTCTGTCTTCGGTGTGGCATAAAATATTTTAACTGCCACAGCCAGTTAATGAATGGAATCTTGATATGGTCTGTGCCGGATAGCCAGAAAATCAGCAATCAAGTACAAGAACACCAAACTACTCAAACATCCTCACTAGAGACATTGATGACTGGATAACAAAACCAGAAGCCAAACAAACTAAGATTTGTGCAAAGAAGTCATTCAGTGAAGAATAACACAGCAAGATGGTTCTGTTCTCACTCAATAACAGTTTAAAAAAAATTCAGAAATTGATTACTCAGAATATCTTGATGTTTGTTTAGTTTTAAAAGAGGACTTTATTATTGACAGAAATACAAAGAACATGGGTGTGGTTACATTATAGTTCAAACATTTGTGTATCGCTAAGACTACTCAGTTCTTTGTGCCTATGCTGAATTTCAAGAAAAATTGTTGGACGTCAGAAATGACAAAGGGGAGTTCTCACTTCTTAGCACATCATCTTTTGTTAATATGTAAGGTGAACCAAAACAAAATCCAAAGCAGAAATTGTCGAATGACAAAGTGTAATAGTACTTTGAAGGACACATTTTCGTATACAGGTGTTACCAAATGTCATGAATATCAGGCACCAGATTATCCTACCTGAAGTTCTTTACATAATTACTTCTTTCCACATTTGGTACCGTATACATGTGGCAACAATATTCTCCATTATGAATTTGACTAAGTTTAAAACAAGTCTTTTATACTTAAGAAATCTCAGTTCCTCTAAATGTTGATGCAGTGATTTGCAACAAGAAATTACAAGTATTTATGTTCTAATAATACTTGCTAAATACCTATATGTCTGTCATTTAATTTATTCTCATTTTCAAGGGTTGGGCCTTGAACTTACATTGAATTGGCCTAATCTCATGGGCAAAGTACTGCATTGGTTTGCCATTACCTTCTGCAGGATGACTGACCATGAAACACTCTCACACTTGCCACCTTCCATCAGGCATATTGGAAAGATTTACTGAGGACTGACTATCAATTTGTGGGCCACGTTGTGAACACACCTTCCTTCAAACTTTGGCACCTGTTTTACACCAAAAAAATTTCAAGGCCAATTCTAGACAATGAAAACAGTGTCTACAAAGTTAGATTAGGTAGTTCAAGATGTTTCATGGTGTTTTATTTCACAAAAGAATCCTCCACAGCAACAGTAAAGCAGTAAAAATTGTGATGTTTAAAATAACTGCCTGGCCAAAGAACAACAAAACTATTGATCTTCACAAATATTCTCCAGCTTACTTTTGCAAAACAGGAATTCCTTCACAAAGCTGCAGTATTTGTAATTTTTGAAGGAGTGCTGCCAGACCAGATTATTGGTTCTCTGACAGATCTCAAAAGCAAATGAATCATTGCGTGCAAGATTTCCTTTTCAAAGCACATCGTCTTCTGCAGGCAGATATACATATTAAATAGATATAAGTGTTAGACTAACCTCACCATTTTATTTTCAAAAAAAAATAATGGCACAATTCCTTTTTAAGAAGGGTCAAAAGGCTGGTGTAAGCTTTGCAGCGACAAAATGAGGTTTAATAACTTGAATTTTAAGTGAATCGCTGTTCAAAAATATCGCCAGATAGCCTCTCATTCACTCAAACTGAAATTCATATTTGGTGAGTTGGTTGTGGGCTCAAAACAATAGGTATATGAAAATAACTGCAACTTGAATAGCTCATGAAGGATTCCTATTTCCAGAAATAATGACATTCTGAACTCACAATTCCATGTGGACCAACCTTTTAATTATCTATTTCATTAAAATATAACTAAAGAATTCTAGTTTGATAATCTGATTTGATTTTTTTAAAAAATAGGCATAAATAAATTCAAAATAAATTTCTAGTCATTAAATTGTTGATGGTATGTACACGTGCCACAAAAGATTGTGGGTTCCCATTTCAGAGACATGGATGCCATTTTTGCACTGGCATTTCTTTCCTGTGAGACTTACGTAAACAGCATACTAATGATATAAATTGATCCCAAAATCATCAGTCATAATATAAAAAAAAACTGACAGCACTGAGCAAATTGGCAACTGTCTGTCGCAACAACCTGTACTCAAAAATGCAAATTTTACATCTTATTAAAAAGATATCTCAACTACAGTGAAATAAGTTGTCTTTCTTCCTTCTAGAATGGTCCTTTGCAGTCTTTTGTAGAAACAGAAAAGTTGGCTTCATCAGTGATTCCTGCTCAGTCTCTTTGACCTTATTTTAGTATGTTATTTGGATCACAGATTTTTACAGAACAAAAGGAGGCCATTTCACCCATCGTGTTGTGTACCAGCTCCCAAAACAGTTAACCAGCTAGTCCCATTCTTCTGCCCTATCTCAGTAGCTGTCTAAATTCATCACTTACAAATATACATCCAACTCTCTTTTGAAGCTTCAGATGGAATCTGCCTCCACTGCTCTCCCAGGCAGCATATTCCGAATCCTAATAACTTTCTAAGGAAGGAAATTTCTCCTCACCTCACTCCTAACTCTCTTACTGACAGTGTTGAAATTGTGATCCCTAGTTATTGTCCTAGTGGAAACAGAATATCTTTCTTTATTCTGTCCAAGTTCATAATTTGAAACACCTGAATAATGTCACTTCTTAATCTTTTCTACTCTAAGGAGAATAAGCCCAATTTCTTTAATCTTGATTTTATTTAAAATTTGAGAGCAATGCTGAGCAATTTCTGCTTTTGTTTCTGATTTCCAGTATCGCAGTTCTTTTGGCTTTGTAATGTGTTCTTGTATCTAAAATCTCTCATTTCTGGTGTTATTCTCATAAGTCTCCTTTGCACAATCACTAGGGCTTTAACATCGTTTCTTAAATAGATTGCTCAGAACTGAACACACTCCTCCAAATGTGGTCCGACCAGTGATTAGTGGAAGTGTAGCATCACTTTCTTGCTTTTATATTTTGTGCATCTAATTATAAATCCAAGGATCTTATAAGACTTTCTAACAATTGTTCCAACTTGCCTGGCTACCTTCAGAAAATTGAGCATAAGCTCTGAGTTCCCTTTGCTCCTGTAGTCTCATCAAAGTTGTACCATTGAGCCTGTCTCTCCTTGTTTATTCTATCAAAATGCATTACTTTACATTTCTCTGCATTGAAATTCATCTGCCCATTTAGCTGACTTGTCAATTTCAGCGTCATCTACACAATTCACTATTCTTCTGAGTTCAGTATCATCTGCAAATTTAGAAATTTTGCCCTCAACACACATTTCTGAATCATTTAATATAACTCCGAAGAAGCAAGATTCCCCAACATCATTCCCTGGGGAATACCACATTCAACTGCTTTCAATCTGAGAAGTGCCCATCTGTACCTACCCTCTGTTTCCTATCTTTTAACTAGCTTCGAATCCATGCTGTCAAGGACTCATCAATACCAAATGTTTCTCATCTGCTAACCAACCTGCCTTGTGGCACCATATCAAATGCTTTCTGAAAGTCTAAATATACAACATTGACGGTATAACTCTCATCTACTGACTGTGTTAACTCGTCAAGGAACTCAGTCAAATTTGTCAGACATGACTTAATTAACTGTCTCATATTAATTTATTTTTCTCTAAGCATACATTTATTTTGTCTTATGCAAGAATAATGGCATCCATCAGTTTGCCCACTATTGACTTTACGCTGACAGAGCTATTGTTTCCTGGGTTATCCATTACTCCTTTCTTAAAAAGCGGTTCACATTTGCAGTCCTCCAGTCACCTACAGCTAATCCTGTTTAGAGGCCTGGAAAATTTCTGTCAATGGCTCCGCAATTTGCTCTCTTCTCTCAGAAATCTAAGATGCATCCCATCTGGCCCGGACAAGTCTATCTGGAATACTGCCAGCCTTTTAAGCACCTCTTCGTTGTCAGTATACAGCTCATTTGCTCAACATCCATATTTTCAACCAAGCTATTGTCACCATTTTCTGAGAGTTCTGAGGAAGAGTCACCAGCCCCGAAACATTAACTCTGACTTTCTCTTCACAGATGCTGCCAGACCTGCTGAGCTTTTCCAGCAACTTCTGAATTTGTCACCATTTTCCAATTTGTTATAAGCAAAGTACTCATTTAGTACCCCTGCTATACCCTTTGCCTCAGGGAGCAGCTTACCCTTCTTGTTTCTTATGGGTCCCACTCTATCCTTCAACTTCTACTATTAATATGTTTGAAGAACATTTTACTGTTTGTTTTAGTACAGCCTGCCATCTTTTCCTCATGCTTCCTCTTAGCCTTCCTTATTCTAGCCTTCACCTTTCTGCTGCATTTGAGGTACTCTTCCTGATTTCTAGTGCTATTACTATTCCATTACGCATCAAATGCCTCTTTCATATTTTCTTATCAATGTCCTTACTCATCCAGAATACCCGAGTTTCGGATACCCTGTTTTTATTATCATGGGTAAGTACCTAGCTTGCACTCTGTTTATCACCCTCTTGAAATTCTTGTATTTTTCATCCACTGTTTTATCCACTAAAATGTGTTTCTAATCAACTTACTCCAGTTGAATTTTTAACCCCCTTAAATCTGCACTTTTTCAGTCTGGGATCTTAATGATTGACTGATTTTTACCCTTTTCCAACTTAGTGATCACAATATAGCTCAATACTATTTTCCAAATTCTGCCCCAATCTGTTGTTCTTCATTTGGCCTGCCTCACTTCCTGTACCAGACCCAAAACCTCCTTTGTAAACATTGGAAATGTATTGTTTCGGAAAGTTCTCATGTACACATTTGTAGGAATTCCTCCCCTTTCGTGCCCTACACTCTACCATTTTCCTAATATGTCTGAGGGGAATTGAAATCACCAACTATCACAACCCTACTTCTCCTGATTTTGAAGCTGGTGAAGTCAATATTAAAGCCATTGGGCTGTAAGCTCCCAAGACGAAATATCAGGTGTTGTTCCTCCAGTTTACATTTGGCCTAACTCTGACAGTGGAGGAGGCCAAGAATGGTCATGTCGCCAGCGGCATGGGAAGGGGAATTAAAATGGATGGCAATGGGAAGGTCAGGTTGGTTGGTGCTTGCAGAGCGCAGATGGTCTGTGAATCAGTCCCCAAGTCTGTGTTTCATCTGCCCAACCCTTCATTTTGCAACTTGGTCAAGATTCTGCAGCTCTGATTTCTTTCAACTATGACTGAATTCCAGCATTCAGGGCGAAAGAGACAGAGTCCTTTTGTTGTTTGATTTCCTTTTATTTGGCTGTTAGCTTGCTGACTTCTAGCACTCAGAGTGCAAGAAGTCTTTACCTGCAAGACAGGGGTGACAAGGGAATAGTTCTTTCACTGTGACCTTCACAACATGGTAACACTTGAACACAGATGCCACAAAAGAGAATGTTCAGTCCCATTAGCATAATCCCGTCAATTTGAAACTGGCTTTTTAACACTTGTTCTTGTGTATTCTTTAAAAGGGGAAAACACAAAATTTGTCTGCAGTATGGGCCATAATCCAAAGGAGTTGACTTGCTGTTGAGTAAGGGCTTGTCAGCCCTTGTTATCTTAAAATTCACAAGGGGTTACCAATCCAGTCTGTTTGAAGTTTCTTTGACACCTTTTTGTGTTATGTCATGTCGATCCCACACAGAATGTTTGTCAATCAGCCATTAATTTTACACCTGCTGCTGTTTTCTATCTGACAATCCTTTTTACAAAAGAAACACACTTTGGAATTAAGGACTAAGAACACCTTTAGAATTTGGGGGTTCCCAAATGTAACACTTCTTCTGCATTATCAGCAGTATTCTGTGCACTTTTAATATTTTCTGTAATGATGTTATGACAAGGGAAAGAAGACAATGTAGTGTTAACAACAGATCTTTATTTAACATTCCTAGCATTGTACAGCAAAGTATAGTTGAGGGAATTCAAATAAAAAACAAATTAAAGCAAGTTGTACAATTGCACTGATTGTGACTACAGTGCCTCAGTCACAAAGATATACCAGTTATAGACTGTGAAATTGTCACAGAGAAATAAAACTGAGATTACAACTTGTACTTCGCACTGTAATGGCAATATGCTCAATCAACAAGCATTTGACAAGTTAGACTTGTTTACAGTGTGAACCACGAGGCATAAAACCTGGTTCCTTGATGCCTATTATTTCGCTGCTTTGGATATTGTTTTTCTTCCAAAATGGTATTCCGAACAAATGTATCTTTGGGGACAGCTGTACTGATGTCATCTAAGGGTGTTAGTATAGGCAAAGGAAGCAGGAACTAAAATTCGGCAAACTAAGCAAAGTGTGACATCCTTTAATTTGTAACTTTAATTTGATGCCAGCCCTGCCATTTTGGAGCTTAACGCTCTGGCTAATTTCCTTTCAAACTTGGACAAATGAGCGTGTATTTAGTGACAGGAAGATTGCCTTCCAAGCCTCAACTGTTATTTGAAAGAGTCATCAACTATTTTCAAATAGTTACCAAATTATTTTTACTAGTTGTTGCTGAGTTTGTAGAAGTGTTTGTACAAATCACCAATCAGTTAAAGTTGCTGAAAATCAAGTTAGTAATGTGGCAAGTGCTGAAGGATAATTCTGACTTCAGGGATTCTCACAAAATACTTGCTTTCACTACATGGGTACAACATTAAACATTTTTCTTGGACTGCAGCATAACAGAAAGCATGAGCAGATGCATGTGTTGAAACATAGAAGACAGGAGCAGGAGTAAGCCATTTGACCCCTTGAGCCCGCTTTGCCATTCAACGTGATCATGACTGAGCATCGAGCTCAATATCCTAATCTTGCTCTCCACCAATATCCCTTGATCTTGTTAGCCACAAGAACTATATCTACGTTCTACTTGAAAACAAAATGTTTTGACCTCGACCACTTTCTATAGTAGTGATTTCCACAGACTCACCACTCTCTGGGTGACAAAAAACATTATCAGCTGAAAACAAGGGAGGAACAATAAGAGAATGAAAGATTTCAGTAAGTGGGCATATCTGCATAGGCTGTTCATGGAACCAGTCCCCTATCTGAACCTATGTAAGGAGCAGCACATCAACAATCTCTCCATCATTATGGAGGTCCTTACTAAAACTGTTGTAAACTGTTGCAGCCACAACTGCACCTTGACTGCAGGGAAAGGATGGCATTCCCATGTCTGTGAAGGTGTTTTGACTGAGACTTTTTTAAGGCTTGTAATTCTTTTCGCACTGGTACAGATAATGTTCAAAGCATCTTCCAATTGGACATCCATTTTTGTATGAGAGAGGAATTGAATATTGCAAGTTTCCCAGATTGCCAGTGACTATACACGCATATCACTTATGGGTGTCATATGTCAACGCTGAAATGTGTGGCAATTGGAACTGGGTAAGAAAGCCCAAATATTTAATTTGTCCTAGTGTAATTTAGTTTGTAACTGGCATTGGAGTGAAATCTAAATTTAAATTCTTTGAGTCCAGCGTAAGGCAGTGTGGTGATTGTGTTGAGGTCAGCCAGGTGGACCTCTTAAAATATGTGTTCCCTGATTGGGAACTGCCAATTGGGACTGGTTAACTGCCCCAATCAAGGAGCCCTGGCTGACGGATATAAACAGTAATGTCAGAGGTTCTGGTCACTCTGAGAGCCGGCTCTGAGGAAGTTAGGAGCAGTGTCAAGTACTGTGTACGTGTAAATAAATGGTGACTTGGTGACGGTATCAGCCTCTGTGAAATTATTTCAGTGGCGTTGAGAGAAACAAAAATGTGCCTGATGAAATTTGCATGCAACAGTCATCTCTGAGTTGGGGTAAGCATTTCTGGCATCATGCCGTTATTTGGGAAGCTTGACTTACTTGATCCTGCCATCTAAGACAAGGCTCAGTATGTGGATATAATATGTAATTTTTTTTTTCTGGGGAAAAACAATAAGAAATTCACCTGACAGCTTGTGGATCCACAGTATTTTTGGTTATTAGACACCAGATACCAAAACATTTAAAGAACTGATGGATTTAGTTAAGGAATAAAATGACCCCAATCCTCCTCTAATTCTGGATGCTATCAATTTTACTCAGCAGTTCAAGAACCTGGGGAATCCATTTTGGGATTTTTGACCAGGTTAAAACAACTGGCAGAGGCATTGACTTTGGTTTAACTGTTATGAGATGCTGAGAGACCATTCGGTCTGTGGAATTAATCATTTCTATTTGCTGAAGCCCAACTAGACTTCAAATAGGCACTATATCTGGCTTTATCATTGGTAAATGTGGCAAGTGGAGCATGTGAGTTACAGGGTATTCCAATGGAAGTGGACACCCTCGCCAGGCTGACTGAGCTTGGAGAATGCCTCTTGAGTGAAGGTAGTTACATAGTATCACTCAGGACATATCCTGAATAGAGGAGCTCTAGGTCAACCCATAGCGAAACCCAAAAAAACTTTATCGTTCCTCAATTCTACCCACAAGATTTGACACTTTCCAACCTTGTTGGAGCTGCCCATTTGAGTGATACAAAATGGCTGACAAATTGATTAAAAAGCAATTAAAAGCCTGCTCCAGCATTTAGACACGAAATGGCAGACAAGTGATTAAAATAAGTGCTGAAACAGGATTTTAATTCTAAGTGAAACAATGGTACCTTTGAGAATGGGTTATTCTGTGGCAAAAGGCAGCATTGCATGAACAACAGCTGCAAGGAGTGTTGGTAGAGATAGTCTTAATAAGAAATGTCCTAGGATAGACAGTCTGAAGATTTGTAACAAACATTACAGGAGGAAGTAAACTTCTACCAATAAACACTGTTGAACTAGTGGCACTGTGGCTCGTAAAAATCTGAAGGATTAAACAATCTTATTAAACTATGACAAGTAATTGATTCCAGCCTTATTAGTGAAAGGATGTTGTCCCATTAGGTGAAAAGAATCAGTCCGAATAAGGACGATAAATCTCAGTACAGAAGACAGTCAGCCTAACTCATTGTGCAGCTGTGAAAACAGCAGCGAAAGTTATTTTGCAGTAATGAGTTTTTTTGAAAATTATTAACAGTATTAAGAAATAGATTCTAGTTAAAGATTCTTCAGATAATCACAGTTAGATTCCAATGTAATTATAGATACAAGCATACAAGAAGATACATTGAGAAAAGCATTAAAGGAAAAGATTCAAACAGATGTGAAAGTTAGTTAGTCTCACCAGGCAGCATCAGAGGAGCTGGAAAGCTGACGTTTCGGATCTGGACCCTTCTTCAGAAAATTTCTCAGAATTTCTTCAGAAAATCTCAGGTTCTCCAGCATTGGCAGTTCCTACTATCTCTAATTTAAAGATACTGAGTGCATACATTGACCTCTGTGAAAGCAGCTATGTCACTGAATAGTGACAGACAGGGTTTGATTTTAACTCTCATTCAAAACCCAATCATTTACAGTTAAAATCTCACCTGGCAATCTAAGCCAGAAAATTGAAGTTAGAATATTGAATTTATTGTAAAATAATGTATGGTAAATAAAATGAAGTGAGGAATAGATAGGAACAGAGAGATAATGAAGAGAAAAAAATCCTTTAAATTCTGAAGGAGTGAGAAAGCACACTTTACAAGCCTTTAAAATTCACTTACGCCTGAATGCAACGCTCTAAGTTTTATGGTACCTCTTGTGGCTAAGTCAACAACTCAAATGCTCTTAGATAACAAGCATGGGGCTGGATGAACACAGCAGGTCAAGCAGCATCATAGGAGCAGGAAAACTTGACGTTTCGGGCCTAAAACCCTTCATCACACAAAAAAAAAAAAATTTTTTCCTGCTTTTCCTGCTCCTATGATGCTGCTTGACCTGCTGTGTTCATCCAGCCCCATGCTTGTTATCTCGGATTCTCCAGCATCTGCAGTACTTTTTATCTCTAACTCAAACGCTCTTGTCGGTTTTCGACGCCAAGTCTCACTGTGGTATTGGTGTAACAATTATTGAAGGAGTAGTGCAGTAAGGTGGACAGAAAAGTCCTGATTCCCTCATTAAACTGAACATGGACTCCAGAAGTTGATCTGTATGTTCCAATAATAACCCCAAGCTTCGTTATTATTCTTACCGCAAGGTGTGGGCCAGATTTACAGTGGAAACTGCCACATAAGGTGTCTTTATAGAGACAAATTATGTAAGCGGTATTGAATCTCCACCAGCAAGCAGTTGGAATAACTCATCGCAAGTTTACAATGCTGAGTTTCATCTTACAAGCAACAACGTTAAATACCAAAAACGTTGAGCATGACTGCTGGCATGATCTTGATTTTATTGTGTTTGTATCTCTGTGAATACACCTACCCCACAATAATTCCGAATTTTCCTTCTACTGGCTAAACGAAATACGTACAGCAGAGTTTTTCTCTCGATTTATTTTTTCGCGTTTCCTTGTATGTCTACAGTGGTCCAACCGTGTCTCCCATCTCTTTAGATTTTGTGAGCAGTGCGAAAGTAGCGAAGAGTCGGTGTTGATCGTTATCGGGACTGATAGCGCCCAAGTTGTGTGTGGGTGTAAGTGTGCGCGCCGCCACAGAGGCGCGGTGCCCTGGTAGTGGGAGGAACTTGTATCATAAATACTTGTTCTCACCTCGCTGCTAAATCCCGATCGCTACAAACCGCGCAGTGCTCACCTCTTCCGTGCAAAACGAATGTAGTCAAGTGAGAAGACAGCTTCTCGGTGTTCTGTATCTCTGTGCATATGGAGTTAGTCGGAGGATACGGCGTTTAAGTGAGTTTTTACTACATTAATCGAAATGATTCACCGTTTCAGCGGATCAAGGAATTGGAATTGTTCCTTTCTTAATTGTATTGACACCATTCATTTTAAGACTCAATTTCCCAATTTTTACAAATGCTTGTATGAATAATTAAAATGCCTTTCAGAGATGTCAAATGAATGAAGGAAATACAGTTGAAATTAAAGATAATTAGATGTAATCTGTTGGTTATTTGAAATACGTTTCATTTCAAAATGCATGGTTACTTTCCCCAACATGGATTGTCAATGATGACGTGCTACGTAGTTTGGGAATTATCTACAGGTCTTTGGTTTTCTAAGAACATTTAGATTTGTTCACAAAAAAGGGTCATGTGTTCTCCTTGTCCTCAAAGCTGCACCTCTGTAAATTTCATTTTAGTCGAACCACTCTGCTATGCTATTGTCTCCAAGCCTATAATAATTACTGTTACAACTGTGAAATTAGTTAGTGTGTAAAAATGCAGTTTTTCTGCTTTGAGTGTTTTGCTTTCCAGAATTAAGAGATTCGATCTGCAAAACAAAACTAATTATGGCTCGTCCTCACCCTCAACAACCCAACTCTCTCATAATTATGGAATGTTTTCAGTTTTCTTCCCCGTATTTTGTTTTAAACATATTAAGGTTTAACATTAATCAGCAATGTAAATCTCACCCAATCTGAGGACGTTTGATTTTAAAAAAATGGCAACTTTAGCTCCAGCCATCAATATTGTTACGATTTAGAAATACATAATACATGGGCGTGTATTGTTCCTGAAACATTTGCTTACATATCTATGGAACCAATTCTGTGATTGAAAATCAATATGCATGAACCTCTTTCTTGTAGGTGGTTGTCATCTCAGGAATATTTTGCAGTTTATTGTGATTTATCCATGAATAATTTGTGGACCAGGACTTTTTCTGTGTGTCTCTCTCCCTTCCTCCCTATCTGCACCCACCCCAATTAAAGGAGACAATATGTGGAATATAAACAGGGCTTTAAACTATCTGAGATAAAAGCTACTGCAGATGCTGGAGAATCCGAGATAACAAGGCGTGGGGCTGGATGAACACAGCAGGCCAAGCAGCATCATAGGAGCAGGAAAACTTGACGTTTCGGGCCTAGACCCTTCATCAGAAAAAAATTTTTAATGGAAAAAGTTTAAATGGATAAGTGTCACATTCTGTCTGATAACTGCGTTTTGCCAATATTTAACCATGTCACAGAAAACGTAAAACAGGAATATTAGTGATAATTTTAATCAATTTTTTGCAGTTCTTTTCTCATTATTGTTCATCCTGGTAACTGTAAGTTTGAATTTTGTGGAAAGCAGACTGTAGCTCTGACATTTGTTATTATCATAAATATTCTAGCATAGTATTAGAAAAAAAGGTCATATTGTAGAGAACAGTCACACTTGGGTTTAAGCAGTTCTCTTCTATGTGAGATAAAGAGATAAGAGATAAATTCTATGTGATCTGCATTGTATCTTTGAATAAATGACTTACATCTTTTCTGATTTTTATTGATCTAGTTATAAAAACAAACTGATCTATGCAAATAAATTCCCAACTCTTTTCGTACAGCTTTGAGTATTTGCCCTAAAAGAAACAGGTTAGAATATGAGATCAATTGAACAGTTTTAGAGAGACTTGTTCATATAATGAACTATGGGCATTTTTGGTGGAGTCACTCTTTTGTTTTAGATTTGTTAATTGCCATGTACGCTGTAAACAAGGAAGCGATTAAATACAAATTAGGATTCTCAAATGTCAGTTGAATGAATGGTGAAATGTCTTTTTGATGGTTATATAATTTTAGCTCAAGACTAAGTGAATATTATTCAACTCTTTTGTTGCACTGTAATGGGAAGGTTCAGGTTCATGAAGTGCCTCTTTGAGTTTCCTCTCTTCTAGAGCTGGCCTTTTAAGACAGAAAAATGAATATTAATAAAAATAAAACCTTAGCATAAGTATACAGATTTTGTTTCTGCTATTAGCGTTCCTTTTTTTTAAATGTGATTCTAAGTGTGCCTTCAAGCTTACATCTTAGCTAAAATGGCTTCTATCGTGCAAAATCACCTGCGTTGTTTTTACATTATCTATTTCTAACATTTGTTTGGCAGGTTTCTAGGTTAAGACATAATGATTCTGCTGTGTAAGGTAATAAATATTTGTATTTGACCTGCATTATTTTTAGAAGTATATTTTATGTTGGAGGACTAACAGGAGAATGAAACCAGAAATTAGGAAGTGCAGTTTGAGTGGATGGAATAGTCTTTTTTGTCGATGTTTGTTGTATTGTAATATGCTGTATTACCCCTGAACCAACACTTTGTTAAAGTTAAACCAAAATAAGTTGGTGTCTGAGGCACTGATGCAATCAGCATCACTCAAGAAGCTTTTTTTTGTCAACTACCAGTCCCTGACGTATATCTTTATTGGGTTCAGTTAGCCTTTACTCTCCATTTTAGTGAGGTTTCTTTACTAAAAATGGTCAGTTGACTGATCTAGAATTTCAGATTTGTTTTACCTGTTTTTTTTGGTACTGATTTTTACCACAAGGTTGAATTAACAAATTCACATATTTCTTAACTGTGTCAAATCATGATCAAGATGCTAGATAGGATGATTATTAATTAAAATTATATTCTTAACATTTATTGAATTGCTTTGAATTTGCACATTTTTTTCATTTGAATACTAATTGCCAAGGAACAACTGTGATTTTTTAAAAAAAAATTGTAAATGAAAATTCAGAAGATTAAAAAGGACACTATATAAGCCAATAAACTTATATTTTAGTGGGAAATGCTGGTATAGTAGCAATATCATGGGACCAATAATTTAACAGGCTAATTCTCTGGGCACATGAGTGCAAAACCCATCAATGCAATCTTGGAGCTTGAATTCAATGAACAACTCTGGACTACATAACTGGTATCGGTAATGACGACCATGAAACTATCATCGATTATCAGAAATAACCATCTAGTCCTTTAAGGAAGGAAAGCTTACCCAGTTCTAGCCTACATATATATGACTACGAATCTAGCATAATGGGCAGTTATAACTGTCCTTTGAAATGGTCTGGCAAGCCAGTTAGTTCAATGAAATTAGAGATGGATACCTACATTCCATGAAAGCATTAAAAAATACTTTTAAAAAAATCATCCGTTTTTACCAGGACCCTGTGTATGGTAGAATCAACTCAGGTGCGCATGTAAGAAAGAACTTCCAGGTGAATAGAACTAATGGGTCTTGTTTGGCAAATGCAGATGGGCAGACTCTATAATACAATCATTTTTCAAAGTACCTCCTCAGCTTTGTTAAGACTTAACATAATGCCCTGTAAATTGATATGAATACTTTTGAGTATTTTCTGACAGTCTGCCATTATTGCAAATTTTATGTTTAGAAAAGGGCCTTTCTTTTCTATTTCACCATCAATGGTGATGAAAATGCCTGGTTAACATTACTTCCTTTTATGCTATGGACATGGTTAAGCTAGCTAACAAGTTTTGAATAAATATTTTAAAGGCTAGTGATACCTGTGCTTTTATAAGGCAGGGATATGGCCACATGCCCTTTGCTTCCCACTGCCCAATCAACCATTAGTCATTCTTGTTTTTAAACTACTTTCAGCGCTGTGGCTCTAGCCACCCACCCCCAATCATTATGCTGCATTTGTCAAACAGCTCACATACTGAAGTCCAGGTCAGATCAGAATTAAATCTCAAATAATAGTCAAATTGGCTTCAGCTGGCCATTTCTCTCCTCAGTTATTTGCGAGTACAGTCTTAAATCTTCAAAAAAGAATAATCTTTGTGTATACATTTACAAACCAATATAGAACACTTAAAGGAGGACTTTTTTAAGAATTGTTATGCATTGGAAATTCAACACTGGGAGTGTTTAAAATGTAGAAGAGTCATGTTTAGCCAATAAACTGCGGTAATTAGCACTAAATTATTTAACTGTTAGTAGCGAATTGACTTTAATGTATTTTGTCCTATTTTAAAATTATGTTGTCCTTTATACTATAAATGTATCCTGTTGCTAATATAATAATACATATTTCAGCAAAATAATTTTAGTCAGCTGTTACACCTCCTTATATATTTTAGCAAATTGCAGTAGATAAAATGATAAAAAAAGACTAGACACAAAACTTTTATCGCAAGAAAAAAAATCATAATCCATAAATGAAGTACTGCAGTATGAAATCAGTCACCTTTTGGAATAAAGTGATATTTCAAAAGCATTTTGAAGTTGTTTCAAAGAGGTTTTTTGTCCATTCTCAGCACTGTTGAAACTTATGAAATCATGAGCTTTCCCACTTCAAAATTTGCTCTGTATTAAATGCTCCTGTAAGGTCACATACCCAAAGGTTTGGTCAGGTATGTTGCTATCAGATCTTTGCAGTATTATTTTCTAACTTACTGCAATAGATCTCACATGAGCAGCTTGGGTGAGTCATTCACTATTTCTTCCTCCTTCACTGCATGGAAGTGCCTGGCATCTGCTTGTTATGCCTAGTTGAGACTGTGAACTAGGTGTCTGCAGAACCGCGAGTACAGATCTTTTATTCTGTAACGTAGTGCACTGATAAAGGTTTGTGGGTATCATTCTAATTGATTAACAGAAACAGATTACATGTGTGTAAGATTCTGATTGCCACTCCTTCGTTATATAGACCTTGGTGCTTATTTAAGTGAACAACACTAATGATGAACTAAGTATTATAAATTACAGTCACTGCAATTTGTGTGCCAAATTTTAGAGTTTCTTTGCACATTTGCAGGAATTTCATTTTTTTGATTTTTTTCCTTTACTTGTAATTGTATTAAGAGTCAACTGATGTAGTCAGAAGCCACACTACTATTGCCGTTTAATATAAATTTTAAAATCCTGCATTTATATGTTTTCCATATATTTATGTCTACTTAATTGTTTAATACATATCAACAATACAGTGTATTAAGTATAGTATAGATTGGTAAATGGTATACAGCAATGCATAATTTGTTTTAGGGATAGGTAACAGTCTAATGGTATAATTGCTGACTGTTAATCTAGAGTCCTGGGTAATATTCAGGGGACCTTTTCTCAATAAAAATCTGGAATTAAGAATCTAATGACGATCATCTTTCCGTTGTCTTTTTCGGAAAACAAGACATCTGGTTCACTAATATCCTTTTAGGAAAGGAAAATCTCTTGTCCTTACCTGAGTCTGGCCTACATGTCATTGACTCTTAACCTGTCAATATATGCTCCCCCGACATAATGCCCTGCAAATTGATATGAATACTTTTGAGTATTTTCTGACAGTCTGCCATTATTGCAAATTTTATGTTTAGAATTATGCCCTCATCCTGTGAATTAATTAAAAATAACTATTTTTGGGGTTTCTGCAGATAAATTATTTTTTGGATTGCGTATCTGTACCATTCAAGATCCACTGCTTTACTTTTAATTTGGTGGTTTGTGCAGCGATTGTACTGAGGTCAGCCAGGTGGATCACATAGAATGGGTTCCCTGATTGGGGCTGTTAATCTAGTCCAATCAGGGAGCCCTAGCTGACAGATAAGAACAGGAGTGTCAGACATCCTGCTCACTCAGAACTGGTTGTGAGGGAGCTGAATCAGTGTCAAGAACTGCGCATGTGTAAATAAAGGGTGATTTGGTGATAGGATACTGGCCTCTGTGGAGTTATTTTGGTGGTGATGAGAGAAAAGCATGCTCTTGCAGAAATGCGCTTGCAGCAATTGTCTTTAAGTTGAAGTAAGCATTTCTGGCATCCTGTTGTTATTATTTGGGTAGCTTGACTTGTTTAATTCCTGCCTTCAAAGAGTGGGTCAGTATGTGGAAAGAAAATATTTTCCAGGCAAATAACATTGGGGCAGATGAAGAGCAATGAGTAATTCTCCTGACAGCTTGCGGACCTGCAACTTTTTTGGTTATTAGGAGCCTATCTTTCCTGGAGGTACCAGATATGAAAGCCTTTCAAGAGTTGATGGATTTAGTTGAGAAATCTTATGAACCCAGGCCTCCTCTAATTCTATGATGCTATTGGTTTTACTTGGCAATTTGAGAATGAGGAGAATCCCTGTTAGGATTTTTGATGGGATTAAGACAGCTGGCAGAGGCATATGAAGTTGTTTTCACCCTTAATGTAATGTTGAGAGTTTGTTTGGTATGTGAGATTGTTCATGTGACCATGCAAAAGCCCCTCTTAACTGAAGCCCAACTGGACTACAAACAGACAATGCAGCTGGTTTTGCCATTGGAAAATGTGGCAAGTGAAGCATGTGAGTTGCAAGGTAATCCAGTGAAAGTGGACACCCTTGCCAGTCCAACTGAGCTTGGAGAATAGCACCTGAGTGAAGATAGTTGCATAATCTCACTCAGGACATATCTTGAACCGAAGGACTCTAGGTCAGCCCACAGCAAAACGTCAAAACAAAGCCAAGCCTTGACCAAACAGTTAAAAATTTCTTCAGGATCCAGACCGGCAAGCTATTGAGTCTGCCGGTATGCAGATTTGAGACAGCAAAAAAAATGTGCCACCAGACCTAAACTGAGTGAGAGATCTTGTAGGCCAGTATCCAGGAGCGTGCACATCCGAGAAAGCCTGCTTGTATCTGATCTGGAGCATTTTAATTGCTTAGCAACATCCAAGTCGGAACCAATCAAAATAAACGTCTGGTTAAATCGTCACATGGTTGTAGTGAAGGTCGATACTAGCATGGCTGTATCAGTGGTCGCAGAATCAGTTTTCAACAAAATTCCCTTTGGACTTTAACTCGTAAGTTTGCGCAAGACCTCGGCTAGGCTGAGAACCTATACTGGGGAACCTTTACATATTAGGGATACAACTTCAGTTCTGGTTTCGTATGAGGACCAGCTGATTCAGTTACCACAGATACTAGTAAAAGGCTTGGACCCAAGCTTGATGGGGGCAAAATCAATTGAGAAAGATTTACCTAGAATGGCTCAACATTTTTAAGTTAGAAAATAGCTTCCTGAGTGAAGTCCTAATTAAATACTGAGAAGGTTTTCAGGAAGGTCTAAGGGCTCCTTTGATAGTCAAGACTACCCTGCATGTTGACCAGGAAACAATTCTGCAATTCTGCAAGGCCTGCACAGTGCCATTTGCCTTGCATGTAGAGACCGAAATCAGGAGGCTGAAAAGTGAAAGAATTATCAAACCATTGCACTTTGTAGAATCAGCAGCACGGGCTGCACTGATTGTTTAGCCCTACGGATAGGTTTGCCTTTGTGGGGATTTTAAACAAACTGTCAACCACTTTTTGCAGCTGGATAAAAACCCAATCCCTTGTGTAGAGGATTTGTATGCAAAGCTGGGCAGGGTGTCTGTCCTTTACAAAGCTGTACATAAGCCACGCGTACTTGCAATTGCATTTAGATGAAAATTCCCAGAAATATGCTACAATTAACACCCAGTAGGGTTTGTACCAATATGTGAGACTGCCATTTGGGGTATCACCAGCCTCTGCAATTTTTCATCGGACAATGGAGGATATTTTACAAGGACTACGCCATGTTGCCATTTATTTGGATGACGAGCTAATAACAGGGAGGACCAATAAAGAGCACTTAGAACTTCGACGTAGTCCTTAGATGTTTTTCCCAGGCAGGTGTACACCTTTAGAAGAGAAAAATGTGTTTGCAGGCACCGCAAGTGCCTGACTTGGGCTGTGGAGTTGACAAGACCTGGTTACATCCGTTGAAAAATAGATTGAGTGATCAAAAGTGCCCCAGCTCCCATGTCTGTACGGGAGCTTAGGTCTTTCCTTGGGCTAGTGAATTATTAAGAAATGTTTATACATAACCTGACCTCTGTCCTGGCACCTTTGCATCAACTCCTAAAGGGTCAGCCTTGGAAATGGTCGCGCAGCCAAGCTATAATTTTCAGGGAAGTGAAGAAACAATTCTCATCCTCTAAGGTGCTGGCACACTATGATCCCAAGCAAAATCTGATATTGACATGTGATGCCTCCCCATATGACATCGGGCTCATAGGTGACCGAATGGAGAAGAATGCCCAACAGCGTATGCATCCAGGACTTTGGCTAAAGCGGAGTGTAAATATGCCTAACTAGATAAGGAAGGTATAGTATGGTAGTCATATTTGGAGTCAGCAAGTTCCACTAATATCTTTTCAGATGTAAATTTGTTATGACAGCAGACCACCGACCCCTGCTAGGTCTACTTAGAGAGGAAAAGGCAGTGCTGCCCGTAGCTTCAGGCCAAATTCAGCGGTGGGCTGTAATGCCAGTTGTGTATAACTACAAGTTGGAACATTATCCGGGAGGCCATGTAGCAAATGTAGATGCATTGTGCTGCATACCACTGGTGGTACCTCCACTGGAAGAGTCCATAATAATTTTAAATTTTCTGGGCACACTTTTCTAGTCAAAGCTGATTATCAGACATTGGACGCAGAAAGGTCCAGTCCTGGCAAAACTGAAATAGCTGGTGGTGATGGGGAAAACCAAAGGGTCATCACAACCAGATTTGAAACCTTTTTAGACTTGGAGAGAACAGATCAGAGTAGAGGATGACTTATTCTAATGGGGAGCAAGTGTGATTGTTCTGAGCAAAGGTTGCCTCCAGATACTGGCTGATCTCCATCCAGGTCATCCAGCAGTTTCCAAAACGAAGATGTTGGTGAGAAATTATTTCTGGTAACCAGGATTGAATGCAGCCATAGCCATGTTGATGGAGAAGTGTCAAGAGTACCAATAAGGACAAAACTCAGCGCCAGCAGCTCCTCCACGTTGGTGGGAATGGTTGGGTAAACCCTGGACCCCAATTACATGTCAACTATACAGGTCCTTTCCTGGGCTCAATGTTCTTAGTCAGTGTACACCTACTCAAAATGGCTGGATATGCATGGAGTTCGTTCATCAACCACAGATGACAATAGAAAAACTGCACCCATCTTTTGAAATACATGGACTCTTGGACATGTTGGTCACAGATAGTAGGCCATTGTTTACAAGGAGGAAATGTGAGTATTTCCTAAAGTCAAATGGCGTATGACATAATGACATCTTCATACCATCCATCATTCTATCGTCTGACAGGAACAGGAGTCCAAACTTTGAAGTCAGGCTTAAAGAAACAGCCTACAGCTTCACTAGATAGCAAACTGTCCCTATTTCTATTTAATTATAGGACCACCCCTCGTACAACTACAGGGATATTACAGCAGAGTTGCTAATGGGGAGAAAACTCTGCATTTAATCTGATCTTCCCGCATCTGGCAGGAGGAGGGTGAAACGGCGGCAGGAACGTCAATGCTGGACACAGCTCCACTAAGCAAGAGAAATGGTTTACTTCAGAAGATGATGTCTGATTTAGGAACAACAGGAATGGCCCTGCCTGGGTTAGAGCCATGGTTGACGTGAGGTCAGGTCTAGTGATGTATAAAGTTTGGGTAGGTGTGACAGCCTGGAAGAAGCATGTGGACCATATGAAAGTTGTAAACAATGAAAGAGCGAAACATGCCCAGCTCCTCAACATTCTTTCAGACTCTTTTGGAACCCTTAGGTATCTTCCTTTCCAAGCATTGAAGCAACCTCGGAATCTGAGATTGACACAGTGGATTTGCCTCTTGATGCATTTGCAGCCTGAAGAAAAGATTAAATTTCTTGAAATGCTCTGGGTGCAAGAGGTGAACTACTGTACGTTACATGCTGTTTATGTCAGAGGCAGAGTTGGAGGATCCTGACCCAGCGCTAAAATGCCCAAGGAGCAGCTACAAACAAAAATGGCTTCTGTCCTCTGATTCCGAGGGGGAGAGATATAATGATTGTAATGAGGCCAGCCACTTGAACCTCATAGAATGAGTTTCTCATTGAGTTTCTCATCAACCAAATTGCCAACCCCAACCATGGAGTTCTGGCTGACAAATAAGGAGCAGGAGTGTCAGACATCCTATTCACTGTGACAGCTGGCTCTGAGGGAGCTGCATCAATGTCAAGGTCCCTCCACGTTTAAATAAAGGATGACTTGGTGACAGGATACAGGCCTCTGTAGAAGTATTTCAATTTGCAAAAGGCATTTTTGCTTCTTTGCATAGTTTTTATATAGCGGACTTCATGTTATATTTTCAAGATCTATTTTGCATTAATGGAACCCGGAGTACACCTCAGAAACTTTAATTTCCTGTAATATTCTCGGAGAATAAAAATGACAGTGCTGTTGAAATAGTTTTAATGTGATTGAATTGCAGTAGGTCAAGATTAGTGACCAAATACTAAAGAAATCTTTTGTTTCAGTTCAGTTCTCTTCTGAATGATTCTTCATCCACTGTAACATGATCCACAGTGTGAAGTTGGAGTTCTACAGTAGATTGCCTGTATTTTCTATGTTTGGACCTATCAATATTACTGTAAAAACCCCAGTTGGCGGTTTACAAAGTTCATTTCACTGAGGATCTGGAGGTACATTCTAATGTTTAGAATCTCCAATTCCTATAAAGTCTTACGACATCAAGTCAAATATTGGCCAGGAAACCTCCTGCTGATTACCACATATCCCCTTCCCTGATCAATCAGTATTCCATATTGAGCACCACCTAATAGGAAGCAGTGAGGGTGGCAAGGGAATAGAATGGAGTGGCTTAGCAGCAGCACCATTACTACTGTCTAAACTGTTTGAGTCCTGAGGAACATAGCTGCTAGACTGGGTCTGTGGCAGGTGGAGAAAGAAGCATCGCAAGAGTAAAACATACTTGACCTTGTTCTCACTAATCTGTCTACTGCAGATGCATCTTTCCATGGCAGTATTTAATAGGAGTAACCTGTCATACAGTCCAAAAGAGGTCCTTCAGCCCAATTCATTTACACTAATCCCACTTTGCAGCACCTGGCCCGTAGCCTTATATATAAAGGTTATGAAGTTCCCTGGCTGTACTGCCCTCCCAGACATGCGTGCCAGATTCCTACCACATTCCAGGTTTTTTTTATTCTTCAGTGGGAGGAAGGCATTGCTGGCTAGGCAGCATTTATTGCCCATCCCTAATGGCTCAGAGGGCAGTTCAGAGTCAACCACAATCGCTGTGGATTTGGAGTCACATACAGGCCAGACCAGGTAAGGATGGCAGTTTCCTTCCTTAAAGGACATTCGTGAACCAGACAATTGACAATGGATTCATGGTCATAGTTACATTCTTAATTCCAGACATTTATCAAATCCAAATGCCACCATCTGCTGTGGCGGGATTCAAACTTGGGTCCCCAGAACATGCTCTGGGTCTCAGGAATAACAGGCCAGTGATAATACCATTAGGCCGTTGCCTCCCCAGTATATTTTCCCCAAATCCTCTGTAAACCTTCTGCCCTTCACCTTAAAATTATGTCTGTTTTTATCAGCCCTTCAACTAAGGGGAACAGCTCCTTCCAATTCACCCTGTTCATGTTCCTTGTAATCTTATACACCTCAATCAGGTCCTCCCTCAGCCTTCTCTGCACTAATGAGAGCAACCCAACCCAAGCCTATCCAACTTCTCTACATAGTTAACACACTTCAATCCAGGCAACATTCTGGTAAATCTTCTTGGCACCCTCTCTAGTGCAGTCACATCCTTCCGATAGGGTTGCGACCAGAACTGTGTACAGTACCCCAGTTTCATTCAGCTCCAACATAACTTCCCAGCTGTTATAATCTATGCCATGATTAATAAAGGAAAATGTCCCATATCCTTCTTAATCACTCATTAACCTGTCCTGCTGTCTCCTGGAGTCTGAGGACAAGCACCCCAAGATCCTCGTGTTCCTGAGTTTCCCATTCATTGAATACTCTCTTGTCTTGTTCATTCTTCCAAAGTGCATCATCTCATACTTTTCAGGGTTAAATTCCATCTGCCACTGATTTGCCCATTTGACCAACCTAAGACCTCCTTTCTCATCATTGTCCACCAGACAAATCTATGTTTCATCTGAAAACCTATTTACTATTCCCCTCACATTCTCATCTAACACTGATCCTTGTAGCATGAACACTGAACGTTGACCTCCTGTTGCAAAAAAATCTTCTACCACCACCCACTGTCCCCTACCTCTAAGCCAATTTTCCATCCTTGCCAAGTTGCCCTGGGTCCCATGTGCTTCTACCTATTTTTGTCAGTGTTACATGTGGGACTTTGTCAAAGGCTTTGCAAATTCTCACACTCAAACTGAATGCTAAATTCAACCATACTATGGAAAGAGGGATAACACAGTGTGGAGCTGGAGGAACACAACTCGTCTGCTGCACACCCCCCACTAACCCCACCACCCTGGCACCTTTCCCTGCAACCGCAGGAAGTGCTACAGCTGCCCCTACGCCACCCCCCTCACCTCCATCCAAGGACCCAAAAAGACCTTCCACATCAGACAGATGTTTACCTGCACATCCGCTAATGTGGTCTACTGCATCCGCTGTCTCCAATGTGGCCTCCTCTACATTGGTGAGACCAAGCAGAGGCTAGGAGACCGCTTTGTAGAGCACCTGCACTCTGTTCACGATAAACGACAACACCTTCCAGTCACGAACCACTTCATCTCTTTTCCCACTCCCTGGACGACATGTCTATCCCTGGGCCCCTCGAGTGTCACAATGACGCTACCCGGAAACTGGAGGAGCAGCACCTCATATTCCGCCTTGGGAGCCTACAACCCAATGGTCTCAATGTGGACGTTACTCATTTCAAAATCTCCCCACCCCTGGCCTCATCCCATGATCAACCCTCCCTCTTATCCCCGCCTCCTTGACTTGTCCATCTTTTCTCCCATCTATCCGCTCCTCCCACCTCACTGACCAATCCCCACCACTGCCTTCCTGCACTCAGCTATCACCATCCACCTACTTTCCCCAGCCCCACCACTCCTCTCTATTTATTTCAGAGTTCCCTTCCCCCCCTCCATTTCTGAAGAAGGGTCCTGATCTGAAACATTTACTTTCTTGTTCCTCTGATGCTGCCTGGCCTGCTGTGTTCCTCCAGCTCTGCGCTGTATTATCTCTGACTCTAGCATTGGCTGTTCTTACTACCTCTTGTGGAAATAGGGAATCTTTTCTAGGAAATCTTACTCAGAGATCATGTTACCTGTCTCATTATACGTTACCCGATACAAAATAGCCTAATCACTGGTTGGATCCACAACATATCGTTAAGGAAACTTGAAAACTAAGGAAAATACACTTTCCAAATTCTTCCTTGTGGCTACCACTGTCAGTCTCAGTTTCCCAACCTACGTGACGGTTGTGCTCAGAAGTTGTTGGGGGTCCTTGAAGAAAGCTGTCTGATAATGTAATTTTCTTTGATTTTGTTTTGAAATGTTGTTTGTGCATATATTAATTCTTCAGTTGAAAAAACACAATCTGTCCAGTGTTTCAACTGAAGTTAAGTAAATTGAGGTGGAGGACATTGATTGGAGGGTTACCTCAGCACGTATTAAGGCATACTTTCTAAAAGACTGTGGGTCATTTGAGGAAATACTGTTATTTGTTGTATTACATTTTATGAATAAATCTAATTGGTGTAAAGGCTGGCTCTTATTTCTTCCTTCACAAATTAGGTATCAAGAGAGAACATTGGAGGGCTCATCCACTGAGGCAGTACGGGTAGAACTCAAAAATAAGAAGAGCGCAGTCACTCTGATGAGATGAGACTGCAGGCTCCCATCAGCCACCGGGACATTGAGGGACAAGTGTATAGGCAGATTATGGAAAGATGGAATAACAACAGGGATGTCATACTGGGTGACTTTAACTTCTCCAATGTTAACTGACATTCTCTTAGAACAAGAGGCTTAGATGGGGCAGAATTTGTTAGCTGCATCAAAAAGGGTTTCTTGAAACAGTTTGCATATTCCAACTTAGAGGAGAGGCTAACTGGACCTTGTATTGGCCCATGAGCCTGGCCAGGTGACTCCCCCTTTCAGTGGGAAAGCATTTTGGAGACAGTAATCATAATTCAAGTTTTAACATAGCTATGAATAAGGATAAATCAGAACCTTGTGAGAAGGTACTAAATTTGGGGAGGACAAATTGTGACAGTATTTGACTGGAACTAAGGGAGTTAATTGGGAGCAGCTGTTATCGGGCAGGTCTATATTTGACATACGGGAATTGTTTAAAGACCTACTGATCAGAGTTCAGGAGTTAAGGAGGAAGGACAAGGATGGCATGGTAAGGGACCCTTGGATAACGAGGGAGGTTGTGAATTTAGTCAAAAGGGAAAAAGAAGCGTATGTAAGATTTAGGACGTTATAATTGAATAGGGCCTGAGGGGAATATAAAGGAAGCAGGAAAGAACTGAAACAGGGAATTAGGAGAGCAAAGAGGTGGGGCGAGAATCCCAAGGCATCCTGTACAATAAAAACAAGAGGATAACTAGGGAGAAGGTAGGACCACTCAAGTATAAAGGAGGGAACTTCTGCTTGGAGGCAGAGGATGTGAATGAGATCTTAAATGAGTACTTTGCGTCAGTATTCACCTAGGAGAAGAACATGGAGGATAGTGAGCCAATATGAGGTGGAGTTAGAGGAACCCAGCAGGTCAGGAAGTATCAGAAGAGCAGGAAAGTCGACGTTTCGGGTTTACACCCTTCATCAGGAGTGGGGAGGGGGCAGGGAGCTCGGAAATAGGGGGAGGGGGTTGTGGCTGGAGGAACGTAGGTGGGATGGTGATAGGTGGATGCAGTTAGGGGGCATGGAGATAGGTCATAGGAAGGGTGGGGCAGATAGGTGAGAAAGAAGGTGGACAGGTTGTGTCAGGTCAAGGAGGAGATGGGAGGGAGGATTGGCCATGGGATGAGGCTGGGTGTGGGGAGATTTTGAAACTGGTGAATTCTGTGTTGAGGCCATCAGGCTGTCGGCTTCCGAGATGGAATATGAGGTGTTGTTCTTCCGGTTTATGTGTGGCATCATTGTGACAGTGTGGAGCATGCTAATATGCTATGGCATTTTGAGATTAAGAAAGAAATGGTGTTGTCTCTTGAAGATCTTTAAAGTAGATAAGTCCCTGTGGCCCGATGGTATCTACTCCAGGTTATGAGAGGCAAGAGAAGAGATTGCTGGGGCCTTTACCAAGATCTTTGTGTTCTCACTAAACACTGGACAGGTTCCGAAGGACTGGTGAGCAGCTAATGTTGTTCCTCTGTTCAAGAAGGGAAATAGAAATAATCCAGGAAACCATAGAGCGGTAAGTCTCACGTCAGTGGTTGGGAAGCTACTGGAGAGAATTCTTAGGATAGGATTGGTGTGTGTTTGGAAAAGCATGGCCTAATTAGGGATAGTCAGCATGGCTTTTTGCGGGGCAGGTCATGTCTAACTAACTCGATTGAATTTTTCGCGGATGTGACAAATGTGGTCGATGTGGTTAGAGCAGTAGATGTTGTCTATGTGGATTTTAGTAAGACTTTCAACAAGGTCCCTCATGGTAGGCTCATCCGGAAGATGAGGATGCATGTGATCCACGATGATTTGGCTGTTTGGATTCAGAATTAGGTTGCCCATGGAAGGCAGAGGGTGGTGGTGGAAGGGTGTTTTTCTGGCTGGAGCTCCATGGCTAGAGGTGTTTTCCAGGGATCCATGCTGGGACCTCTGTTGTTTGTGATCTATATAAATGGCTTGGATGAAAATGTAGATGGGTGGGTCAGTAAATTTACAGATGGCACAAAGATCGGTGGAGCTGTGGATAGTGTTGAAGGTTGTCAAAGAATGGAATGGGATATAGATCTGTTGCAGATATGGGTGTAGAAATGGCAGAGTTTAATCTGGGTAGGTGTGAGGTACTGCACTTTGGTAGATCAAATGTTAAGGAAAGGTATACGGTTAGCGGCAGGACCCTGAACAGAATTGATGTACGGAGGGATCTTGGGGGTCAAGCCCATAACTCCCTGAAAGTGGTCACGCAAGTAGATAGGATGGTAAAGAAAGTGCATGGTAAGCTTACCTTTTTGGGAAGGGCATTGAGTACAAAAGGATGTCATGTTGCAGCTTCTTAAGACTTTAGTTAGGCCGCACTTAAAATATTGCCTTCAACTCTGGTTGCCACATTATAGAAAGAATATGAAGACTTTGGAGAGAGTGCAGAAGAGTTTATCAAGATGCTACCTGGATTAGATAGTATGAGCTATAAGGAGAGGCTAGAAAAACTAAGGTTGTTTTCTCTGGAGCAGTGGAGACTGAGGGGAGACTTGTTAGAAGTCTGTACAATTATGAGATGCTTAGATAGGATTGACAATCAGCATCTTTTTCTCAGATGGGAAATGCCTAATACTAGGGAGCATGCCTTTAAGGTGAGAGATGGAAAGCTCAAAGGACATACGAGGGCAAGTTTTTACACGGTGGTAGAAGTCTGGAATGCGCTGCTGGGGTGATGGTAGAGCCAGATATGATAGGGGCTTTTAGATAAGCACATGAACGTGCAAGGAATGGAAGGATATGAACCAAGGGCAGTCAGAGGGATTACTTTAATTTGGCATCATATACTCTTCTGTGTTCTAAGACTATAGTGTAGAGCCCAATTCTTCAGAAGAACTGTTGCAGAGATGTCCTGGGGCTGAGAGCATTGACCTCCAAAAACCACAACTATCTTCTTTTGTATTAGGCATGACTCCAATTAGCAATGAGATTTTCCCCCAATTCCCATTGGCTTGGCTTCCAAAATGCCAGAGTAAGTCAAATGGTACCTTGATGTTCTAAAATTGAATTCAGATTTCACCATCCATCTCAGAACATCAGCCTGGAGTACTGGATTACTATTCAATGACATTACTGCCATGCTACCACCATTACGCAATCACGGATGAATAAATTGGTTATTTAAAGAGGTGAAGAGTAAACCCTATGTTTAAAAAAAGCAAATGGTGCTCATATTCTCAACAATTTCAGTGTTGCAGTTTCAGTTAAATGCCAATTTTTAATCAGTCTGTTCATTTATGTAATTTGTATTTATGTATGCAGGACTGGCATAAATTACTAAAATGTTGATGAAACTAGGGATGCAGAGTTTGGAAATCGTAAACAGCTAATGCTATTCTATTGAATGCTGTGTGAATAAACAAGTGGATTAGAGCACATTCCATCATGGGGCTTTACAACCATTTTGGAGGAGGATCAGATTTCAATTTTCACTTATTCAGAAGGCTAGTTAGCAAATTTCGTAAAGAGTAGCCATAACAGTTAAAATAAATTCCAAACAAAAAACTGGTCATGTAGATGAGTAATGAATAGAAAAAAATGTTTAAAAATTGCCCTGCAGCAGACGTAACTGACAAAATCTTCTTGTTTTTTGTTTTTTTATTTGGTTAAAAAACAGAGCTAAACAGAGAAAATGCCAATACCCCAAGTCCTGATCAATAGGGAGGGTTGAGGACAAGGGCCAAGCTAATGAGTTGGGTTTAAGAAACAGTGACTTTGGTTTGGTCACCGTCCAGGCTGTCTGTGGCAGAATTCATGTAGAAGTAGGTTGTCTTTCAGTATGAGCATTCTTTCTCTTCCAGGGCTGCTTTGCTAGTGGAGAGGGTGGGTGTGTGTTTTGTTCAGTCTGACACTTGTGCTCACCCACACACCCCATTGACCCATATGTCCCAGTCATTTTCATATTCACAATATGCTCGTGCTATTACTGGACGAGTCTGCACCCAAAATAAAATTTGGCTTGACAGATTTTTTTTGGCTTTGTTGTTTCATATAATCAGAGATATGCTCACATGAGGTTTTGATTCAGAAGTGTACAAAAATTGAAATATAAATGAAGTGAGTTATTTAAAAATAAAATACAGTTTTAATAATTTAGAAGCACAGTAAAACAGTTTCAGTCTGTTTCCTGGCACTGCCCATTACAAAGACATGTTGGGCTTGCAATGTTAACGTTGTTCCCCTCTCGACAGATACAGCCAGACCTGTTGAGTTTCTCCTGCATGTTCTGTGTTTGTTTCAGATTTCCAGTACCTGCAGTATTTTGCTTTATTAAAAAAAAGTCATCAGTCATCAAATATTCTGATCTGAAAACAAAGCAATTGACTTTCCATACTTACTGTACCTGTCCTAAACCCAGCAGTATAAATATAGTATAAAGTTGTTCCATGAGCACCATGAGGATCTATAGTCCCCTCCTTTCTGACAAATGCTGGATTTAGTCACTTTCACACGGACTCTCTGACCTTTTTTTAAATAAAGGGAACTCTTAACACAAGTAACCAACATCCATTTGCCTCTAAATTTGTATAGACTTTTCATCACAAAATCAACCAACCCTTTTACTGTCACCCACCCCTTTTATTCTTACCCTCTACACAATTTTTCACACTTACCTAGCCACACACCTCTTTCACTCTGATGTAGGCGTGAGAGTTTAGGTGATTAATATCGGTGAGGAATAGCATAGGACAGGCATGAAGGCACTAACAGATTGCTTCTCCTTGCCCAGTCTAAAGCTTCAACTGTCTCAGGCTGTTGCTGCAACTGCCACACCTCATAACATGCCCTTCCCTTCCCCTCCACTCCAGTGGCCTGGCTTACATTCTAAACCGCTCCTCCACCCCCCCCACCACCACCAACGCTGCCGCCACCGCTTTGCGGCCGCCACAGGTAAACTGTCATTCGGCTTCCCCAGATCTTGGGCTGACTGACGCCACTCATGGTGTGCTGATTGCAGCATCTCAAGTCACAGACTGCTTCCCTACTGCAATTGTGCTCATTGGTTCACTATTGGTCTCTGATTGAAGGAGCAGTCCTAACAAAACCTTTCAGTTATGCTACCCAAGATTTTGAACAAAGGCTCAGTGGACCACATGGGACCGCTTGGCCACCTGTTATATAACAAATCTGTTCTATCCAAATCCAGCCAACGTGCAAGAAATTCTTATGGAATCTAAAGTAACAAAGGGCCATCTCCACAAGCAAACAGTTCAGTACTTTAGTTGCTCTTTTGAGGCTTAATTAATTACTACAAAGCAGTCCAATATTTGCAGCATAGTTGCGTTCACAGATTTACTTGTATAATGTTAAATAGAATAAGAGTTGATGGGATAGGAAATGGGACTTCGTTTGAACTCATAGATTGAGACTCTATCATTGAGACCAATGCTTGGTTTTGAAGGCTACGCATTTTTTTTCGAAAGTAAACAGTGTACCTCTATATCCACAATTGATAAAATTCAGTATTGTTTGCAGAGAAGAGGATGCAGACTTGCAGATACATTTATTAATTCTAACAGTATCAAGAGGAGGAGAAAATATGTTTCAAGGCAATGTATTTATTAATTTGTATTTCAGCACAAGAATAAAATAAAAATGTTCCTTTAGCATGGGATTAAGAAACAAATTAATGTATCTTGAAATATCCAATGAAAGCTTGACTTTAAAAGCTACATTAGTCTTCAGATGTTTATCTAAAATTTGAATATTAATACCTTTGAATTTTGCACCTATGTTGTGTTATTTATGGTCAGGTTTGGAGACAGTTGCATTTGCACTTGGTTTGATATATTTATAGGATCAAAGTTATATTTAAATAAAATTATGAATTAAAGCTTTTTAGAAAAAAACTGTCTACATTTGGAGGTATTGTTCCTGTCAATTTCCTGTACTGTGTTCTGTTTTTATCAGATCGAGCTTAGGCCAAGATGGAACATTAAATTTTCTCATCAGCAATTTTCTTTCAAAATTAGTGAGTATAATTCAGCATATTAAACATTGGTGGAAAGATGCCTTAAAAACCATTCAAGAAAAGTGATTAAATATCAGTAGTTGTAGACTTCAGATGAGTGAATAATTATTGATATTGTTATGTTTGACTTTATTTCTGTGCAAAAATGAGAGAAATGGTACAATATTAACTGCAGAGCATTATAAAATCCCTTGCTTGAATGGGTTGTTCTGAATGACCAGTGACATACCACTTTTGTGATTCATGTTTTATTTTTCCTTTATTGAAAGGAGTGACATTAATAGACTTATCAAATAACAGTGTCACTGCAACATACTTTCAGAATTTTTTTTGTGTCATGCACTTAAAGTACTCCGTCTTTTCTCCTTATTAGTTTTTGAGAGAGCCCCCCACACCTTCCTGCCCAAACCAGCTTTGATCCTAAATAACAAAGTAACATACTCCTTGATATGTACAATATTGCACTGGACACCAAGGAATGCACAAGAGCAGTTATAATTTGTTTTACCCCTCCAAAGCATGACTTGGTCCCTTCCCTTGTGATGTCTTTGTTGGCTATTTTACTAGACTGCTGGGCCAAAATCTAGAACTATAATCAGCCACTTGGTTGCCTAGGGTATTGCATCTGGTCTGGCTGTAAATCTAGCAAATTTACACTTGTTGACTTTCTGTTACTTGCACACCTGCAATAAAACTTATTTGTGCTAAATATATAACCACTTAAAATATTTTGGATCTGCTGAAATGCTGATCAGAATTCTTACTTAATTTGACTCAATATTTGGCCATTTAATGTACCAGACTATTGAAATTGAATTCTATTTGAGCTTGATTTTAGTTCAAGTGTGAGTCGACTGAGTTTAGTGCAAAAACAGCTTTTATCCTTTTATGGGGAGGATTTATATAATATGCAGAACACATTGAGATTGTGATACCACACTGTTATTTGTGGTACGCACTCCAGGATCTTATTTCAGTTTCTTCTTTACATTAATGACATACATATTTTGCATGGTTTTCTTCAGGACAAACCCCTTAATAGATTAATCAAATGAATGCAAAACTTATTGTAAGAGAGAGCTCCTTGAATAGTAAAGGTGTTCATTGCCTTTACTGAATGAGGTGTTAAATTAATGATGCACAGTATCTTTCAAAGCATTTCTCTGCCACCCATATTGATAGTTTTGTCACATGCGGTTAGTCTGCTTTTGGGTTTCCAAGATATAGAATTTTTTTACAAATTATGCATGTTCCGAAGAGAGATTTGAGATTAGCTGAGACACCAGGAAAATAACTAGAAAGACAATTATTCTTACCAATGCTATAAATAAATTTGGTTCTTTTTGATCAATTAATAAATGATGGAATTGATTTAAATATTATCAACTAATCTTGTGGAGGATCTCCCATATCCTGTTTAAGTGATGGTTTCAGTGCCTGTGTGTGGAGCATCAATCAGGAAGATGTTATCAAAGTAGTAGGAGGACTAGAATACTACATTTCAGACATCGGGATGACCTAATTCAGGTTTATATGATGATGAGGGACATAGATTATGTACAATAGGAAGTTTGTTTCAAATAGATAGGAAAGTGAGAACTATGGTTCAGAATTAAGTTATTGAACGAAGTGGCTCTTACTAGAAAATAGTGGACCTCTGGAACAGGCTGCGATTTTATTCAGAGGATTTTGACTCGCTGAATTATTTCAAACAAGAGTTGGAAATATTTCTGGATAGGGTGAACATCACCTCAAAAAGTAAGTATTTCAGTACACTCCCCATTCTATTATTACCTTTAAACCAGGGGATCAACCCTGGCTCAATGTAGAGTGCAAGAAGGCATGCCAGGAGCAGCACTAGACATACCAAAAAATGAAGTGTCAACCTGTTGAAGTTACAATACAGGACTACTTGCATGCTGAACAGCAGGAGCAACATAAATTCGACAGTTTTTTTTCCTAGTAACTTTTTGTTTGGATGCTTCATATTTCGAGAAATTGTTTTGTCTCCTTGTTTTGTCCATTTTGTAACGATGTTTGGACAGAGTTCAGATTTCTAGTTGTTACAAGATATATTTAAAATCTATTCACATTTCTTGTTGCATATTTCTGTAGACCAGTGTTAAAATTTGATCGCTGGACTCGAGATTGAAATCTTGATTAGTCGATCATAATTTTTATTGTTTTTATTTTAACAAGGTGGTCTTTGGCAGAAACACAAACACATAATGCTGCAAATGTAGTTTTAACAATAAAACAGAAGTTTATTACCTAAAAGAAACAAAAATTGCATTAGACTGAACCAAAATTTACACAGAACACCGGTTAAAAGATGATGAAACAGAGGGCAAATATACAATTCCTTTAATCTCAAGAACCGTTTTTAAAAGTACTTGAACACAGAATTCTCTTCTGTTTCACCTGCAAGGCTTAGCTTGATTGCTTCAGTTCTTGGTCTCAAGAATCTGATAACCTCTTCCTTAAGGCTTCATGCAATCAAGCTTAAATTTTCTCAACATTAAATAACCCTTTCACATTTTAATCCAAATACTTTAGGTTTAGAAATTTCGAATTGAAATTCTTATAGTGAGGTAACTTACTTGTTAAGTTCTAAGCTATTTCCTCACTTGAGAAACAGTTCTACGCTGCCGGCTTCATGGTGGACTTCTGCAAAACTGAATACGAAATGGTTTCTTCAAGTTATGGATTGCTCCCCTAAGCCAAAATAACAGTATGTCCAGTTCCTTCTATGTTAAGACTAATACATAACTGTTTATCGTGTTCACTTGTAAAATTCACCCAAAGAAAACAAAAGCTCTTGCTTTCCAGGAGCTCTTACTGTCAGTGCAAGGTGTAGAGCTGTATGAACACAGCAGGCCAAGCAGCATCAGAGGAGCAAGAAGGCTGACATTTTGGACCTAGACCCTTCTTCAGAAAAAGAAGGGTCTAGGCCCGAAATGTCAGCCTTCCTGCTCCTCT
>JAHRHZ010000041.1:23117687-23160880 GCA_024137785.1 Ginglymostoma cirratum
AGAGGAGCAGGAAGGCTGACATTTCGGGCCTAGACCCTTCTTTTTCTGAAGAAGGGTCTAGGTCCAAAATGTCAGCCTTCTTGCTCCTCTGATGCTGCTTGGCCTGCTGTGTTCATACAGCTCTACACCTTGCTATATCAGATTCTCCAGCATCTGCAGTTCCTACTAGCTCTTACTGTCATGTTTTGTTTTAAAAGAAATCACTTTGGCTCCAGATATCCTTGCAAATTAAGCATTACATTTCGTCATTCAGACAGAACAGACGCACATGCCACTTGTTCAAAATCCACAACCTAAAATCTAAAATTAGACATAGATCAGACACCTTACATCACATTTGACAGAGTGCTACTTTCCTTGTTGGTGATTGAATAGGTTTGCAGTAATTAGTAGTGCAGGCTGGATATTTTACCCATTTTTCCACAAAGGATCACCAAAACCAAATAAAGGGAATATTATCTCAGGAATATTAACTTTAGTGACAGTTTTGATGAAAGAGAAACAGACAGCCTGCTCAAAGTGGATGTCCACTAATATTTTGATTAGACAGTCAGCCAACGTTCTGAATGTTCAGTGCTTCTGAAGCTTGTCTTGTGATTTTAAATGCATGAATACAGAATGAACATAGGATTTAAAATTGGGAAATTATTGAGATGATGGTGCAGAACTTAGCTCGAATATTTTTGTTACCTGTGCTTGTCATTAGTTTGTGATAATTGAGAAGAGTTAATGAGTTGTTGAAGGGTGGAAAACGTAAGTAGTAAATAATGAGCAGCGTGGGATAGCAGAATTGAAGTGTAGAGTGAGGTGCTAAGAACTTATTCTGATACCTGGAAGAACAAAAAGCTTATGAATATGAAAACTGTTTTAGGGAAAGGATATTTAGCAAAAGATTGTGGATTACAGGATTTTTAAAAAAGCAATTCTGTGCGAAACTGACTTACTTAAAAAAAAAATCTAGGGAGTAGTTCTTTTGGGGGAGGTATAGGGAAAGGGCCTTCAGAACAAAAGACTATTTCCTTTTTTAAAAAAGTGAATAGGGAAAGCAAAGTACATTCGGCCTGGTTTGAAGGAGTCTGGTGGAAAGGAATTAATGGCTTCTGCGCAGAATGTTTGGACGAAGAACAGGAGAAGCAAAAGTAGAAAACAGCTAAGTGAAAAAACAGCGTAGAATGGGACTTGAATTAAAGTGATGTGTACAATGCAGAAAACTGAATATTTATATCTGCAGTAAGAGCAAATACATTTTCTACAGATTCTTTATTAACTGTTCATATTATGTATATTTTAGCTACCTGAATAGCTATTTGTGTATTGCTGAAAGTCGCATTTGTCAAAGCTTTTTATCTTACAGTCATTAGACAATGCAAGACTAAAAGCTCCAAAATGTTCTTTCAGCAGTGCTCAAGTCCTGTACCACAAATGACTGATCAATTATTTACATGTAATTTCACAAAATATTGGGAGCACCATATAGCCAGCACAAAAAGTACAAGAGTCAATGAATCAGTCAATTCCTGTAGCATGACCATCCATTTGCTTAATTTTCAGCCTACGGTTTTTGTGGGTGGACTTAATTATTTATATGTACGTTGGCTTCACATAGTTGAGGCTTCAGTTGATTTAATACACACTGAATTGAAAGGTGTGGGTGTGATCCATCACCAGCATAATTTGAACTTCAGAGTTTACATATCAGCTGGTACCTAGAACTGTGCCATTTGTTCAGCTTTCGATAGAAGAGGTTTGCCTGTTTCAATTTTCAAGCACTGATTAAATATTTCTGATCCAAAAAAGTGAAGTGGAGTAGAATTTGCAAAATTCCTGGTAGTTTGAACTTTTTGCCTTCTTCAGAGCAGATAACCATTCAGTTCATTGAAAATAAACTCACTTGGGAGACACATCTGGGAGGCATAACTTTGGAACTGTTAGGTTGCAAGTACTGCAATAGCTTGAGCATTGTCACGCAAGATGTTTGACCATGAAAGTATGCAAATAGATTTGAAACTGAATATCAGTTTAACATAGTAAATATTCTGAGTAATTACTTTCCTCAATTATTCACAAGAACATTAAAGACATGATATGTATATTCATTGTGTTTAATTTCAGTATCTATAAATGGTGATGATTAAAATGACGTTGGGTTAGGAGGTGAATGCTTGTAATGTTTAATTCCAAATAAATATAGAAGTTTGTCAGACATGACTCAAATTCCATCTCTCAGCAACTCACTATCTAGCATAGAAAACAACATGCCCTCTCCAAAATAGAACTACATATAGTAAGGATTCTGGATGTACAGGTCCATTGATCGCTGAAAGTGGCAATACAGCTGGATAAGGTGGTCAAAAAGGCATTATAGCAGGTCTGTCTTTATCAGCTAAGGCATCAAATATGGAATTTGGCAAGTTATATTACAGCTGTACAAAACTTTAGTTCGGCCGCATTTGGAAAATTGCGTGTAGTTCTGGTTGCTATACTACCAGAAGGATGTGGATGCTATGGAGAGGGTGCACAGAAGGTTTACTAGGATGTTGCCTGGTTTTAGTTATGGGGAGAGGTTGGATAAACTCGGATTGTTTTCACTGGAAGGATAGAGGCTGAGAGGCTACCTGATAGGGGTGTGCAAAATTGAGAGGCAGATGCTTTTTCCCGGGTTGGAAAGGTCACCTACGAGATGGCACAGGTTCAAGGTGAGAGGGGGTAAGTTTAGGGGAAAAGTGCGGGGAAAAAGCTTTCACACAGAGGCTGGTAGATGCCTGAAACATACCGCCAGTGAAGGTGGTGGAAGCAAACAAATTAGCAATGCTTAAGGCGAATCTTGACAGACTCATTAAAGTGAGCCGAACGAAGTGATAGATATCAGGCATGGGCAGTAATTAATGGTCCTCAGTAAGGATTAGGAATCAGCGCAGGCTTGGTAGGCTGAAGGTCCTGTTCCTATGCTATATTGTATTGTATAATCTAGGATTTCAGTGTAATAATGAGGAAATATTTTTACACAGAGTGATTAGAATCAGAGGCTTAAATGATTGGACCTGAGTGTGGTAAATACAGATTCAGTTGTGGCTTTCAAAAAGGAACTGGATAAGTATCTGAAGGAAAACTGCGACGTTGCGAGGAAAGGAACAGGCAGTTCAATTAACTGATGTGCTCTTTCAGAGAGGTGGCAGACATGATTGCCAAATGGCATCCTGTTGAACAATCATTCTCTAATTATCATTTTCAGTTCTTAATTTCACATTTTTGTGCTAAACAATTGGCTGCAAAAAAAAATTCTTAAAAAATCAGTTTAAACTTGCGTGTTGTTGGAGAATTCAGGACCCTTCAATAATTGTTCGGTTCATAATTTACATTTTCAAGGGGTGTATTGGCCTGATGCCTTAACACGGGCTCTTCAGGTTTAACAGTAATGGCCTAATCTTTCCCACTGCTCTACTGGAATGCATTGTTGTCCTTTAATCCCAAATTAGCACAATCACGTTTCACACCTCATGTTCTAAAGGGATGCTAAATGTGCTATAAACTTCCTGTCGTTTGAGTACTTGCATATGAATGATAGTTTACATAATAACTGTTTAATCTGTTGTTTTCAAAGGATTTGCATGATGATTTTGCCTAACCAGACCTCAAAAGGATTATTATTTTAGACAGGGTAAAACCAGTATGTTTTGTTCAGAGATAACACAGTGTCGAGCTGGAGGAACACAGCAAGTCAGGCAGCATCAGAGGAGCAAAAAAGTTGACATTTCAGATTGGACCCTTCTTCCAAAATGGGGAGGGGCAAGAGAGCTCCGAAATAAATAGAAACAAGGGGTGGGACTGGGGAAGGTAGGTGGGATGGTGATAGGTGAGTACAGGTAGGGAGTGGTGGGGATTGGTCACTGGGATGGGTGGGGTGGATAGCTGCGAGAGAAGATGTACAGGTTGTGTTAGGTCAAGGAGGCAGGAATGAGGCCGGGATTAGGAAAACTTTAAAACTGGTGAATTCCATATTTAGGCCATCGGGCTGTAGGCTCCCGAAGTGCAATTTGAGGTGTTGCTCCTTCAGTTTGCGTGTGGTGTCATTGTGACACTGGAGGAGGCCCAGGATGGACATGTCACCCAGGGAGTGTAAGGTGGAGTTAAAATGGTTGGCGACCAATGACGTGTCGTCATTCGTCACGTACAGAGTGCAGATGCTTTATGAAATGGTCTCTGAGTCTACACTTGGTCTCGCTGACGTAGCCTCCTCTACATCGGGAGCAGGATACAGTAGACCAAGTTGACAGATGCACAGGTGAACCCCTGTCTGATATGAAAGGTTTGTTTGGGCCCTGAAAGGAGGTGAGGGGGAAGGTGTAGGGGCAGGTATAGCACTTCCTCAGATGCAAGGAAAGGTGCCGGGTGTGGTAGGGTCAGTTGGGAGTGTGGAGTGGATGAGGGAGTCGTGGAGAAAGCGGTCCCTGCAGAAGGCAAATAGGGGTGGGGAGGGCAACGTCTCTTTGGTTGTGGTCAGATTGTAGGTAGCAGAAGTGGTGTAGTTTGGTACAATTGATGCGGAGGTTGGTGGGGTGATATGTGAGAACTAGGGGGATTCTGTCTTTATTTTTGTTGGGGGAGGGGATGTGAGGGCAGAAGTGCAGGAAATGTAAGAGATGTAGTTGAGGACATTTTCAATCACCGGAGGGGGGAAGTTACAGTCCATGAAATAGGACACATCGGGGATGTTTGGGAGTGTAATGCCCCGTCATGGGAGCAGACATGGTGAAGGAATTGGGAGTAGGGGAGTTGGGTGGGTGAGAGGAGGTGCAGTCCAGGTTGCTGTGGGAGTTGGGCGTGAAATAGATGTCAGTTTCGAGGTGGTCACCAGAGATGGAGACAGAGAGGTCCAGGAAGGAGAGTGAGGTATCAAAGATGGTCGCGGTGAATTTGAGATTGGGTGAAAGGTGTTAGTAAAGTTGATGAACTGTTCAAGCTCCTCGTGGGAGTACGAGGCAGTGTCGATATAGTCATCAATGTAGCAGAGGAGGTGGTGGGGGATCATGCCAGTGTAACAACAGAAAAGGGACTGTTCCACGTATCCTACGAAGAGGCAGGCATAGCTTGCGCCCATTCGGGTTCCTGTGACCACCCCCTTAGTCTGTAGGAAGTGGGAGGAGTTAAAGGAGAAGTTGTTCAGGGTAAGGACAAGTTCTGTTAAGTGTATGAGTGTGTCGGTGGAGGGGGACTGGTTGGGCCTGTGGGAGAAGAGGAAGTGGAGTCAATGTAAGCGGAGATGAGTTCGGTGGGGCAGGAGTAGCTAGAGACAGTGGGTCGACTGAGGAGTTCGGGTTTGTGGATTTTGGGAAGGAGATAGAAACCGGTGGTGCGGAGTTGGGAACGATGAGTTTGGAGGCTGTGGGTGGGAGGTCACCCAATGCTGAGGACACTGGTTCCCACATTGCACCCACCGCTGATGTCAGTTCCACCGCCGCCAACACTGCTGATGCCAACGACATCACTGATGTCACTTCCGCTCCTGAGACAGTCTCCAGCTCTACAACCAACTCTACACCTATCCCCAGCCATAAAACCTGCTGGATCTTCACCATTCCCCCAGACTTCCCTGTCACTGAGGGTTAATGGTCAGTCCTCAGCAAAGGACTCCCCTTCATTCCCCTCCGCCTACACATCAATGAATTCTGTTCACGCCTGGATGTCAAACTCTCTTCCGCTGCTTCTGCCTCTGTCTATTTCTTTAACTGGGACCCTAACCCCCACCCTCTACAGACCCCTTCACCCACCTGCAACAAACCCCATCCTACTGGGGACGCCACCCCACAGCCTCCGAGTCTCCCTCAACCTCTTCATTTCCAACTGCCATCTTGACACTGATCGCCTCAATTTCTCCACCCCTCTCACTCACTCCAACCTCTTCCCATGGAACCCACAGCCCTCCGTTCCCTCCGCTCCAACCCTAACCTCACCGTCAAATCCACAGATAAGCGGGGCATGGTAGTGGTATGGTGCGTTGACCGTTACATAGCCGAGGCCCAGCGCCAACTCTCTGATACCTCCTAATACCCTCTCGTTTATGACCTCACACCTGACCACCAAACCAACGTCTCTCAGACCATTCTTAACCTCATTACCTCAGGTGACATCTCCCCCCACACATCCTCCAACCTCATCGTACCCCAACCCTGCACCACCCATTTCTATCTCCTTCCCAAATCCACAAACCTGACTCCCCCGGCTGACCCATTGTCTCTGCCTGCTCCTGCCCCACTGAACTCATCTCCGCTTACCTTGACTCTGTCTTTACCCCCTGTTCCAGGAACTCCCCACCCACGTCTGGTACACCATCCATGTCCTCTACCTCCTCCGAGATTTCCAATTCCCTGGACCCCAATACCTCATCTTAACTATGGACATCCAATCCATGTACACTTGTATTCCCCACACAGATGGCCTAAAATCCGTCCACTTCTTCCTGTCCTGCAGGCCCAACCAGTCCCCCTCTTCCGACACCCTCATCAGCTTAACAGAACTTGTCCTTACCCTGAACAACTTCTCCTTTAACTTCTCCCACTTTCTACAGACTAAGGAGATGGCCATGAGCACCCGATTGGGCCCAAGCTATGCCTACCTTTTTGTAGGATACGTGGAACAGTCCCTTTTCTGCTGTTACATTGGCATTATACCTCACCTGTTCCTCCGCTGCATTGATGACTGTGTTGGTGCTGTCTCGTGCTCCCACGAGGAGCTTGAACAGTTCATCAGCTATACTGCCACCTTTCACCCCAACTTCAAATTCACCTCGACCATCTCCAATACCTTCCTGGACCTCTCTGTCTCCAACTCTGGTGACCGCCTCAAAACCGATGTCTAATTCAAGCCCACCGACTCCCACAGCTACATGGACTACACCTCCTCTCACCCACCCTCCTGCAAGAATGCAATCCCCTACTCCCAATTCCTCCACCTCTGCCGTGTCTGCTGCCAGGCTGGGGCGTTCCATTTCTGAACATCCCAGATGTCCTCCCATTTCAAGGATCAAAACTTTCCCTCTCCAGTGATCGAAAATGCCCTCAACTATATTTCTTGCAATTCCTCCACTTCTGCCCTCACACCCCCTCCCCCAACAAAAATAAGGACAGAATCCCCCTAGTCCTCGCATATCACCCCTCCAACTTCCACATCTCGTGTATCATTCTTCACCACTTCCGCCACCTACAATCTGACTCCACAACCAAAGAGGTTCTTCCCTCCCCACCCCTATCTGCCTTTCATTGGGACCATGCTCTCCATGACTCCCTCATCCACTCTACACTCCCCACTAACTCCACCAACACCGGCACCTTTCCCTGCAACCGCAGGAAGTGCTACACCTGCCCCTACACCTTCCCCCTCACATCCATTCAAGGCCCAAAACAAACGTTTAATATCAGACAGGGGTGCACCTGTACATCTGTCAATTTGGGCTACTGTATCAGCTGCTCCTGATGTGGCCTCTTCTATATCGGTGAGACCAAGTATAGACTCAGAGAATGTTTCGTAGAGCATCTGCGCCCTGTATGTGACAAACAACAACACTTCTGGTTGCCAACCATTTTAACTCCCTCTCACACTCCCTGGGTGACATGTACATCCTGGGCTTCCTCCAGTGCCACGATGACAGCTCCTGCAAACTGGAGGAACAACACCACCTGTTCCACCTCAGGAGCCTACAGCCTGATGGCCCAAACATGGAATTCACCAGATTTAAAATCTCCCCACCCCTGGACTCGTCCCATGTCCAACCCTCCCTCTCATCCCCGCCTCCTTGACCTGACACAACCTGTTTGTGTTTTCTCCCACCGGTCTGCCCCACCCGTCTCATTGACCATTCCACACCACTGCCTACCAGCACTCACCTGTTGCCATCCCACCACCCATCCCCACCTTCCCCTGCCCCACCCCTCCTCTCTATTTATTTCCCAGCTCCATTCCCCTCCCCATTTTGGAAGAAGGGTCCTGATCCGAAATGTCAACGTTCCTGCTCCTCTGATGCTACCTGGTCTGCTGTGCTTCTTCACCTCCACATTGTTGTCTTTGTCTCTAGCATCTGCAGTTCTTGCTATCTCTGAATATTTTGTTTAGTGTAGTTTTGGACTATTTTTGTACTTCATCTCTGGGGTAATTGGCTTTAATCTGCCAAGTTGTAAACCGAAATATTGTTTACATTTATTACTCTTTACCAATACATTCTAATGGTGAATAATCTGAATAGCAATTTTGTGGTAGAATATCCTCGGAGCATACTGAACACTGAGAGTTCCAAATTTGACTGCTAATTGTTTTCACTTAGTCATGCGGAAGTCGCATTACATGTTGTTTTGTCAGATTGCCAGCCAGAATTTCAGTTAACAATTTATCTACAACACAACAAATATAAATGAAAGCCAGTTTTTTTTTTGGACTGCAATTTTACAGAAGGCATCACTCTTAGTTAATTATTTTGCAGACCAAATAAAGATCAATTCATTTGATTAAACATGCAGCTCAGCTGAATGTTGTGTAAGGCATGGGTAAAGTGTTTACCGTGCAGTTTAGTCTGACACAGATAGTTTTGCATGTGGCTGTTTCGGCCATTTCACAGGATGAACTGCATGAATAATTTACCCACCTGATACCAATGACTCTATACTTCGAAGCTCCTGAGTCAATTTTAATTACAATTTGGATATGTCTTCGAATACAGCTGTTTTTGACTACAATATATTATTGTTCATAGACCGCTTTGTAATTGTGCTAGTTTCACGTACTAATTTAGATTAAGTACTAAGTGTGGTTTGCACAACTAACTATTCATGGCACCAAATGGAGCAGAAAATATTAAGGGGTGACCTCATTGAAGTGTTCAAAATTATAAACAATCTTAACAGGGTAGAGAAGAACATTCTGATTCCACTAATTGGTATGTCCGTAACGAGGGGTCATAATTTTAAGGTTGTCGGCAAAAGCTAAGAGTGAGATGAGGACAAATTTCTTTACTCACCGTTGTTAGGATTTGGAGTGCATCACCTGAAAAGTTGTAGAGGAGGATTCCATACGAGGTTTCATTAGAGAGCTGGATATATATTTAGAGGGCTGTGGAGATAGGGCTGGAGAATGGGACTAGCTTTGTAGCTCTTTCGGGAGCCATTACAGACATGGTAGGTCAATGGCCTTCTTCTGTATTGTAAAACTAAATTCTATGACAAGTAATTTAACATGAAATGTAGCAGTTATGAAGAGTGAAAGAGTTTAATTTAACCATTTTGGCTAGAATGATTTGAGTTTTGAGTGAGTAGAAAGGAAAATGAATGGTCCAAATACACAATTTATGATTAAATTGCTTAAGTAAGTTCAATTTTTAAAATACTTGTTTATAAACAGCTCTATCTAAATTTACATGAAATTAGTTGACTTGTTGTAAACCATATTTAAAATTAATGTCACTGCCTCATGGAATGGGGAAGTGGTGTAACAGCGTACTCAGCATAGGCGATAGGTTTCTATCCATAATTCTCTGCTCAACATTTTGAACAGGCTTTTCTATATAGGGAAGGACAGCGAATAACTGGAGAGAGGGGGAGGCAGTGATAGAAGGTGGACAGTGGATCAGATAGGTGGAGAGAAGATGGATGAAGCTAGTAAAGGTGAATGTAGGTAGGGAGTTGGGATGAAGGTTAATCAGTGAGTAGGGAGGGTCGGGTAGAGGGTCAGGAGGGACGGAAAATGAACAGGTCAAGGAGGCGGGGATGAAGCTAGTAGAGGTGGGCGTAGGTATGACGTAGGAGTCGGGGTTGGTCAGTGAGGTGAGAGGAGCGGATACGTAAGAGAGAAGATGGACAGGTCAAGGAGGCGGGGACGAGAGGGAGGGCTGGTCCTTGGGATGAGGGATGCGGGTAGGGATATTTTGAAGCTTGTAAAGTCCACATTGAGACCATTGGGTTGTAGGCTCCCAAGGAGGAATATGCGCTGCTGTTCCTCCAGTTTTCGGGTGGCATCGTTGTGACACTGGAGGAGGCCCACGATGGACATGTCGTCCAGGGTGTGTGAGGGGGAGTTGAAGTGGTTCGCGACTGGGAAGTGTTATCGTTTGTCACGAACCGAGCGTAGGTGCTCCACAAAGCGGTCTCCGAGCCTCAGCTTGGTCTCCCCGATGTAGAGGAGGCCACTTCTGGAACAGCGGACACAATAGACCACATTAGCGGATGTGCAGGTGAACATCTGTTTAATGTGGAAGGTTTTCTTGGGGCCTGGGATGGAGGTGAGGGGCAAGGTGTAGGGGCAGGTGTAGCACATTCTGCGGTTGCAGGAGGTGGTGAGGCTAGTGGGGAGTGTGGAGCGGACAAGGGAGTCACAGAGAGAGCGGTCCCTCCGGAAGGCAGATAAGGGTGGGGAGAGAAATATATCCTTGGTAGTGGGGTCAGATTGTAGGTGGTGGAAGTGGCGGAGAATGATGCGTTGAATCTGGAGGGTAATGGGGTGATTTGTGAGGACAAGGGGAGTTCTGTCTTTGTTTTTATTGTGGGGAGGGGGTGTGAGGGCTGAGGTGAAGGAAACGTAATAGATGTGGTCGAGGGCATTTTCGACCATTGTGGGGGGGAAATTGCGGTCCTTGAAAAACGAGGACATTTCGGATGTCTGGGAGCGGACTGCCTCATCTTGGGAGCCGCGGAGGTGGAGGAATTGGCAATAGGGGATCGCATTCTTGCAGGAAGGTGGGTGAGGGGAGGTGTAGTCTAGGTAGCTGTGGGAGTCAGGCCTGAAATAGATATCAATTTTCAGATGGTTACCAGAAATGGAGACAGAGAGGTCCAGGAATGAGAGAGTGGTATCAGAGATGGACCAGGTGAACTTAAGGTTGGGGTGGAAGGTGTTAGTAAAGTGGATGAACTGTTCGAGCTCCTCATGGGAGCATGAGGCGGCACTGATACAGTCATCGATGTTACGGAGGAAGAGGTGGGAGATAGTGCCAATGTAGCTGTGGAAGATGGACTGTTCCACATATCCTACAAAGAGGCCGGCATAGCTTGGTCCCATGTGGGTGCCCATGGCCACCCCTTTCGTCTGTAGGAAGTGGGAGGAGTTTAAGGAGAAGCTGTTAAGGTTAAGGACGAGTTCGGTTAGGGGTTTCAGTTTGATAAAGGTGTTGGTGGAGGGGGACCGGTCAGTCCTGTGGGAGAGGGAGAAGTGGAGCGCTTTTAGACCATCTACATGAGGAATGCAAGCATACAGGGATTCGACGTCCATAGTGAAGATGAGGTGTTGAGGGCCAGGAAATCAGAAGTTTTGGAGGAGGTGGAGGGCGTGGGTGGTGTCCTGGACGTAGCTGGGGAGTTCCTAGACCCGGGGGGAGAAAATGGAGTCGAGATAAGTGGAGATAAGTTCAGTGGGGCAGGAGCTGGCAGAGACAACGTATTGACTGGGGCAGTTGGGTTTATGGACTTTGGGAACGAGATAGAAACGGGCGGTGCGGGGTTGGGGAACAATGAGTTTGGGGGCTGTGGGTGCCATTGTATTTGTGACAACTTAAGTGACTGGACATAAATCAGTTATTGGTTGTGAAATGGTTTTGCGGATGTGAACAAAAATATGTATATATATGTTTATATACACCTTCCTCAAAATATATTTATATATCAATGAAGATATAATGTAATGGGATATCCAACAAAGTAATTATGAGTATAGTGAGGATGTAATTTTACATTTTCCACCACGATGTCACAGGTACTTTTCAGTGGAAATTCACCCAAACATTGCTGTAGCAGATGTCTGTCTGCCTAAAATCTGCTTATGTGAGTCATTTCCATGGTAAAATTGCATTCTCAATGCATACTGCACTTTGTAGCACCTGGAAATGGACTAGGAAAACCAGTGACAAATTATTGGTGTCACGCACATGTACTCTGCAAATCAGCAACAGGAACACCTCTGATTTGATTTTGATTTTGATTTTGAAGTGATTTGATTTATTTATTGTCATGTGTATTCATTACAAATACAGTGAAAGTTGTTGTTTAGTGTCACCACTGTCTGGTCCCACCTGTGCCCTTTAGGAAAGGAAACTGCCATCCTTACCTGGTCTGGCCTACATGTGACTCCAGACCCACAGCAATGTGGTTGACTCTAAACTGCACTCTGGGCAATTAGGGATGGGCAATAAATGCTGTCTGGTCAGTGATGCCCTCATCCTGTGAATGAATTAAAAAAACCTTAAAACACACAAAGTAATTCAAAACACAGAATACAACGCCAAAAAAAAACAATAAAGTTCTAATGCCATCATAGTTCTTCTGGTTGGAAGATTCATCCAAATTGTAGCTTGGTGGCAAAAGTGAAATAAAATTTGGCATTTCCCTGCCTCTGCCCATATCAGGTAATCTATTGCAGTTGCAGACAATAGATCTTGAGCTTGTTGAGGAACCTTGTGCCCATATAAAGAGGGCAGAAACCAAGCATCATGTGTCCTTTTTCCACAGTTCTTGTCCTTATTTTGTTTTTATTTAACCTGTTTTTCCCCTAATCAACCTGTTGCGACAGGTTATTACCCACCTCCGGAGTAGGTAGAATTTGAACCAAGGCCATTTGGCCCAGGGGTAGGGAAACTATCACTGCACCACAAGAGTAAACATTCCTAAGGTGCTAGGAATATCAACTATTTAGTTTTAAGTATTATTATAAATTGGCAGAATTATAATTATTTCTTTGGAGCAAAATTAATATGATAAATATAAAAACCAAATAATATTAAAAATGAGGGACCAAAATTAGTTGTTAATTTTCATATTGTTAGAATGAATAACAGTAGGGAATAAAAAATAGGCATGAATTTAACTTAGTGGAAGATTTTTGATTCAAATCATGGCCTGTTCACCTCATGTTGTGCCTGAGAAGTTTATTGTTTAACAATTCTCGAAATAATTCTCAAAACATCAAAGCTGGATCTGTAGGACCACAAATACCTTTGTTTCTTTCTGTTCTTGTTGCATGATCTTTGTGTTTGTGTTTGTGTTTGTTTCTATTTATAACTTAGGTATCACTGAACATATTTTATGCATTATAAGCATGGGGCTGGATGAACACAGCAGGTCAAGCAGCATCATAGGAGCAGGTCTCTGATACATATTTTATGCATTACTGTCAGGGCAACTACTGACTTCTACAGTAAATTTTCTAATAATAAGCAAAGCTTGGATACACCTAAACCCACATTAACATGTTTAATTCAGTGATGATTATGATCGAAAATTTCTCTATCTGGTGTAATTTTTGATGCCATAGATTGCAAGATGTATCTGAGCAAAACACACAAAACATTTTAAATTTTATTATTATTTTGAATTAATGTTGGACAATGCAACTCTAAAATGGCTGCTGAGATATGTGAGAAAGCCATTCAAGAAGTTTGTACAGTGAAGTACCAATCTGTTACAATTTCAGAATGCTTTGTGTTTAAAATTTTATTTTTGTAGTTAAGAAAACATTTATTATTTAGAGAGTAAATTTAGCTTTTGGCTTTTTAACTAAATAAGCCCACTTACTGCTAGATGAAAATTGTACAACATCAATTTATTCAATATTTAATTTTATTTCCAGTTTATTTTGTTCTATGCCCTTCTCCTTTTAAAGTTCCCCAAATGGTGACTGAGACAATTTGGCTTTCCCCTTCGAAAGTACTTAAGGCCAGGCCAGAGGAAGTGAAAGTGAGAGGGACATGGTAACTCACGCTACGAATTTCCCTTGTGAGATCAAGCCTGAGAGAGACTACATTCTGCAGGTGTAATTTTAACTTTAAACATCAATGTAATGTGGGAATAACAAATTAGCACCTGTTTCATATCTCTCAATTTTCATTTTCTTTGACTTCAATCAAATTGAAAATGGGAAGGGAGATTTAAATTTTCATACCGCCATTCACAACCTTAGAGTATTCCAAAATGTTCACATCACTGAAGTGTTTTGAAGTGTATGAAAATTGTCTAACTAATTTTCAAGATCCCACAAACCTGGTGAGAAAAGTATTGAGTTGGTGAGGAGTAAATAATTAGCCAGAACACAAGAACAACTCTCTGTTTCTCTGCAGAATACTATGATTTTTTGAAGTCCCCTTGAGAAGGCTGGCTCTCAGTTAAATGTTTTATTCAAAGTACTTCTCTGATATTCCAGTCTGCTCTCACATTGCAGTGAAGTCTTTACCCAGACCGCATGCTCAAAAATCTCAGGTGAGATTTGAACTCATGACTGACTGCTTCATTGATGAGATAATGTGGAGGTGCCAGTGTTGAACTGTGGTGGGCAAAGTCAGAAGTCACACAACACAAGATAGTCCAACAGGTTTATTCGAAATCACAAGCTTTCATAGCACTGCTCCTTCGTCAGGTAATACTTCATCTGACGAAGGATCTGCCCTCTCGTGGTTTCAGATAAACCTGTTGGACTATAACCTGGTGTTTTGTGACTTCTGACTTCACAGATGAGAGTGGTATTACTGAAATGAGTGTGTGTGTGTGTTTGTGTATGTTCTGAATCTCGTGGGATTTGCCACAGCCATGGTTGGGATCCCCTTACTTTTACTGATTCACTGTAACAGATTAACTGCCCTATAGCTACAACCCAACGTGACAAGCTGCCAGTTAAAATTATAAACCCTGTCAAGAAGTAGTGGAAGTGAGCAGTTCCTTGTTTATTTCATTACCTTGTTCTCCCTTTCAAATTTTTCAATACCGTTTTGTCTTTTAGGCATCTATTTTCTAATTGCTATTTTGAGGTTTAGCTATACAGTAAATATATAAAAGCATAATAAGTAGGAGCACTCATTCAGCCCTTTAAGCTTGTAATACCATTCAACTGAATGTTAATGAGTCATTCAAAGCATGCTAAGAGTGCAAAAAAGATATGCTTGGGGAGTGCCGACCTGCCTGAAGGTTTCCTAGAACTTGAATGCATATCTTTAATTTTAGGAATTGAATTTTGACCTCAATCCAATTCCACTCCTCCTCCTGCCTTTCTAAGCATTCTAGTTGACCCCAGAAAATTCTGGACAAATTTTTTTTTAAGCTCACTTCATTTGACATTTTAAGACATTGCAATTATTTGTGTATTTGAGGAGTTGGAAAAATATTTTTTCGTGTTTGTTATCTAAATTAGCAACAATCAGTTTAAAACTGGTGAACATTGCTCAATGATGATTTTTATGTTGTTGTTCAGACAAATGTTAGCTGTTACTTTCAGTGCAATTTTCTCCTCTATCTTACAAATTCACATTTATTTCATTGACCAGAGAGTGGTGTATGAATCATGATTCCCACCTTGGCTTTCTTTAGCTCTGTGTTTCTGCAGAATGTTGATGTCGTTTTCTAGCTGGGTGAGAACGTGTTTAAACATTTTTCAAGAGGTGTCAAGATCCAACTCATAGCCCAGCTGAGATCTGACAGTACTTGTCAAAGTTTAATTTTCATTTTCCCATACAATTCTATTAAATATTAAACATCTCTTTATTCTTAATACTTGACACTAAGTTTCTCAATCCAGATATTTGTTTCTTGTCCTTAAGAAAAGAGAAAATCCTTCTAGAATAAAAGGGAAAATCGAGAAATGAAGCTAAGGCTTGGTAATAGACATGATTTGTGCCACATACTAGTTAATGCTTTTAATATTTGTTTTTTGAATTTTGCTTGGCAAACATTAAGACAGTATGGCCTTTAAATCAGTACTATTTCCGACAAAATTAATTGAAGACCCTATCGAGTAATTGATCTTTGTTAAGTGATAGTAAGTTTCATCATCTCCATTTCCTCCTTAATTTATCCCTCTTTTCTTAACGTAGTGACTAACCTGGACTGGCTGGTGGGTGAAATCAAAGTCTTGGAAGGCTTAGCCTGGAATGTTGGAAGTGTCTCGTGAACATGATATTAGAGGATAGGCCCAAGATTTAACAATCTTGTGAGAAGAAGGCAGCATTTTGTAAATATTCATTCACAGTGTGTGGCGTCACTGGCTAGGCCAGCATTTATTGGTCATCCCTGATTATGCAATGAGCAGTTAAGAGTCAAACCACATTGTTGTGTGTCTGGAGTTGCACATAGGCAGACCAGGTAAGGATAGCAGATTTCCTTCCGTGAAGGATATTAATGAACCAGATGGATTTTTCCTGACAGTCAACACCAATTTCATGTCTTCTGATCTTAATTCCAGATTTTTAATTGAATTCAAATTCCACCATCTGGCATGCTGAGATTTGAACCCACGTCCCAGATCATTACTGGAGTACTGGATTAATAAGCTAGCAATAATAGTACTAGGCTGTTGCCTGCCCTAGTAGGTGCAGATCAGTTGCCTGGGACTGATAGTGCTAACATCAGCCCTTTTATTATGGTGAAATAAAAGCATTCAGTGCTGGAAATTTGGAATTAAAAAAAGAAAATTCTTAAAACTTGGTTGATTAATTAACATTTAAGATGCAAGTCAGAACTTAATTTTCAAATGTTACATGTTCATTAGCCTGTTGTTTCTGATTTTAACTCTGAATCTTTGTGATGCCATTAATCTTGCTTTTTTTTGTTGCCAATTTTGACAAATGTTGCTGGTAGTGGAAGTAAATTTGGGAAAATATTTTTTGCCTTGTTTAAAGTGAAGGTATCATTGTCTTGTTTGTCATTTTGCCCAGAAGTTACAAACCCACACCAGGTCATTTGGTGTACAGATTGATGCCTGACATTAACTTTTTGTCACTTTGCTTTAGTGTTAATGTTCCCACCTCTGGTTCAGCATGGCACAGTTCAGTCTTCGTTTCAGAGATTTGAACATACAATCTAGTGTGGCATTTGAGTACATTACTGAGTAAGTGTTGCTGTTCCAGTTATATTGCCTTATGGAAATATTTTCTAATCACTCTGTTCAGAGATATCATTACATACTTTTGGAGCAGGCTGGATTCAACTTGGGCGTTAAATTTAGATGAAACACGGTGATGGTGGTTGGTTCTCTGCTGGTGGCAGAGGCAGGGGAAGCCATTGCCAATAGAAGGCTCCATTCAGGGGAAAGGTGTCTACAGGAGGACTATCAGGTTTCACTGGGCTACCTCCCATATGGTGGTGGGCCATCCTGATGCAGGCAAAATGTTTGCAAAGACAAGCAGTGGCCCTTATTTGACTAATGTTGCCCAGTTAGCCTCCCAGCAGGTGGCCAATCTGTGAACTTGCATAATGCTGACAATGTGACATGACAATGAAAATATTTCAGGCATCTGTCTGCTTTTGTCATTTTGTTAGCCTTTGTGCTTTCCAATGTGTTACCATTAGGTTGGAAAAATCCAGCCTACAAATACAGTCTTTGTCTTTATCTCTCTTGGATCGCTTACTGAGGCAATTCCTATTAACAAATTTTCTGCAGTTACAAGATTGATATTGTGAACGTGAGTCTGTGAACTAGTGCAATCTGTTCTGAAGCTTTGTATGCTATAAAGTGCAATTCTATATTCTCAGTTTGCAGTATATCACAGTCATGTGAATAGCAGAACCAGAGGATCGATTAAAACAAAACTGATGATTGGCACTGCACTCAGTATGAACTATGCTTCTGAAGCTAAGACAACAATTATTTTGAAAGCCCAATGCCAAGGATTGTTTTAGTAATTTTTTTTTGTTTAGTTGCTGTCATGCATAAAATGATACTTCTGTTGATTAGGACATTTCTAACTTTTGCATCATATTTCCCAATAAATATGTTCTGGATTCTGTTTTGTTCGTCATTTCTAGAAAGGTTTTGGACGAGAATATAGAACGCCTGGTTAATAAGTTTGTGGATGACACCAAAATTGGTGGCATAGTAGGTGGTGAAGAAGGTTTTCTGAAATTACAAAGGGATCTTGATCAAATGGGTCAATGTGCTGAAGAAGGCAGGTGGAATTCTGTCTGCATAAATGTGAGGTATTGCATTTTGGTACAACAAACAACGGCAGGACTTAATGGTGGGGTCTTGGGTAGTGTTGTAGAACAGAGGGTCCTAGGGATTCAGATACACAGTTCTTCGAAGTTTGCATCACATCATGGTTAGAAAGGCCTTTAGCACACATGCCTTCACTGCTCAGTCCTTTGAGTATAGGAATTGGGAAATCATGTTGAGATTGTACAGGACATTGGTGAGGCCTCTTCTGGAATACTGTATCTAGTTCTGGTTGCCCAGCTATAGGAAGGATATTACAAACTAGAGAGAGTTCAGAAGAGATTTACCAGGATGTTGGGAATGGTAAGTCTGAGTAATAATGAAACCATAGGAAATTGAGAGGTGACCTTAGAGGTTTATAAAATCCTAAGGGGCATAGATACTGAAAAGACACCTATGATTAACCCTAGGGTGGGGGATTTCAAGAGTAGGGGACATAGTTTTAAGATGAGAGGAGAGAGATTTTAAAAAAGGACATGAGGGGCCAATTTTTTAGAGGCTGTGTAATGCATGGATAGGAAAGGTTTGGAGGGATATGGGCCAGGAGCAGGCAGGTGTGTCTTGTCTAGTTTTGGGTTATGCTTGGCATAGACTAGTTGGACTGAAGGGCCTGTTTCCATGCTGTATGACTGTATGACTCTGTGACAACGTATAATAGATTGCCAGAGCTTATTACTAGGAAGCTTAAAACACTTACATGACAAATTGTTACACAGCAGATCCCGTTAATTTTATGCAATCATTTCCAATATTCTAAACCTCCTACAGCATGAAGAAAATCAGTTTTAAGCCATGAGTGCCCAAAATACAGATTTTTATTTCCTGAATGATGTTATTGTTTTGGCTGTGTTAGTTTTGTCAAGTTTCATAGAGGATTTCGCTCCATGATCTCTCTGGCCGTACTTCACCAAACTCTCCTCAATAACTACATACCCCATCTGTATGGCACCCCTCTCGCACAAGTCTCATGCCACCATGCCATGCTGCCACCTGCTACACTCAAAACAATCCGCCACTGCCTGGATATCCTGGTATCCCTGGTACCATCCCTAAAAATAAAAGAAACATTGCGCATGGACAAGCATTGTCATTCTGGAGCTGCCTGGAAGATTCCATGCATTTGATACCCACATACCAGAGAAGGACGAATTGGCGCTTTGCTTTATGGATAGGGATTTGGAAGTTCTGGTGGACAGGATGTTGCGGAGATGGATTGTCCTTCCCCCCCCCCGGGACCAGCAGAGAAGGCTACGACACCAGACCCTGCCAGTTTGATCAGAAGTTACCAGCTAGGTCAGTACAGTCTCAGCCTTCTGGCGAAATGTCCAGTAGTGTTAGATGAAGGTCAATGACCTTCTCCCCTCTGCCAGCTATGTGCTACTGCTGCCTTTTTTTTAGACCTCACACTCTCACTATCGCTGCTACCGTAGCCACTTTTCAGCAAGGGTCATGCTTGCCAACACTCACTGCTGCCTCTACCATCTTCCCTCCATTGCTGTCACCCACCCCAACCACTGTCTCCACTAACCCACATGCCCTCTGTGCTGCCTACTGTCTTGCTTGAGACACATTCCAACTACAACCAACATAACAGCCGTGCAACGAACTTCCATCTTTCTTAATACATACCTACCCCTCATTTAGATGGAAGACAACACAGTATAACAGGAAGATTCAAGCAGATGGGTAGGCTGCCTGTCATTCAGTTCCTCACCCCTTATGAGTAGAGGATTATGACTCTGACCACCCCAAGTGGCTGGCTGTTGGCAAACACATGGACTGGTATTGAAGGCTGCCCTTGACTTGCTGTGCTAGAGCCCCTGACCAATGACTACCTCTCTTGACTCGACTGAGGACAACGGGCAGCCATGACTAGCTTCTTAGCTTTGATTTTGTGCTAAATAGCACAGCAGTAGTGAGAGACTGTTATCGCTGGCTGAGGGGCAAGATGCAAAACAAGGCAAGGCAAAGCAAAGCAAAGATGCTGTGATCATCTAAGTTGGCTCAAACTGAATTAGCACTAAGATAGCGAACAGGCTGGAAGTGCGGTCTGGTTTGGTCCACGTGCTGGGTGTGTGTCCCTAAGTAAACAGTGTCCATGCTGCAGCATTACAATAATAGCTGCTGAGGTGTCTTATTGAAATACAGAAGCACACAGTAAGTGGATCCAAGTTGCACCATGAGCTGGAATGTGTCCGATTCTCATTCCCACAGACGTCGGACGCATATGGTTGTTGCACATGGAACGTCTCATGAGATGCTGATACATCATTTCCAACATGGAGATGCTTTGGACTAAGTGGAGAGCTGAAGTTGCCAGGTACCCTGCCCAGCTTCCATGTTGAGAATTCCTGGCATCCTGGCTTGGTGGGATTGGAAAAAAAGGAAGTTGCACATTATTGAGGCATGACGTTCAGGACGTAGAGTTATTAATAAGCAATTATCCACTAAATAGGAAACTTGCCACTGCTGAGCGAGAATCTTGCCTCAATGCTGGGTAGTTCCAAAAGGTGCAGCAAGTTGCTCCTGATGTCTGGATATGCCTTACTGTACTTCTGACATAAGTCTGCCATGCTTCTCATGATATCCCAAGTTTTTTAGACCCCTATAAGATTCTCCCCTCTGTCGTTTGTTTTGTTTAATTGAGTTGAGCTTGTGATGTGACTCTTGAAACTCAACTAATATATCATGATTCATCATAAACCCACACAAAAGATATTTTCCATCGTTGATGTGCAGTTTGCAATGTTCATCAGACCTGTTAGTGTTATGTTTTATAACTGTATTGTTCTGAATGGATAATTAGGTAAATTTGTAATCGCAGTGCTTTTGAGAAACTACTTCAGCAGTTTAAACTGATGAAACTTTAGATTCATGAAAGGAGAATGGATTGATTAAAAAATTAAAGAAGTAGTGGGATGAGCACAGCATGGTGAAAAGGCATCAAATTGTACAAATTGAGAATAAACAGGAAAAAGAAAGTTTTTTGCACTGGATAGATACATGAGATAAGAAACCATTTGATCAAATGAAAATATAAAGCTTTGGTAATTTGGACATTACTAAAAGTACAGATATTGTAATGAAGTTAAAGTGCATAGCATAACTACTAAATGAGTTATATATTTGAATCATGTAAAATAAAACAATTCTGTTAACTACAACAGAAATAAATGCAAAATGCATGGCAGTACAGATACTTGAGGTACATTTGAACATGAATAATTTGTCTTTCGTTAGTGTAATTATTTTGTTTGCAGAAGATGAAGGGAACATTTGCCATTGTTATTTTCTTTAATGACACTCCTTGGAGGTTGTTTGGCATTACCTACATGAGCCAGGGTTTGCTGTTTTATGTCATGCACATGGTTCCATCTGGGTGACTGATTTGCCCAGTTAATTTCCATTTTTATCATGCATGTATTCTGGTCATTTTACTAGTGCTTCAAAACTAACATTTCACAATGTTAACCATTATTCTGTGAATATTATAAATATAAGACCTTTGGAGCACTCTTGGAGTCATGGCAAAAAAATGGGAGTAATGAGAAATGGGAATTCCTGGAAATTCAGAGTATTGTTGAGGGGGGAGGGTGGGGATGGGGGAGGCAGCCCTGGGAATTTGGACGAATGAGACTAGTCCTGGGCATTTGGAATAATGGGGCCAGTGTTTGGCTTTGAGAGTAATGGAGGAAGTCCCGAATACTAGGTAGCCGTGGAATTTGAGAGTAGATGAGAAGGGTTTTAGGATTCGTGGTAACGGTCCTAGGCTTTGAGAGCAATTGAACTATTCGTGGTATTTTGGAACAATTAGGGAAATCCTGCATTTGTGAATAATGAGCTTTGAGTTGCTCAGAATGGTTGTGAGTTTTGACAGAAATAGGATGCTGAGTGCTTCAGCAGGGTGCTGGAGTTTGCGTTTATGGGTATTCATTTGATCTAACATCCCTAAGGAGGAAGCCAAGTATTTGCTTGTTTTGTTGAAAGCAGTTGTATATTGTTTCAGTACTCTTTAAGGATATTGTCATGATTGGAAACTTTGTTTTCCATCAAGCTGACAACTGTTATCACATTGTTGATCTTTTGATCATTCTCAAATTGTACATTGTTTAGTAGATCCATGTCCACAATAGAGTCTTGATTGAGTCATTCCGCAAGGTGCTCTTTGCAACAGGTGTTAATATAGTTCTTTGGAGATAATCTGCAGATTTCACTGGTGACGGTCTGTTTATTGACGGTCCGTAAATCTCTGATTACCTTCAAAAAGATGTGTATCGTGCGTGTCAGTAAGCAATTGAATTTCATCTGCACCATTTATTCTTCAAATTGCAGGTTCATCTTTAAACTTAAACATTGATTCTTTAGCAGGTGAGATTCTGTTCTGTGGATTTTGGTTCAGTTGCCAGATTTGGACTACTATTTACAATTGACAAGTTTGCATGTTTCTGAAATGCTTTCATCAAATAAGCTCCTTAGTTTTAGTCATCTACTGATTTCTTAAACGTACAAATGGTGATGGATTTCAGTGAGTACCAGACAGCTTGGACTCTTTGAGCTTGGTGTCATTTTGACAGGCTGGAAACCTTAAAATTTTTCTGTATCGTTTTGCCACTGTTAGTTCCTCTTGGAGCATGCCTCAAACACCAGTGGCAAAGGAAAAACCCTGGTCTTGCCATCATCCATTGGTTACAACCATAACACACGGGAGGTGATTGTATTTTCAATCCTTGATTTTTACAAAGTCTGTTAAGTTTTAGTGTCTCGATGTTACCAGCAAGTCTTGTAAACAACACGTAAAGTCCATGAGGGTGTGACTGAATTCACTCCCAAAAGCCTCAAACACCCACAAAAATTCAGAACAAAATCATTGGAAGAATGGTGCAAATCAAGTGAGAACAAAATAATCATGAGCTTCCCGCCAAGTGATAAACATGCAACATTTAGCAGTCATGATAATCTCATTAACTGAGTGAGATGGAATATGTTCTCAGAATGCCTGCACCATAGGTGCTCTACCCAGAGCTATGCTCAAGTGCCTGCTCATGTGGCAGTAACAAAACATTTGAAAGACTATCTCAAAACTCTATAGCATCAACACCCGGTAGGCCGATGCCCGATCACAGCCAAAAAGATGATTTATCATTGAAAATGGTGTCCAGAGCTGCTTACAACAAGCACTGAAAGAGATGAGGAAAGAGACGATAAGAAGGGACAGCTATTTCTGCCAATAATCCACCACCACATATGCCGCTAACAGATATCCTCAGTCTGCAAGCCTTCAAAGCCAAGATGGGGCTCACAAGCCATCTGTGAATATACAGCCTACACTGACATATCACTCCCACCCAAATGCAGAGTTTCACCACATTAAATGTGAATTTTTAAACTCAGCATTGAATCCACAGCTTGGAAATTCAATTAATTGTGAACTGTGCTCCTCGTGTTTAAGTAAGGTGTTTGATAAGGTTCCCCATGGTAGGCTCATTGCAGAAGGTAAGGAGGCATGGGATAGGGGGAAATGTGGCAGATTGGATTCAGAATTAGCTGATCCTTAGACGACAAAGGGTGGTAGTGGACGGAAAATATTCAACATGGTGCTCAGTTACAACTGGTGTACCACAAGGATCTGTTCTGGGTCCTCTTCTATTCGTGACTTTTGTAAATGATTTGGATGAAGGAGTGGAAGGGTGGATTAGTAAGTTCACGGACAATACGAAGGTGGGTCAAGTTGTGGATAGTGCGGAGGGCTGTCCTAGGTCACAGAGGGACATTGATAGGATGCTGAACTGGGCTGAGAAGTGGCAGATGGAATTTAACCCTGAAAAGTGTGAGATGATTCATTTTGGAAGGACAAACTTGAAAGCAGAATACAGGGTTAACGGAAAGACTCTTGGCAGTGTGGAGGAGCAGAGGGATCTTGAGGTTTATGTCCACAGTTCCCTGAAAGCCACCATCCAGGTGGACAGAGTTGTTAAGAAGGCGTATGGTGTGTTAGCTTTCATTAATAGAGGGATTGAGTTCAAGAGCCGTGAAGTTATGCTCCAGTTATACAAAAGCCTGGTTCGGCCACATCTGGAGTATTGTGTCCAGTTCTGGTCGCCTCATTACAGGAAAGATGCAGAAGCGTTGGAAAAGGTGCAGAGGAGATTTACCAGAATGTTGCCTGTGGAATGGAGAGAAGGTCTTACGAGGAAAGGTTGAGAAGCTGGGGCTTTTCTCTTTAGAACAATGAAGGATGAGAGGTGACTTGATAGAGGTGTAGAAAATGATCAGAGATATAGGTAGAGTGGACAGCCAGAGACTTTTTCGTTGGGTGGAGGTAGCTGTTACGAGGGGACGTATTTTTAAAGTGCGTGGAGGTAGACATAGGGGAGACATCACAGGTAGGTTCTTTACTCAGAGCGGTTGGGGTGCGGAATGCATTGCCGGAGAGGGTAGTGGAGTCAGCCTCATTAGGGGCATTTAAGTGGCTATTAGATAGGCACATGGATGATTGTATAAGGTAGGGTGGAGGTTCAATAGACCTTAGGATTAGGGTAAAAGTTTGGCACAACATCGTGGGTCGAAGGGCCTGTACTGTGCTGTATTGTTCTATGTTGTAAAGTCAGAGATTAAGTTTGCCTCATTTTCTGCTGTAATCAAACTATGTTGAAGGTGGTTTGGACACTATTAACTTGCATGAATTTTAATCATCTAGGTTTCCTACCTGAAGGCACCAGGTCCAGAAGTATCTGGAAAAAGAAAGAAGTGCCTTTTGCAATCCCTTGGATACCTCAAAGCCCCGTGCAGCAAAGAAGCACAATGGAAGAGTAGTCACTGTTGTAACATAGGTTCATGTGACTAATTCAACATTAAACTTTTGGAGCAGTGTATTCATTCATTATAAAATCTACCTGTAAATCCTTGATGACAAGTTTGTAAGGGAGGTTTTACCAGTGTTATTCAAAGAGATCCTCTGCTGTGTCATGTAAACCTCTGGTTAGTTGGTCATAATAATTAAGGGCAAATGTTGGGTGTTGTAAACAATATAATACCAATTCCACTAAAGGAGGAGAAATTTACAAGTGTGTTTAGGATATGGAATTAATTACCACAGGGAGTAATTAAGACAAAGAAAGGATAAGTTTAAAGGGAAGATAAATATTTCTAAGAAGGAGAATATGCTGATAGAATTTGATAAAGTAGGATGGGAAGTGTCTCACATGAAGCATTAATGCTGGGATAGCTAGCTTTTCTGTGCACCTTAGCAGATACTTAGTACTGATCTATTAAAATTGTTTGGACATTCTGCTTTCTTTACCAATAATGAGTACTATTTATTGTTTACCATGTAATAATTTGCATTTTGAAGAAGAATTACAGTGTTTTTCCTAGGCAGCCTCAGAAAAATTGCAGCATTTCAGTCATTTAATAGTCATCAGTCAGTCATTGATAGTCTGGAGACAGGATTTCTGACTCAAGGACAGGAGGTTTCCCCTCACAGATTAATCCATCACATACCGAGAGCACCATCAGAAGTAGAGTCTAATGCCAGTAATGCACTTGGGTGATGAGGTGGTGAGTTGAGAGGAATTTGAATTTTGCATGTGCTTGGGTGTTGACACATGGGTTCAATGAGGGAATTGGATGCTGTACTTTGAGAAGGCATGGAGGAGGGCATCCTGGGGTGCTGACTACATCTTGGAGATGTTCCTCAATGGACATACGACCCAGTTAGGGAGAGACCACTCCCAGCTCACCACCAGCACAAGTAAGAAATCATGCAGTCTGACCACTTGCCATGGGTCTCCAAAACTATTTATGTGGGGTCAACAGGGAGATGAAAATTTAAATTTGCACTAGTTTTCCACTTGAGGGCTTCAATTGGCCCACAGGCAGGAAGGATACTTGATACCATCCCCTCCACTGATATAATTGGGATTGCAGGCAGACCATCTACTGTGTTGTACCTTACCTTCGAACAGGCAACAGAAAAGGAAATTCCAACTCTGAGGGGCGTGTAAGATGTAGCCATGAAGTGAGAATGTGCCATGTGGGCCATTCAAGCTGCACCTTCCACATGTCATAAGCAATCATTTGTAGATCAATCCCAAATCATTTGATTTTCTTGAGATGAAATAAAAGAATAGTGGGAAGGGATAATTATTGAAAGAAAAAGAGGATGAGAAGGAGAACAGCAGACGTTTGAAAAAAGCATTAATGTAACTAGGAAAGGGAACACTGCAAAGTTGATAAACAAAGAAACAACAAAAGGAGGTGAGTAGATGGGGAAATTTAATCAGAGTGAACAGTGTGTTAATATAATTTTGAAGCTGTTTTATAGTATTGCTCAGTGAATGATTAGATAATAAAGTTGGAAAAGTGAAGGTAAAGTCTGTTAGCAGGATAATGAGACAGATTTATGGCTGGAAAGGATAAAAATATCTGGAAGTACCTACAACAGTGGTCAGCTAAGATAAGTTGCCCAGCAGAGATGTTGAGATCAGGGCACTTGAGCCCTTGCTTTGCTTTACTGAATCTGATGAATGGGAGGGGAAATTGTTTCCCCATAAATCACCAGACCTCCTGTCAGTGTGTCTTCTTACACAGTGCTTCTGTTCTTCCTGATTCTTCTGTCTTCAGTTTTTATGGCTGCTCCCCCTCATTCTCTAGCCCCAGAGGCAGCTATGCCAGTTGACCCACAGAACTGCTTTGAAAGCAGCCAGATGCAGTGTAGCAGCTTCTTTATAAGAATCATGATAAACTTTCAAGGACAGTGGACATGATCATCTCGATGTTTAACTGGAGCTCATCCAAAACTAGGTGGAACAAGCAAACTGACAAGATAGAGGTGGTGGGGTAGTCAAGACATTTGGTTGAACTGAGGATTGTTAGCCACATGAAAATTTATCTCTGGTCTGTTTATTGTACATTAAATTAATGCTAGGTATGCTAATTTAGCAGTGGGATAGTTTGTATCCAGTTTTTCAGATATGGTCTCAATGTTACATTCCTGAGGAGCATTTTCAAAGTTGTGGAGAAAGTGCTGAAGGGAGTAGTAAGAATGTGAATCTGGCACCAATGCCTGTTGAAAGACCCCTCCATAAATTAGCTATGGAAATTGCTCAGGAACCTCCAGTGACCTTAGGGAACCAAAGAGAAAGTGTGACAACCTTTTTTGTATTTAGTCAGATTAAAAGAGATAGGATGCTTCCTCAAATCTATTTGAGGTATAGTCACTTCCCTGCTTTTCCTCCTGTCCCTCCCCCGAGCTCATTGCCCCTATCCTGTCACTCCCCTCCCAGACCCATTTTCACACGGCTGACCCGGCCCCCCTCCTCCTTACCCCTCTCCTCATCTCCACCTCTCTCCCTCATCCCCAAAACCCACCCCTCAACTCTCATCCCTGCCCCTCCCCTCAGCTACTTCCCTTCCTCCCTGACCTGACCCTCTCCTGCTAGTGCCCCATCCCACCTAGCACCTACTCCGCCTCAATTTCATTCTAGGTTCTTCTCCAAGTATATAACAGAGTTAGAACATAGAACTGTACAGCACATTAACAGGCCCTTTGGCCCATGGTGTGTTGAACATGGCACCAAATGAAACTAATCACTCGTGCCTGCCCACATCCCTCCATTCTTTTCATGTGCCTTTGGTCTATATCCCTCCAATCCTTGCATACTCATGTGCTTATCTAAAAGTCCCTTCAATGCCCTTATATCGGCTGCCACCACCACCCCTGGTGGTGTGTTCCAGACTCCTGCCACTGTGTAAAAAAAACTTGCCCTTCACGTCTCCTTTGACCTTAGATGCATGCCCCTTAGTATCAGGCATTTTAACTCTGGGAAAAAGATTCTGACAGTCATCTCATAATTTTATAGACTTCTATCTAGTTTCCCCTCAGCCTCTGCTGCTCAAGAGAAAAACAACCCAAGTTTTTCTAGCCTCTCCATAATCGCTCAAACCATCTAATCCAGCAGCTTCCTGGAAAACCTCTTCTGCACCTTCTCCAAATCTTCCACATCCACCCTGTAATGTGATCACCAGAACTGAACACAGTACTCTAGTGTGGCTTAACCAAAGTCTTAAGCTGCAATATGACATCTTGACTCTTGTACTGAATTCCCCACCCAATAAAGGCAAGCATGCCATATGCTTTCTTTACCACCCTATCTACTTACTTGGCCACTTTCAGTGAGCTGTGGACTTGAACCCCAAGATCCTTCTATACATCAATGCTATTCAGAGTCCTGCCATTAACTGTATACTTTTCCTTAATATTTGATCTCCCAAAATGCAGCACCTCACACTTACCAAGTGTATACTCCATCTGCCATACCTCCACCTATATCTGGAGCTGATTTATATTCCACTGTGTCCTTTGACAACCTTCTATGCTATCCACAACCCCAGCAATCTTTGTATCATCTGCAAACTTACTGACCCACTGAAGTAATTTGTATAGTCACAAACAGCAGAGGTTCCAATATGGATCCCTGCAGAACACCACTAGCCATGGACCTCCAGCCTGGAAAATCACCCTTCCACCACCACTACCCTCTGTCTTCTATGAGCTTGGCAATACTGAATCCACACAGCCAAATCACCGTGGATCCCATGCATCTTACTCTTCTGGATGAGCTTACCTTGAGGGACCTTGCCAAAAGCCTTAATAAAACCCATGTAAACAATATCCACAATCACTTTTGTCACTTCTGCAAAAAATTCAATCAAGTTAGTTAGACATGACCCTGCAAAAAGCTATGCTGATTGCCCCTAATTAGGCTATGCTTTTCCAAATGCACACAAATCCTATCCCTAAAAATTCTCTCCAATAGCTTCCCAACAACCATTGAGAGACTCACCAGTCTGCAGTTTCCTGGATTATCACTATTACCCTTCTTGAACAGGGGAACAACATTAGCTACTCACTAGTCCTTCGGAACCTCTCCATTGTTTAGTGAGGATACAAAGATCTTGGTTAAGACCCCAGCAATCTCTTTTACTTCTCTCAATAACCTGGGGTAGATTCATTGGCCCACAGGGACTTATCCAGTTTAGTGCTCTTCAAGATATCCAATACAACTCTTTCTTGATCTCAAAATGCCTTAGCATATTAGCATGCCCCACACAAATCTCAGTACTGTCCATATCCTTTTCCTGGACAAATATCAATGCAAAGCACTAATTTAGGATTTCACCCACATTCTCTGCCTCCAAGCAGAAGTTCCCTCATTTATCCTTGAGTTGTCCTACCTTCTCCCTAGTTATCCTGTTTTTAAATGCATCTATGGAATGCCTTGGGGTTCTCTTTAACCTTGCTTGCCAAGGTCATTTCATAGTCTCTTCTTGCTCTCTTAATTCCTGGTTGAGTACTTTCCTGCTTTAGTTATATTACTCATGAGTCCTGTCTGGTTTTAGTTTCCTAAACCTTACATTTGCTTCTTTTTTCCTTTCAACTCAATTCACAACCTCCCTCATTATCCAAGAGTCCCTTACCTTGCCATCCTTGTCCTTCCTCCTTTCTGAAACATGCTGGTCTTGAATTCTCCCTGGCAGGTTTTTAAACAGTTTTAAACATGTCACATGTGGACTTGCCTGATAGCAGCTGCTTCCAATTAACACTCCCAAGCACCTGCCTTATACTGAAGTAGTTTGCCCACTCCCAGTTTAGTACCTTCCCGCAATGTCCAGATTTACCCTTGTTCATAGCTACTGTTAAAACTTAAGGAGTTGTGATCACTGTTTCCACAATGCTGTCCACTGAAAGGTGAGTCACCTGGCCAGGCTCATTAGCCAATACAAGGTCCAGTACGGCCCCTCCTCTAGTTGGACTATCCACATACTGTTTCAAGAAATCGTCTTGGATGCCCTTAATAAATTCTGCCCCATCTAAGCCTCTTGCTCTAACACAATCCCAGTCAATATTGGGGAAGTTAAAAAGTCATCCACGAGGACAACTTTTTTATTGCAAATTTCCATAATCTGCCTACATATTTGTTCCTCAGTGTCATGGTGGCTGTTGGGGTGCCTATAGTGTAACTGTATCAGAATGATTGCACCCATTTTGTATTTGAGCTCTACTCATATTGCCTCAGTGATGAGCCCTCCAGCGTGTCCTCTGAGTGCAGATGTAACATTGTCTCTGATTGGTGATGCAACTCCTCCACCTCTTTTACCTTCCTCTCTATTTCGTCGAAAATAACAAAAACCTGGAACTTTGTGCAGCCAGTCCTGTCCCTCTGTCAACCAAGTCTCTGTAATGTCTGCAACAGCATAGTCCCATGTACTGATCCAGGCTCTAAGCTCATCTGCCTAAACTATAATACTCTTTGCATTGAAATCGCACTTCACCCCATTGGTACCATAATGTTCATTTACCTATCTCTGCCTGTCCTTTCTTTCTGATTTACTGTTCTTAACATCTATCTTCCCCTCAATCCCTCCACTTGCTGACCTGCTGCTCTGGTTCCTGCCCCCTGCCACTCTAATTTAAACTTTCCTGAGTAGCACTGCTGAACCTCCCTGCGAGGACCTTGGTTCCCCTCCAGTTTAGGTGCAACCAGTCCCTCTTGTACAGGTCACCCTTGCTCCAGAAAATGTCCCAGTGATCCAAGAATCTAAAATTCTGTCCCCTGTACCAGCTCGTCATCCATGCATTCATCTGTCCTCGCTTTTTAATCTTTGCCTCACTAACACATGACACTGGTACTAACACAGAGATTACTACCCTTGAGGTCCTGCTTTTCAGCCTCTTTCCTAACTCTCAGTATGCAGCCCACAGGACCGCATCCCTCTTTCTACCTATGTTCTTGGTACCAATGTACACCATGATGTCTGGCTGCTCACTCTCCCCTTTAAAAATTTCGTACAACTGCTCACAGATATCCTTGACCCTGGTACAAGGGAGGCAACACACCACCCTGGAGGCTCAGACGTGGCCACAGAAACGCTTGTCTGTGCCCCTCACTAGCAAGTCCCCCACCACTATTGCTCACTTGTATCTTGCCCATTCTCTGCTCTACAGCAGAGCCAGTTGTGGCACCACTGTGCTGGCTGCTGCTTTTATACTCCCCTGAAAGTCTATTCCCCCCACCAACAGTATCCAAAACGGTATACCTGTAAGAAAGGGAAATAGCCACAGGAGACTCTTGGACTACCTGCCTGACTCTCCTGGTGGTCACCCATCTATCTGACGGAACCTCCGGTGTGACCACCACCTTGTTACTAGTGTCTATCACACTCTCTATCGCCTGCATGCTCCATAGTGTGTCCAACTGCTGCTCCAACTGAGCAACATGGTCTGAGGAGCTGCAGTCAGTCGTATATCTTGCAGACACAGTCATGAGGAATACTAGACTGCTGCTTGATCTCTCACACCTGGCAGGAAGAGCACACCCTGACTGCCATCTCTGCCCCATTACATTAAGAAAGATAAAAGAACCTTGCCTTGCCTGCCTTACTCACTGAAGCTCGGTATTCACCTTAGCCTGCACTTTACGTTCCTTGACACTTAAGTTCTTCCTCACGCTGCTGAATGGTTGTATTGACTGCACTGACTTCTCCCAGAACACTCTGCAAAGTCCTCTATTGAGTTGTTTGCAGTGAGCCAGGAGAACCAACCTAATGTATTTATGGAATTTGACCGGTTCTAGTAACTCAAGCCAAGGATCAATTTCTACCAGTCCTGAGCTGCTTCATTTAGTCTGGATGAAAAGCAGTTCAAACAGCTATTGCGCAATGCAAGAAGTACTGCCACTTCTCACGTATGTGGATCGTTATTTCCAAGATACACCAGCGACCACAAAAAATTGAACAAAGCTTCTTAACCACTGGATTTGTCAAACATATATTGCATCTATTTCAAGGTCATCCTTGAACACCTAAGAATATCAGTATAACAATAAACACTAATGAGACAGATTGGCTGCAATACAAAAGAATATTCTCTGTTGAATGGCTGTTCAGTCAAAGAACAAAGAACAGTACTATACAGGACCAGGCCCTTTGGCCCAACAAGTCTGTGCTGACACATGCTGCCTTTCTAAGCTAAAATCCTTCTGCTTCTGCATGGTCCATATCCTTCTATTCCCTGCCTATTCATCTATCTGTCAAGATGCCTTTTAAACATTGCTATTACATCTGCTTCTATCATCTCCCCTGGCAGCTGATCCCAGGCACTTACCCCATTTCAGTGTAAAAATAAAACGTGCCTCACATATCGCCTTTAAACTTTCCACCTGTTACCTTAAACTTATGTCCCCTAGTAATTAACATTTTATACCCTGTAAAAGGTCTCTGACTATCCACTCTATCCATGCCTCTCATAATCTTGTAAACCTCTATCAGGTTGCCCCTCAGCCTCCAAATTTCAAGTAAAAACAAACCAAGTTTGTCTAGTCTCTCCTCATAGTTACTCCCCTCTAAACCAGGCAATGTCCTGGTAAACCTTTTCTGTATCCTCGCCAAAGCCTCCACAACCTTCTGGTAGTGTGGCGACCAGAACTGTACACAGTATTCTAAGGCCTAACTAAAGTGCTATACAGCTGCAACATGACGTGCCAATTTTTATATTTTGAAGGCAAACATGACATATGCCTTCTTGACCACCTTATCCATTTTGTGCTGTAACTGTGAGGGAACTGTATGCCAATGCTACTGAAGGTTCTGCCGTTTATTGTTCTCTGCATGGAGTCTGAAAAGAGGCACCTGTGGTGGTAATGGCCTCAAGACCAGCCAAATAAGCTTATAATTTTGCAATAGAATCTGTGTAATATCTAATGAAGTGTAATTTCTATCCTGAAAAGAAAACATATTGATCAAAGTAAAACCACATGAGCATTGAACCAACATGCAGCGTAACTGAAAAGTGACAGCAGAAAATATGGAAACATAGAGCAGCTCATTCAGCATCCATAGACAAAATAACATCACCAGCTCACTCATAAAATTCTTCAATTAGCGCAACAAAAGATTTAAAAAAAGAAGTTATTGTGGTGTGGGCATTGTTGGCTATTGCCTTCTATTGCGCTTGTTATGACTATCTTGCATGATTTCCCACTTCCACCATCAGCTGGACCTAATGGGAAAGCACAGTAAAATAGATTTTTTTTAAAGGTTATAAGAGGAAGGTAGACCGTAAGATAAACTGCTTTTTGGAGAGATTTGCAAACAGTATGAGTACTGTGACTGGGAGTAATTTTAGTGTTGATGCAGAGGTAACAGTCACAATCATAAAATGAAGTAGAATGGTTCAGACTGGAATCTAATTGTTCAGACCAGTTGTAGAGCTGAATCAAGGAATCATATTTGACAGTTTGATTGCTTTATAGATTTGCCAAAACTTAGAAAACCAGCTTTCAAATTTAGGAAGATGGGGAAATGATAGCTTGCATTGTAATTTGAAGATCATTTTATTTTGCTATAATCTCGCACAGATCAACAATTAGTTCATCTGTTGCTTTAATATCACTCCTGAAGAATGCAATAAAACTATCTTCACTGAATCATCAGACAGAATAGAAAGTTATTTTTAACATTTTACATTTTGGGGAATCATATGTGTTGCATTCCCAGTGTAATTATTCAAAGCACAGCAATCTGAAATTGTGAATATGTTATTGCAATAACATGTTGTGACAAATAATAAAATTGTTTCCCTCTGTGATTTAAAAATTGTTTTGTGATCAATAAAAAGTTAAAAGTGTATACTGACTTGATATTCAACAATAAATATTTGGGTGCCAATTTTGTGGCTAATATATATATATATGAAACTAAGTTTGCAAAATGAAATGTATACAATTTCCATTCTTTGTGACTTGGTGGGTAGTCAGAAGCTTTTTCCCAGGATGGAAAGATCAATTACAAGAGGGCATTGGTTCAAGGTCGGGGGGAGAAAGTTTAGGGGAGAAGTGTGGGGAAAATTTTTCATACAGAGGGTGGTGGGTGCCCGGAATGAACTGCCAGTGGAGGTGGTGGAAGCTGGAATGTCAATAGCATTTCAGGCAAATCTTGATAGAACACAAACGTGAGGCGAACAAAGGGATAAATACTGTGCATGGGCAATAAGTAACAGGTCGAAACAAAGATAAGGATTCAGCATGGGCTTGGTGGACCAAAGGGCCTGTTCTTGTGCTGTATTGAATTGTATAATCTAGGATTTCAGTGTAATAGTGACATGGGAAATGAGGAAATACTGTCAAATGCTTAAAAATGTAACTGACAGTTATGTCATGTCCTTGAGACACAATTCAAGACTAAGTTGTAACCAGAATTATATTTTCATTGGATTTGTTACATAAATATAAATGTTTTTAAAAACGGAACTGTGGATGCTGGAACTCAGAAACCAAAACAGAAATTGTTGGAAAAACAAGAGATTAAGCAGAATTAATGTTTTGGGCCCTGTGACCATTCTTCAGAGTTGATTGTAACGAGGAAAAGATTAGTGTTTATGCTAAAGAAAGATGAATCAAAGCACAGACTGGGGGACCACTTCGTGAATCAAAAATGACCTGAGCTTTCTGTTGCCAGCGATTTCAACACACCAACCATGTTTCCTGACCAGGGACCGGGTTTGATTCCAGCCTTGGGCCACTGTCAGTGTGGAATTTGTACATTCTACCCACGTCTGCGTGGGTTTCTGCCAGGTGCTCAGGTTTCCTCCCACAGTACACAGATGTGCGAATTAGGTGGTTTGGCCACCTAAATTATCCGTAGTGTCTAGGGATGTGCAGGCTAGGTAGATTAGTTATGGTAACTGTAGGGTTACAGGGATACGGTTGGGAGCGGCGTTTGGGTGGGATGCTCTTTGTGGGGTCAGTGCAGACGTGACTGGCCAAACGCCTCTTTCCATACTAATATCTCTAACATCTCTGCCTCAGGTTTGCTGCAGTGCTGCAGTGAAGCTCAGTGCAAGCTGGAAGAACAGGACCTCATTTCTCGCTGTAGCCACTTGGACTCAATATTGAGTTCAATACTTTTAGGGCCTGAGCGCCTTCTCCCATGTCCTTACCCCAACTGCCACACATTAGGCCTTGGCCTATCACAAACAACCTATGTCTGCTAATAATGGTCCCCTTAGCAACTGTTCATTCGCCCAGGTTGACCTTTACCTATTTCTTTCTCTGCTAAGCTGTTTTCCCCTCTATCTCTGGGCTCCACATCCACCTATTGTTTACTCCTTCCCTCTCCCCCCACCCCTCTAGCATATTTACCAACCTTTTCCTAGGTACAATCATTTCTGAACAAGGGTCACTGGACCCCAAACATTAACTCTGCTTTCTCTCCACAGGTGCAGCCAGGCCTGCTGTGTTTTTCCAGAAATTTCTGTAAATATAAATGTCTTTTAATGATAGAACGTTACATTAATAGAGGAATGAATAGAACATAATTTGTACCTGAATTCAAATAAGTAAGTTTCTCCATTTCAGTCAAATATAATATCAGTGTCGTGGCTAGTAGATTTAAAAATTCTTGTAATCAAACTTGTGTTCCTGGTACCATCATCTGTTAGTTCTACACCAAAATTGTGTAAATGTTGCAGCTCAGGCAATGGACGAGAAAATATAAACAGAGTTTGGAGAAACATTATAGTCCAATTTGGCAAAACTACAGCACAATGACAATTGATGATAATTTTCATCAAGGCCACTTGGTATTTTGAACGAGGCTAACAATGTGACTTTGAGTATTCAACCAGATACCAAAAGTATAAATAAATATTTTGTCACTAAATTTGGGATCTTCAAGTTACTGGTGGAAGTAAATTTTGAAATATCTATTAATTGCTAATGTCTTCTAATAATATGGAATTATCTTTTGTTTATTTACTGGTGAAAATTTAAAAAGAAGGCGATTATGTGTGATTTTCTGCCTAGTGTATTTAAGTGGAACATATTCTTCATTACTGCTTTCTTTCCCTCCAACATGTTAGTCTTTTGTATCTGTCTTGAAATTTCCAGTTATAAAACACTGTTGAAGTACAGTACTGTAATTGAAAATAATTTCTTAGCTGTTAGTTGAGGGGTGATAAATAACCATGTTTAAAAGTAAAAGCACTATCTTGAGCCCCCTTCAGTTTGGTTGCCGTGGAAACCTTTGTCGAAATGACGGCATCTAATAAATTGCTTCTACCTACCCTGTTCCCCGGTTTTCCTAAACGCTCTTATCGAGAAGTATGGCAAGATGACAATGATTCAAAGCAAGCAACAGATCAGAATTAATGAATACTTCTGAGAATAAAAATATAGCATTGATGTAGATATATTTTTTTGATAACACCAGGGCTAGTTAAGTAGATACATCAAAGGTTCTGTAGGTTATTTAGAATTCATGAATTTTGTTAAAAAGCCATTAATCATTTGGTAATCCTGCTTACACGGTCGCTTGTTTTGTTGAAATGTGGGATCGGGAAGGTCACTTTTGCCCAGCCTAGTTCCATATCTTCTGGTGAATTACTTGCATTCTTTTTGGCAGGTAATTCTTTGCTTCAGATGAGTAGTTTCTCCCATTGCAACCTGAAATGCTGGCTGCCTCAGCGTAAGCAATTTTGAAAACGGCACATCAAACAGCCCGAAAAGCAAGATAGTGCAAATGCTGGAAATCTGAAATGAAGAAAAACATGCTGGAAATGCTTAGAAGCTCTGCCAGCATCTGACTGAGAAACTTTGTTAATGTTTCATTAATTTCAGTTTTTAGCTCATGTTAGACTCTGTGCAAAGGGGCAAGGACTCATTGCAGTGAATGGATTTCAACCCAAATGTTCATGCGAAGACCTTTTGTGCTACTTTGTTAGAATTTCCACACAAAAACAACAAAACTATTTTTATTAAGATTTACTGAATGTATATTTATGTATATTGAATATTTGAGTAACAAACATGTTTCATAATTCAGTCACACTTTTCATCTTATTTTTTCCAAGTGCTAATTTCAATTGAACAGTTTATCAATTCATTGAATCCACTTTTCTCTATAAATATTAATTGTATTCCCTCCTGATGACCAGAAGCAACCCAAAATTACTCATTATTAATTTGCACACAACAAGATCGAAATTTGTATAGAGTGATGTTGCACAATAGACTGTGTTGGCAGCTAGTTTCTGTTCCCACCTGCTGATATAGCTCCATTGTCTTCACAAGAACTGAAAAGCAATCAGGGAGTAACCAGCGCCTGATGCCTTTATCATTCATTTAGGACTAATGCTTATTTTCTGCAAAGGTCCCAAATTTATATCCTAGAATTGTTGGAAGGTATGTAATTGTTCAGCTCACTTTTCTTTTCTGAATTTAGATGCACCTCCATAGGAAAAAATGAACAAGTTTCATTAAGTTAATAAGAAGTGCTTCTGTTATCTTCTTGGAAGCTGAGAAACAAATTTTTTAGTCCCCTAAAATTGCTTACGGTACATATCAGTCTAGAATAATGTCCTGAACATAGAGAGAATGAACTTGTGTGCACCTCCAAAGAAGATCATTTCTTAGTGTAAAAAATGTCAGTGCTAGAGCTATGAAGCATGTATTTTGTCTCCGCAGTACTATTTGCTGTAACCATTAAATAAATGGCACTTATGGTATTCTTATGAAAAGCAGTGGATTCCTAGTGAGATATGTATATGGCCATCTGTGTCATTTTGATAGTACAATAATAGAGGTGGATTTTTGACTGTATGAACTCCAATAGTTTTGCAAGATAGAAGATAAACCGTAGTCATTATGTTTTGTCAATTTCCCATGAGGCAGCATAATTGAAGAGTTTTTCATAGATTTACATTACTGCTCAACATTATTGACAATTCTACCTTTTTCAGTTTATAAAAAGTGTCATGGATAAGGAAAAACGTTAATCTTGATTTTTTTACATCTAGTCATTATGTTTGACTGGTCATAGTTGAACCTAAAATGTTTAAAGATTTGAATTCTTGAAGTTTTTTTTCAGGGCTGCAGAGTGACTCAGTGATTGGCGCTGGGAGGCAGCAGTGCTGGGACCCAGTTTGATGCCAGCCTTGGATGACTGCCTGTGTAGGGTTTGCACATTCTTACTGTGTCTGCGTGGATTTTCCTCCGGATGTTTGTTTCCTCCCACAGTCCAGAGGTTAGGTAGGTTGGCCCTGGTAAAGTGTTCATAGACATATAGGCTGGATGGATCAGCCATGGAAAATGCAGGGATATAAGGATAGGCTAGAGGGATGGGATGCCCTTTGGAGGTTCGGTGCAGACTCGATGAGCCAAATGGCCTCTTTCCACACTACATGGATTTTATGATTCTGAGTTGCACCAGTCAGCCCATATGTCTTGTGATTTGCTTAAATATTTCTACTACTGAAACCGTGCAGGAGACTTTTATTAGAAGAAGCTGCTGTCTAATAATGTATATCGATTAGAGAAGTTGGCTTGTATATGCATTGAACTCTGGAGCACAGTTAAGATATTTAAGATGATGTCACAGATAAGTATCCAAATATTGTCAAAACCTTGAGAAAGACTCAAAATGGATACATTAACAAGGCTGAAAGGCCAAATATGAAGAAGTAATCAACAAGAGTTGATGCTAGGAAACAAACTGCACACGGAGGCACAAATATGCCGCATTTGACATTTATATAGTCAAGGCAATTTGCATCATTCATCTGAACTATGCTACCTTTGTCAAAGCATAATGAATATGCTGCAAAAAATAACTGTTCCCCAGCATTAGAAAAGCTAATTTTAATGAAAACAAATATTATGAAAAGATCAATCGGACAAACTTAAGTTCATAGTACATAGTTCTTTGAAAGTTGGTCATAGGTAGACAGGGTGTTAAAGAAGGCGTTTAACATTCTTTCCTTCATTGCTCAGAGTCATGCTGAGGTTGTACAGGACACTGGTGAGGCCACTTTTTAGTATACTGTCTGCAGTTCTGGTCGCCCTTCTATAGGAAGGATATTATTAAAATGGACAGGATTCAGAAAAGATTTGTCAGAATGTTGCCAGGAATGGAGGATTTGAGTTATAATGAGAGGTTGGATAGACTGGGATTTTCTTTCACTGAAGTGTGGAAGGTTGAGTCGTGACCTTTTAGAGATTTATAAAATCGTGAGGGGCATAGATAAAGTGATTAGCAAAGGTCTTTTCCCTAGAGTGGGGGAGTTCAAAACAAGGGGGCATATTTTAAAGGTGAAGGGGGAAAAGATTTAAAAGACATTGGAGGAGCAACTTTTTCACTCAGAGGGTTATTCATATCTGGATGCGGTCGAATGCGGCATGTTTGTGCCTCCATATGCCAGTTTGTTTCCTAGCATCAACTTTTGTTGATTACTTCTTCATATTTGGCCTTTCAGCCTTGTTAATGTATCCATTTTGAGTCTTTCTCAAGGTTTTGAGAATGTTTGTCACCCTATTTGGATACTTTGACATCATCTTAAGTTTCTGTGACTCATCATTTACTTCTCCTACAGTGCAGTAAGTGCTGTGTACATCTGTCTAATTTACTGTGAATCTGTGAAAAACTGTGAATCTGGTAATTACATAAATGAGATGATTCCCATTTAGGCTACATTCACAAGTTTTGAACATCAGTGTAAGATTCACAACATTAGAGAAACATCAATCTCAAAGCATTCAAAGGATTGAAGTTCTGAGTAAGGGTCACTTGACCTGAAACATTAACTCTGATTTCTCTGTACAGTTGGTGCCAGATGTGCTGAGTTTTTCCAGTCATTTCAGTTTTTGGTTTGTGGTTGAAATTCTTTCATCTTTGTTTCTCTTTAACCTCGAAATCAAAGTGTAAGTTTGTTGTTTTTCACATATAAGGCAAGTGAATAGTAAATTTGCCACAATCAACTGAATATCTTTTTTTTTTGCATTACATTTCAGGTATGTCAGTATTATAAATGTTGTGAAATAAATGTTGCAGCAAGTTAACATAAGAATTTTTACCCTCTTGTATATCCCTTTAAATGCCAGTTTCTTGCACGATACAGATATGAGCATTATTCCAGGAACTAATAGCTGGATTTCGGGATATTTGAGACTTTTGGCAACTCATAGGTTGATGTATCCAATCTAGAATCTCTAGGTTGATTTTACATTTTGGAATGAAAATCATGTTTACTAGCATGTGGTTAGAGCTGTCCATGAAGAACAGCTGCTGAGGGAATAAAAGCAAATTCACAGCAGCTGTTTTCCTAGGATTCCCAAAAATATAGATAGGGTTGAGTTTGGAAAGAACTATAATTACAACATTTGTATTCGTAATTTGGTCTGTTTTATGCTAATATGTAAAGTAATATGTAAAATCCTACGGCATGCAAAAAGATTGATGGGTTGAACAGTTATGTAAATCATTGTTAGCAACAGTCCTCTTACATTGGAATAAAACACAAGATAAAGAGTTGGGCTGTATCATTTCTTAGAACTTGGTGGAAAGTGATAGCAGCATAAACGACCAAGAATCAATTGTTTTTAGTTACTAGTTTAACTATTGTGTAGTTTTACATACACAGCATGACAACTTTATGATCTGGAGTTCTTGATGGTCACCTCAAAAGTTTTGACTGATTAATCTGGTTTCTTGCACAAAAATAAGGAACATACTGTATCCTGGTCTAAATAGCCACACTTGTATATACCTCTGTTCCAAACCAAACTAAGTGGACCCAGGGATACCTTGTGAATTCAAACACCTGTGTCTTCAATACTCAATTCATTGAAGAAGTGGGAAGTGCTCTTGGCTCGAAGGTAGGGACACTATCACTGCCCACAACAGCCATCAAATATCTAGGTTTGAAAGTTGAAGGTTAAATTTGTGCCATACACCTGCCAAGCAGTGAGCCTAATGGCATTACAGTCACTCAGTCCTCTTTTATCCATTTACTGAGGTCATTGTTGACCAGAAACTTAATTGAAGCAGGTACATAAGTGCCCTGGCTTTGAGACCAGGTCAGTGATTGCCTCACTCCATAAACCTCCCTGCCACCAACACCATACAGGAGTATGATAGAAAAGTTTCATTTTGCCTGATATGTGTACTTGTAATAACACTAAAGTATATTAGCACTATTTGGGGTTAAGCAATTCCACCTTCCATTTGCAACCCACCCACTGTAAACATCCATTGTTTAATCTAAAAATCTGGGAGTTTAATTGCACAAAATAAAACAGGTACTTCGATTCTGCTGAAACCTCCAGTGTTCAAAACCATGGAGCTAGTTTAAAATCTTTGGCGTTAGCCTATTGGTAGTTAAAGTGGCTGTTAAACCACAAGGTACAAAATTAATTTTTTTGTTAAATCTCTAAATACTATGGTTCTGTCTGTAAAATTGATGCAATTCCATTTGAAAAAAACTCAGTACCAGAAAACTGAGGCCTCTACCAAAATACTGTGTACGGTTCTGTTCGCCCAGTTATAGGAAGGATATTATCAAGCTGGAGAGGGTTCAGAAGAGATTTACCAAGATGTTGCCAGGCATGGAAGGTTTGAGTTATAAACAAAGGTTGGATAGGCTGGGACTTTTCTCACTGGAGCGTAGGAAGTTGAGAGGTGACCTGATAGAAGTTTATAAAATAATGGAAGTTATGGATAGAGTTACTGGTAGTTGTCTTTTCCCTACGATGGGGTATTTCAAGACTAGAGGGGCACATTTTTAAGGTGAGAGTAGAGAGATTTAAAAAAGACATAAGAGGCAAATCTTTTACGCAGAGGGTGTTTCGCGTGTAGAATGGACTTCCTGATGATGTGGTGGATGCGGGTACAATTACAAAATTTAAAAGACACTTGGATAGATATTAGTAGGAAAGATTTGGAGGGTTACGGGCCAGGAACAGGCAGGTGGGACTGGTTTAGTTTGGGATTATTTTCGGCATGGAGTAGTTGGACCAAAGGGTCTGTTTCTGTGCTGGATGGCTGTATGACTCCATGACTGTATGGTGGTGTTCCCATGTATCTGCTACCCTTGTCTATTCTACATAATAGTTTTGAGAGTTCGAAAAATATTATGCTACATACAATAGGATTCCTATCCTCTGATCTGCTGTTGTACCCTCTATGTCCGTGTGGCTAGTCCAGTTCCTTTCTGGTCAAAGTAACACTTAGAATGTTGATCATAAAGGCTTCAGAAATGGTATTGCCATTTAATGTCAAGGGGCAATGGTTAAATTCTCTCTTATTGTAGATGATCATTGCCTGGTAGTTGTATAGTGTGAAAGTTACTTGTCATTTGACAGCCCAAACCTGGATATTGTTCAGACCTTACTGCATTTGAACATGGACTGCTTCAATCACAAATGATGTTAAACATTAAGCAATCAATGGTGACTATCCCCAACTTTCTTTACTACTGTGTTGAAGCATTTTGTGTGTCTGAAGATTGAACTTTGTCAATTTTTCTTTATTGAAGGCAACTGAAGCTTTAAAAAAACATTGATCATATTAGGAGTGCCAGCCAGTGTGCTTATTTATATTAGGGTTGTAGCTTTCAGGTGTCAAATTTGATTATTTTTCCAGATATGCAGGTTTGTTGATTTTAATTAATAATATTTAACTTTTTAAATGATCATTAGTGTAGTCAGAGTAGATTATTTTCTACAGGTGAACCATGTCATTAATAATGCATAATCACTCTATCCCACCCTAGAGAACTTAACTAATATTAGTGTTCACCTGTGAGGGAAAGTGTTTTTGATCGGAAGTGCTGATTTTATTTTTCTTTGTTTTAATCAAGAGTCTAGTGATGATAGCACTGAATAAATACCTGGCTTTTAGGCATCTGTTTCAGTATGGATTTGGTAGGATGTTGATATTGCTTTCAGCAGCCTCTGAGAGGCAGTACAGGTTTGCATTGTATGCTAGTTAGGAAAAGGTCAATGAGACTATTTCTCCTAGAGAGATTTGTGATCATGCATTTTTTTTCTCCAATAATTAAGCAGCATTTTATTGTGAGATAACTGCCCTGTCACCAAAAGGCTTTTCTCTGTAAGATTACCCTGTACATCATTTGAGACAAAAGTTTCCTTCCAAAACTTCGAATAAAAAGAATCTGGCATTGTCACCAGGAAAGTATCAAGTGTCAAGTGATAATAGGTACTGCAGATACTGGAGAATCCGAGATAACAAGGTGTGGAGCTGGATGAACACAGCAGGCCAAGCAGCATCTTAGGAGCAGGAAATCTTGATGTTTCAGGCCTAGACCCTTCATCAGAAATGGCATCAGCATAATGAAGGGTCTAGGCCCGAAATGTCAAGCTTTCCTGCTCCTAATATGCTGCTTGGCCTGCTGTGTTCAT
>JAHRHZ010000041.1:23165880-23228682 GCA_024137785.1 Ginglymostoma cirratum
GAAGGAATTGGGAATAGGGGATGGCATTTTTGCAGGAGGGTGGGTGGGAGGAGGTGTATTCCAGGTAGCTGTGGGAGTCAGTGGGCTTGAAATGGACATCTGTCTCTAGGTGGTTGCCCGAGATGGAGACAGAGAGGTCCAGGAAGGAGAGAGAAGTGTTGGAGATGGTCCAGGCGAACTTCAGGTTGGGGTGGAAAGTGTTGGTGAATTGGATGAACTGTTCGAGCTCCTCGTGGGAGCACGAGGCGGCGCCGATGCAGTCATCAATGTAACGGAGGAAGAGGTGTGGTTTAGGGCCAGTGTAGGTCTGGAAGAGGGATTGTTCCACATAACCTACAAAGAGGCAGGCATAGCTTGGGCCCATGCGGGTACCCATGGCCACCCCCTTTGTCTGTAGGAAGTGGGAGGAATTGAAAGAAAAGTTGTTGAGGGTGAGGACGAGTTCGGCTAGACGGATGAGGGTGTCGGTGGAGGGGGATTGGTCTGTTCTGCGGGACAGGAAGAAGCGGAGGGCCTTTAGGCCATCAGCATGGGGAATACAGGTATATAGGGACTGGACGTCCATAGTGAAAATGAGGTGTTGGGGACCAGGGAATTGGAAGTTCTGGAGGAGGTGGAGGGCGTGGGTGGTGTCACGGACAGTAGGGAGTTCCTGGACCAAGGGGGTGAAAATGGAGTCTAGGTAGGTGGAGATGAGTTCGGTGGGGCAGGAGCAGGTGGAGACAATTTCAGTTAAGCTGTTTCTCCTAGCTTGCTCCATCCTGCTTTCAGTTCCTTCTGTTGTTTCCAATTTTATTTATTTATTTTCTTTATTCATTCACGGGATGAGGGTGTCACTGGCTAGGCAGCATTTATTGCCCATCCCTAATTGCCCAGAGGGCAGTTCAGAGTCAGCCACATTCCACTGGCTCTGGAGTCGCATGTACGCCAGACCAGCTAAGGATGGCAGTTTCCTTCCCTAAAGGACATTAGTGAACCAGATGGGTTTTTCCAACAATCGACAATGGATTCACGGTTATCATTAGCTTCATTATTTTATTGAATTCAAATTCCACCATCTGCTGTGGCGGGATTCAAACCCACATCCCCAGAACGTTATCTGGAGCTCTGGATTAACAGTCCAGTGATAATACCACCAGGCCATCACCTCCCTAGTGATGTCAGTAAGATATTTAACTGGAGCCAATCAAGCTAAGATCATCACTAAAACAATGAAAAAATTAAAGGATTTATGTTCATGGCACAGAAGATTCCTATTATCTGGAATACCCTATCAAAACCATGGTGGAAGCACAGTTCACAATAGTTAATAAAATAGAAGTGGATAGATAATCGAGACAGGAAGGGTTATAGAGAAATGGGACTGTGTAAAGATCTTTCAGTAAGCTAGCAAAAATGTGTTGGCCACATAGTCCATCTTATGTGCTGTGAAACTCTTATCATTGAATCCCTGCAGTGCAGAAAGAAGCTATTCTGTCCATCGAGTCCATAGCGACACTCTGAAGACCCGGGTCTCTAGTGCTGTGAGGCAGTAGTGCCAATCACTGAGCCCCCATGCCCCCCATTGTGATTCTATGATTTTGAATTTAGTCCTTGACAAGTAGGAAAGGGTTTGGTGAAAGGAGTGGTTAAAATATCAGAGTTTAGCAAACTGACTCTAACTTGCCCATTCCTACCCCTTTAACCTTTTCAAAATGCAGAAATCAGGTCTTGGATGTGGATCCTGCAAACAGGCAGATGGAAACATAACTAATACACTAAAGTTATGGCCTGATGATATCATCAACAGTGCAATTTAGGTTTTGCAATGTGAAATTCCCAGCAGCTGATCTGAGATGGAACTGAGGTTTGGAGCTGTTTTGGCACTGTTGTAGGGCAAGCAAACTTGATGTGCTCTTGCTGCAGGCCTCTTGATGAAACCTTTGGTTTCCTTCACTTGCAGCCACTAGCCTCCCTTATTGTTTATTGCAGTTTCAAAATGGGTGTTAGATTCAGTCTAATTGACCATTTCAACCCTCCTGGCAGTGCATTAGAGACTAGAAATTCAACACTGATTTGTCATCAAACAACCTGGTGATGTCTAGTTGAGGTTGATGCCTAAATGAGAATATGGGCTTGAGACCCCATAATGGATGAGCTTTATGTTGACCATACCATTGCAAGGACCAAACGTTGTGCTAAGTTCATGCTTATAGACCATCACAAATCAATGTGTGTGTTACCATCACAGTACATTCCTAAAGAGATGAAAAGTGTATTCAGGAAGAATTTAGGACATGCGTACCAAAGCATCCTGTCACCACCATCCAACTGAAACCATGTATTTGATATCTATTTTCACAACCATCCTCAGAGTGGAGGATGGTGCTCTTACTGTTTCCTGAATTTATAATCTAATTCTTTATTTGAAACTGTTTTGTAAAACAAATTAAATTTCAGCTACATGAAATGTTTTAATTTAAATAAAGTGCACTGAATGAAAGTACTACACTAATCAAAAGTAAATTTTAATGATTGCTCTACTGGGTCTCATCTTTTCTGAATGCAGTGAGGTAGAAATTGGCTGCATTTTCCTTCCCTTTTGGAGCTAATTTCAATGATTGATGTCAATTGCTCAAAGTATTCCTCAAAACTCTGCACAGTCCAATTCTGTATTGAGTTGGGAGACTTTTCATGTGCCCCTATTAGCCTTCTAATATTGTAGTTGGATCCCACACATTTGTCCATCTTTTTGCTGTTCACCACAGAATATTTTGGCCGTGGTATTACTTAGTAATTGTTTCTCAGATCATGTCAAGCTGAAAAGATTGTTGTAAAATAATTATCTTAAAATGGCTACAAGTATCTATTTTGAATAATTAGATTTCTTTATTTAATCAGTATTGCTGTCACTTGGAGGCAGTGAGTTTGTAGTAGCTTTCCTCTTGTATATTGAAAACACATTTATGTTCATCTGTAATAAAAACAGAAAGAACTTCGGATGCTGTAAATCAGGAATGAAAACAAAATTGCCGGAAAAGCTCAGCAGGTCTGGCAGCATCTGTGAAGGAAAAAACAGAGTTAATGTTTCAGGTCCGGTCCGGTGACCCTTCCCCAGTTGTGAGGAAGGATCACTGGACCCGAAGTGTTAACTCTGCTTTTCCCTTCACAAATGCTGCCAGACCTGCTGACCTTTTCCAGCAACTTTATTTTTGTTCCAATGTTCATCTGTAATTTCATTTCCTTAAAAAAATGTTTAATGAAATTGTTCCTTCCTCCGGATCATTCATTTTAAAATCCAAAGCCAAATGCCTTTTGATATTTCAAGAAAGATCAACTGAGTTTCCTCAGAAAGTGACAATTTTATTAGGTTAATTATAAATTATTTATAGCGCTGTTAAAATTATTTTGGATCCAACAATGCCCAGTTTAAGTTGGTTATTAGACTTTTTAAACCTACATTTTGATTTAATATATTTAGCTGCTGACTCAACCCCAGAGATATGTTTTGCTTACAAAGTGTGTGACTGTTCTCTTACTTGGGTGTAATTTTGATCAAGTTTTATTTTTTTTATTTTGATCAATTTTAATTTTTTTTAAACTATCCTGTTTTGTTCATGATCCTAAAACATTACTTATACTGAGCAGCTATGCAATGGCCTGTTCTCGGGTGTTTGCCAGTGATACAATAGATCTACTTCTGATTTTCCTTATTACTCTGTGAAGAAATGCTCATGTCTTTGTCCCAAAAAGTCTTATCCCAAACATTGACATTGTTAAGACTGGGAATTAGATGTTCACTTGTGTGATCTGCACCCAAGCAATTTGTAGTTGATTTCACTGGACCTCAGGCATCTGCTCTGATTACTTAGCAGATTTGCTAAAGAGACCATGATATGAAAGTGCGCTCGATGATTCTGTAAGAATCCAGTGTCAAAAAATTGATCTTTTGTATTCTGATTTTTTTTCTTCTGGATGAGAAATCCTGGACTGAATTTTAACTGCCAAGGCAAAGTGCACTTGAGTGCAGACATGTTGGTAAAGTTCCTGAAATGCGGCATTTGTTGAGAACCCAACATGAAACCACTGATTCCAGATTTGATCTGAACAATTTTGCCAGTAAACAGGGAACCTCTGTTTATTTGTTGGGAAAGTCATTACAATATGTAAACAGACAGTTGAACATAATGCAGCATCTTCACAGCCAGCATGCAGGTGCTCTGAGCTATTTGTTATTTACCAGAGTCAAGGAGGAGGACCACAGCAAGGAATGATTGTTTAGATTAATTGACATGCTGGGAAACTTTAATGAATGACCAGCCTCAGTAAAAGGCTAATGCATGTATAATTAATGTTCTGAGAGTCTGAACTCCCTCTTTTGAGGGACAGTTTCAACTTTTTGGAAATATTTTCAACTGCTATTCACCTTCTTCTCAACTTAAATGCTGCCAGTTCTCACTGCAACATGAAAACAACATAAACAGTAACCTGGACCTGTGATGAGGAGCAGCAGGTAGCGATGCCAGTAGCAGCACCAACATCAGAAGCAGGAACAGTACCTTTCATGAGTTTCGGGATTTTGTGGCAGGTGTTACAATCAGATCCCAGTGAGGCTCCCCTATTTGTTATGATCTCAGAAGAACCCTTCTTTATTTGCCCTCCCCCTAGGTGGTCACAAAGATGTAAGTTTAAAAACTGATCCCTTCCTTTGCAGATACCTTTGTTGCGCACTGAAATGAACTTATGTTTTAAAAGAAGCTAATTTAATCAGGCATTCTTAAATTAACAAAGAGTGAGTTAATTAATAACTGAATTTGAAGTATTATTAATGCAACATATGTCAACACAGATTAGAAATAAGAGCCAAAAAGATAAAAGTTAAACATAAAACAGATATACAGATCAGTCTCTGAACTATTGTTTTGGCTTGCAGCAGAGCTTTATTGTGCCTTGATATTGGTAGTTGAGCAGTTGGTTTGATGAGTACTGGTTTTGTAGATTGTTTTTTCTTATTCTTTTAACAGTGTGTATATTCTTGCATTTGGAGTAAAAGTGATTCCTTTTATTGTCCTCTTTCCTTTGCCTGGCTGCTAGTTAACTGACTTCATGCACTCGAGTGGTTGAGGGACTGTACCCTAAATGTGGGTAATTAGTGGGTAGTTCTTTATCTGTAAACTTTAGTGTGCTAACATTTGAACCAAGTCTCGTGTACCACGAGACCATTCAGTCTTACCAGCAAACGCCAGCAGAGTTGCAACTGCTTGATTAATTTTCAAAATTTATTCGTTGAAATGTGGGCATTTCTGGCTGTGCCGGCATTTATTGCCTGTCCCTAGTTGTCCTGGATGATGTCAAGCTTCTTGAATGTTGTTGGAGTTACCTCCAGGTAAGTCGAGAGTATTCCATCACATTCCTGACATGTGCCTTGCAGATGGTGGGCCAGCTTTTGGGAGTCAGATGAGTTACTTACTGAAGGAGACCTGGCCCACTGGCCTCTGGCCTGCTCTTGCAATCACAGTACTGAGATGGTTAAAATAAAACAGAGAACTTCAGGTGCAGGAAATCTGAAACAAAAATAGAAATGGTTGGAGAAACTTGGCAGATCTGGCAGTATCTGTGGAGAGAAATCAGAGTTAACGTTTTGTTACTGATCGAAATGTTAATCTGGATTTCTCTCCACAGATGTTGCCAAACCTATTGAGTTTCTCCAGCAATTTCAGTTTTTGTTTGTGACTCATATGGCTGGTCCAGTTCTGTTTCTGATCAATGGTATTCCCCAGAATGTTGATAATGGTGGATTCTGTGATGGTAAATTGAATTGAATGTCAAGGTTCGATGGTTTGATTCTGTCTTGTTGGAGGTGGTCATTACCTTGCACGTGTGGGACGGATGTCACTTGCCATTTATCAGCCCAAGCCTGGATATTAGTATTTGAGAAATTACAAATGGTGTGTTAAAGAATATTCTATCAATGAACTTTATAACCTCTGTCCATATATATTCTTCAAAGAGAAAAGCACAATTTATGTCTGCAGTTTGGAACTTAATCCGCAGTGAGTCACTTGTTGTTACCAGAGAATATTCACCCCCTTGTTACCTTTGCAGTCACAAGAAGCCGCAGTCCAGTCTCTCAGAGACAATAAGGACTGCACATGACAAAGGGTTTTGACTTTCCTGCTCCTCTGATGTTGTCTGACCTGCTGTGCTTTTGTAGCTTCATACCTACAGACACAGTCCAATCTCTTTGACTTGCTTCTTCACTTTTGGAGGGCCATTGTTTGAAATTCCTCCTGCATCAACAGGTGTGACATTGTGGTCTGTCGGTCTGTCTGTTTCTTTCTCTTTCTCTCTCTCTCTCTTTCCCCCCAGCCACGCCAGTTTTTATATGCGCTTATGCTTGTTACATGCCATTTTTCAGTCTAAACCTGAATGTTGTTTCAGTATTGCTTTATATTGTCATGGACTGATTCAGTGCTTAAGGAGTTGTGAATGGTGCAGTGCATTGTGCAATCGTCAGTGAGCAAGCCCAATTCTTTTCTTGAAATTACTGAATTCGGTTGGGCCTTGGACATTACCCTGAGGAGTTCCTAAGGCAATATTGTGGAGCTGATATGTATCCAACTGGTGGAGATTTCTTCCCTATTACCACTTGATTTGTTCTCATGCATTCTTGATTCCGAGGGCAGTCATTCTCACCTCTCCTCCTGAGTTCAGTTCATTTGTCCATGGTTAGACCAAGGCTGTAATAAGCTGAATTGCACTGGAGAACTTCTGAGTATCAGTGAACAAGTTATTGCTCTATAAATGCCACTTGATAGTATTGTCAAAGACACTTTCTGTCACTTTACTGTTGATCAGGATAAGGCTGATGGGATGGTAACCTTTTAATTTGATGAGATTTGGGCGTTGCTGGCTGCGCCACCGTTTATTGCCCATCCCTGATTGCCCTTCAGAAGGTGGTGCTGAGCTGCTTTCTTGAACTCTTTTGGGTCATTTGATGTAAGTAGACCCACAATGCGGTTAGAGAGGGAGTTCCAGGATTTTGACACTGGTAGTTGGCTAGGTTGTGAATAGGATGTGACTAGGTCATTTTCCACATTGTCAGCTAGATACCAGTGCTATTACAGTTAGTTGTGGAGCATAAATCTTCAGTACTACTCCTAGGTCTTGGTTATTGTGGTAAAAAGATAACTTCTGAGTATGCGATATTCAAGTTAGCAAAGATTTTTATTAGAACACATATGTAAAGGAACAGCTCCCGCAGTCTGGGAGCTTTACTCAACTCCACAAAAGGTGCAGCTCATTTTTATGGCACTCAAATTACTGTTCCCCTTTGGTGAAAATTCTACTTTCAAATCTGCAAGGTTCCAGTAAGCAAAAATCTACATCCAAGCATATATGCAGGGGAGAAGCTATCTCCAATCTGACGACATTTAACACTCAAGTTACTGTTCCCCGTTAGATAGTTATGCAAATTCACAAATTATTAGCCATCTGGCATCCTATTTCTGGGACATTCTACTCTGCATGTAGCTAACTATAATAATCAAACAACTACTTTCCCCTGTTGTCCCCCGAAAGTATCAAGTTCCTTGAATTCTTTTGAATTCATGAGGAGTATATTGTGTAGTGATTGTAATGAGGTCAGCCAGAATAGAATAGAACAGACTTCATAGCATATGAGTTCCCTGATTAGGGCTATAAAATCTGGTCCAATCGGGGAGCCCTGACTGACAGATAAAACGGGGAGTGTCAGAGATACTACCACTCTGGTGCCTGACTGTGAAGAGGCAGTACTAAAGCCAAGGACTGTTCATGTATAAATAAAGGGTGACTTGGTGGTAGGATACTGGCCTCTGTGGTGTTATTTCATATTTAATTGCCTGAAGACTTGTGTCTATCATGTTGAAGATCTTGAGAAGAGGCTGAGCTATTTCATCCTTTCTGCCCTTCTGGCTGAAAATGACCATAATGATTTCAGTCTGTCTTTTCACTATTGTGCTGAGTTTCCCCATCATTGAAGCTGGGGATGTTTGTGCAACGTCCTTAGGTTAACTTTTTAGTGTTTTACTATTCATGACTTCAAATGGCAGTGCTGCGGTGGTTTGATCCGATCTATTGTTTGTGAGATTGTTTCGGTCTGTCTGTCACATGCTGCTTCTGCTGTTTGGCATGCAAGTGGTTCTGTGTTGTAGCTTCATCGGGTTGGCATTTCATTTTTAGCTTTGCTGCTCCTGGCATGTTGTCTTGTACTTCTTATTGAGCTAGTATTGATCTCCTGGCTTGATGGTGATGTTAGACTGGGACATGAGCCAAACAATGAGTTTATTGTTATGGTTGGATACATTTATACTGCTGTTTAAGCTGTCAGAATTATTCTGAATCTTACTGATTTAACACTGTTAATCGCCACATGACCTTACATCATATTCTCAGTATGAAGGTGGAACGTGGTTTCCACAAGATCTGTTTAGTGGTCACTTGTATGTGCACTGTCATCGGTAGATACATATGTCGTAGATTGGTCAGAGCTTGATTAAATAAGTTTTGCCTTGTTGATTCCTTCACAGTCTGCTGCAGGTCCAGTTGGTAGATATTTCCAAGAATGTGAGAGTCAAGAAAAAGGTATTCATTATTCTGTATACTTCATTTGCAAACAGACATTTGGAAAAAATGTAAAAAGTAAACAATTTTCCATTTACATTTCTCATTAATCTTGAACCTACAAATCAACCAATTATACCACGATTGAAGCAGCTGTGAAAGATGGCTTTGGCATATTTTCTGTAAGATATTTTATTAATGCTTATCTAAATGCATCTCAAAGTTAGTTGTAATTATTTTCAACTGAACAAGTGTGGTAAATGATATGCAAATACTGGGAATGAAAAGGAAAATACATAGAAAAAACTCGATGTTTGCATTTTTTGGGATTACTGGTTTCCACCTATTTCCTTATTCTGTTAAATCACTGGCCGTTAGGTTTCCTGTATGCAGAAGGGAGGGAATGTTTAGATCATGGGCCTTTCCTTGACCACTATAACTATGGTGAGAAAATAAGTGCTATTCAATTCATGAAATTGTGTAGTGTTGTCCTGTCTGGCTGGCTTCTGCAAGCAGTATTGAAACACTTCATTGTGAAACACAATGAGTAACATATAGTGAGTCTCTAAATATCTTGCGGTTCTGCAGAATTCTGTGGATCACAAAGCACTGATGCAAATAAAATATTGAGATCTGAAAGTGTTGGATTCCTTTTTCTATCGTGCTTTGGTTAGCAGATATATTTCTAGTGTGCTGTTATGCTGATGATGCCAGTATTATTATAGTGACAGAAATGTTGTTAGAATTTATCTGTACAATTTATTTATACTCTCAATATCTATCCCACTACTACTGCACAACTGGATGACAAGCAAGTGATGAAATGCTGCTTTAATCTTAAAAGCTCTTTAATCTTAAAAGTGTAACACCCAGCATCCTGTGACAGATATTTCTTCATTTTGTTTAGCCAAAATGGATTGCTGAAAACTGGAGGCTTGTTTCAGCTTTGTAGCTTCTGATTAAAATGTGTGTCCAGTATATAATTAATTTTGCCTGATAACTGGGAACAGATTACATCTGACAAAGTTTTGTTTTAGAAAGGACAGTGTTAACATATGGTCTGAAGTACAAAATTATTCTAGATTTCAGGCATCAGAAACCAATAGCCACATAGATTGATTACTCTAAACAGAAAACAACTTGTAATGACACCAGGTAATGTCCATAATTAATTAGAGTACAAACTATGATTCTGGGTGGGTATGAGGGAGGTGGGCGTCGGGGGTAGAGCGGGATGTTTTTCATTGCCTTACAGCAGTGATTACAAATTCAAAAATATTTCATTCATTAACATACTTTTAGGCTTCTTGAGGATGTCTGTAAAGATCGTATGTTTTTTATTTTATTTTTGGGAACTGAATTGGGAAAGAGACTATTTTACAGAAAAGGACTAAGGAAGGAATTGCTGTAATATTATAAACGCAAGTTACTGAAACTTATTGAGGGTCGCATTTACAATGTTTCTTTGCAAGCAGTAGGCAAAGACGTAAAAAGAGAAATGGCATAGCTCCAGAATATGTGTACAAAGTAACAATCAGCTGGCAACTAGGTTCAGTTAGGTTGCTAATTGGTTTGTGGAATCGTGATCAGTCATGGATGACCAAAGGTCATTAGCCTGATAACTCTCTGATTAGTTCTTTGATTGACAACTTTGTGTTGTTGAGTAGCTTGTGGGTGCGAATGATACAGTGAGAAGCGTTTGGATCTCTGCAAAGGGAAGTAGCACCAGCCTTTCTAGTGAAAATACCTGAAGCTAAAGAAAGCCAGTTGTTGTTCTCCCACCAGTTGCTGTCAGTTGTTACTTTTAGTCAGTAAGGCAGAGACTTTATCATTTGTGAACAGTCACTCTGTGCCTTCTGTGAAAAAGGAAAAGCTCTGGGAACTAATGGATTTAGGAAACCTCTGGCACCTACCCCGAATCTAGGGAAAACTGAAAGACTATGGCTAGTGCCTGTGCAATTTCCATTCTCGCTTCCTCTAATATCTTTGGATTCATTTCATCTAGTCCTCATGCCTTAATAACTTTAAGTATCAATAGCCAATCCAACATTTGCTCCTTATAAATTTTAAACCATTCTAGTGACAAAGTTTCTTCCTCTGGTGTCTCCTAGTATCTACCCCCTTGATAATGACACACGCAAAGTACTAATTTAACACCTCCTTCCTCCATATATAAATCCCCTTTTGATCCCTTATCAGCACTAATTCTCCCTGTATCACCTTATTACTGTTGCTGTGTCTAAAGAGAGTTTTAGAATTCCCATTATGTTGGCTGTCTATCTCTTCTAATAAATCCTAGTTGCCTCTCTAATATGCTTTTTCATCTCCCATCTGAACCTTTATCAATTCCTCTTGGTTCTCAGTTATATTTTCGACAGGGCAACTGACAAAAGTACAGCTTTTTTTAATTTCAATTTTTATCTCCTTTCTCGTCTAGGGAGCTCTGAATTTGTTTGTCCTCCCTTTTCCATTTTGAGGAAATATACCTTGACTGTTAAACCATATTTTTCTGTCAACCTTTGTGAATCTATCTAGTCTAGTTTCATTCCTCCCTCATTGAAATCAACTTTCCCCCATTGGGTATTCTTACTCTGCCTGTTGCCATTTCCACCATGAGCTTAAACTTTATGATTTTTTTGTAATTTTTATAAACAATTTGGATGTGATTATAGGAGGTATGGTTAGTAAGTTCACAGATGACATCAAAATTGATAGCGCAGTAGACAGCAAAGAAGGTTACCTCAGAGTGCAATGGGAGCTTGATCGGATGGACCAGTGGGCCGAGGAGTGGCAGATGGAGTTAAATTTAGACAAATGAGAGGTTATCCATTTTGGAAAGGAACATCTGGGCAGGACTTTTACACTTAATGGTAAAGCCTTGGGGAGTGTTGCCAAACAAAAAGATCTTAGGGTGCATGTTTGTAGTTCCTTGAAAGTGGAGTTGCAGATAGACAGGGAAGTGTGAAAAGCGTTTGGTGCACTTGCCTTTATTGGTTAGTGCATTGAGTATAGGAATTGGGATATCATGTAGTGGCTGTACAGGACATTTTGGAATGCTGCATTCAGTTCTGGTCTCCTTGCTATAGGAAAGATGTTGTTGAAAGGATTCAAAAAAGATTTATGAGGATGTTGCGGGGATTGGATTGTTTGGGCTATCGGGAGAGGCTGAGGAGGCTGGGGCTATTTCCCTGGAGCGTTGGAGGCTGAAGGCTGAAGGCTGACCTTTTTAATGAAATCATGAGGGTCATGGATAGGGTGAACAGCCAAGGTCTGTATCCCCCCCGCTGAGTCGGGGAGTCAAAAACTAGAGGGCAGAGGTTAAAGGTGATAGGGGAAAGATTTTGAAAAGGACCCAAGGGGCAACGTTTTCATGCAGAGGGTGGTGTGGGTGGAGGCTGATATAATTACAACATTTAAGGGGCATCTGGATGGGTACACGAAAAGGAAGGGTTTAGAGGGATATCGGCAAAATGCTGGCAAACTGGACTAGATTAATTTAGGATATCTGGTTGGCATGTACGAGTTGGAATGAAGGGTCTGTTTCCATGCTGTAGATCTCTATGACATACAATACACAAAATTAATCCCATCATTGAATCCTGAGGACTGCTGCCACTGAATTGTTTCCCCAATATTCCTCTCCACCTGTGCCACCCCTAAACAACTATTGCTTTTATTTTGTCTGTCTCTGAATGTAGGGTTTACTTTTAGAAATTTAGAGTTTTAACTAGTATAACTGTATGTTGACAATTTATAGTTTTTTACCTATGCTTAAAATCTATTTATTTGTAATAAACAATAGTTCTTAAGTACAGAAACCTGTCATATTTTTATGTTAACCAGAGTCTATCACATGGGTAAAGTCGGACTTAGCTTAGTTTGATAACATTTTTAACTTTTGTGATGAATCCTGGGAATAGAGGAGTTTGATTTCCAATCCGGTATCCCAGTGAGTCATAACATGTGGAAGGTACAGTATAAATGCAAGCTATCCCTTTTACTCTGCTTCGTTATCTTTTAAAAACTCCTGAAGTATTGCTTTTGTAAATATTTTGAGACATTTACCATCTGGTTATTTGTTTCACAGGGACTACTGACCAGATTCAAACAATAACAAGTTGGAGATGCAGTTGAGTTATGATTGTGCATAGCAAGTAATCTAAAAATGTGAAAGCGTAAACATTATGCTTTGCTACTTGAGGTATAACCTTACCATGGAAACTAATGAACTTCCTGTTTCTCCTTTAAACATTAAATGAAGTATGTGCTACCATTGCATACTTCAAATTTGGTTGAAGAAACTATTATTTGGGATGAACTGGTCTATGGGTATTATGGAAACTCGTAGTAGTTCAGTAGTACAGAAGTTGAATATTACTTTAAAAAAAAAACAATTTTGTCATAATCATGTATTGCACTCAACAGGACAAAGGTAAGAAAAATCAAAATAAAGGGAAAACAATAATTATATTGTGAGAGTGTGTGGATTGGTTAGTAAGTGAACTCTGACAAAGATGTGAGAACACTGTGAATGTTAGAGAATATTACTGATGACTGACAGTTAACTACCAAGCTTTATTTCTACTTTAAACAATGCAGTGCATTGCCCTGGGAAATTAACCAGAGACTGCTGCCACCCACTTTGTGGCATTAAAACAGGTTCAGTGTGTACACAAAGCGTGGAGCTGGAGGAACACAGCAGGCCAGGCAGCATCAGAGGAAGAGGAAAGCTGACGTTTCGGGTCAGGACCCTTCTTCTGAAATGGAGAGGGGAAGGGGAGCTCAGAAATAAATAAAGAGCGAAGGGGTGGGGCTGGGCAAGGTAGGTGGGATGGTGATAGGTGAGTGCAGGTAAGCAGTGGTCCTGATTGGTCAGTGAGGTGGGAGTGGTTGATAGGTGGGAGAAAAGATTGACAGGTTGTGTCAGGTCAGGAGACTAGGATAAGAGGGATCATGGGATGAGGCCAGAGGTGGAGAGATTTTGAAACTGGTAAAATTCACATTTAGGCCTTGCGCTGCAGGCTCCTGAGGTGGAATATGAGGTGCTGCTCCTCCAGTTTGCGGGTGGCGTCATTGTGACACTGGAGGATGCCTAGGATGGTCATGTCATCCAGAAAGGGGCAGTTAAAACATTTCTTGACTGGAAGGTGGTGTTGTCGGGTACAGAGCGCAGATGTTCTACAAAACAGTCTCCAAGTTTCTGCTTGGTCTCACTGATGTAGAGGAGGCTACATCGGTGCAATGGATGCAGTAGACCAAGTTGACGGATGTGCAGGTGTACCCATGTCGGATGTCAAAAGTTTGTTTATTGCCATGAATGGAGGCGAGAGGGGAGGTGTAGGGGCAGATGGAAAGTATTCAGCCTGGAGCTCGGTGACCAGTGGTGTCCCACTGGGATCTGCTCTTTGTGATCTTTATAAATGAATTGGATGAGGAAGTGGAAGGGTGGGCTAGTAAGTTTTCTGATGACACGAAGGTTGGTGGAGTTGTGGACAATGCGGAGGGCTGTTGTAGGTTGCAACTGGACATTGACAGGATGCAGAGCTGGGTAAAGAAGTGGCAGATGGAATTCAACCCAGAAGAGTGTGAAGTGATTCATTTTGGGAAGGTCGAATTTGAGTGTAGAATACAGGGTTAATGGCAGGATTCACGGCAGTGTGGAGGAACAGAGGGGTCTTGGGGTCCACGTCCATAGATCCCTCAAAGTTGCTACCCAAGTTGATAGGATTGTTAAGAAGGCGTACGGTGTGTTGGCTTTCATCGGCAGGGGAATTGAGTTTAAGAGCTGCAAGGTTATGCTGCAGCTCTATAAAACCCTGGTTAGACCACACTTGGAATATTGTGTTCATTTCTGGTCACCTCATTATAGGAAGGATGTGGAAGCTTTAGAGAGGGTGCAGAGGAGATTTACCATGATCTGCCTGGGCTGGAGGGCAGGTCTAATGAGGAAAGGTTGAGGGAGCTAGGGCTTTTTTCATTGGAGTGAAAATGGATGAGAGGTGACTTAATAGAGGTGTACAAGATGATGAGGCATAGATAAAGTGGATAGTCAGAGACGTTTTCCCAGGGCGGAAGTGACTGTTATGAAGGGGCATAATTTTAAGGTGATTGGAGGAAGGTATCAGGGAGATGTCAGAGTTAGGTTTTTTACACAGAGAGTGGTGGGTGTGTGGAATGCACTGCTGGCAGTGGTGGTGGAGTCAGATACTTTAGAGACTTTTAAGCAACTCTTGGATAGGCACATGGAGGATAGTAAAATGTAGGGTATGCAGGATGGTTTGATCTTAGAGTAGGATAATAGGTTGGCAATACATCGTGGGCCGAAGGGCCCGTACTATACTGTTTTTATGTTCTATGTCCTAGGTGTAGCACTTCCTGCGGTTGCAGGGAAAGGTGCTGAGGGTGGTGGAGTAAGTGGGGTGTGTGGAACGGAGGAGGGAATCGCGGAGAGAGCAGTCCTTATGAAAGGCAGATAATGGTCGGGAGGGAAATATATCTTTGGTTGTGGGGTCAGATTGTAGCTTGTGGAAGTGGCCGAGAATGATACATTGGATGCCGAGATTGGTGGGGTAATATGTGAGTACAAGGGGAAATGTGTCTTTATTTTTGTTTTTATTTTTGTTGGGGGAAGGTGATGTGAGGGCAGAGGTGTGGGAGATGCAAGAGATGCGTTTGAAGGCATTTTCACTAGAGGGGGGTTGTTACGGTCCTTGAAATAGGAGGACATCTGGGATGTGTGGGAGTGGAACGCCCCATCTTGGAGCAGAAGCGGTGGAGGCAGAGGAATTGGGAGTAGGAGCTGGCAGTCTTAAAATTAAAATCCATTTTAATTACCCCTCCCACTCCCCTGACGACATGTCAGTCCTTGTCCACCTCCACAGTCAAGGTGAGGCCAAACGTAAACTCGAGGAACAACACCTGATATTTCACCTTGGGAGCTTACGTTGACTTCACCAGCTTCAAAATCGCTCCACCTTCAGCCTTATCCCAAGTCCAGCCCTCCCCCTTCTCCTTACCTCCCTGACCGAACTTCACCTGTCCATCTTCCCACTCACCTATCACTCCACCCTTCCCATGGACCAATCACAATAATCCTCTACCTGCATCCACCTATTACCATCTCTCCTACCCTTCCTTCAGCCTCAGCCTCAAACTCAACCTCACCCATACCCATTTATTTGCGGGCTTCCCTCCCCCTCCCCAGTCCTGACGAAGGGTTTCAGCCTGAAATGTTGACTTTCCTGCTCCTCCGATGCTGTCCTTTTCCAGCTTCTCACCTCTGGCCCCGTAACTTGTAATAATAGTAAACTGGTTACCTCATCATTCCATATATTATGAGACTCGGTTTCAGAAAGCAAGGTCGGGTAACCATACCTCGTTATTTCACATTTAGATTCAGCCATGTTTCAAAAGTTTCTATTTTTGATTCTCAAAAGGCAAACCAAACCCTGCTAACCATTGTTAATCACCAGAGATAAAATGTTGCTTAGAGTCCAAGGAAACAGCTTTTTCTTAGATTTTTAATTCTATACACATGCTGCAAATTCGAACAGACTGACTCCTTGTACCCGTATCAACACAACCATTCTCACTTAAGTGCCCCTTAATTAACATATAAGCATCACCTATCCCTAATTAACTTCTGTCACAAAGCTTCGAGAAACAATTATTCAGCAGAACAATTACTCACAGGGAAAAAAGATGGGCTGATTAGGATGACCTAGCATGGATTGTTAAAGTGGAAATCCTGTTTAATTAACTTGTGGTTTTTTTTCAAAGAGACAACCAAAAGATGAGAATAATGCTATTGATGTGGTGTACCTGCACTTCCAAAAGACATTCAATGTAGTCCCACACCACAGAATTGTGAGAAGGTCCAAAAAGACAAAGACAAGTTGGCAGAGTGGGCAAATAAGTGGCAGCTTAAATTCAAAGTAGAGAAGTATGAAGTGCTGTATTTTGGTAGGAAGAACATGGATAGACAATGTAAAAGAGGTACAAGGAACAGAGGGACCTGGGCACATGTGTGTACGGTTCATTGAAGGTGGCAGGACAGGTGGAGAAAGCAGTTAATAAAGCAGTGTTCCTCAGCTTTATGTATAAGGGTATAGAGTACAACAGGAAGGAGGTAATTATTATGGTTGTGGTTCACTAGAATGATAAATAGAACATAAGGTAGAGGGAGGTAAATCTAAAACAGGGTTGTGCACCATCTCAGCCCCACAGTCAGTTTTTAGCATACCTCCCCTCGTTCCTGCTCCGGGTCATCTCTTTAAAGGGGCATCAGACACCCAACTTCATGCATAATATCTTTCCTCCTTTATTTCAATACTTAACTGTACAAGCATTATAGCTAACATATGGACATTGGCAGGAATATTTACAAAATAAAAATGGAAAATCAAGACGGCCCTTCCATTGTCCACATTGACATGATCAGTTTTGCGGAGGAAGGTTGGGGGGAGGGGAGAGTGTGGGGTGTGCGTGGCAGGTCCTAAAAGATCATCTCCTCGTCTCAGGAACCAGTTCTAGTGTAGTTTCCTCCACTTCTGGAATCTCCTGTTGTTCTGCGAATATGTCCCTCTCTGAATTTTGTTGCCCAGTGACTTTGTTGTCTCCTCCCTGGATATTTTCAACACTGACTCGGCAACGTGTGATGCCCGGTTGACAACACTGGTCCCATCTGCACCGGTTTGGTTTTCTGTGAGTCCCGCGAAATAAATGTGAATCCATTGCAGTGGTGATTGAGGCCATTCCCGTGGGTGAAGGAGTGAAAAACTTGGCACTTTCCTTACTAACGTGTAGGATTCGCAACATCCCGCTTTCTCCTCAATCTGGGAGTCCACCTTTGGCCACCAGAAGTAGCTCCTGGCTGTTTCTTTCTTTCACACCACGCCAGGGTGTCCTTGGTTTACTTGTTTCAGCATCTTTTCTGTTAACAAGGAAGGGAAAACAACTCTTATTCTCTGCTTTAAGCACCTGTCTAAAATGGACAACTCCCATCTCCTGGGAAAGTAAGGGTGTAATTTTGGGCAGTTTCTATGATAAGTCCTTCCTTCCAGAACTACATCCATCACTAGGTTCAAGAATGGGTTATTTCGGATAACGTTCTGCATCTGATTCACTGACACAGGTACTTTGTCTTCCTGGGAAACGTACATAATTTTCAGCTTCCAGTCGGGAACATCCTTATTTCCCAGCAGCGATAGTGTTGACAAACATCTGCATTGTCGTGCTTCTCTCACTGTCAGTATCTGATTTCATATGAGTAAGTTGATACAGCCAGTGTCCATCTCTGCAGGCATGCTGCCGCCATTGAAGGTATTTCTGTATGCAGGCCAAAAATGATAGTTAGTGATCTGTCAGCAGTACAAAGTACCTGCTGTAAAGAAAATGGGTGAACTTCTTAACAGTGAACACGATGCCCAATTCTTCCTTTTCCACTTGGGCATACTTCTCTGTCTTCATTAGTGACCTCAATGTGAACACAACCGGCTTTTCTTTTCCATTCAACGAGATGTGTGACAGTGCAGTCCCATAGCAATAGTACTGTGACTTATGAGTTCCTGGACTGTATACAAGCTGCTTTTTTAGACCAGGATGTGGAGGAAGCAACTTGGGTGCTTCTGGTTTTATGCAATAAGCTCATCACCTTCTCAAGGGCAATGTTGTAGGTCAACCACCACAAGATACCTTTAATTTGGCTACTTATTAAGGATTCTCACAGACATTCAAATAATGAAATAATGATGTAAACTTTACTGCATGTAGCAACCAAAATAATACCCCTCCAGTAAGCAAGTTAAGCCTCACAATTCAACGTGGCTATTCCCTGATTATTTGTGGGATTTAGCTATAATTCCAACCAATAGTGTCTGTCTCTGGATGTGTCCAGGGTCCGATCCTTGTGCAGTGTTGTTCTTTGAAGTTCTGCTAATGAAGGGTTCTGGTGTTGGATTCTTATACATAGATTCCTGTCCTTCACCTCCATATGATATTATTGATTTTTTTAGATTCTTTCATCAAAAATACTGCAAATCTGCAACTTGCCTTCCAATCAGAAGTAACTTCTTTGTTCCTTGTTAGATTTGGCCTTAACTGTCTGTTTGAAGCATAGCTTTCCTGCAGTTAACTCCTTAAATTCTTCTGCAGGGCAGTCAGTTGTTCTTGTGGCATAAAGCAACCATTTATCTAGCAGATGTCAAAACAGTTTTGTTCTTGTAGCTTTGACTCCCTGTTTTCCCAGACATGGCTATCACTTTCAATTGTATAAATTTGCCTCTGTCCTTTAATAGTTTATTTTAGACAGTTATTGCTGCTACTTTTCGTCTGTAACTGTTTATCTTTAATTCTTTCAATCCATGAACAGTTACTAATTTTCTGAAGTTTATAATATCACAGCAACTACGGATGGCCAGTAAATGTTGACCAGTCTGCTACGCCCATGTCCCACGAGTGAATAATACAACAGAAGGGTGGTTTAATAACATTGCTGAATAGGTTGATTAGAAATTCTGGGACTCTTAAACAATTGCTAAGTTCCCCAACTGGGAGAGAACATTCCTGATTGGCGATTGTTGCGCAATGTCCATTCATCTGTTGTGCTGTCTGCATGGTCTCGCCAGTATACCATGCCTCGAGGCATCCTTACCTGAAGCATATGAGATAGACAACATTGGCCGAATCAGGTGAGTATCTGCCGTGTACGTGGTGGATAGTGTTCCCATGTGTGATGGTGGTAACCATGTCAATGATCTGACATGTCTTGCAGAGGTAGCCATGGCAGGGTTGTATGATGTTGCGGTCAGTGTTGTCCTGAAGGCTGGGTAATTTGCTATGAAAGATGGTCGGTTTAGGTTTGGTGGTTGTTTGAAGGTGAGAATTGGAGGCGTAGGGATGATCTTAGCGATATGCTCATCATCATCGATGACATGTTGAAGGCTGCGAAGAACATTGTGCAGTCTCACCACTCTGGGGAAGTATTGGATGACGAAGGGTACTCTGCTGGTCATCTCCTGTATGCGCCTTCAGAGGAAGTCATTGCTGATTTTTGGCTGTGACACATCGAAACTTGTGATCAATGAGTTGAGCATCCTATCCTGTTCTTATGAGGATGGCCTTCAAAATCTTTTGGTGTCTGTCGCGTTTCTCTCCATCTGAGCAGATCCTGTGTATGGTCAGGGCTTCTCCGTAGGGGATGACTTCTTTAACATGTTTAGGGTGGAAGCTAGAGAAGTTTCAGTTATGAGGATTGATGAAGATGGAGTTGTTCTCCTTAGAGAGAAGGTTATGAGAGAACTGATTGAAGTTTTCAAAATTATGAAGGGGCTGGATACAATAGTCAGGTGGAAAGTGTTCCTGCTAGTAAAAGATGCAAGAATGAGAGGGCACAGATTTAAAGTAGTTTGCAAAAGGAGCAATTAGATGTGAGGGAAGAAAAAACTTACACACAATGAGTGGCTCATGTATGGAATACATTGTCTGGAAGTGTGCTGGAGGCAGGTTCAATTGAAGCAATCAAGTGGGCATTGGATGATTATTCCAATCTGTTAGAGTCTTTCAGAATCTTGGAGAAGATAAGCAATGACTCTACTATCTCTGCAGTCACTTCTTTAAAGATCTGAGGATCTTTTACCTACTGATTGTTTTAATTTGCTCCTTACCTTTTACCTTTTGATTTTCACTGTCTTTGGGACTTTTCTAAACTTTGTGCAGTGAGGACAGACACAAAACACCTGTGAAATGCCTCAGCCATTTCTGAGTTTTCTATCATCAGTTTGCCAAATTTTCAATCTCTCTCTGGGATGAATGCAAACTTCAGTTCCTTTATTCCAATTTAAATACCTGTAGAGAATCGTAGAATATGTTGCTGTCTAATTTTAGATTCTTGTATTTTTGATTCATTCTTGATGTTCTCCCTGTAATTTTCTTTCATTCTTTGTTGGTCCTTGAGAACTGTCCAGTGTACTGATCTGTCACTGATATTCACAGGATCAGTAATGACTACCCAAATGGACATAATGCAAAAATATACTCTGTTTCAAATAATTCATGGGTAACACAAGTAAATATTTAATCTGTATTTGAAATGTAATGTAATCATTCCACTTACACTTCAAAAATAAGCTTCTGAGTAAAGGATTATTGGTAGCAGCTTTTAACTGATGTTTCTGGCAAATTATATTCTTTTGATACTAGAGGAGTACTTCATAATTTTTGTTTAGACTGAATAAAACAAATTGGAAATTGTATCTAGAAATGTAGGTCTCAACTACATTTTCCTATCTCTGAATTCAAGCCCAACCTACCTCATGCATTATCTGATTTCTCTTAACTATATTTTCTCTGAAATATGTTTAATAGTTATCATCCAATTCTTTGTGACTGATGTTCATAAAATAAAATTGCACATAAATCAGCAATTTCTTCAAATTGTAATAAAACAGTAATAAAAGGTTATTTTATTACTGAACTATTGCTGAAATTCAATAACTAAAATGTAATAGTTATTAGTTTAAACAGAGATACAAAAAATAACAGTAAGTATAGATAAAAGACAAAGGTAAATTCAGTCTTTGGTCTCATTGGTTGCATGAAGACTTCTGTTTTCTGAGGTGATTGGATTGAAAACCTTAAGTTTAAAGAGCGATTAAGTCTAACCTTTGTCAAAACTAACTTGAGAGCCCTTGATACAAAGAAATATCCCATTTAATGGCAATCTGAAAAATGATGCACTACCAGTATTTTGATGTAAATCAGCAGTACCTCACCTGTACTGTAACAAAACTTCTATTACTGGCACCAAAAGCGTATCAGTCAGTCATTTATTTGTGTATTTGCTCAGTTAGGAGCATTATCATCTTTGGATCAATACATATCCTCATGTTATGATCAAAATTGGAGGAGTGCACTATTTTTCTCTTGTCCTACCATTTTGCTGATATATCCAGTTGTTTGTTTTCTCCTTATCAGTCTTAAAAGGGATCAACTAGGTTGCTTAAATGAACATAACATTACTGAACAATACTGATTCAATGAAGATGCAAAACTGGTTAATGCACTTAATTTATGATAAAGTAGTATAAATGTTTACCTCTCTAAATAATTCAAAACACACATGGGGAAAGGGGAAATACTCAGTTTTCTTCTGTTGAAAATTACCCAGTAGTTTGGCCAATAAATTTTAGTCCTTGAAGGTAAAAAAGCATAAGGGTTTGTGCAGCTAGGTATCACCAAATACAGACAGCTGTCTCTGGGATTTTGGCAGATGTAGCTTGGTCTAGAAACACGGTATCAAGAAGTATTCCAGTCACTCAAAGGATAATCAGGTTTCATACTGGATATGCCACAAATGGACTTCAGAAACTGTAAACACAAGCTGAACAGCTAGTTCTGAGCAGGTCTTCCCGAACTGAAAAAGAAAACTATCTCTTGCCTACAAAACACTGTTCAATGGGAGCTAAATATGCAGCCAGTCAGTAAGTTCCCAATTGGAAACAGAGGGGAGAGGGAGCGATTTCTGCACTGATGTCCTTGTTTCACGGACAGCACAGACCACCTATTTCCACTGTGGGGAATCAGAACCTATTGAATTGCATGAGCTCAACGTCAACCACAAAAGGAGATATTCAAAATTTGATTAACCCTTAGACAACAGCAAGGGCCCTTATGAAGATATGAAAATTCAAATCTCCTAAGAGACCAGGAAACTAGAAGGACACCACAACGTCTTTGCCTTGTAGAACAATGTCTCATTTGAAATTAACATCATAGCTGTTTTATTTTGGTGAGACAAATGGTGTGCCACCGTTTTGAGTAGAACTCCAGGAAGAATCCTGAGAGATATCGTCAGATAGTGCTTCAGTAGGGAGACATCAGAGGGGTAAACCAGCGACATGGTTGCTGTACTGAATCAGATGATCAAGGTCCAGACACAACCTACAGGGCCATAAAAGTGAAATAAAGGAAGCTTCGCTCGTTCCCAGAATTTGCTGTGCTTAGTCCACTTGTGGGAGAAGAATTCAACTATTTGACTACAGAAAGCAATGCAGGTGCTGACTTCTGACTTCAGATTTTCAATGCAATCACCTCAGAAAGAGAAATCTTCAAGCAAGCCAATGATACCGAAGACTAATTTTATTTTTGTCTTTTATCCGTACTTACACTTAATATTTGTATTTCTATTTAAGCTAATAACTATTACATTTAAATTAATAGAATTCATCAACAGTTCAATGATAAAGTAACCTTTACCTTGTTTAAAAAATACCCTGAAGTGAGTTCAGGCAAATTATGTTGGCTAGTATGTGAGACTATGTAGTTTCCAAGAAATGTCCTTGCTTAAAAAGAAGTTGTAATGCTTTTCATTAGCCTTTCTGAAAAAAAAAATCCTGGTATGCAAAATCCTTCAACCTTAAGTCCACAAAATTTGTTTAAGTCATGTTGATGTTTTATGAAGCTCAATGAGTGAAATGTTATAACTCTCATATTGTCTATGTTCGTACTGAGAGACGGTCTGTGCAATGAGACTTGGTTGTCCTCGTAGGCCAGTCACCGAAGGTAAGCTTGCAGGAGGTCAAGAAGACAAATGGTATCTTGGCCTTTGTAGTGAGAGAAATTAAATACAAGAGCAGGGATGTCTTGCAATTATACAGGGTTTTGGTGAAACCACATCTGGAATATTGTGTGCAGTTTTAGTCTGTTTGTCGGAAGAAGGGTATTCTTGCTGTAGAGGGAATACAGCCAAGGTTAACCAGACCGATTCCTGGGTTGGCAGGACTGACATATGAGGAGAGGTCGCATCAGTTAGGATTATATTTGCTGGAGTTCATGTGAATGAGGGAATCTTACAGAAATGTAAAATTCTAACAGGACAGGACAGGGTAGTTGCAGGAAGGTTGTTTTCTATTTTGTGATAGTCCAGAACCAGAGGTCACAGTCTAAGGATACCGGGTAGGGTCAGAATGGTGAGCCAGTGGAATTGGCTACCACAAAAAGTGTTCATGGACAAAACATTGTATGATTTTGAAGAGTTGGATATCGCACTTGAGAATAAGGTGTCAGGGGAATGGGAAAAGCAGAAACAAGCTAGGTAATTGTGTATTTTTGGTGGTACAGACTCAATGGGCTGAAGGGTCTCTTCTATAGTGTATGATTCAATGAATCAATAAGATAGAAAGACTGTTATGTTGGATGATTAACCAAGGAGCAAGTTCGAGGGCCGATGCCTATCCCTGCTCCTATTTTCTATGTTTCTGTGCACCCATATCTGCATGCAATCACATAGGGTTGTAAAGGAATACCACACAGAAAGGGGACATTTGGCCCAAAAAATTTCATGCTGGATTTATGGTCTACTTGGATCTTCTCCCATCATTCCTCATCTATGATTACGGGTTGTAACCCTTCTCTTCCATTCTCCGTCATATGCTTGTCTAATGCCCCTTCATAGTATCCATACTATTCACTTCAAACCCTCTTCGGTAGTAGGTTTTCTATTTTATCACCACTCTTTGGGTGAGGAGGTTTCTTGTGAACTCCCTGTTGGATGCAATGATGAAGTACTGATACATGGTTAACGTAGAAATGTAGGAAAGACAGAAGCCAATTTGTGTATGACCAATCTACAATGAAAATGAGCAAGTATTCTCTTTGTGATGTTGTTCATTGGCCAGTGGTACATCCAGTTCTGAGGAACGGTCACCGGACCCGAAACGTTAACTCTGTTTTCTCCTTCACAGATGCTGCCAGACCGGCTGAGCTTTTCCAGCAACTTTGTTTTTGTTCCTGATTTACAGCATCCACAGTTCTCTTGGTTTTTATTTGGTACATCTAGAGTTCTTGTTTGAAATAATGTTATTGTATTTTCTGTAAACATCTGAAAGGCTAGACAGGGCCTCAAAAACATTGCAGCAAAAACATTCCTGAACTGGAATGCCAGTATCAATCTCTATGCTCAAGTGTTAGATTGGTATTTGACCCACAATCTTCTGACTCTTAGGCAACAGCGTTACCAGCTGAACCACAGCTGACATGGGTGTACTGATATATCAATGAAATATACAATCTCTTACCTTTCTGTGGATAGATCAGTCAGGAATTAGTGCACTGACGTAATTGAGATGATTCTTAAAACAAAAGGATACAATTTGTATAACAGATTGATTAGAATCATGATATTTACGATTGTGATAGTGTCCTTTTTATAGATAAACGTGTGGTTTGGAAGACGAGAAGTGTTTTTGTGTTCATTTTATATCGCCTTTCATCACTGTTGGATTATTTGTGGAAATAGATTTTAAGTGACAACATACGATTGCTTACAATGAAATAATTGGGAACATTTAAAACTCACGGTTTTTATCATGCGAGTCCGATAAATAAATGGCATGAAAGGGGTCTGTGCCACAATTGATATGCACTGTCCCTTTCCGCTCTAAAAGGTATGTTGATAGATTACATTAAAACTTCTTGCTTACAATGTAGTAGGATATTTTCTTTGAAATTCTAGTTACATACTCTTTACCCTGCTTGCTGATAGGCTGACTGTAGTGGTCTGCTGCATTTTGACTCAGACAATGAGAGATGTACTGTATCCAGTGGATCAGTTTAGGTTCTGCCTCAGGTCAGGAATGATTGGTGCATTGCTGCGACTGATCCTAGCTTGTAACCAGTGATTGGTAAATAACCCGTCAATCATCATCTTTCGCCTCATTCTTACTCCGCTAGACGAGCCAGACTGAATGGAGGCAACTACTATATTGGGGGGTAGAGGAATTATTTAGTTATCGATTTTAACTTTCCAAAAAGCATATAATTTTAACTTGCTGTTCGTGTTTGCCGAACAGATTACCATATTGCCCCTGCAAACACAAGAATGTAGAATTTTGTTATTGAAAAAGTTAAGCCGCTTGTGTTTAATGAGCCAGAGCGTCCACTTTCACCCCTTTCCCCGAAGCCGGTAAATGTGTGCTGTATTTGACAGGAAATCTAAAACGGTAAGAAAAAAGACAGCTCGAAAGTAGAGGATTGCTGTCCCCACTTCTAAAACATATAGTGTCAAAGCAAGGCTACTTTATGCTTCAAGTTACGGTAAGTGAAGGGTATAAAGAGTAGAAAAGTTACTGCAGTTTTGAGTACTTGTCGAATGACAGCTCCACGCTGATAAATTGTGTGTTCACGGAAAGTTACTGCACGCAGGAAGAACAGTTATTCGGGGGAATTAAAATGCCTCTTTCCAAGATCGGATATCCTTCCCGACCTCCGTACGGGATCACTCTGATGTTCTGCCTTCCTTCTACTGCTATAAAGTAGCAGATACTGGGCTTAATTTAACCCGCATTGGCTACCATTGTCACAACATCATCTGGAAGTAATCGCTGCTTTAAATCACATAGTTTTGGGGGGGTGGGGGAATGCTTAGCAAAATCGTGGGAGAATTTGAAAGCATCGGTATTGTTCAGGTAACATTTAGAGTTCAAGTGTCTTCACAACGACGATGTAGGACCTCAGCAATGTTACCTTTTGCTATGGTTGGTATCATTGTTCTTAACGGTACTGAACGTTCTCATAAATGTTAATACTAAGATTTAACATGATAGCTGTTCCCTAATTACCAGAATTTTAATACAAGTACAGTTCCTAGTATATTCATCTGATAAAGGAAATAAAGAATACACAGACCCTGGAACAGCATTGGCAGCCTTGACTCCCTCACTTCAACCATTTTGATGTTATGGTATTACAAAGCTTTTGAAAAAAGCCTGGTAATGACAAATGCTTGTCACTAGGCCCTAATGATAATCATTCAGATTTCACTTTTATGGCTTATGGAGTTATCAGAGCTCCTTGGTTGAAATATTGCAGTTAAAGGCAGTGCTGAGATTTTAAGTTCTGTCTTTCAATACTACAATGCATAAAAGTTAGATATGTGAAGTCTGTGTTATGAACTTGAAAATTTAAAATGATTGACACACAAAGATTACCTATCATAACAGTTTTTAAAAGAACTACTAATTTGGGACTCACAGCTCAGGGCATTCTATTAGGATAGGAAATTTGGAATTTAAATATCGGTAACAAACGGTCATGTTTTGTTAAATTCAATCTACAAAAGGCAAAAGAATAAAATCTGCAATGAGATATAAAAATAAACTAACGTTGTTTTTCTTTAATTGTTCAGTTAAGATACCAGGGAAAATCTTTGTAAATAAATTTGAGTTAAGTATACCTATTTCTTGCAGCAGCAGGCCATGACAAAATGGAGAACAGGGACCGAGATTAATCAAATTGTGATCATTTTCCGTCTCCCAGAATTTCTTCCATTTGTAATTTGCTTCCCGTATAAATCAGTACATTGTCACGGAGGAAAATCAATATATCGTAGCATCTTTTACATTATATTGATTTCCTTCAGATCAGATTTCATCAGTAAATAGTGGTATAGAGAATGATGTCTTGTGCTTTCTGTCTTTGTAAAATTTTTAAAAACTGTTACCTTCAGGACATTTTACATAATAAGGAAAATCTAGTTTTGTTTTCATAAAGTTTAGGGATGTCATTTGGAGAAAGCAACATTTTTCACAATTTGCATCCACGATCCAGGTCCTGTATCGTGTGGGATTAATGCAGAATGAATTATTGCTACGCCACCCTAGTATAAGATTCAACCCAACCAAAGGAAACTACCATAAATATAATTGCATGCCATTTTAGATTCTCTCACAATTCATTCTTACCCCTACTGTGTCAGTAGATTAGACTTCAGTGCCAATTGCGGTCACACCAAATATTGGGCACTTTTATGCAATGGCCATTAGAAAGGAGGCCTTCATCCTACCAGCCTAAGCTGCACTGAAATCCAGGTTTTAAGGGAACCCTGGGAGTGTTTACCAGACAGTTCCTACATCATAGCAAATTTTATCAAGTTTTCCACCTATCTACTCTTCTAACTTTGTATAGCCTTCAGCTGACCTTGCTAGATTTTTCTTTCTAAAAAATTGTCAGTGAGAGCACCTTTTTTTTATTTTTATTTGTTAAGATTTATCCCAAGGATGATATATTGTGCAATTATTTGCTTCATCAAAGGATTTGTAGGTACAAATTGTTCAGTATTGTTCTGATGAAGTCAAATTTACATGATTCTCATTTACATTGTTAATTGCTGTGTAAAACTATAGTAGTAAGTTGTATTGCTTTACTATTTTGTTGGGACTAATGCAGCTGAGTTGAGTAAAATGGAACAAGGAAGCATACTGTAGGGAAAGGTCCCTGTTAACATTTGGGTTTTTGCACTGAAGTGGCCTGATGTTTTCTTGAAGCAGATAATGTCTTTTATGAACTGAAATCTGAGCTTAAGCATTCTATTATTTTAAAGTTATATGAAGTTTACAGACTGAAACGGAACATTTATTGAACCCACCAAGTTTATGTTCATGCTCCATACAAGCCTACTTGACCTAAACGTATTTTAATTAGGGCTAATTGCCCATGATTTTTGTTAAATTATTAACTGTTTTGTGTAGTATTTTCCATCTCCACCTTGCAATGAACTGCAAAAACAATTCATTGTATGGTGGAAAGTACTACACAATGAAATTAACCATGCAGTTTAGGTCAGTGATGGGAAATACTATGAAGTAAAAGATACCACATTTTAAGATAAATGCAAAACTATCAATGGGCTGTGGAGAGGCCTTGGTAGTCTTTCGCTGCATATTGGCATTCTCTTAGAGTTATAGAGTCACAAAGTACAGAACTGGACACTTCGGTCCAACCAGGCCATGCCAAACAAAATCCCAAACTAAATTAGTCCCATCTGCCTGCTCCTGGCCTATATCCCTCCAAACCTTTCCTACTCATGTACTTATCCAGATGTCTTTTCAACACTGTAATTGTACCCACACCCACCATTCTCTCAGGAAATTCATTCCACATGTGAAGCAGCCTCTGTGTAAAAGAGTTGCCCCTCATGTCTTTTTTGTCTCTCTCCTCTCATCTTAAAAATATGCCCCATTGTCTTGAAACCCCCCATCCTAGGGAAAAGATAATGACTATTAACCCTGTTTATACCCCACATTATTTTATAAACTTCTATTAGCTTGCCTCACAACCTCATAAGCTCCAGTGAAAAATGTCCCAGCCTATCCAGCTTTTCTTTATAACTCAAACCCCCCATAACCAGCAACATCCTGATAAATCTCTTCTGAACCCTCTCCAGCTTAATAATATCCTACCTATAACTGGGCAACCAGAACTAGACACAGTATTACAGAAGAGGTCTCACCAATGTCCTGCTCAATCTCAAAATGACTTCCCAATTCCTATACTCAAAGAACTGAGCGATGAAGGAAAGCGTGCTCAATGCCGTTTTAACCACTGTGTCTATATGTGATGCAAACTTTAAAGAATTACGTAGCTAAGCTCCTAGGTGCCTTTGTTCTACAACACTACCCAAGCCCCTGCCATTAATTGTATAAGTCCTGCCCTGTTTGTTGTACCAAAATGCAATGCCTCACATTTACCCAGATTGACCTCCACCTGCCATTTTTCAGCCTACAGATCCATTTGATCAAGATCCCTTTTGTAATCTAAGAAAACCTTCTTCACTGTCTACAATGCCACCTATTTTGGTGTCATCCAGAAACTTACTTACCATACCTTCTACATTCTCATCCAAATCATTTATGTAAGTGACAAACAAAAGAGGACCCAGAGCCGATCCCTGTGGTACACCACTGTGTCCTTGCTTAAGAAAAGCAGCTTCCTGGAAAATTACATAATTTTCAGGTAAAGAATTCCACAAAAATTGCATATGGTAAATATAGTAGACTTTTTAGTTTGATCAGAAATCAAATTAAAACAGTAAGGTCCTACCTTTGATCTCTCAATTTACTTGGAGAACAAAGCAACATACTATTTTGACATGGTGAAAAAAAGTTTTTCTTGGAGAAATATTATCATTAAAAGCCCCCTTTCAAAAAAGGTGATGAATGAATAATTGTGTAGAATCTCATTTGGTTTAATATTTCAGCATCTGTTAGCACTGGGGATTATAGCACATTACATTATGAAATTAGCTTAAAGCACTCGCAGGGCAAGTATAGATATCATAGCTAGGTGCAAAGTAAATCCCCTTTCTGTGCATTATAATTGTGCTCTGATTCCAGTCAACCAAGAGTGCCCTCGCTACGTGAAATGGCTTTCCTATTTTCCTACACCAGTTATGTGGCGTGTCCAGGAACTAGGTTGTGGCCAGTTACTTTTATGCAGTCGGTCAGTTTTTTAATTCATTACAAATAGGATCCTCATCAATGTATCATATTGATTTTTGAATGAGAATCATGCCCCCAGTCAAAGGCTTTAATTCTTCCTTGGCAGCACCCAATCCTCCTTTTGAAATGTACTTGTTAACTTTAAATCTTGAAATGTCCTTCCAAGTTGACCGGTGGATAAAGGACTCCTTGTACTATTCTGGAAGTTAACAAAATTAAATTAACTTGATCTCTGCTAGGTTGCCATTCTGAACTATATTGAGAGAGGGGACTCTCGAGGTCATTTTTCACTTGTTCTTGGGATGCAAACATTTTACAGTACTTTGGGAAGAGAGGCTATCAGGAGGTTATATGATGCTGAATTTGGTTAATATTTAATCATAAATAGGAATGGGTGCAACTTTTCACCAACTTAGTGTGTGACCTTTGATGTTTCTGTTGTTTTTGATGCTTTCATGTTTTGAACCGTAGACATTGCATATAACGTGAATGTAATGATCACTAAACTACAGAAACTTTGTGCTTTTGGGATTTGAATGCTGTTAGTAAGACCAGCATTCGTTACCAATCCCTAATTGCCCTTGTGATGGCCGTGGATGGCTATCTGCTGAGGACAAGAATAAACTCAGAAAAGGAGAGCAGGTTACTCTCTGGCATTTTGCCCTCAGGGTTATTATTCATTTCTGAGCCTTACATTAATTTAGACAATTGATTTATCCAGGGAGAGGCTCACAAATTTGTTTAATATTCTCATCACTAAATATCTGCACAGCTACACCTCCTGTGGAGATTACTGGATAGACCTGTTTGAACTCATTGGGCCATTAACGGAGCTATTGATTATATTTTATCCCTTTTTTTTTGTTTTTTCAGATTTTGAAAATATCACTGGTTAAAAGTTTCTTTTTTAAAATCATAGATTGCTTTTGAAAATTGTTAGGGTTACTTTTGACCAAGCCCATATTTCTGTATCTGGTAATGTAACAGAGATGCCATTGTGAGCGTGAGAAACAGAACCGCACTGCTGGTAAATGGGAATATGTGTCACATTTCGCTTAGCGCACCAATGCACAAAATAATTGGAGGGACAGGTTATTGTTCCCTGGAAGTCCCTTATTTATATTGCAATTATATACTGACAATAATGTTACAAAGATGCTTTATGTTTAATATTGCTTAGAGGACTTAAGCTTTGAAGGATTATGAAGAAAAATGTCCCTTTCAAATTCATTACCTGAGATGGTTTCTTTAAAAGAGGTCAGTGAGAGTTTAATATGGACATTGGAGTATTTTATTAACAAGACTTCCTAGAAAGCCCATGACTGGTGATAATGACTTGCCCTGCTACAGACTGTCCTGTGGGTACTTTGAACAGTAACTGGATTGGACTATTTTCACTAGTTAAGTTGGAGCGGAGCTGGCAAAGTACTAGCTGAGCTGGATGAAAGCTAACTATGTATAAGCTACCCACCTTATCTCTCCCATTTCTTAAAAGTAAACTCTGTCAGTTCATAGAAACCAGTTGATTATTTTAAAAGAGTGTATGAAAGAACAGCTTGAAATTTCTGAACAGGGTGGGTTTGCAAGAGATCCGAGACAACTGTGTGCAATTAGTGACTTGACCATACATGCTGGAACGTCAGAGCAAAATATGTCGGATCATCCTGCACTTTATCCTGAGATAGCAGGAACTGCTGATGCTGGAGAATCAGAGATGACAAGGTTTAGAGCTGGGTGAACGGAGCAGGAAAGCTGACGTTTCGGGTCGAGACCCTTCTTCCTTAGTCCAAAAAGCTCATATGTAGTCACTAAAGTGCTAGGATCTGAATGAATTATGCCTGAAAAGCTTTTTGGTAGATACTGTTTTTCTCAGGAGATATTCTTTCAATTTTAAATTGCTTATTATCACTGCCAAGAAATAATATAAAGGTAATCATGTGCAAGAAGCTGTTACTACTGTTTAAGTAGTTCTACATTGCTTTTCTCAAGGAAACATTCCGAGACACGGACATTGTTCTGCATTGTGTTGATTTGTCATACTCCTTGCATTGAAGTATTAACGGTTCAACCCGTCAATTTCCTTTGGACACTTTTTAGTTCTCGTTTCTTTTGTCTTTCCAAGTCGCTGACGACATCACTAGTATTCTGCCTCCTGTTTCCTGATCTGAATCAGACTCAGCTAAGTCTACATTTTGTTTCCCATCCTCCTGTAAGCTTATAATTGTGGCCTTGGAGCTGAAGATAGGTGCTGAACTGACACCAGATACCTGAGTATGGAATGGAGCATTCACTGTCTGCTTTCATGTTCAACTAAAGGTTTATTTGTAAAAGAAAATTGCATAGAAACCAGCTGAAAACTATAATGGAAGTATTTTGTAGCGCTTTTCAAAGTTATAATACATGGCATTTTTCTGAGATGTCCAAGATTTCAAAGATTTTAAAAACTGACTTCGAGCTATTTTTAGATGCATAGTGTCTTCATTGCTATTGTTGTAGCAGCCTGGATGACAGCCTAGCAACAATGCCTGAGTTGGAGTTGAGACACATCATTACAATTTAAACTGGAGTCTGATCAGCATTCCTGGACTGATTTTTAACAGTGCCTGCATGAAGGGTTGGTAGAGAAATACAAGCTGTGGTTTGGTTCCCTACTTGAGACACCTGTAAAATAGTGGAAAAATCAGATGTGAGCTTTAAGAGTACCGCAGATTGATTTTAATAAGATAGACATAAAAATGTTCTGTACTTGTGTCAGGACCACAAATGTAATTACTAATAAAAAAAAAGTAAGAAATTACATACCCATAGAGTAGTGAAAATGTTGAAATCAGAATTGCAGGGAGTAGTTGAGGTCAATTATGTGAATTAATTTAAAGAGAAGGTAGATAAGCACATGAGTGAGAAAGAACTTTTAGAAAAAAATTCTTTTGGTAAGGTTTGGCATGTGAGCAAGCTCATGGGGAGCATTAGCAATGGCATGGACCCATTGATGCAAATGACCAATTGCTGTGCTATAAACGCTTGATAAGGGAATTAAAATCCCTTAAGCTAGGTATGGAGAGCTTAAGGATTGTGTAGTAATTACTGCTTACTGGTAGATCCTTGTAAGTGTAGTTTATATTGATTATCATGGTGTGTTTTTTTTTGATTAACATTGCTGTACATTATTCACGTATTTGCTCTGTTTATAAGTGCAATCTCTAGTCAAGACATTTGTCAGCATGTTTATTTGATTTATTATAATTTAATTATTATTTGATAATTGTTGAGAATTCTAATTGTGCATCTGACTGAGATGTATACTGTACAACACAGTGCAGGTAGATTCAGAAATGCAGTAATGTTTAAAAAAAAAATTCCCATCCTTTAAATAATTTGCAGTGAGGGGAAAAGCAATTTTTTTAATGTCCTTTTATCTGCCTTTCGTTAGGCACCTTGCCGTCTGGTTTTGTTGCAGTGTAACCTTTTTACTTCAGCTTGTTCCAACTATGGAATAATGTTCTGTTATAATGACAGAATCATTTATTTTTATAGTATTTGTGTCAATTCCATAACATGTGCCTATAGAATGGATATCTTTTTTTCAGAATTACAGATTTCCCTGAAAATCCAACAAAAAGCTACATGTTACATCTCTTACTACTTGTTCTTAAAATAGTAGCTGGACAAAAATTGGTGGAGTTGTTGATAGTGAGGAAGGATGTTAAAGGATGCAGCAGGATATAGATCAGCTGGAAAGTTGGGCGGAGAAATGTAAAATGGTGTTTAATCCAGACGTGTGAGGTGATGCAACTTTGGGAGATCAAATGAACAGGCAAGTGTACTGTAAATGACTGGACCCTAGGATGTATTTGTATATAGACGAGTGCAAGTCCGTAGCTGACTAAAAGTGGCAACACAAGTAGAAAAGGTGAAAAAACGTATATGACATGCCTACCTTGATCACTCGGGATTGAGTAAAAAGTTGGCAAGTCATGCTGCAACTGTTTAAGTTGGACCACATTTGGAGTACAATGTGCTGTCTGGTTGTCACGCAGTCAGCAAGATGTGGAGGCTTTGGAGTGTGTGCAGAAGAGATTTACCAGAATATTGCCTGGATTAAAGTGTATTAGCTATAATGAGAGGTTGGACACACTTGGATAGTTCTTGATGCGGCACTGGAGGCTGAAGGGTGACCTGATAGAAGTATATAAAATCATGAGGGGTATCGATAGGGAAGACGGAAATGCCAGATACTAAAGGGCGTAGGTTTAAGGTAAGGAAGGAAAGTTTTTTTTCACAGAAGGCTGTAGGTGCTTGGAACAAGCTGCTAGGGGAGGTGGTAGAAACAGATGCAGTAGCAAAGTTCAGGGGGCATTTAGACAGGTACATGAACAGGCAGGGAATAGAGGGATATGGACTACGTGCAGGCAGATAGAATTATTTTAGAATTGCATTATGCCCACATAGTCATGGTGGGCTGAAGGCCTGTTCCTGATGTACTGTGATAATGTAAAGATTTTGTACATAAAAATCAGAGTTGTTCAGTTAACTATTCTCCTATTATCATTTGGCAGTATTTTTGAATCTCTGTACAGATTGTAACCATTAGAGTTCTTGCCACTACGGTACCAGAACATTTCCAATATCTCATAGGTTTAATGTAATTTATATTTCTTAATGCAATATTCACCTGTTGCAATGTTGCTGAGTTTATTAGCTAGATGCACCTTGTTCTTCCTTAAGAAATCCTCTTTGTGAAAGAAAAAGTGTTTTTGTCACTTATCATTTGGAAAGAAGGAAAAGTCCAATGAAATTTTGCATGATGATATCACCTGAAGGGGACACCGTTGATGTGTTTTACCTTGAACTATGCTACACATTGCCCTTTTGTAAATCGCTGACAAAAGTTAAGGAAATTCATTGTTCCTTGAGAGTGCACTTTTAACTGATGCAATTCAAATAAAGCATCTGCATTTTTATATACTAGAAAGTGAAACTTCCACACATATAAAAGCTGGTCAAGGGCCAACCTACAATACTGCCTTTATGCCGGAAAAGCAGTGATGTCATGTATAATTTATTATTCGGTTTTCTAGTGGGTCACACTGTTCCTGAGCAAACAGCTAGTCACTGCATGTTGCTAAGAAACCATCATAGTAGCATCTTTGACTGTTTTGCTATATCAGAATAGTTAACATTTTTCTTGTTAGCTATACCAATATTTAATCCCAAAATGTTGATTGTTTAATACTTTACCAAGTTCAATTGACTTTTGATGGATCTAAGAAAATGGCACAGATGTAGTCACACTCCTTGATATTTCTGTCTTTTTGGGGTTGTGTAATGAAAAAGAGAAGTGGCAATTGTGTAAGGATTTCTCAACTTCTGTTTCACTGATAGTAACTTGCCAAAATAACTCATGAGCTACCCAGGCAATGAGGACTCACGATTTCAAGGTCTTGTGATTGATCACCATAGTGTACTTGCCTTAGTTGGAGCAGCTGTGTTAGTTGTTGTCTATTCTGTGTGTTTCAGTGATTAATTTTTAAGCTGTAAGTGTGCCATGATTTGAATAAGGTATTTCATGGAGTTTTCTGATATTCAAAATATCAAACCACTTCTGCTCATTGTAGTGAAAATTCATTACTTATTGATCAGATCATATTGCACAAAAAAACTAATTAAGCACCTTGATTCAACATCTTACACTCATTTTCTAGGATAGCTTAACACAAAAATATTGTGATCATAGCTACAAGTTACAGTCAAAATTCTGATTAAGGACTTCATTTTTAAAATAGTTTTGATGATAGCCGTCAATTAATTTGTTTTACTGCTGGATTCCAGGAATTTTTTATGATCCTTTAGGAACATCAACCTCTTAAACTTGTTTCACCATTCAATTAAATCAAAGGCAACCTGTACCTGAACTGCCTTTGCTCCCTGTTGTCTAATATCCTCTATCAGACAAAGAAACACCTACTTCAATGTTAATGCTTTCATTGGAATTATCCCCAAGTTAGTGAACATGAGTGTTCCGAATTTCTGATAAGGTATGAATGGAGAAGTGCTTTCTGCCATTACGCCTGAATGACGACTTAATTTTTGGATGCTGAAGTCTTGTCTTCGCCTTCTTCATAAGAGGAAATGGATTCTATCTATCCACCTTTTCATTTCCTTCAATTATTTTAAACACCTCCATTAGTTCACCTTTTTATTCTTCTAAACTCAGTGAGAGTGACTGCACTGGACATCAAGGCTGCATAGTGTCAGGGAGCTCAAGGTGGAGTCATACCTAGAAAAATGATTGTGGGTATTGCGTTTCTGTAATCTCTGCTCCAGGATATCTCTGCAGAAGTTCCTCAGGGTATTGTCCTCCGTCCAACCAACTTCAGCTGCATCGTTAGTGGCCTTCCCGACATCATAAGGTCAGAAGTGGGGATGTTTGCTGATAATTGGGCACTGCTTAGCACTATTTATGACTCCTCAGATACTGAAAGAGTCCATGGCCAAATGCAGGAAGCCAAAAAAATTTTTAAAAGGCCTGGACATATTCATTTTTGGGCTGACAAGTGGCAAGTAACATGCATGCCATGCAAGTGCCGGGCAATTGCCATCTCCCCAAAGAAAGAGAATCTAACCATTGTCCCTTGACATTAAGTGGCATCACCATCACCAATTTCTCCCACTATCAAAATCCTGGAGGCTGCCATTGAGCACAAACTGAACTGAATTCACCATATTAACACTGCAGCTTCAAGTATAGATCAGAGTCTGTGACTCTTGCAGCAAGTTCACTCTTCTCCTGACATCCTAAAGCCTGTCCCTATCTCCAAGGCACAAGTCAGGAGTGTGAAGGAATACCTACCACTTGCCTAGAGGAGTGCATCTCCAAAAACACTCAGTTTAGCACCATCTAGGACAAAGCAGCCCACTTGATTAACACCGCATCCACAAACATTCAGTCACTGCACTGCTAATCCACTGTAGCAGTAGTGTGTACCATCTGCTAGATCCACTATTGAAATTCACCAAGGCTCTTCGAAAACACCTTCAAAACCTACATCATTAATTTTGAGGAGGACAAGAGCAGCAGATGCATGGCAAAATCACCAACTGCAAACTTCCCTCCAAGCCACTCGCCATCCTAACTTGGAATGATATCACTATTCCTTCAGTGTTACCAAGTCAAAATCCTGAAACTTCATACTTAACAGCATTTGGATGTATCTACATCAAATGAACGGCAGTGATTCAAAAAAGAAATAGCTCACCACCATTTCTTCAAGAGCAACTATGGATGGGTAATAAATGCTGGCCAGCTAGCAAAGCCCAAATTACATCAATGAATAAAACAATGTATAAGCTAACTGTGGTGCAACTGGTTTTCAAAATGTGAAGCTTTGTTTCTGGGCAATTGTAGATGGGTGTCACGCAGGAGACATAGGATGGGCTTTACATAACCTTCTTCACCACTGACAACAGATCATGGCTGATTATTTACATGTGCACCATTTCTGCCCGTTATCCCTATATTTATTGATATCACTAGTGTCCAGAAATTGGTCAACGTCTGTGTTGAAAAAGCTCAGTGATTGAAATGTCACTGCCCTATGGGGAGAGAATCCCAAGGATTTGCCATACACAGAAGAAATTCCTTTTCATTTCAGTCTTTTTTTTTCCATCTCAGTCTTAAATGGCCAGCCCCCTAATTTGAGACAGCCTCCACTGGTTTATAACATATCAGGCAGAGGAAATAATGTATCCACATTATAACCTGTCTCACTCTGGAACAAGTTTCAATGCGATCACCTTTCATTTTTTGAAACTGTAGAAAACTTAAGACAATCCTGCCATCCTAAGGATTAGTCTGGTGAACCTCTGGTGTACTGTCTGTATGGCCTTCCTTGGATAAAGATCCCTTATTTTTGAACAGTAACCCCTGGTTCTGGATTCTCCCACAAGAGGAAACTTTCTTTCCAAATTCGCCCTGTCAAGACCCCTCGGGATATTTTATGTTTCAGTCCAGTTCCCTCTTATGCCAGCAGCTGTAAGCCTAGCCTAAAACAGCCTGCCCCTGTTCCTGGTATTAGTCTAGTAAACCTTCTTTGAACTGCTTCTAATTTAATCATATCCTTCCTTAGATGAGGAGATCAGTTCTGTTCCCGGTACTCCAGATGTGATCTCGCCAATGCCCTGTATCACTGAAGCGTAACCTCCCCACTTTTGTGTTCAGTTTGTCCTGCTAAAATATGACATTCTGTTAAGTCTTGATTACTTGTTTATCATGTAAATTGGCTTTTTGTGATTAATTTGCTCAGACAACTAGATTTCACTGCATCTGGGAGATCTGAAATCTTCCATCATTTAGCCTGTAGTGTCCCTCCCCATCTTTGGGATGAAACATGTTGTCTATTTTGGATGATGAACTATAAACTTCACTTGTGAGGAGCAGACAATGTGATTTTCTGATGTTACAAAATAACAGTCATATACAACTAAGTTAACTTCATAAATACAATAGAAACAATGAAAAACATTTTGTGGAAATGTTAAGTATTTGAATTCTAGAGTAACTTGCTGTCATTGCTCCTTTTTGTGGAAACAGGAAAAGAAACAAAGAAGTTTTTATGATCCCCATAGAGACAGCTAACTTTTAAAAGAGAGTTTAATTTCCCAGTGACCAATGCAAAGAAATCCACGGTAAGATTTCATATTTTAAGAGTTTTACTGTAACTAACAAAATAAAGTCAATATGGAATAAACATTACTTAGTGAACAAGTTAAACTTAATCCTTTATTGTACTAGTGAGGTTGGACCCAGACTGGATTTTATTTTCATCGTTGATCGGTCTTGATGGATTGTGTGGTACTTCCTGATCCATTGAGATTGATAGTGAATTCCTATTGTAATGCAGTTTGCGCTTTTATGTTGTCTGTGGGAGATGTTGTTCAATCCCTTGTGGATAATGAGGATTAAATGCATTTAGTAGCCAGCGAGATAAAATGTTGAGGGCAAGTATTCAACTTTGTGAAGATGAGGTAAATCGCAAAAGCAAATCACAAGGGAAACGAGAAATGTATTAATCCAATCAGTGAAAAAGAGACCATGACAGGAAGGAGTAGGGTACTTAAATTTGAGTAAATCAACAAATAAGGCTTGAGATTACAATTAGAATAAAATGATAAAGCTAACTAATCTGTATTTGAATGCACATGATATTTTTACACGGCATGGTGGCTCAGTGGTTAGCACTGCAGCCTCACAGCGCCAGGGACCCGGGTTCGACTCCAGCCCCAGGTGACTGTCTGTGCGGAGTTTGCACATTCTCCCCGTGTCTGCGTGGGTTTCCTTCGGGTGCTCCGGTTTCCTCCCACAGTCCAAAGATGTGCAGGCTAGGTGGATTGGCCATGCTAAATTGCCCATAGTGCTCAGGGGTGTGTGGGTTATAGGGGGATGGGTCTGGATGGGACGCTCCAAGGGTCGGTGTGGACTTGTTGGGCCGAAGGGCCTGTTTCCAACTGTAGGGATTCTAATAAACTGAGTCTGCAAAGAGAAACAAATAAATACTGCCTGCTCCCTGTTACACAGAAATGGATGCAGGATGATATGGATTAGTACCTGAATATGGAAGTATACACAGCATGTAGTTAGTACAGGAAGCCAGTAAAAGTTGCAATGGAGGGGAAAGACCTACATTCAGGAAACCAGGATGTGAAATGGTTTGGGTGGAGATGACAAATGCTCTTTTTCGGGTTGACGACCTGTTACCATTGGGACTCCACAGGACTCTGTGCTGGGAATGCAACTGTTTATAACACATTAATGACTTAGAAGAAGGAAGTGAATGAACTGCAGCTAAATTTGCAGATGACACAAAAATAAGTGGAAAGGCAAATTGCGAGAGGGACACAAAGTTCACACAGATATTGATCACTTAGGCAATTGGGCAAAAAGTTGAACCTGCTCAGATTCTTCTATGTTTTAATAAGATCTCCACTCATTCTTCTAAACTCTAATGAATAAAGGCTGCACCTGTTTAGTGTTCCTGATAAGCCCACCCCTTCAACATGGGAATCAGCCTGATGAATTTCTTTTGAATTGCTTCAAATGCCATTGCATCCTTCCTTAAATACAGTGATCAAAACTGTATATAGTACTTGTGTAAAGTTGTAACGAGACTTCCTATTTTTACATTCTAGACCCCTTGCACTAAAGGCCAAAATTCCATTGCTTTATTAATTACTTGCTGAATCTGCATGCTAATTTCTGTTTTTAATGCACAAGAATGCCCAGATCTTTCCGTGGTTTACTTTTTTGGAGTCTCTACATTTGCTATTCTTTCTGTTGAGCTGATTGTTTCACCTCAAGGCAGTGGTTTCCTCTCCTTTTATGAAATGAACTGTTAAAAGTAGACAGCATTTTTAACAGTGGAGTGAATGTAGACTCAGTAAGCTTACATTTGCTTATAGTTTAAAAAACCTTTTCCAATCTTAATGTAGCATGTAATAGTTCTGAGAAAGTAAACTGTTTTCAATGCAGAAACACACAACTGAAGTGACCTTTCAGATTGTGAGTGAGTGATTCAAAGTTCTGGGCGGGCCTCTGAAGAAATGCGGTAAATTGAAAGGAGGCAAAAGTCTTTAGCAGAGGCTGCTCTTCATAGATAACAGTATTCAGCTTTAATAATGTGCAATTTTGATTTCTTGATATAAATACAGTACAAATAACCTCTAATCAAAATTACGTAGGATCAGTGGTAGTATTGCTGGAGCTGAGCTACTGTTTTATTAATCAGCAATTGTACAAAGTATATGTGCTTACTCAGGCTATGTTCAGAAACTGAAATTTGTACCTTGAAAATCTTGTCCTTTCAGATTCGATTGTGGATAGATGAAGAAAGTTAGTCTAACAAAGAAGTTACTGAATTCACATTGGCAGATTCAAGATAGTCTCCAATTTTGTCCCAGGTGTAGTTACTTGTATATCAGATAGTGGTAATGATGTGAAATTTTAAAACTATATTTAACAAACAAAAAGCAACATGAAATTGTTTGACATTACCTAGGTGGTAAGGAGCATGACAGTTGTGGGAAGTTCCTCAGCTCCATAGTACTCCACCCAATTCTTTGTTCTTCGACCTGTTAATCCAAAACTTTCCCAACTAAGCGATGGGAAAGGAGTATGAATCAACCGTGTGTTAAGGGAGTTCTGTTATATGGCTTGAATTCTCTGCTCTATCAACATCTTAATTGTTAAGTCTCAGAAATAATTCTGAGGTACTGGTGAAGGTGACAAAGCCAAGTTTCCTGTTTTAAAGATTGATCTGGATGCCCGTTTCATGCTCTCTGATATTAGGTATGTTCTTCTGAATGACGTTTGCTTTAAAAACTTGAACATGTCCACATGCCCAGCATCCCTACTAATACCAGCATAAAAGGGAGGGCAATGATTGACTTAGCTACACCCCAAAAAAAATCTAGGGATACTGCTTTTAGTTCCTCTTTACCGAGACTTTTCTGGAAGTTATTTATAATATAAGAGGTATTGATTTCCATAAATGCCATATATTTAAGAAGTTAAGTGGAGTTTGATAAACTGGTGCAATCAGTCAAGTAGGAATACCTTACTGAAATTAAATCTATTTTCCTGGAAGGTGCCTCCTATCCACGGGTTGAGACTTGGACAAAATGGATGTGCAGTGCACTTTTTGGGTATTAAAAATAAACCAATTTTAAAAATTTTCTTCATTGGCATATTGAAGCACAGTTGTATTCGTTTTTAGAATGCTTCAGCACATGACTTTGAATTCTATTCACTGTCATTTTGCATAATTTCCTTCAAAACAGCAGAAATGCTTTACAAAACCTCTCTTCAGGATGTAGATAGATGGATTTACTGAGATACAAATAGAACACAATTTGTGGAAAATATAGGTTTGAAATATTGTGGTTTGTATTCAATCTCTTGAAAATTCAGTCCTAGTCTGTTTCTAAATTTGGAACTTAATTCATGGCCAATGTGAATTCAACTTCTAATTGGGTCGTTTGTTGTGGTGGCTGAAGTATATGTTGTATAAATACTGAATGATTTCACATCTTGATAAGGCTACTGCTTGAATCTGACTTGAATAAGATTGAAGAAACTGGCCAAAAATGTATTCTCATAACCTTTTCTTGTTTGTTTATCATTACCACCCGCCCCAATTAAGTAATACGGTGGAGAGCGTAGACTCTATCAATAAGAGGCAGTTTCCCGGAGAAATATGAAATGGTTGTTGTTGTTTTCTGTCTCAAGGTCATGATGTGCTCTAAACTGCGCTAGCTATTTCTCACGATCTCAGGCCAACATTGTTTTTTTCCATCAGATTTCCCTGCTCAATCCTTGGATAGAAATGTAGATGATGCCTAATTCCTCTTCCTCTCTGTTTCACCTATACAAATATAGGATCTGTTTATTTGGTCTTATAATGTTGCATTCCTTCTGATGTCACTGTCTCTTTCACTTTTGATTCTTATAATTTCATATAACTTTCCTTTCACTTACACAGCTAAGTGATTTTATCTTTTTGAAACAGTCATTTTGAGATGGTGTCTTTGTTTAAATATTGCTCATTCCTAACATAAACATTTTTACCATTCATGTGAATATTTTAAAATAATGACTTTTATTTATATAGTGTCTTTAATAGAGAAATGCATACTACGTAGGATCTTAAGACAAAAATATGAACAGTGCTAAAGGTGGACAAAGGGGAAGAGTGATCAGAAACTTAGTCATGAGCTTTTTGTTTTGGCATACTAAAAAGGAGAGGAGCCAGCTGTTAACCCAGCTAGCGAAGCCAACCTCCTTTGACTGAATAGGGTTTGAAAAAGAACATTTTAGGAAGGCATATGCAAAAGATATCTAGTTCAGATCACGAGGGGGTGCTATTGTTACAACCCAAGTTTCACTATTATTTGATTAAATATTGGTTGGTATGAGCACCCACTTAAATGCAAGATGTTTAAATCCCTTAGGGGTGTGATAAGCATCAATGTACAAGAGACAATATATAAAATCAGATCCTAAGTTTTTATGATCAGTGTATCTATGTAAGTATCTCTCTTGGACTATATAGTGTAGTTTTTATATTCTTGTATTGTATCAAATATTGACTGGTTTAGAGGTTTTTTTAGTGTTTTGTGATGATTCATATGACCCTTTAATATTATGAATTTGAACTTTGATCCCAATGAGCTTAGAAATCAAAGTAGTGGTGTGTAAATTTTGTGACATGGATCAATTAATTTCAAAGGAAACCAAAGTGGGACTATAATAAAAATATAGAAAGCGTAGGAAATACTCAACCGATCAGGCAGTGTCTCTGACATGAAATCAAGTTAATGCTTCAGGTTGATATCTTTCAGTAGAGCCTGGAAAATGAGACTGTCATCTCTTTTCAATGGATTCTGACTCCGTTTCACAATATTGTTATGCCACACAGGGATGATGCCCTGGAAATCAATCACTGCTATTCCTGGACCAATCACAGAAATTTTTGAAAATATGCATGATTTCCAATTTATCTGTCTTTTACCCCCAAGTTGACAGAAAGTATGGACCAGACAGCAAGTATGTACTTAACAGAAATTACCGTTTATTGGAAGTAAATAGATTCTAGCCACAGGTAAAGAATAATGAATCATTGGAATTTAACTCTGCTAGTTAAAACTCTGTTCTGCCTATAAACTCCCCCAGCGCATGTGCACATAGAAAAGAGTATGTGTTTTATGGGGGACGGGGGGGTGTGGAGGCAAAAACTGAGAAGACACTTCAGTGGTTCTTGTTCACAGAGAGGGTGGTGGAGATAATTCTTCTGCGATCAGAACATGATTCTTGGTCTTCCTTCTCTGGATGCTTTTACTCGTTTGCAGGAGGCACAAGGTGACTAATTCACACTTACGAAAGGTCTCTGATTTACTAAATTTTCAAATTGCAGCAACTACTGAAGGAAAATTAAATTTATTTGCTTTGGGCGTAAAGTAGCGTTTACTGCAGCGAACAGAGAGAGCTGCTGAACTGGTAGATTTGGATGGCTTCTGTCTGCCTTGCATACAGCTCCAAGCTGTTCAAATACTTGAGAACCAATCACATAGTTGTTGGCAGGCCGAAGACCTTTGGGTCTGTGGAATACTAACCAGTTATTGCTGACAATCATTTATTGCCGGCTGTATCAACATTCGTATACACCTTGGATCCAATTCCTCTCCACTTTCTTGCACTACGACTGTTATAAACAATGAGTGTCAGGTTACTTGCTTTCCTTTAAACAGTTCTTTTCCAATTCAGCCCACAATCAAAAATACACTGGGTCTTTACATGCTCACACCCTAAAAGAATGAATTAAAATGTGCTTCATTACAAAATATATGATACACAAACTATAAAACAGAAGATTTGTATCTCTTCATTCTTCCTCCTCCCTTTTCATTTTGCCTGAAACATTCCTAGCATTTCTTAAATTTCTAACTTAACTGTTTGCAAGCTGTTGTCACCAGTGACTTGTCAGTGGTCCACAGACCATTTGACATAGTTGCCAATGGCTGAATTTCTATTTGTAACACCATTGGCTCTACTCGTCTGCACCTACTCGTACTACGGCTTGAATCAACAGCTGTGTAAACAGTGCATATAGTGAGTGTCAGTTTACTTGCTTTAAAAACATGCAGTTATCCTTCAGCAATATTTTGTTTTTAAAATACTTCTTTCCCATTTCAGATGATAATCAAAAATATAGAAAACTAAAAAGATGTCACGAGATATCAAGAACTGCAGATGCTGGAGGGTCACAGCTGGCCAGGCAGCATCAGAGGAGCAGGAAAGTTTGATGGTTTGGGTCAGGACCCTTCTTTCGAAATGGGGCATTTCTTTTGAAGAAGGGTCTCAACCCAAAACGTCAACTTTCCTGCTCCTCTGATGCTGCCTAGCTTGCTGTGTTCCTCCAGCTCCACACTGTGTAGTCTCTAAAAAGACGTCAGTATATTTCTCAATTGTGCATTGAGTGGAGAATTAAAGCTACTTGGAATTAAATTTAGCCACAATTTGCAAACAGAGGTATTGTGAGATCTCAGAAATTCATGGTGGTGACAGCAAATCAGCACCTTGTTTTATTCCATGCTTTGTTTTTTTTCTATCTTCCATTGAAGTGAATGGCATTAGGGTGTAAAACTGCAGATTCATTTTGTGGTATTTTATGCCATCAAAGTCTCAAATTGTTTCTCTTCTTAAAGCTTATGATTGAACACCATAAATTTTGATTCTAGGGCAGAGCAATTTTACCTCCTAGTCAAGCTAGTTATTTTAGATGAGATCATAATGATTAAATAAGACAATCATAAATTTAGTTGCTTTTGTCTTGGTATTTCTCTATCTTATTATTAAAAGGATGGGAATTTTGATTCATTTCCCAATTTTTCTTTTGTAGTTTAGAAAATAAAACAGTGCTGGATATTGTGCTGTGTGTTCTAATAATCCAAGATGTCCAGTGAACCCTTTAAGGTCACTTGCATCTAGTAAGCCCAAATATAAAGGTAGTTACAATCTTTTGTCAAGGCAGTTCACAATTCAATGGGAGAAAATGCAACACTTACTCTGCAGAAATGTTAGTGTGACTGGGGAGATTCACTTGAAAATGAAAAAGAGAGAGACTGCACTGGTCATGTAAGTTGAAGTAATGACACTGAAGAACATTCTTATAAACTAGGGACTTTTATTCTTCATTTGTAGCATGTGATTATCGTCCTTGGCCAAACTCTGTCAGTTATTGTTTCTCTCCAGAATCTTTCTTAACCTACTTTAATTTCTGTATGTACTAGTTGACTGTATGCTACCGTAGAAGGTTATGGATTTATGCCCCATTTTTGGACTTGAGTCCTCAGATTAAAGCGGATTTTTAATGCATTACTGAATTGTCAGGGTTGCCTTCTTTCAAACGAGAAAATAAACTGAGGGTCAGTCTATCTGGGTTCACGTAGATGATCCCATATACATCTTCAAAGAAGAATAGTGAGTTTTCTTCCTGACTAACTTGATTGAGTATTTTTCAACAGGTGACAAAGAAGATTGATGAAGGCAGAATGGTAGATGTTGTCTATATGTACTTCAGCATAGCGTAGACTGGTTAGTAAGGTTAGATAAAGTGGGATCCGGGGGAGCTAGCCATGTTGGTTACAAAATTGGCATGAAGGTAGGTTACAGAGGGTGGTGATGGAGAGTTGTTTTTTGGACTGGAGGCCTGTGAACAGTGGTGCACCACAAGGATCAGTGCTGGATCCACTTCTTTTTGTCACTTACGTAAATGTGATTATAGGAGGTATAGTTAGTATGTTTACAGATGACACCAAATTAGTGGTGTAGCAAACAGTGAAGAGTACTTCAGTGTACAACGGGATTTTGATCAGATAGGCCAATGGGCCAAGGTGTGGCAGGTGGAGTTTAATTTAGATAAATCTGAGTTGTTGCATTTTGGAAGGCAAACCAGGGCAGGATTTATAAATTAATGGTAGGGCTCTGGGGCATGCTGCCAAACAAAGAAACCTGGTAGTGTAGGTGCATAATTGCTTGAAAGTGAGTCACAGGTAGACAGAGTGGTGAAGAAGGCATTTGACATACTTACCTTCATTGGTCATAACATTGAGATAGGAGTTGGGATGTCATGCTGCAACTGTGCAGAACATTGGTGAAGCCACTGTTGGAATACTGCATACATTCTGGTTGCACTTCTATAGGAAGGACGTTGTGAAACCTGAGAGGGTACAGAAAATATTTACAAGGATGTTGCTGGGCTTGGAGGATTTGAGCTAGAGGGAGAGGCTGAATAGGCTGGGGCTTTGTTCCCAGGAGTGTCAGAGACTGAGGGGTGACCTTACAGAGGTTTACAAAAACATAGGGTGGCGATGGCCGAGTGGTATTTTTACAAGATTAGTCCAGAAACTCAAATAATGTTCCAGGGACGTGAGTTTGAATCTGGGAATACTGAATTTGAATTCAATTAAATAAAAATCTGGAATTAAGAATCTACTGATGACCATGAAACTATTGTTGATTATTGGAAATACCCAATTGGTTCACTAATGACCTTCAGGGAAGGAAATCTGCTATCCTCACCCAGTCTGGCCTACATGTGACTTCGGACCCACAACAATGTGGTTGACTCTCAGTTGTCATCTGAAATGGCCTAGCAAGCCATTCAGTTATACGAATTGCTACAAAGTCTCAAAGAAATCAAACAGGACAGATCACCTGGCATCAATCTAGGCACCAGAAAAGACAATGGCAGAAACAGCTGTGTTGACCCTTATTAATATCTGGAGGTTAGTGCCAAATTGACACAGACCAGTTAAGCAACGGCCTAACATAGTTGTACTCACGAAATCACACATTACAGACAATGTCCCAGGCGCCACCATCACCATCCCTGAATTTGTCCTGTACCATCGGCAGGACAGACCCAGTAAAGGTAGCGGCACAATGGTATACAGTTAGGAGGGAGTTGCCCTGGGAGCCCTTAACATTGACTCTGGACCTCATGAAGTCTCGTGGCTTCAGATTAAACATGAGCAAGGAAACCGCCTGCTAATTACCACGAACTGTTCTCCATCGGCAGATGAGTTGGTGCTCCTCCATGTTGAACAACATTTAGAGGAAGCACTGAAGATGGAAAGGACACAAAATGTACTCTGGGTGCAGTATTTCAATGTCCGCTATCAAGAGTTGCTCAGCAGCAGCAGTACTGATCAAACTGGTTGTGTCCTAAAGGACGTAGCTGCTAGACTGGATCTGTGGCAGGTGGTAAGGGAACGAACAAGAGGGCAAAAAACATACCTGACCTCATCCTTACCACTCTGCCAACTGCAGATGCATCTGTCCATGACAGTATCAGTAAGAGTTATGACTGCACAGCCCTTGTGGAGAAAAAGCCCTGCCTTCACATTCAGAATAACCTCCATCGAGTTGTGTGGCACTATCACCTTGCTAAATTGGACAGACTTGGAGCAGATGTAGCGACTCATGACTGGGCATCCATGAGATGCTGTGGGCCATCAACAGCAACAAAATTGTGCTCCAGCACAATCTGTAACCTCATGACCCGGCATATCCCCTACTTAGCCATTGCCATCAAGCCAGGGGATCACCCCTGGTTCAATGGAGACTGCAGGAGGGCATGCCAAGAGCAGAACCAGGCTTACCTGAAAGACGTATCAACCTGGTAAAGCTACCGAACATGACGACCTGCATGCCAAAACGCATAAGCAACTAGTGGTGGAACTAAGCGATATCCACAAATATCTCCATCCTCAATGATGGAAGAGCTCAGCACATTTGTGGAAGAGATCAGGCTGAAGCTTTTGCAGCAAGCTTTAGCCAGAAGTGCCAAATGAATGATCCATCTCAGCTTTCCTCCAGTTGTCCCCAGCATTACAGGTCCCCGTAATATCAAGAAATGATTGGAGACACTGGATACTGCAAAGGCTGTGGGCCCTGACAACATTCTGGCAACAGTGCTTGAAGGCCTGTGCTCTAGAACTTGCAGCTTCCCAAGCCAGTCTCTTCCAGTAAACTTTCAAAACTGGCATCTACCCAACAATGCGGAAAGTCGTAACCAAAAGAACAGTGGATGCTGTAAATGAGGCATAGAAACAGAAGTTGGTGGAAAAGCTCAGCAGGTCGGGCAGCATCTATGAAGAGGAAAATCAGAGTTAATGTTTCGGGTCTGGTGACTAAGGAAAAGTCACCAGACCGGAAACGTTAACTCTGATTTTTTTTCTTCACAGTTGCTGCCAGACCCGCTGAGCTTTTCCACCAACTTCTGTTTTTGTGAATGTGGAACATTGCCCAGGTATATCCTGTACATAAAAAGTAGGACAAATCCAACCCAACCAATTACCCCTCCATCAGTCTGCTCTTGATCATCAGTAAAATAATGGAAGGTGTCATCAACAGTGCTATCAAGCAGCACCTGCTCAGCAGTAACTTGCTGAATGAAAGCCGAGTTTGGGCTCCATCAGGGCGACTTGGTTCAAACATGGACAAAAGAGCTTAATTCAAGAGGTGAGGTGAGAGTGACAGCCCTTGACATGAAGGCTGCATTCGACCAAGTATGGAATCAAGGAGTATTAATTGGAGTCATACCTGACAGATAGGAAGATAGTCGTGGTTTATGGAGGTCACTCATCTCAGCTCCAGGACATCTCTGCAGGAATTTCTTAGGGTATTGTCCTCGGCCCAATCTTCTTCAACTGCTTCATCAATGACCTTCCCTCTGTCATAAGGTCAGAAGTGGGGATGTTCATTGTGCAATGTTCAGCATGATTGATGACTCCTCAGATACTGAAGCAGTCCATGTTCAACTGCAACAAGATCGGGACAAGATCCAGGCTTGAGCTGACAAGTGGCAGGTAACATTAGTGGCACACAAATGCCAGGCTATGACCTTCAGCAATTAGAGACAATCCAACCATCACCCCTTGACATTCAATGGTGTTACCATCACTGAATGCCCCACTGTCACCCTCCTGGGGGTTATAATTTACCAGAAACTCAACTGGATTTGCCATATAAATGCAGTGGCTACAAGAGCAAGTCAGAGGCTTGGAATACTGTGAACGAGTGACTCCCAAAAGCATGTCCATCATCTACTAGGCACGAGTCAGGAGTGTGATGGAATACTCCCCACTTGCCTGCATGAGTGCAGACCCAATAACAGCCCAGAAATTAAACACCGTCCAGGACAAAGTAGCAGGCTTGCAGGCACCCACTTCCTCCTCCACCAATGCTCAGTAACAGCAGTGTATACTACCTACAAGATGCACTATGGAAATTCACCAGAGATCTTCAGACAGCACTTTCAAACCCATGATCATTTCCATCTAGATTGGATTGGTGTCTAAAACTAGAGGGCAAAGGTTCAAGGTGTGAGGGTGGAAAGATTTAAAAGGGTCCTAAGGGGTAACTTTTTCACACAGTGGGGTGCTTGTACAGAATGAGCTACCAGAGGAAGTGGTGGAGGTGGGTACAGTTACAACATTTAACAGGCACCTGGATGAGTATATGATAACAGTGTGGAGCTGGAGGAACACAGGCCAGACGGCATCAGAGAAGCAGGAAGTTGACGTTTCGGGTTGGGACCCTTCTTCAGAAATGGGGGAGGGGAAGGGGGCTCTGAAATAAATAGAGAGAGGTGGGGTTGGGCTGGGAAATAAAGGTGCGATGGTGATAGCAGGTAGGTAGTGGTGGGGATTGGTTAGTGAGGTGGGAGGAGCGGATAGATGGGAGAGAAAATGACAGGTCAAGGAGGCGGGTATGAGAGGGAGAGTTGGCCTTGGGATGAGGCTGGGGGTGGGGAGTTGAAGTGGTTCGCGACTGGGAGGTATTGACAACACCTCCCAGTCGCGAACTACTTCAACTCCCCCTCCCACTCTCTGGATGACATGTCCATCCTGGGCCGCCTCCAGTATCACATCGACGCCACCTGGAAACTGGAGGAGCAGCATTTCATATTCCACCTTGGAAGCCTACATCCGAATGGTCTCGATGTGGACTTTACTAGCTTTAAAATCTCCCCACCCCTGACCTCATCCCAAGACCAACCCTCCCTCTCATTCCTGCCTCCTTGACCTGTCTGCCTTCTCTCTCACCTATCTGCTCCTATCTGCTCCTCCCTCCTCACTGACCAATCCCCGCCACTTACTATCTGCTATCACCATCCCATCTACCTTTCCCAGCCCAAACCCCCCTCCTGTTTATTTCAGAGTCCCCTTCCCCTCCATTTCTGAAGAAGGGTCCTGACCTGAAATGTCAACTTTCCTGCTCCTCTGCTGCCTGGCCTACTCTGTTCCTCCAGCTCCACACTGTGTTATCTCTGACTCCAGCATCAGCAGTTCTTACTATCTCTGGATGAGTATATGAATAGGAAGGGTTTAGAGGGTTATGGGCAATTGCTGGCTAATGGGATCAGCTAAGATTTGGATGGCTGGTTGGTGTGGGTGAGTTGGACCAAAATGTCTGTTTCCATGCTGCATGACTATACGACTCCATAAGTCATATTTATCTTTCAATCAAAAACAACTAAGCTGATTGATTTTATTGCAGATGGTGGGACATATTGCCAAATGTAGATACAGTAACGGTATTTACTGTGTTTTGCAGCAAATGTTATGTTATTGAAACAATTTGGGGCATCCTGAAAACATGAGGATCATAATGTAACACGTCTTTTCACTTTCCTCTTTGCTAATGCCTTGGAATTATTTTTATATGCTACCATTTATACATAACTTTTTGATTTTTATATTAAAAGTTTGTTAAAAATAATTAAACCTCACCATAACTCATAAATTGTGTGTACTTGTATCCACACTCATTAATATATAGCCCTATTTTGTACAGACAAAAATAACGTGTACATGCACTGGGCCTGTTACAACTCAACAAAATTAGGTGACAGTCATTTATCGTTCATTTCTCAGCAGAGTGTGTTGGTGAACCAGAGTCAGTCTTCCTGATTTAAAATTTAAACAAGCTTGACAATTAACTGTTAATCAGATTAATAATGCATTCTTCATGACAATGTTTGTACCAATCAGCATCCATTCTGCTAAAAAAAAAAGCAGTCTTCTTTCATGCAGTGCAGTTGCTAGTTTTTCCCCTTGAATTTTCTTGCGGGTGAGGTGTAAAGCTTTGACATAAGATGTCTTTTTCAGCAATATGCAAGTTCTGTGCGACCAATCAAAGTAAAGCAACTTCCTTTCCTCCAATATATATTCTGTAGATAGAGCTGAGTTCCCAAGACAGTAAACACAGCTTAGATTTAAAGCAATAATAAAATTTGGTCGAGCTTTGTTGTTATCATATGTGCCATCATTAGATTCAAGTAGTGAGATCAGTATTTTGGTATCCATTTCAGAAATGCATTATTGCCTCAATTTAAAGCTATTTTAATAGTGCAATTTTGTTTTCTCCTTGGCGGTCTTCCTGAGATTTTGTGCAAATGCAAATGGGGATTTTTTTTTTTTGTTCTGAGATTCAGGACATAAAACAAGTGTCTGTTGTCCTATTTTGTGGTGAACATTGACTGCTTTACTCGATATATACTACCTATTGTGGATTTTTGTAGAACACAAATTTTTTTGCATTAAATGTCTTTTGGTACATGCTGGTTAATTGTAATAAATATCTGTCGGATATCTCCTCCGTTCCCTGATCTCCCCACCCAGTTTCTTGGCTTACTGGAGATGACATAAGCATTACTGCAACAGATAATACACCTTTTTACAGGCAAACCCATTCAGAAACAGTGAGCGAGAGGCAACAGGGAATTCCCTGGATGTAAATTGCAAACAGATTGCAGGATACACAAATGTCAACTTGGCTTGGGCTTCAAGAACTTAATGAATTAATTTCAATTTTTATTCTCCCTGATAAATCATGTCACGCTTGGTTGTCAAATATTAATTTCCTGTTGTAAGGGAGAATACCATATCTTTCTTTGTGGGCCGAAGTCGTCGTAATCTCATTTTATCAATAGAATGTGTGCTGCTGTAATAATTAAGAGCATGCCTCCTTTCAAGTTGTTGCATAGCAACACAGGTGTTCAGTTTACAGTGAACATGGCTTAAGGTAATACCTAATAAAATGGATGGATAGGAATTAAGCAGATGCTTCGAGAATTATATTATGAACTGACTACTGGATGGAAGCTGATAACGTTTTTGTCAGGAAACTTGGGTGCTGTGTCAAGTGCAGAAAGCATTAATGTTTGCTCATTGCCAGTAAATGTCTGAAATATAACAGGGACAGAACTAATAAAATTATTTCTGTTATGTTCTGACTTGCAAATGGACTTGAGTGGAACCCATTCACAATCCTCGGATTGCTTGTAGAGATATAGGTTTTATAAACAGCAGAAGATAGTACACTGTTTGCCTGTGTATGCAGTGTTTCTGTAAGCTAGTTCCAACTGACCACTTTGTGATGTGAACTAATTAAAACTACAGCATCCATGTTGGGAACTGTTGGTGTATTTTGCAAGAAAAATGAATTTATGCGGATATAAAATCAGGCTAATCTAGCTGTCTTTGTGATTTTTCTTTTTGCTTTAAACACAATATCTGTAAATATGGTTTTAAGTTTGAGGGAAGTGGTTTAAACTTGCTAGGACTGGTTTTAGAAGGGTGTCTTGATAGGAATTATTAATTTCAGTTAAAGTGATCTTGTATTTCTACAGTCACTCTTACATAAATAAAGATGATAGCATATTTTAGTAGATTCCTTTCAAATGACTTGGAGCTAAATTTTAGCTGCTCAGTTTCTTTGATCTTTTCATGTTTAATGAGGTTAAAACAATTACAACGCTTAATTTCTTTTTAAGCCAAGTAGAACAGATGTAAAATCTGTGTGATTAATGTCTAGGAATATGACCTGAATGGATCGTTGACAGAAATGCATAATGTAGTGTGAAATTGTTGGATTCTTTGGCAACATAATGCATAGTAAGTGTAACATTGACTAAATGACTTCATTGAAATTGGTGAACAGCAGTTGTGAAGAAATGTCCAATTAAAATAGAGAATGCAAGAAATACTGAGCATGCCAGTCAGTGGCAAGTGAAGGAGAATTAATATTTTAGCTCAACGATCCCTTATCAGAACAGTAAGCAACTTGAAACTTAATTCTGTTTCTCTCCTTTAGATTCTACCTGACCTGTTGAGTATTTGCAACATTTTCTTTTTCTGTTTCAGATTTCCAGAATCTGCAGTATTTTGTTTTTGTAAATATGTTAAGCAGCTGTCCTCATCTAAAATTCAGAGATGGCATCACTGTACATAACATGTGAATGCCTCCCTTGTCTTCGATAATTCATCCAGTTAAAATAATGAATCCGTACACGCACATCTAGTTTGTTTGTTATTCTGTAAACTTCGGTTCACAATATGTACTTCTCCCAAGTATAAAGACCATCTCTTTGAGTCTCTCTGGGTGCTGCTGCCTAAGTTATATTAAACTAAAGAGGTGAACTTGAAGCAAAAACAAAATAAAAAGTGGATCAGTAATTTAAAGTCTATGCTACAAGAGTGAATTCATGAAGTTTTAACACTGTCCTCTTTGGAACATAAAATAGTAACCTACATTTCATAATGCTTTACCATTTCTTATTAGTAATAAGAAAACAAAATCATTTGTTCGTTCAAATTCCTGAGTCTTTTGTTCAGTAAGTGTCCATACCCCATCTGTTCTTGAAGTTAAAAGATTGAATGATGCCACATGTTGCATTTCAAAGCTGATGTATAGAGGAAGAGTATTCTTAAAATGCTAGGTCTTGCCATTGTTTACCCAGATAGTAGGTACCAAATGCTGCAGTCCAGATTATTGAGATGTACAATCCATTTATGGGATGAATTTGGTGGGGGGAGGGGAAATCAAAAGTAGAAACTGACAATTTTATGTCCAAAAGCAAAGAATTGAATTTCTTGAACTGAGAGATTCAATTACTAACAGTTGGAATTTTTTATTATCTAGAATTAATGAATGACATAAACAATCATATGGGAAATAAATGCATGTTCTAACATAAGTTTCCTGTATTGTTTCCCTTATCAGTTCTGCCAAACATTAAAAATAAGGTGAGTACATATACAACATTTACAGAAGCAATCAGGAAATGATTTATCACCTAATTTTGGCTGGTTGATGACCCATAATTTATGAGTGGTTTCATCCATTTTTGAGTTATGACACCATTATTGTATCATGCACCTGGTCTTAATGTATCATTTTTGGGCTCTGTATCCTGTTCCAGATTATCCTGTCAAGTTCAATTATTACATTTATTCATTCTAACTTGAACCACTTAGTTTTGTTTTCATCTGATACAAGTTTGACTGATGCCCTATGGTGCACTTGGTGAGGTTTCCAGTAAATCAACATAAAGCATTACACATAGTATACATTGCTGAACTGTGGAAATATTTGCAAAATCCATGGAACTAATGTGAAAACTGCCACATATGGTTCAAAGAGATTATGCTACAAGAAATCATTCTTTTGGAATCATGTAGTCGAGGTATTGAATGTGATGATTTAAAGCCACATGCTGTCAAATGAAAGGAGATGCTGATACGCCTCTGACAGGGTACTTTACCTGATGCAGCAATGCCTATTATTATCGCTTATAACATAAGAAACAGGGCGTGGATGTTGTGGTGTTGAAGAATCCAAAGGATATTTGTACAGTTCCTATTAACTACAAACATTACATTTACAGGCACCCAAGTGTCTGCACTTACATTAAGTTATGGATTTACAGCAGAGGAGCATTCTTCGAATAGCATGGTGATTTAAGTGATCCCAAGGTATGGTGGAAATTGTGGTCTTTATACCTTCAGGTCACATGCTGTCATAAAGTGATGGTATTGGGAATATATCTCTTAAAGGAATACTGACATACGGACTGTGAGAATAAACAACCAATAAAGCAGATTGAAGCCTCTAATAATCAGTTGAAAATGAGGATCCCATCTTGTTTCCTGTTTTCATCGCAAAACTGTGGCTGGCTAAAAGCATTTCACAGTTATTATGTTTGTAACTAGATTGACACTTCTGTTTCACCTTCTGTCTTAACAGATACCTCAAGGCACAAATCATTTGCATTAATACTCTTGTATAACAATTAATATCTTCAGATTGCCAAACTGGCATCTGTATTTTTTGTAAGACATTTTAATAATACACAATTTACAAACCTCTGAGTGAAGTTTTACATCTTCTAAACAATGTTCCTTCTGATGTTTTTGGAGAGTGTGCAGATGATTTGCTTTGGTATGCATGTAGGTGATTTGCTTAAGTCCGCAGCTCTTTTAGTATTATTTTGCTTGGCCACACTTGTCTGTTTATTTAAAGGGGAGTTCTGTATACTGCCTTGTGATGCATGGTAATGCTAACAGTGTGGGTTCAATTTTCATACTGGCTGAGGTTACCATGAAGGACCGCTATTCTCAACCTTGCCCCTTCCCTGCGGCGTGGTGACCCTCCTGTAAACCACCATCGGTCATCTCTCTCAGTGGAGAGAGAGAGAGCAACTTGCACGCTAAAGTATTGTGAGTTTACTGTTTTATTCAAGTTCCATCCAAGAACTTCCTGCTTTCTACACTTCCTACTCATTCCCGTGGGGCACCTCACGACCTCTCCTGCATCACCACCAACTGCTTTTCCGTCCATTCTCATAATAGTCAATCCCTCACTTTTTTTGATTGCAGGAAAATTTGGCTGACGCCCCTCTCCCCCCCCCGAGACGATGACTGAACACTGTGATGTACATCTAATCCCTGAACTGGTTGCACTTGACCACTGGGACTGACATTGGCCTAATCCCTGGACTGCAACAACCAGTATCTGGGACTCTGGTAGTGCCAAGTACAAGACTGATTAATTGAGGCCAACACTCTGGACTAGAATCTGTTGAGCCCCTTGATTGACTGTGGTGGCATTTAACTGACCATTGTCCTCCTTAACCCCTCTTTAAAAAGTGGTTCCATTTGACATTCACACATGACCGTTTGCTTGAATCCCATGCAGTGTTTTTGCTGTATAAGCTTCTGGCATAATCTGTAAGTGTGGTACTGACATAGCATGATGCAGTACAGCGACGGTGGCCACCCTATTGACTGTTGAATATTCTGAATAATGACAAGCTATGTTCTTACTATATGCTTAAAGCAATGTGAGCCATAGAGTCTTGTAACCTCTGAGTGAGCATAAAGTGAGTGAATGCTGAGAAATGAAAGTAAGAGCCATAAGGAACATCCTGTGTAAATGTATGAAATGTTTTTGCTTCCTGTGCACAATGTGACCAGGCAGAAGCATTCAAGATGCTGGTGCCCCTGAGCTCCAAAGTGAAGTCCTGAAGGGGTGAAATTGTGTGTGTGTGTGTGTGTGTGTGTGTGTTGATTCTAGAGAAGCCATGAAGGTATAATGAGGCGGGGGTTGTTTGCTGATGCCAGCTTGCTTGTACAAAGGGTGGAGGAGGATGGTGTCCATAGAGCATGCAGGGACATTGAGATGAAGACAGATTTGGATGGAGGTCTAGACGAAACAAGTGATGGGCTACCACCTCTAGGCAAGTGTTCTGACTTCAATTTTTCGGAATTGGTGCTGTCTAACTTTTTGAGGAAGGAAAGGAGAATAGGTAGTTGCATAGAAATGAGACAACACTTTATGACATGCAAATACATGGAAATAAAATAACTGATGCTCATTAGTGAGATGGAGATGCCATATGAACCTTTTGTGAAAAATTGTGCATTTTCTCCACATGTTGAGTTTCAGTTTTTGTTCACTTAATCTGTGTTTTCCCAAATTTCTCACTCTTGCCCACACTGCTTGAGGGAGCAGAAAATTCCACCAGTTGTATTTTTCAGAGAATGACTGGCATGTTGTAATACTGGGCTAACTTAGGAGACATCTTAAGTAATTGTTGAAACCTCAGTGCTTGGCAGTCCTGAGCATGCTGTTTGTCATTTCATGACCACTTGTGATTTGGGTACAGTGTTCCATCAGTCCTCCTCCATGTGCAAGACTAATGTCTTTCTGATAGCCTGTGGTGAAGGATGTACCACAAATTATTTTAAGCTGAAGAGGCTCTTGCCTTAAAGAACAGGATGCAGTTTATTTCATCTTGGTTACGTTAACTCTTGTGTATATTGGTTATTTCTAAAAAGAGGTAGTTGAGAGGCATGTGTGAGAAGACTGGACCAGATTTTAATTGCTGTCTTGTAAATCTGCTGAAAACTGCCTTATTGCTCCACCCAGTGGCTGTTATATAATCGGAATAGGTGAAGCTTCAGCTTGGCTCTTACACTAACCTTTTAATATACATAATCTTATAAATCCACTCTGGCTATTGAGAAGTATTTTAAAAAAACATTTTGAGCTTTTTTTCTTTGAATTTGCAGATGTACTTTTTAAAAATCTGTTGCTGCCATGAAGACTACAGAGTTTTGTATTGTATTATATGATGAAAGTCAGGATGTTTTCAACATTATGATATCAGTCCAATATCAAATTTATAATGAGCGTTTATATGAGTTACGGTGACCAACATAAATGTAAACCCTTCCTGATATTAGATGTCAGATATCAAATTTAATCAGTTGACCCATAAATTCACCTTAAAGCACAACTAAGTGAGTTTAAACGCAGACTATGTTTAGATGGGAAGTTGTGTTAAACAATTGTGCCTGTCACAAATGCAAAAATCAACAGATAGGCCAACTGAAAGGGTTGTGTCTGAACATCATGATCTAGATTTATTTTCAGATATGTACCTGGTTACGTGTTAGGAGATGAAAGTAGCAGCTGGGGTACGTCATGTTAATACAATTTAACTAAGACCTCGTGAATTTTTGCAACCTTGTGCACAGTGGCCAAATAAATTAAGTTTATTAAAGACTATTGTCTCATTGAGCGGCTTCTTGATCATAAAAATTATACATTAATTCAGCATTTTCATAAGTCTTAATGAGTTATCAGGACAGTGTATTTGTCATTCATAAACCTATTACACATATGCATTTACACACAACACAACAATAACCTGATTCGAGTATATATTTTGTAAAGCTGTTTCTCAGATAGGATGCATTCAGATAGATATTTTATGACGCACTGCACACTTTTTGTATGAGGTATGCATCATCACGTCCGGATGCTTACACTCTTGAGAAATACAGATAGGCCCAAAGCCATTAATAGACCACCACCACCTCCAAGGACTTGTTCTGACAAAATTTAACATCCTGAAATGTTAATTCCACTTTCCTCTTAGCATAGTTACTGTCTGATCTGCTGAATGTTTCCAACACGTTTGTTTGCTTTATTTCAGGTCTATGTCATTTCTGATGTTCTGCTTTTATTATAAGAGAGGCTTTTAAAAAAAAAAAGTACAAATGTGAGGTCCTTTGTATTTCTGTAACTTGGGAAAGAATTCAGTAGCAACAATGACCTTGATACATTTTTGTAGAGAAGCATTACTGAGAAGGAAACAGCCTGCACTTGTGAGGATGCAATACTTCGCTATACTACACCAACAATATGTGATTACATAATTCCTTTTTAAATGCTCCAAACCTGGAGGAATAATATTATGATATGGTAGGATCAGTGACCATATGTTGGTGAAAAATGTAGGTTTCAAAAATGTTTGAAAGGAGGTTGGAGTGGTTTAAGGAGGGATTTTCAGTTGTTAGGAACCTGGGCAGCAGAAAGTACCGTTAACAATGGTGAAGCAATTGATATTCGGGATGACTGATATCAAACTTGAAGGCGCACAGAAATCTCAGAATGAGCAATGTAGTAACAAGAATAAGGAGGTTAAGAAGGTATTCAACACGCTTGCCTTCCTTTCTCAGACTTTCGAGCTTAGGAGTTGGGATGTAATGTCAAGGTTGTACAGGATGTTGATGAGGTCCTTCTGGAGTACTGTGTGTAGTTCTAGTTGCCTTGCAATAGGAAGGATATTATTAAATTGGAGAGGGTTCAGAAAAGATTTAGCAGGATGTTGCTGGGAATAGAGGTTTTGAGTTATTAAACAAAAAAGGCTGGACAGGTTGGGACTTTTTGACTGGAGCATAGGAGGTTGAGGGACGACTACATTATAGAGGTTTATAAAATCATGAGGGACACGGATAAGGTGACTAGCAAAGGTTTTTTTTCCCCCTAAGGTGGGGAAATTCAAAACTAGGGGGGCATATTTTGAAGTGAGAGGAGAAAGATTTTTCAAAGGAACATGAGGGGCAACTTTTTTACACAGTGGTTTGTGTGTGGAATGAACTGCCAGAGGAAGTGGTGGATGCAGGTACAGTTACAACATTTAAAAGACATTTTGGATAAGTACATGAATAGGAAAGGTTGAGGCATATGGGCCAAAAGCAGGCAAGTGGGACTAGTTTAGTTTGGGAACATGGTCTTTGTGATCTGGTTGGTCCAAAGGGTCTATTCCCATGACATTAAGTTTCTCCTGATTAAATGCGTGAGAGTCAGTAGGGAAAGTTAGTGGCAGTGAGGTCCCCTAAGTGTCATCAGCTTGCATGTGGAATCTGAACTCCAGTTTCCCCAGAGGGAGATAGTGTACAGGTAGTACAGAAAGGAGCTGAGATTATGGAGGGATTTCAGAGGGATCAGTACAGAAATGGGAACAGCTATTGCTGCAGATATTTCTTTGACCTGATTGTTAAGAATGGAATCAGGTACAGGCAATCTCATCCAAATGGATAATAAGGGAGAGCTATTGGAGGAAGGTGGGCACTGAAGAGGGAGAGGAGTGAGGGGAAAGGGGTTAACAATTCTTGTGTAAAAATGTACTCTTTGGAATGGCTTCTCTGGGGCTAGTGTGGTGGGAAACTGAGAGTAATGTTCCTATCTCCAGATAATCCTTAAGGGAAGTTTTGAACTGTCTTTCATCAGATGCAGCTGTCGAATGTTTTGACAGCTACTATGTTGATTGCTCTGGATATAGCAAATGGTTTGGTTCAGGATGGCTTAAAGATATTGATGCACAAATTAGATTGCGGATCCAGTGGAAGTTCCTGGCTTTGCTATTTTATTTATTGTTAAAAACTGCCTCAGTATATTTATTATAAACGAAACTCATTACTTAACGATAAACCCAGGAAATGGGTGCTATTTGTATATGAATCAGCATTGTGTTATAATAGAACTCTGGCATTGCTAATATGAGAACAGTCTAACATACACAGTGTTTAAAATCATGTCTGCAAATACATTTATCAGATAGTAAGTACTTCCCCAAGGGATTGAGGAGTCCTCTGCAATTATTTTTAAAAGTCTTAGTGCCTTGGAGTTTGCATTTTCTTTTGCAGATATTTATTGCGGACAACATTGGTAATTATGGATAACACAGCGTGGAGCTGGAGGAACACAGCAGGTCAGGCAGCATCAGAGGAGCAGGAAAGCTGACGTTTCGGGTTGGCACCCTTCTGAAGAAACAAAATGAACCGACCTGACCCGAAACATCAGCTTTCCTGCTCCTCTGATGCTGCCTGACCTGCTGTGTTCCTCCAGCTCCACACTGTGTTATCTCTAACTCCAGCATCGGCAGTTCTTACTATCTCATTGGTAATTATGGTTTGTTTCTTTGCCCTAAAGAACTTGACAGAAGCATTACGAGCTATCATTGATCAAATGTGCATGTGGATGAAAGCAGGAACAAGAGAATTTACACAGTCTTCATCACACCCATGGATTTGAGGAGAAATAGGTTACTATGTATTCTTGTTCAACCAACAATCTTTGAAGGGGGTTCAGTTACCTACCAGGGCCTGTGTTATTTGTCCATGCTTGGTTGGAATGATATTTCTTTATGTTTAATTTTCGCCAAAGGACACTGAACCAAAATGGGGAGGTGATGGCCTGGTGTTATTATCCCTGGAATGTTAATCCAGAGACCCAGGTAATGCTCTGGGGACCTGGGTTCAAATCCTGCCAATGATGGAATTTGAGTTCAATAAAAATCTGGAATTAAGAGTCTAATGATGACCATGAATCCATTGTCAATTGTTGGGGAAAAAACCCATCTGATTCATTAATGTCCTTTTAAGGAAGGAAACAGCCATCCTTACCTGGTCTGGCCTACATGTGACTCCAGACCCACAGCAATGTGGTTGACTCTGAACTGCCCTCTGGGAAAATTTGGGATGGGCAATAAATGTTGTCTAACCAATGACACCCTCATCCCATGAATGAATGAAAGAAAAAAAACCAAAATGACATATCCCTTGTTCTTGACCCTCACCTTAAGAAGGTAATTCTGCATGGGCATTGTATTCCACAGTGAGACGTTAGCCTGTAGAGTGGCTTAAAGGGTTGATAATGCAGAGTTTGTAAAGACAATGCAATGTTCTTATTGGTTTAAAAATAATTCCTTTCATGTGTACAAAACCATTTAGCCAAATGGTCACTGGCATTATTATTCTGGAATATTAGTTTCCATTAATTGCTGTTAACTATTAATGGCATTGTTGGGGATCTCCTGTATCATTGCCTTTGGTCAATTAGAGGGTAAATCCTTTCACAATGAATGCTGAAAACACCTTCCACATTCATCGTATCTAACAATCCTTCCAACGTTAATGAAACTCCTGGTGAGTTGACCAGTGAATAGCAAATGTTTCCAAGAATGGTTCATGATAAGTAAGGGCTATAATTGGATGAGGGATGCTGTAGGGGGATGGGAGGTAGTTAATGAGACATGTTTCGGAAGATACAGCAAGAAATCTCGCTACCTGTCATGGTGAGAATTCTTCCTAAAAGACTTGATGCGATTCACATTTACCAAAAAGAAAATTAAGATTCAACCCTAGAAGTCAATGGAGAATTGCTTTTGCAAATTTAAAATACTACCTAAAGTCTGACTATTCATCTGTTTCCTAAATTTTTATTTTAAAATTCATCCAAAACTATAACTAATTTGTGTGTTATACAAATATTCACTGAAGCATAAAATCACTGAAATCTTTTAGACATTTAGACAATGCAGTCAACTGAGGATAATGTAGTTATGAGCAAAATTTATTTAAACATGGATTTTGAGTGAGAGTATGAAAATCAGACACCATTATTTCTGTTAATTTACTTTTCACAATTTCTGATCTGGTTAAATGTTGGCCACCAATCTTCTCTTTGCATCAGTGAGGCTGATTAGTAGAACACTAGAAGAAATTTTCATTATTAATAGTCTTACTTGTATATGCATAAAAATAATCAAAATGTGATTGCTGAACTACAGTATTAATATTGGAACAAAAACAAAGCTGCTGGAAAAGCTCAGCAGGTCTGGCAGCATCTGTGAAGGAGAAAACAGTTAATGCTCTGGGTCCGGTGAGGAAGGGTCACCGGACCCAGAGCGTTAAC
>JAHRHZ010000041.1:23229082-23304728 GCA_024137785.1 Ginglymostoma cirratum
CTGTTTTCTCCTTCACAGATGCTGCCAGACCTGCTGAACTTTTCCAGCAACTTTTGTTTTTGTTCCTGATTTACAGCATCCGCAGTTCTTTTGGTTTTTATTTAGTATTTATATTGGACTGTGTATGTCTGATAGCAACAAAACCTGACAATGAGCAGTTTAAAAATATCTTCTTGATCCCATCAATTTTCTGAAAGTATAGCAGAAGCATGCACAAAATAATAGGAGCAGGAGTAAATCGTAGATCCTGTTGAGCCTACTTCACCATGGCTAATCATCCATTTCAATGTCTTTCATCCACATTAACCTCTTATTCCTTTATGTTGTTCGTGTTTAGATACCTGTCATCCTCTTCTTGAAACAATCTGTGACTGAGCTTCCCACAGTCTTCTGAGGTACAAAATTCCAAAATTTCACAAATCTCTGAGTAAAACTAAAATTCCTCATTTTCATCCTAAATGACTTTTCTGTTATTTTGAAATTGTGCCCTCTGATTCTCAACTCCCAACCAAGGAAAACATCTTAACTGCATCTTCCCTGTCTATCCATTTAAGTAATTTATAGGTTTCAATTAGATCACCTCTTATTCTTAAACTCTTGAGAATATAGTCCCAGTTTTCCCAATCTTCCTTTACAGGATAGCCCTGTCATCCTGGGAATGGGTCTAGTGAACCTTCATGGCACATTGAATAGCAAAAATATCCTTCCTAAGGTAAGGGGACCAAAACTGCACGCTGTACTCCAGGTGCTATCTGATCAAGATGCAATGAATCTGAAGTAAGATTTTGCTTGTCCTGTGCTTGGATCCTGTTGCAGTAAAGACTAAAATTCTATTAGCCTTCCTAATTGCATTCTGCTGCTGCTGCTTCAGCGACTTGTTTATAAGAACAGCCAGCTCCTTTTTGTCCAGCCACATTTTCTGACCTATGACCATTCCATAAACATGCCTGTTCCTCTGACCAAAGTAGATAAATCTCACTTTTGTACATTCTTCTTCATCTACCATATTTTTGCTCATTCATCAAGTCTGTCCGAATCCTGTTGAAGCTGCTTTGAACCTTCATCACAACACCCATTCCCACTTCACTCTGCTATGTGCAACCTTGGAAATATTACCCATCCAAATCTTTGATCTGCATTGTGAACATCAGGGGCCCAAATTCTGATACTTATGATATCCATGGTGATGGTCTGTCAACGTGAGATTGACTAGTTTGTTTTTACATTTTTCTGCCTATTGGCCAATATTTAATGCATGCCAGTACATTACTTCCTATCATCTGTGTTTTAATTTTGCTAACCAGCCTACTGTTGTGGATTCTATCAAAAAGCCTTCTGAAAATCCAAGGCCACTACACCCACAAACTCCCTTGCATCAATTCTGTTGGTATCATTTTAAAAAATACTCCAACTTGTCAAATACAGTTTCTTAAAAATCCATGTTCACTATGTGCCCAATTGATCATTGTTACCCTAGTGCCCATTTATAACATCCTTTATAATAGATTCTAGTATACTCCCAATTACTGATGTAAGGCTAACAGTTCTGTTCCTTGTTTTATTTCTCCCTCCCTTCCTTAAATACTGGGTAAAATTTGCCAGTACGGAAGGAACCATTCTAGAATCTATAGCGTTTTGGAAGTTAATCACCAATGCATCCACCATCTTTGCAATTTTTAGACATTCCGAGATATATCATATCAGGTTCCCAGGACTTATTAATCCTCCAGCACAACCATCATATAAATACTAATTTCTTTTAATTTCTCACTCTGCTTAGTCCCTTAGATTTGTCATTCTCAGAGATTTCTTGTATCTTTGTCAGCAGAGACAGGCAAAAAAAATGATGTAGCTTCCTTACCATTTCTCTATTCCCTATAATAAATTTCTTGACTCTGGCTGTAATGGACCCACCACCCCCCTTTGCTTCTTTTTTTTTCTAGCCAGTGAATTGCCTCATGACAATACTTTGTAAAGTGATATTTCTTTAATATAGCTGCTATTTTGATTAAATTTGTGGAAATGATTTTATTTTCAGAAAGTTTCACTCATCATTCCTTTGAGAAAGTAGAGTTTCCAACACCGGGAAAATCCTGGGATACATTAATTGCATTAAAATGATAAAAGCAGTTAAAACAAGTTGCATTTGTCTCTTGTTGCTCCCCTACTGCTACTAATGAGGCTGCTCTGTGTGATTGGTTTTCTTCATTTATTGTTCGAGTAACTATAGGAACATGTAGCTGCAGCCAGTCATATTTCAGAAATAACCCAGGTGGTCTCAAAACAGGGATTATGGGAATTGGCTGTAAAATTAAAACATCTGATGTAAGGCACTACAATAAAGATATTTGTATAAAGTTACAGCAAATAGTCCTGTTCTCCCTTCCTTATGTTGCTGTCTCATCACCTGTTCCCTAACCTCTTTAACATGGTTTCACAGGCAATGAATATTGGCTAAGCTTCTGTCCTATGAGGAAAAAGTAGATAAAATTTGGGCTAGTAACCCAGTTGCAGATTCAATGCAGTCCCTTTGAGATTGCAACACTTAGGTGCAAGGGGTGGGGCATATAATCATATATTAGATTCCTTCCAGATGTGGGCAGTTTTGTTGAAAATTGATTATTTTATATTCTAAATAATACTCAGTGTGCAGCTAAAAGAAAATAATGGACTGTATTTTAATATCTTAATACCTGTAAGGGTGCTGTGCTTACTGTTTTGAAAGAATGACATTGGCAGCAGCTTAAATAAAAACCAAAAGAACTGTGGATGCTGTAAATCAGGAACAAAAACAAAGTTGCTGGAAATGCTCAGCAGGTCTGGCAGCATCTGTGGAGGAGAAAACAGCATTAACGTTTCTGGTCCGGTGACCTTTCCTCAGTTCTGAGGAAAGGGTCACCAGACCCGAAACGTTAACTCTGTTTTCTCCTCCACAGATGCTGCCAGACCCACTGAGCTTTTCCAGCAACTTTGTTTTTGTTATTGGCAGCAAATTCACGCAATTGCACACGCACCGTTACACACGTGAATCTGGAAGTAGCTACCTTGTGCTGGAATTATAAAGTTTGTTTTTATTATGTCTTGAGACTGTGTCTTTAATTTTGGATACAATGGAGGACTGAAGGGTATCATGTGACGTGTTCTGAATGTTGCCTGATAACAAGCTTAGCTATTAGAGCATAACAAGGTGTGGAGCTGGATGAACACTGCAGGCCAATCAGCATCATAGGAGCAGGAAAGCTTCACGTTTTGGGCCTAGACCCTTCATCCTATTATCTCTCTTAGCTATTAGAGTAGTACCAGTTATCTTACTAGGAAGAAAGTGCAAGATAAACACTGACCAAATTAATCTTGTGACAATGGATAGACAGATCATCTCCAAATCACAGGGATGTGTTGAGAATGTCAGATTTTATAAACAGTTAACTTTTAAAAAGCACACTTAATTCCATGACAGAATCTCTAGGATAACTGCTACCAGTGCATTCTCCCTCTGGAAAAGGACAAAGGAAATAAACTTTTGGGGGATATAGACTATGGACTGAATCTGTGAGAATTAAGTGTCTATTAAAGAACAGAGTGGAGTATAAAATTAAATGAGGCATCTTCCTGTAGTCTAGAAATTTAGTTGTCAACAAAAAATAGACTTATTTTCTTGACTGTTAAATGCAGCAAAAGTCTTAAAACTTGAAATCTTGTTTGATCAATCCGACCAGTTATTAGGGATTTTAATATCTTTTAAAAGAAGTTATTGCTCTTTACACAGATTATAACAATTGTTCTGCTCCAAAATGTGCACAGTTCTGGAATCTTGACTAGTGATATGGCATTAAGTACATGATGATATTTAATTTATGGTAGTTACTACTAAATAGGCTAGAAAAGTAGAGAACTTGTCAAATCAATTGTAGTTGTATTTTTACCACTGCAAAAAGTAATTATTGCTACCAAAAATAAAGCATTTGCGTTTACATAGTTTCTACCACCTCTCGAAATTTTATTGGCATGAAAATACTTTTGTAGTGTAATCACCTTTCTAATGTGGGAAAACAACCTCTCTGGCCCTGAAACTGACTTTTGTATTTGTGATGCATAAAGTCCCCTTCCATCTTTTTTCTTTCTCTCAATCCTACCTTTCTTTCTTTCTCCTGTTTCTGAGTTGTGAATTGTGTGTAATTCTAAGTAACAGTGCCAACAATAGAAAAAAAAATTTTCTAACAATACCTTTATCTCTGTAAATACAAAATAAATTGAAAAAGCGGGAATCTCATATCTTTTTGTAGTTGGATGGTTCAGATGGTTTATAGAAACAGGGTTATCAAGACTTTTGTGTAATTACTTTTGTGTGAGCCATCTGCTTGAATTATTGTGGAGCTCGAGGAACGCAGCAGGTCAGGCAGCATCAGAGGAGCAGGAAAGTTGACATTTTGGGTTGGGACCCTTCTTCAGAAATGGCAGAAAGGGAAGGGAGCTCAGAAATAAATAAAGGAGCTGTGGGGTTGGGGAAGGTAGGTGGGACGATGGTAGGTGAGTGCAGGTAGGCAGTGGTGGGGATTGGTCATTGAGGTGAGAGAAGCGGATAGGTGGGAGAGAAGAAAGACAAGTTGTGTCAGGTCAAGGAGGCGGGGATAACATAGTCTAGGTGGCTGTGGGAGTCACTGGGCTTGAAGTAGATGTCGGTTTTGACTCCCACAGCTACCTAGACCATACCTGTTCTCACCCACCCTCCTGCAAGAATCCGATCCCCTGCTCCCAATTCCTCCACCTCTGCCGCATCTGCTCCCAAGATGGGGTGTTCCACCCCGAACATCCCAGATGTCCTCTTATTTCAAGGACCACAACTTCACTCCCTGACTTCGGTGGTTGAAAATGTTCTCGACCGCATCTCTTGCATTTCCCACATCTCTGCCCTCACATCCCCTTCCCAAAACAAAGACAAAATCTCCCTTGTCCTCACACATCACCCCACCAACCTCCATATCCAAAGTATCGTTCTCCTGTACCTACAATCTGACCCCACAACCAAAGATATATTTCCCTCCCCACCCCGCCTGCCTTTCATAGGGACCGCGCTGGCTGTGACTCCCTTGTCTGCTCCTTTCTCCCCACTAGCCCCATCACTCCTGGCACCTTTCCCTGCAATCACAGGAAGTGCTACATCTGCTCCTACATCTCCCCCCTCACCCCGCTTCAAGGCACCAAACAAACCTTTCACATCAGACAGAGGTTCACCTGCACATCCATGAATGCGGTCTGTCGCATCCACTGCTCCCGATGTGGCCTTCACTACGTCAGTGAGACTAAACGGAGGCACGGTGACCATTTTGTAGAGCACCTGCGCTCTTCTCACGACAACACCTTCCAGTTGCGAACCATTTCAACTCCCCTCCCACTCCCTGGGTAACATGTCTATCCTGGGCCGCCTCCAGTGTCACAATGGCGCCACCTGCAAACTGGAGGAGCAGCACCTCATATTCTGCCACGGGAGCCTACAGCCCAGTGGCCTCAATGCGGATTTTACCAGTTTCAAAATCTCCCCACCACCAGCCTCATCCCACGACCAACCCTCCCTGTTATCCCTTCCTCCTTGACCTGACACAACCTGCCCATCATCTCTCCCACCTATTTGCTCCCCTCACCTCACTGACCAATCCCCACCATTCACTACCTGCATTCCCCTATTACCATCCCACTTACCATCCCCAGCCGCACCCCTCCTCTCTCTCTTTCCAAGCTCCCTTCCCCCTCCCCCATTTCTGAAGAAGGGTCCCGACCCTCAATGTCAGCTTTCCTGCTCCTCTGATGCTGCCTGGCCCGCTGTATTCCTCCAGCTCCACACTGTATTATCTCTGACTCCAGCATCTGCGGTTCTTGCTATCTCTTCCTGAGTCATTGCAATCTTTGTCATCAAGGTACTCTCAGTGCTGATACATAGGATATTTCAGGATTTTTAGCTGGCAACAATGAAGAAACAGTAGTACGTTTCTAAGTTAGGATGGTGGGAACTTTGAGACGATAGGGTTCCCATGCAATTTCTGTCCTTGATCTCTTGGATGTTAAAAATTTATTGTTTTTGAACATGCTACTGAAGAAGTTTTAATGAATTGGTGCTGTGTATTATTTTGCATATGCAGTGTACATATGGTGAGAAGAGGAAACATTTAATATGGTGGATAGGGTGCTAGTTGAACAGGCGACTTTGTCCTAGGTGGTGTCAAGCAGGTTGAGTGCTCTCAGAGCTACTTTCATCAAGATAAGCCTTCCACCACATTACTGATTTGTACCTCGTAGATTGTAGGATTTAGTGAGTCAGGATGTGGATTACTTTTTGTTGAATCTAGCCATTTTGCTCTTGTAGTCATAGTATTTACATGGCTAGTCCAGTTTAATTTCTGATCAGTAGTGACTCAGTCTGTTGATGGAGATAGTGAAGGTAATGCCTATGAATGTCGAGAGCCGGGGGAGGGATGGGGGCATGCTTTCAGATATTCCCTTGTCCATTGCTTTCCACCTGTATGATTCAAATGTTACTTGCCACTTATCAGTTCAAACTTGAATGTTGTCGAGGTCTTGTTGCATATGAGCATGGGCTGCTTCAGTGCCTGATGAGTTGTAATGGGATATTGGCCTAGATTCTAAGATCTACAGCTCCCCCTCTTAAACATCTTCACCTCTCTGCTTCATTTGTTCCTTACACCTAAAAATCCAACTTCTTTGACTAATTTTTATTGTCATTAATCCAATTCTTTTAATTTTATGATGCCTCCAGGATACACGTTCTTTTCAAGGGTTCTGAATGAGATTTTCTCTGAAGGCTACATCTTGTTATTCAAGGGCTAATTTTTCTTATTCACTAATTCATTTATTTAGATGATATTGTCAAGTCGTATTTATGTTTTGTGTTGATGTGTAGCATTTGAGCTGTCACAGAAGCAGAATTAGAAGAATTGATTAATATTCATAATTAACAACCCTCCGTTAACTCAAAGTGACTACTTATAAGGAAAGACTTTTTTTTAGATGCCACGATGTTTAAATTGGCACAAAACAAGGGGCTAAGTTAATTTTTATTTAAATAACTGACACCAACTTAAACATGCAAAAATATCCTTTACTGTAAATACACCTTCTGTAGACTGGTCATGTCACAGCCAATGTGTTTTTGTCATGGATGCACAAAGTATGTAAGAAGCAGCCTGTGATTGGATGGGCAGATCTCACCACTTCTGTCCGTTCTGTTTGCAGTGGTGCCTTTTTTGTGATCTTTCAAATGATCACCCTTTTGGGGTGTTTTGAAGCTTTCAGGGACACTGCTACTGTGATGAATTTAGGGTGCCAAAGGCCTCCATAAGGCAACTTGGGATGTTTCATTACTTTAAAACTGCTGTTATAAATACAAATGATTTTTCTTGGTTTTGGAGCTAAACACTGTATAATCAGGAGTTAACATGACAACTTCTGACCTTATGATAGAATGAAGGTCATTGGTGAAACAGCTGAGGATTAACTTAATTTAAATTCCTCAGCTGCCACAGTGAGATTTGAAATTGCATCTCTGGATTGTTAATGCAGGCCTCTCAATTATTCATTTGGAGGTGAAATAACTATGTTGTTGTACTGTTTATGGAAGAGCATCCCTTGAAAGGATGTAGTAAGACCAGGAGAAAGTTCAATTGAAAAGTATTTTTTTTAAGCTAGGCAGGAATAAAGATAACTTAGTCAAAATACATGTTTCTTTTCAAGACAATTTACAATAAAATGTATTTTAATATGTCTGACAGGAGAGAAGGTATAATGATATAACCTAATTTCGTAATTCTCCTGTCATTATTGCCTTGGCAGTAGAGAGTTTAAAGAGGAAGGAAAGCATAAGAAACTAAAGACTTTTAATTATACAAAATAGTTCTCATTCTAAAAAAAAGTGAGGCCCTGCTGGTGCCAGTTAATTTGATATTATTTTGAAGAAAATTATTATTCAGCAATAAAAATACAGTATATCTGCCTGCTGTGAAGGTGTCTTTTTTGTCATTTTTATGCCATTTTTATGTTTCAACAGCCACTGCCAGTTGCCAGTTTAAAAATGTGGAATGTCTACCACTAAACCACAGAGTTACCACTAAAATTCATAATCCTTTGAACTGTAGAATTTTACAGCTCTGAAAGAGGCCATTTGAGTGAACATGCCTGTGTGCCAGCTCTTTGAAAGAACTAATTCCGTCAGCCTTGAAATGGCCCCCATACATGTTCATACTGACAAATAATTAATATAGTTCAGTGAAACTATCCAAAACTTTTCAACACTTTTACATTTCTGGTGAAACTTAGATTTAGCATTCATTTATTGTTAATTTTACTGGAGTGAAATGAAAAATATTTTGTATATAGCTAAATTTAATAACTTTTAAATTATTTTTCTTTCCATGCATGCATTTTGAAATTTTGGTCTGGTGCAGTTAATTTTTCAACGCTTCTTTGATTCACATCCTTAATACGGAATGATTTACTCTGTTTTTCAATGAGGCATTTTTGTCATGCAGATCAATTTCACTGTCTGTTTGGAAACCTAAACGTGTTCCTCATATATCTTTCAAATGTGTAATCTCACTTTTTTTTAAAAAAATCTCACTGACAGTTATCATTACTGACATGCTATCTTTGTCATCTGATGTCATTACCCATTGAGTAATCAGTGGTGTTCTGCAGGATTGTTGACACTCTTGCCTCTCAGCTAACTGATTCAACTAACAATGAGGAAGTTAGTTTTGAAAAGCTCAAAAATTTTAGGAAATCCTAAAGCAATATGGTGAAAGATGTGTCTCTTATTACAAAATATATTTTTTGGCTACTGGACAACAGTTTGCCCCTTTTGAGCTCTCCATTCAAACCAAATTATGAAGTAAAGGAGTGAAGTTGCACAATTTTATTCTGTTTCCTAAATGGTCATAAAATGATTTTAAACGCTCATAGATTATCAAACTTAAACTTGTCATACTGCTAAAACACAAGTTGGAGTTTGAGAACAGTGAGAGAGCGGTCTTTTTTTTAAAAATCTGTTTCTGATCAGGTATTTTCAGAGTGATATTACATGCATTGTTGGACGATAAAAAAGTGAGGAAATAATTGACTTCTTTGAATGATTTGGGCTACCAAAGATCTGAGTTTGCAATCTCAGATTTTTGGGATCTTGCCATCTGTTTTTTAGCATTGATCTGTTCCAGTTAGTAGAGTTAAGTAGAAGGATGGCTCACCATAATGAGGCAGATGGATGGTAGTGCTGCTTCAGTTTCCTGTCTAACGTGTTTTGGAATGGGAATTGGGTGGACCTCACAGTTGCGAAACCCATATTTTCCCTGCTAAATTCCAGAGTGCCACGACTCACTTGTCACACTGGCATCCATTAATATCACACGGTCCAGCAGAACCAATGGGTTGAAAACTCGCAGTGTATAGAGTTTCTTTGTGGCCTTGCTCCCTGATTGCCAGTTACAGTGTAAGAGCCACTGGATCCGATGGTATTGAAGTTTGCAACTCTTGTGGTTTGATCCCGTAATAAATTTTCAGAAATGGCAGCAAACCAGTGCAGCTGGGTTCCTACTATTTTCTGAAAGTTTTTGCCAGTTTCCAGCTGGAGATCCTGTGGGACTTTAGTGGAAGACTTAATAAATTTAACCTGTTGTTGTGAATATTGCTTTACTCACTTAGTGGAATGAAGCTGATGTAATGATTGTACATTTTAAAAATAAAACCTAAATTTATTCAGGGTTCAGTATCGCAGACCAACCTGATAGAATGCCTTTGTTGCTTACTTTTTCCTAGAAAGTGCTCTTAACCTAGATCTCAAGTATATTAATGCTGAGACATCAGTGTGTCCTCCACTTTGTTTCAGTTTACTGATTTTATTCCAGGCCCTTGTTATCATCTTAAGCTTCGGAAAGTGGAGAAAAATACAGAATATTTTAAAGGGCCTTTTAAAAATGTAGTGTTTACTAGATTCATTTGTTGAGATTTAGAAAGAACAATTACATCCAGGTTTTATATTTTCTACATTATTCCAAAATGAACACGGTAAAAATTCTGTAACTAAAACATTATTTTACTTTAACTCTCTGAACATGTGTGTAATCTGAAACAAGAAAAAGAATGAAATAATGTGAGAGCTGCATAAGAGCTTTGCAGAGATTGTTTCTAAACTGGTTAATGTTTTATCAATATACTTTTTGATCCTCCAGATGTGTCAGTCAGATTGTTATGCTGAGTCCACAAGCAAGAACAGAAAAGCAAGTGAACAACGTTTGTATTACTGTAGGTTATACTCATTCAGATAACTCTGTTTGTACAGTACGGACTGAGCAAACTCCTGCTTATTGATTGTGCTGAGTGGTAAAACAAAGTCAGGTTTTATCATTGGTTTTCGTCCACAAAAGGAAGCAACCTTTAAAACTGGCTGAGACTCTTATGCCATTACTGTACTGAACTATGCGACTGCTTTTGAGATTAATGCAGCATAGATACCTTAAGCCATAGGAGCAGAGGTAGGCTGTTCATTTCAATGAGTTAGCTTCACAGTTTGATGAGATCATGGCTGATCTGATGATCCTCAACTCAACTTTCTTGCCCTTCCCCTTTTAACCCTTGATTGCCTTACTGATTGAAACTCCTATGTAGCTTGGCCTTGAACATGCTGAACAACTCAGCCTCGACAGCCCTGAGTGGTAAAGAGACCTGACAGCACCACAGTACAGCTGTATATTTGAGTACTGTGAGATTGGGAGATATGGGTGCATTGCACATGTAATTGTGAACTTTTAGAGTGCTCTACTAACTGGTGTTTAAAACTAGAGGACTTGAGATTGTTGCCGAGAAACCATAAGTGTAGTTAGGATCTTATGAACCATAAATAGCTTGAGTGGTCTGCATGAGCGTTTTCGACTTTTAAGTTTGCTCTCAAAATACATTGTGGAACATTTATGATCTCTGCTGTTTTTTTGTTCCCCTTTTAAATTACATGTATTTGTAATGGTGCTAGACATTGGTGGGTTTGCAATTCATCAATAATTTGGAGCATCACTTCTGTCCAAATACAAATTATGTTTGACACAATGAAAATTTCATTTTTCAAAGAAATTGAGAGAGGGATACACTGTCAAATTATAGGAGTTTAAGCTTTCTTTCACAATTGAGAAAGTGTTAGTACATTGAGCAATAATACAAGGCAGAAATGTGACCCTTGTCTATTCTGAGATAACATGATTTTGGAGTGTGATATCGCTTTTCATTAATTTAGTAAATTACTTTGGAAAGATGACAGATGTATTAAATGCAAAGATGGTAACAGTTCTGTACTTGGATTTGGAGAAGGCAGTTGACCCTGTCTCATAACTAAATTGCTACATTAAGTCTGTGGATATATGGAAATATGTTAAACTAGATAAGCAAATGGTTATTTGGCATATAACATTGAGTAGGCATGCATTTCAGCCAGTTCCCAGTGGAGTGTCACAAGCTGCAATGTTGCAACCACTCCTCTGAAATTTTTTGAAAGGATTTAGAGGAAAGAGTTATACTCAAATTTAAATACTAAATTGCAAACGGTGATGAATAACAGTGAGTGCCAATTCAAATTCAAAAGGCTCTGTATAAACTTGAGAAGTAGTTGGAGAAATGGCAGATCCAGTCTTCAGATTATGAGGTCCAGATTATGGACATTAATGTATTTTAATTTAGCACACAATTCAAATTTAAGACCTTGGAGTTTTAGTGGACTAGTCAAACAAAATACATCATCACCATGTTCCGAAGCACTTTTCTAAAGAAAAGCAAACAGAATATGACATTTAAAACATAAAAGCCTGGAGAAGTCATGGTGAAACCGATTTGAGCCCCGTTGAATCCTGACCTGATGCACATTGTACAATTTTTGTTTTCCATCCCTTAAATGTTATTCAATCATTGCAGGAAAGGGAAGATCGGTTACAGAATGTAAGAGAATGAAATATAGAAGGGAAGATTAACTATCCTGAGTGTTATTTTTTGAGAAAAGAGAACACAGGGTGGGGATATGTTGGACATGTTTACAGTTAAGAAAGTTTGAATGAAACATTCAAGCCAGCTTTTTGCAGTATACAGAATTTAAACACAAAGGGTCATGTTTACTGTTAGGGAAATTTAAAGAATAGAGATATGCGGGAGAAGTTTCAAACAAAAAACTAAAAACGTGGAAGAGATTGACGGAATGAAAAAAGTGAAGGAATAACAAATGGGAATAATGATCAGTACGTATGTAGGTATGTAGATAGTTCAGATACATGAACCAAACCAAGCTCTTCTCTTGCCTGAAACCATTCCATTAAGCTAAAGTTTTGAGACTTGATGTGTTGAAATTACACTGCCAGGAATAGAATACATGTTTTTAGCTTGCGGATTGTGGTTTCTTTTTATTTAAACAAAAAAAAAAGACATATCAGAGCACATAAGGACACCAAACCAGAATGCTTTCAGCAGGAAGTCAGTGCAGCGTATCATTAATACATAACATATTTTTATCATTTGGAGTGTAGAATACAAAGACAATTACAACTGCACAGGAGCCAAGAGCTGTTGAAGGTGATGCTCTAGAGCCAAGCAGTTTGAGAATGAGCTGGGGTTTGCTGTACATTTGGTACTAGATATTAGTCATTTTCTCAGATATTAGTTGAAAACTGCAGTGTGACTGGGTATCGGATAAAATGACAGCTTTCAACTTTGAGTGCAACTGTTTTGAGTGAATTGCCTTTCATGAAGAAACCATCATTCTTAAAATAATATGTGGAATCGTTCCATTTTATGCTTGGTGATGTCAAACTGTTCCAGAACGCATTGATTGATCTTCACACTGTTTCACTGATTTGCTTGATGTGCGGTTTTAGGTGAGAAAGGCACTTAATTAGGTGAGGTGATGGTGTATACATCAGGAGGACATTGTGACCAATTACGTGTTACTTAAAGGCCTCAGCCTGCACTCACTGGCATCAACCCAGCTGCAAGGGTACCTGTTTGTATAGGGCATGCATCGCTGGTCAACCTGTTTAAACAATTTGTCGGATTGGGGAGAGTGTGGGAGTGATGTTGAGATCCCCTCGATGAAAGGCAGTTAATGTGATGCCCACTGGGAGTGAACCCTCTGCCCTTGCAACTGACATTGCCTTGCCTTCCTTTCCTTGTGACCCCCCCCCCCCCGCCAAACTCCAGGAACTATTGTGCACTGACATCACACCTTATTCTGTGGTCCTCTATGATCCTGAGTGCTCTTCTGGCAGTAGCCACTGCCTTCTTTTGTGGTGCCTGACTGGTTGGTAACTCTGACTGACAGGTTGAGGTTTCTACCTCAAGGACTTAATTCCAAGTGAAGGCTACCAGTGACTTTGCCAATGTCTGACTGACATTAGATTCAGTGGGTCTTCCCTGAAAGAGGCATCTCACCGGATATAAGACCCAAGCCCAGTCAAGATTCCACTAATTTTGAGAGGTAGAGCCCCTTGGAGAAACTAGTTTGGAGTTTATATCTCACTATCAAACAGATTTTCAATAATCATGAACATTTTGTAAAGGACTGTCAATGTATTTTCGAACATGCTGACTTTTTGTGTCTCTTGTTGTTCTGATCATCTCTCGTATTAGCTTAGTAGGCAATGCATTGTATAATTAAAACATACTGAATAAAATGCATCTTTGTTAAGTTGTAATTTGTTGATCTAGGCATCAATTTGATGTTACAGTTGGCCATAGGACCCTTTGTTAGGAATTAGCTCAAAGATGACGCAAGCACCCCAAGCGCTCTCTGTTCCTCCGAGCCTCCTAGTATTGTGCTGTTCATTGAATATGCCCTTATCTTGTTACTTCTTCCAAAGTGTACTGCCTCAGACTTATCAGGGTTACATTTCATCTGCCCAATCCATTTATATCCTGGAACCTAAGACCTTCTTTCTCATTGTCAACCATCCGCCATTCTTTGTCTTAGCTGCAAACTTAGTTATCAGCACCCCACATTCTCATCTACTTTGTTTATATCATGAACAATGAGGGACCCAGCTCTAATTCTTGTGGTATGCTACTTGACAGTAGCCTCCAGTCACTCACACAGCCTGTCCCCACTTTCTGTCCCCTGCCACGAAGCCAATTTCTGATCCAACTTGCCAAGTTACCCTGGATCCATGTGCTTTTACTTTGTTTATCAGTCTCCCGTGTTGGACCTTGTGAAAGGTTTTGCTGAAATCCATATAAACTACATCATCTGCACTGCTACCCTCATTGAAGCAACTGAACACGTCTTTGAAAAATTCAACAATCTTCAATTGTTATCTCCAACATGCGTAAAACTTGGCTGAAAGGTTGTATGAACCATGAATGGTATTGTTTTAAAATTTCCTTTTCTAATGTTAGACCTGCCAACTTGCTGACGTTAGTTCAGAATCTACCATGTGAGATGCCAATGTTTTTGAACAGAAAAACGATCACAACTGATGATGGGAAGCTTAGGCAAAATGACAAATAAGATTGTGTCATCCATGTGTGGACAAATTCACTTGGGCAAACTTGTAATACTTAAGAATTTTCGTGTTCTTAAATGCACTACAGTTAAAATACTGATGTTTCCATAACAGGACAAAACCTGGGTTGAAAGGGGTAGATTTGTACATGGTCTGTAGTTTTAGCTGGAACAGATGGGAGAACAGGATCAGGTGGAGACGTGGTTGAGGCTTGTTGTTTGCTTTGATACGTGCTCACGCAGTAGAATTGTCACCAAGGGAGCACATTAGAAGCAAACATCTTCAACTGCACGATTCATCAACCAGCAGACAACAATCATTCAGGGCAAAACAGTCAAAAGTATGATGATAAATTGCAATACTGGGCCCTGCTATGGGACTCCTTTTCCGGACTTTTACTTGTTATGCAAAGTGGAATTTGTGCAACTGTGTGTTTGCTTTCCGCGTTTGCCAGAAACGGAGTAGACTTTGGTGTGCACACATCACGAGCAATACTAAGGGGATACAGAGCTTGAGTGATACTCATGAGAATAACACTACTATTGCAAATCTCTGCAAATGAATATATGTGAGTTAGCATCTTCTAATGTTTACGATGGATCTTGTGCTTGCTTGTTTTAATCAGTATAAACCATTAATTTTTGCTCACTGTTCTGATGATGTCTTTGAAGATTTTGCAGTTTATAGTTTGGATGATTGCTGCTACTTTCTCGCATACAATTGTGTGTTGGTTGCAGCACATTAGGAGGCCTTTTGGCCCATTGTGTTTGTACTGGCTAACTGGTCCTACCCATTCGTCCCCTGTAGTCTGCAAATATTTTTGTTTCTATTCGGGTGCTTAACCTAATCCCTTTGAAAGTCTACTATATCTACCTTCGTCACACTCCCAGGAAGTGCCTTCCAACACCTAATCACCTGCTGTGTAAGAATATTTTCCTTTTCTTCCCTTGTTTGCCTTGGCATTTCTTTTAAGTTGGTGTCCTAGTTCTAGACCATTCTAGCAAAGGGACCATTTTCGTCCATCTGCTCTGTCCCGACACCTTTCAAAAATGTATAATTTCACACTTCTGTGCAATAATTTTTGTCTGCTACGTGTCTGCCAATTCCGCTAGGCTGTCCATGTCCACTTGAAGTCTGTCGCTATCCTCCTTACAGTTTACAATGCTCCTAAGTTTTTTGTCATCAGATTTTAAAATTGTGCTGTGTACGCCACAGTCTAGGTCCTCCGTATGGATCATGAAAGGCTTTAATTCTAGTACCAACCCCTGGGAAAGTGCATATCTTTATTTTATGTCATTCAGCAAACCCTGTATCTGTTTTGCCAGTGTCCTTTTTATTAGATGAGCTTTAACTTTGCCAAAAAGTCTGTTATGTGGCATTTTGGCAAATGCCTTCTGGAAGTCCATGTATGCAACATAAACTGCATTACCGTTATCAGAAAACACAATCAAATTAACTAAACTAGTTTTTATCTTCTGCAAGTAAGTGCCGATTTTCCTTAATAAATCAATGCCCAAGTTGTTACTAATTTTGTTCCAGATCTTTATTTCTGAAAGTTTTCCCACTACTGAGGTAAAACAAGTTGACTAACGGCTGGGTTTATTCTCATACACCTTTTTGAACAAGGGTATGATTGTAGCAATGTTGGAAGGAGGTGAGGACAGCAGTAATGACTCAATCTTTTTCTTGTTCAGCAATTCAGGCGCTTTGAATTCCTTGGAATTTGTGTTCAGTATTAGATTTATGTGAGTTTTTGCTGGAAGCATTGAAGTCCTATTTCTTAAATAATCATGAAGTGTGTATTTGCAGCTTGTTGGATATTTTGATGGTGTGATCCTCTTCACCAGTTCATTGTTTACATATAAGAAGAGAAAGGGACAAAACAACTTAAATGGAGCTCAACATCAAAGGAATGTTTAACAAGGGAGGCAAGGATCAAAGAATTTAAGGATCCTGGGAAGGGGAGGCGAGTAAGTGAAGAAAGTGCTTGTTCAGCACTAACAGGACATTGAATATGCTTATAATGAAACTTTTTTTACCAGGTGTAGTCACAGTTATAATGTAGAAAATACAACAGCATATTTGCATAAAGCAAGTCCCAAGAAGATCAATCTAGTAATAACTAGATGTGATGTTGTTCGAGGATTAATTATTGGATCAGACACTTGGGTAAACTCGCCATTCTTCAAAATAGCAGAGAAGCTAGGGCAGGGAATTCCAGAATACAGGGGCAAGGTGGATGAATGAATAGCAGCTTGTAAAGGGGAAGAATTGGATAAAGGGCTAATATTGGCTGACCGGAGGGTACTGGCGCCATGGACTGATTTGGAAGTGGAGTAGATGTGGTGTATAACAGACAGCTCGTGGAGATTGACCAGAATAGTGAGGCAAGTCAGAATATTCTGGATGAATTATCATTGAAGTCTGACGGAAATGAGAAAAACACAAACAGGATATTGGAAAAGTTTAGTTGAAGCAGTGGTGAAGGGAAGATCAGTACTGTGAAGGTGGAAAAACGATTTTGTTGAGGAATAGATTTTAAAGAGGAGGGCAAATGTTAAGCATCCCTTAATATTTGCTCACAGAAATCTGATTTTAAAGGAATTTTTCAGCAGCTTTAATTTTTAAACCATTCGTGATTTACATAATATGAAAATATTTTTGATCTTCATTAAGTGCAGGCTATTACAACAACAGCTATTTCAATTGCATCTGCATCTGGGTCAAGAGGAAAATTGCTGCATAAACTTGAAGGACAAATATGTCATCTTACAAAATTAGGTTGGAGGAGTACAAAGTCGAAGGCTTGGTCGTATTTTTTTTTGGAATTTATTTTCCATTTCATGTCAACTGTACAATATGAAACAAAGGCAGAAGCTGTGAGTTATCTTGACTGTGTGACAGGTCATAAGCCTGGGCACTATTCACCTAGATGGTACAGAGATGTGACCCCATTGATGGCTGGTGTCGCTTAGAATATCGGGGGTTTTGTTCAGGTTTTCTTTATGGATTTCAGTGGCCAGTGAAAACTGAAAAGTCTGAGAACTCACCGCAGCTGGGAACTGATGGCCCGGGGATATTGGAGCAGACTCATCTCCTCAGCATTGAGTCTGCTGCACCCTGGCCTGCTCCAGTTGTCAACATGACAGTGAGGTAGGGCTGTCCAAAGAGATGTCTGTGGTATATCCTGACATGGACTGAAAATTAGGAAGGCAAGTTGCTCCAGTTGGATCTCCAACTCCTGGCAGCAAGCTTTAAAACATTGGTGTCATTTTAGCAGAATGTTGCTCAGAGCTCAGCAGATTAAATGACTCAAATTGATGAAAGTTGAGGAAATAATATCTGTTAAACATCCTTCAGTCACTATTTGCATGTTCAGTACTATTTCTGGTCACGATTTTACTGTTACCTTGGTTTATATTTTTATTTTATTCTTTCTTCACCTATTTTAAAATATTCTTCCACTATGGCTATACCTCTGCAAATTGATTTATCTCCTTGGCATCTAGAAGTGAGTGAGATTAAGTACCCTCTCGTTTTTCATTCCCTCTGCCTCTTCGTCTTTGGTGGCTCAACTGAAATTGGGAAAAAGGAACACCTATGCTAACTGAATATTTGGTATTTAAAAATTGCTAATTAATCTTTTCTGGATTTTAACTGAAGTTAGCTTACGTGTTATCAGTGACATGGTTCCTTTGCAAGTTATTAAGTTTTGCTTGCAACGGAGAAATTTGAGCTGCTGTGGTTACTGCATTGCTTGCCAAAAGACTTTTGGAAATTACAGGTTGGAACAAACACATTTTGAAGGATAACTTTGTTTTAACTGCAATTCTAAATAAGCTAATGGCCACTTATATGAAAACATTGAACAAACTGTCCCAAATTTGTTTTGAGGGTACAAAATTTTGCAGGAGTAAATACAGTTTTGTTTTCAGTTATGTTGGTTCAGTCAACTGCATTGTTGTTCTTTTAATGTCATTACAGAAAGATTTTTAGTTTATGTGCTGAATAGAATGATTTGATATTTATGATGACAGCAGCCTAAATACTCCTGTTATAAAAACTAGAGACTAATCAATGGTTTGGCCAAATGTTTTATAGGACAGATATGTCAGCAGTGTACATTTAGATCATGCCTTTAGCTGAGAAAAATACCCTAAAGTGCTTCACAGGGGTGCACTCAGACAATAGTTTACAAAATTGTCTTGATCATTTCGCTTTTTGACCTGTTTCTGGTCTGTACTGTATTAGATATGTGGTCTTCATATCAACTGTAAGGGTCTTTCTTTGGGTTTGGTAGTAGATTCTGAGCAAATAGTTGACACAATAGTTAATCATATATAGATTTTGGCTTTCAGCATAGAGAAGTTTATTTAAATCTCCGGTTTGAATTATTGTATTTTGCTGTTTTAAAAGTTCTTTCAGAAAGAAAGATCTTTCATCTTACGAGATTATAACACTGGTTTTCTGGACAACACAAAATGTTCTTTTGGAGATGTCTTGCATGTTCTTGCCCAGAGTAAGATGTGTAAGTGGATGTATGGTTTGAAAAATAATTAAATCTCACTTGTATATTTTTCATCTTAAAATCATCTCATACAAGGAGAACTTTTTAAGTGAATACTTTATAAACCATTGTACTGTTCCACGTCATCCCCACCCTAAGATGTTAATTTTTGTTGGTAGGTTTGAATCACAACACTGGTATGTCAGTGAAGTGTACTGTCTCCTTGAACTGCACAGATATAATGTAAATGTAACAATGTATAATCTATAATATGCTCACTAAACAATGCATAATTAGTTGTTTATCATTCATGTGAATATTTACAATAGATAAAACAAATCTTTATTCTTTTTAGGGGAGCACTGCTGGTTGAACTTGTGTGTGCATCCTGGTTATTGAGTCACTAATCTTCACTCTCTCATTCTGCTTACATCGAAAAGTATATTTTGTTAACATGAAAAATAATTGACTCCATGATGTGGAAGAAGAATGGCATACCATGTAGATGTGGGATTAAGAGTTTGCCCATGCATCTGATGAAGGTTTGACAACGATCTTGTTCGTTAACAACCACTGAATAATGTAAGCTGGTCCCATGTGGCAGAGACTAGAATTACATGCTACAATTGCTTATGCATGTTTTATCTTCTGCATTATCTAATATTACAGCTTCCCTGATGAGCATCGGTCTCTTCATCACACCTGCTGCCGTTCAAATCCCTCTGTGGATTTTGATTGGGTTTAATTTTTGTTTATCGTACCTACTGTCTCAAAATGTGTCAGTAGACATCCAGACTGCTCCTAGCTTGCTACTGACAGTTAACCAACTCTGGAGGGCTAAAGTACACTGAAGAAGTTCCAGCAACAATACGTCAATGTGATGAACAGCTTAAAAAGACTACAGTTTGCAAAATATTTCATTCAATATATGTTAAGTATTGGATTGCACAAAACATCACATTTATTTAAAGGAGCAACAAAAATAAGTAATCTAAACAGGTACTGCATCTGATTTTACAACGTAAGTGATTTCACAGTGACAGCAGCATTTTGTGGTGCATGATTTGTGAGCATTCATTTTTCTTGTAAAAGACTGTCTTAGAACTGTGTATTACAACACAGTAATGAAATCTTGCAAAACTGTAGAGATGACTGATATGCTACAGCTTCCTGCTGTACAGATTTCATCTTCAGGAAATGGTACTGTGGCCTGGTCAAGATCCTCAACTCCAACACTTCGCAGAAAGCGTTTCAAAATGAAACGTTGGAAGAATGTTCAGAGTGAGAAAGAACAAATGGTGAGCAACATTTACTGTGGCCCAATAAACAAAGAGTACCTACAGCTTCCTTCTATTGAGATTACTCCATCAAGTGATGAAGATACTCCTTGGTCAAATTGTTCAACACCAAGTGCTTCTCCACGCCGCAAACGCTTCCTGTTGAAGAAATGGCTGAAGGTTCATGAGAAAGGAGAAGCAAGTGAGACCAGGTAGATTTTGCAAATAGTACTGAGAAATGAACGTATAATGTGAAGTGTTGTGAAGTAGATTTCATCATAAAAATGCTAATACCAAAAAAAATGCCTGGTTAATGGCTAGGATACATAGCGACTAGAATGCCTATCTACTTGTGTAGTGATTACGAAATCTGTTTTAAGTTTAAACAAAAGTAGATCCATAAACTGAGTGCAGTTTATCATTTACTTGCCTTTACAAAGAAAATGCACTACCTTATAAAATATGGCTCTCAGACAAGGTTACCTACATGCTTCTAGTTTTTGATATACCTTAATAATTTAGATCTCCCCATTATTCATATCCATGTGTTTATGTACTTGCAAGTAATAGTCCAGAGTATTTACTGTAATGCTGTCAAAAGTATATAACTCCTGAATTAAATTGTGATTAGGTTTTTGCAGAAAGGTTGTTGAAATTTACTGCTTGAGACTAGTTTCTATAACTTAAAAGTTTTCACAATCTTTAACAGGCATACTAGGGAGTGAAAATATCTGGGCAATGGAAATATCATTACTTCTATCTTTCAGACATATTTACTAGTGACTATCTAGTTGCCCCAAGATAACCTTGGATTTACTACCAAGAGACAAAATGTGCATTTGGAAAGGTTCAGGTTGGTGGGAGGGATGGTTGGGGTTGGGATTGGAATTGATAAATTGGCAGGTGGGGAGGAGGTTGATCAAGAAGACTGAAGCATGTAAAAAAAAATTGAAAATCACACACTGCCATATATTCAGCATTGATTCAATGACACAGAGGGAGTTGGGCCTGGCTACTTTTGAAGAACCAAGCATTTCATCATTTTATGTGGATTAAGATAGCCTCTTAATTTATTGTTTTCTGACATGCACCATTTATAAAAATAATAAATCTTTAAAAAAAATTAAAGTGCTGTTTGTGCTGCACCATTTTCCATTTAAACAGCTAGGTTTATATAAAAAACTTTAGAGTATCATAAGAGGTGAATCTGGCTTGCACCGTCCATGTGGAAACATTTAGTATAATTATTAAAGCTTTTATCATGTTTTGGGTGGCTGACTAATCAAAACGTTAAGTACAAAACTTATCAAGCTACCCTTCATCTATGTGAATTTAAGGTAGAAGTTAATTTTAGGAACAAAACAATTTAATTTTCCTGCAAATTGTTTACAGAACTCAGTTTCCATTTTTGCTTAAATAACTGGCCAATTTCCATGGTGAAGTTTGCTGTGTAACCTTTTTATGGCCGCAGCTTACTATTGTCCAATTTGGTCCTAATGGTCTCCACAAAAGTAGAAATGAGAAGTGAGGAATGTTTCTCTAACAGGTCAAGTGAACCTGTTTTTCCTCTCACCTCAAGCCACACCCCCATCTCCTATCTACTAACATCATCCCGCCCCCTTGACCTGTCCGTCCTCCCTGGACTGACCTATCTCCTCCCTACCCCCCTACCTACACTCACCTTTACTGGCTCCATCCCCGCCTCTTCGACTTGTCTGCCTCCTCTCCACCTATCCTCTCCTCTATCCATCCTCTATCCGCCTCCCCCTCTCTCCCTATTTATTTCAGAACCCTCTTCCCCTCCCCCATTTCTGATGAAGGGTTTAGGCCCGAAACGTCAAGTTTTCCTGCTCCTATGATGCTGCTTGACCTGCTGTGTTCATCCAGCCCCATGCTTGTTATCGCAGTAAAAGAATGTTTGTTTAATAAAGATGAATTGTTGATTGAGGAAAAAGTTGGCTTGTTAAAATGATCTGTAAATGTTTTGGCATGTTACGAGCTTTCAGAATCGTGATATCAGTACCATGATCTGGAATATTATGTTCAGTTTGGGAGCTGTATTTCAGGAATGATATGTTGACCTTGAAAGAGTTTGGAGTTGAATTTATTTATCGGAGTGATATGAAGGCTTTAAGGGTTACGTTTTAAAGATCAGATGCTTGCATTTAGCTTGTATTCCATTGGTATCGGAAAATGGGGTGGCTTTTTAAATTAATATGTTTAAATTAATCAGAAGGAGCTCTTAAGGAGGTATCTTAAAATTAGAACCAGCTCATTCATGAATGAAATAATTAATTACTTCTTCACATGAAAGATGAAAATCTGGAATTCATTCCTGATTAATGTACGTCTTTTAGAAAAAAACTGTGAATGCTGGATAATTAAAATTGGGTAAAAGTATCAAAGGGATATAGGTCAACCTAGATCAGCCATAGTCCAAGTGACAGAATAAACTCTAAGGTCTTGTTCGTATTGTTCTCATTATAATTATTCCTGAACTGATTTGATGCTTTGGCAGGTTGACATGAATCTATTGAAGTGAGAGTCAGAAAGCACTTTGATTCTGATAAACACTTTTCTACTTATCATGGTGTTTTAACAGCAATATTAAAAATAACTATAATAGTGCAGGAGTTTAGAATAGGCTACTTCAAAGCAGTCATAAGCTTTCTCAAAAGGGTTGCTACTGTAGATTATGCACGGGGTAACTGAATGTTTGCACTGTAACCTGTTACATAGTGTGCTTTACTATCCTTCTATAGCCCTAACTTTAAGGTTAACTAGTAACTTAGTTTTGTTATAGAACTGTGACTTGAGGAAAATAAATGAGTTTTTAGAGAAATAGGAGGGTTGTAAAAAGGTGACCTGTACATTCCAGCCAGAGTGACACACCAAAAGTTTAGTAATGTCAAAGCATGAATAGAAGACTGAGTTGTTAGATATGTTGCAATAAATGATCAGAATTTGACAGGCAATCAAATCAGTCCTTTATTTGCTGCCCATAATTTCTACTTTTTCTTTTTTTATAGTGTTCAATTATGCAAAAGAATTTTTTTTTTTAGCCTTTTTCTGGGACTTCAAGACTGAAAATAACCAGTGGGCCCCAGTATTTGGACTAATTGTATTTTAACCCTGTTGTTCCAATTAGCTGAGCTTGGATTCTGCCAGAGCCATTCAGCTCCTGACCACATCCTGACTACAGCCTTGGTCCAAACATGAACAAACAGGTGAATTCAAAAGGTACGTTGAGGGTGACTGCTGTAGACATCAAGGCAATATTTGACCAAAATCACTGATGTAGAGTGGCAGCAGTGTAACATCTGCAAGGTGCAATGCAGTAATTCAGCAAAGCTCTTTCTACAACATATTCCAAATCTGCAACCTTCACAGCCTCAAAAGGACAAGGGTAACAAAGACTTGGAACACCACCACCTGCAAGCTTCCGTCTACTCCATACACCATCCTAACTTAGAACTACATCACTGTTCCTTCACACTCTTTGGGTCAAAGTCCTACAACTCCCTACCTGATAGTGCTTTGAGTACGCTGTCACCTCAGGGACCAAATCAGCTCAAGAAGACAATTTTCTACCACCCAGCTCGTGGCAATTATGCATGGGCAATGTATAATGATCTAGCCAGCAAAGCCAAAGTCACAGTTTTTTTTTAAAGGCACCAGTTTATAAGTACACCAATTGCTTAACTAGTAAAATAAAACATTTCAGAGAATTTGGAGATACTTGTGAGGAGTTTCTCAACCTAGTGTGTGAGAGTGGTATTATTGCTGGACTGTTAATCCAGAGACCTGGGTTTGAATCCTGTTGTGGCAGATGGTCAATTTGAATTTTAAAAAAAATCTGGGCTTAAGAGTCCAATGATGACCATGAATCCATTGTCAATTGTCAGAAAAACCAATATGGTTCATTAATATCCTTTTAGGGAGGGAATTTGCTATCTTTTACCTGGTCTGGCTGACATGTGACTCTAGACCCATAGCAATGTGGTTGACTCTGAACTGCCGTCTTGGCAATTAGGGATGGGCAATAAATGCTGGTTTAGCCAGTGATGTCCTTATCCTGTGAATGACATGGACTTTGCCTACAATTTCAAGTGAATCCTGAGAAACTGCTATTTCAGTTGTAATAATTCAGTTTCTACTTCAACCAGTTATATTTTACTCCTTCGTTTTTTTTTCTCTTTCTGTTCTGAAGGGTTGGTTTTATGCTGGATAATCTCCTGCGCTGCATTTTTACCTTACCTATATAAGCATTCTTCATATTTAATCAAAAGTATATTTGCCGGAACACTATTCAATTTTAGGGGATCACAGAAGTATTTCCATTGCTATTAATGAATTATGTTGAGCTACTGTGCCATATCTATTTTCTTTACGCCCACCACCACCCCCCCCCGCCTTAATCTCGGCACTGAGACCAGTTGGAATACTTTTGTCTCGTGTTTTTATCAGGAAGCTGTACCAAATGGTGGATTGACTTTGGTAACTTCTATCCCTCTTTAGTTCATTTTTATTTGGCAACTCAGCATCATTGCATGGTTTAATGTGTATAACATTGGAAAAAAACAATCCATGCACCAATCTCATGACCAAGAGTATAATCTTATAGGGCTCTTAATCTTATACATGAGCTCTGTGCCACAACTTTCAACAATCAGCCCAGACATCATAGCACTCACTCACTGTAAGCCTACCTGCATGCTCACAGCATCCTGTCTTAGATTGCCTTTTCTGTGCTTTGCATCATCAGCCAGAGGTACCAAGGTTATTTCATTTCTGTATTGCTATGGTGTTTATTGCAGCCATTGAGTAAGAAAATTTGTCATACAGGTCTCAGTTAAGCCAAGCAGGAATGTCTTTGGTCAGGTGTCCCAGCAAGGGCAGTCCCTAATATCAGTCCAGGGCCTTGTAAACCGTCAGTCATCCACGTAGGGCAGTCAGAGTCATGATGCTCCCCGTATATGGGGTGAGGAGCTGAATATCAGGCAGCCTGTCACCTGACTTAGGTTTTTCTGCACTAGTGAGCCTGTTTTCCTCCTGGGAATGAGAGAGGCATGTATATTTGAGTGGCATGCCTTTTATTAATGAGGTAAGTAGGAAGGTGTCCAGAGTGAGTGATTAGGTAGCATAGAGGACATTCAGGGTTAGTGGTGTTGGAAGTTGGGTGGGTGATGGCGAGTGGAGATGATGTAGTAGGCATTAATGAGAGAGGTAGAGTATGATCCTTGATTGGAGGTGGATGTAATATCAGAGCTTGAATGTGTGGTATAAGAGAAATAGTGGCACGTAGATCAGAGAAGGTCATTGACCTTCTTCCTACATTGCTGTACATTCCTCTAGATAGGTGAGACTGTTTTAACCTGGTTGGTCAGCCTGGTACAGCTTAACATGTTCTGGTGTGGTGGTTTCCACACAAAGCAAACTGTTAACTCGGGGGGGAAAAAATGCTGTAATTATTTTTTGGATCTAGATTTCTAAAAGATTCGCTGCACATGGTAACAGTTTAGCATTGTCTCAATGAATTGATTACTTTGCAACAGAAGTGGTGTTCAATAGCTGCTATTTCTTGTGACATGTTCAAACTAGTGAGTATAAGATGACAACTGACAAGGTAAATCATTTCACAATTCAAGATTTACAATTTGCTTCCACTTGTGAGCACCATTTTGTGAGGAGTTAGGTGTTTTCTTTTCCATAGCTTGCAAGAGAATAATGGCTTTGCTCTCATTTAGCTGGTACTTTGACACAGCATGCTGCTAAGTTTATCTTGCTGTCGAATGCTAGAACTAGGTATATCGTAAATGTAAAAACAAAACAACTACTCTGATCTTTAAAAATTCTTGATAGCTAGTAATATTGTGCAACAAGCCTCAATACTGCAGTTTATAGTGGTAACTTACTTTGTGCTGAAACAAAGGAAACAAAATACCTAATAAATAATTTATAAATTACAGACTCCATTCTCTCTTTCTCTTTCTTTCTTTCTCTCTGTCTCTCTCTCTCTCTCTCTCTCGATATCCACGACTCCTTTGGCACCTTGACACCCTACTCCATTATACAGTTCAATAATATCTCAGTTTAATAAGCAACAATATTTGCAAACAAAGCAGACCAGTTTAGAGGCTAGATCTGGATTTCTGGAGAGGGAGGAAGAGGTTAGATCTGGGTTTTGATGAAGGAAGAATCTAGATCTGGGTTCCTATTACATATTTTGGTAAATGGTTTACCACTTAGGAATTTTCAGTGAAACAATTTATGGTTTTCTGAAAGAATTAACAAGCAAATTACCATAATAAGCAGAGGCAGAAGCTGTTCCTTACAGACTCAAGATCTTGAAAACTGTCAGTATTTCACAGCAAATATGATTTATTTTTGATTGCTTCCTTCTATATGATTGCATCTCTATCTTGGCAGCCATCAAATACTCATCAACTGCTTGAATACTTTGTTATTTACTTTATGAATTTGTTATACCTTTATGTTGAATTGCCTTTTACTTGGATTCTATCATCTATGATCAAATCACACATGTTTCTTCTCCTTTGTTATACTTTGGCAAATATGTAAGATCAATTTGGAAACTTTATAAATACTAATGGGTGAAGAAATGTCTCCTCATCTCTGTCCTAAATCGCCTACCCTGAATCCTCATACTGTGACCCATTGTTCTGGACACACCTACCATCGGGAACATCCTCCCTGCATCCACCCTGTCCAGTCCTGTTGGAATTTTATAAGTATCTGTAAGATACCACTCATTCATCTGAACTCTAGCAAAAACTATCCCAACCTAGTCAATCTCTCCTCATACATCAGACCCGCCGTCCCCGGAATCAACCTGGTAAACCTCGCTGCACTCCCTTGAGAGCAAGAGCATCCTTCCTCAGACACAGATACCAAAATTGCATACAATATTCCAGGTGTGGTCTCACCAAGGCACTTACAACTGCAGCAACAATCCCTGCTCCTGTACTCAAAACTTCTCACGATGAACACGAACATACCATTTGCCTTCTTTACCGCTTGCTGCACCTGCATTCTTGCCTTCAGCAACTGGTGCACAAGGATGTCCAGGTCCTGCTGCACACTCCCTTCTAATTTACAGCCATTCAGATAGTAATCTGCCTTGTTTTTGCTTCCAAAGTGAATGACCTCACATTCGTCCAAATTATAATGCTTCTGCCATTGGTTTGCCCACTCACCCAATCTGTTGAGACCATGCTGAAGGATCCCTGCATCCTCATCATGGTTCACCCTCCGAACCAACTTGGTATCATCTGCAAACTTTGAGATGTTGCATTTTGTGCCCTCGTCCAAATCATTAATATATCTTGTGAATAGCTGGGGTCCCAGCTCCGATCCATGTGGCACCCTACTAGTTACTGCCTGCCAATTTGAAAAGGAGCCATTAATTCCTACTCTTTGTCTCCTCTCTGCTAACCAGTTTCCTATCCATCTCAATACATTTTCCCCAATCCCATCTCCTTTAATCTTGCACATTAATCCCTTATGTGGCACTCTGTCAAACGCTTTCTGAACATCCAAATATACTACATTGACTGGCTCCCCCTTGTCAACTCTACTAGTTACATCTTCATAGAATTCCAACAGATACATCAAGCATGACTTCCCCTTCATAAATCCATGCTGACTCTGTCTGATCCTGCCACTGCTTTCTAAATGCTCTGCTATAAAATCCTTGAGAATTGATTCTAGAAATTTCCCCACTACCAATATTAGGCTCACCGGTGTATTATTCCCTCTATTCTCTCTACCTGCCTTTTTGAATATTGTAATGATGTTAGCCACCCTCTAATCTTCAGGGACTGTTGTGGAGTCTATAGAATCCTGGAAGATGACCACCAATGTATCCACTATTTCTAGAACTACTTTCTTAAGTACTCTGGGATGTAGATTATCAGGCCCTGGGGATTTATCGGCCTTGAATCCTAACAATTTTCCCAGCACCCTTTCTCTAGTAGTGTATCACGACTCCATTCGGATACGCTGCCTAGGTTTTTGAACCACTTGTTGTGAGGGGCAGAATGAGTCTGACATTATGGATTGCTAGTTTGATCCATTTAGTCCATGTTATACATTTGAAACCATTGTTTTAACATCTACTGTTTAGTAAGTTATTGTGGCTAACAGTGTGTGATGCATCTCAAAATGGTAACCAAATAACAAATCCGGGCCTGTATCTTATTTCATCGTATCATAACATCATCTTGAATTGATGCAACAGTTTCATCACTAGGAATCTTGTATAGCCTCCCGAGTGGTGGATTGATATTTAATGAAGACAGTACCAGAATAGATACACAGGGATTTGTTTTTGTTATAGAACAAATTAGGGGTCATCCTTCCATATGGGACACATTAGCAATTCTGGCCCATGTTGCTGCTTCGGGCACATCTGTTTGGAAAAGTTCCCCCCCCAACCCGTGTTTTTGCTTGAATGTCTTGTTTATTGCGGAACAGAAAATCAGGCATGAATCAGCACACGCAGTGATTAAACGTATAGTTAAAATATCTTCCAAATATGTTCCTTGATACATTTAAATTGGAGTTGGAATTTTGATTAAATACAGGTAAAAATGGGTTTATCACAGAAAATAATATGAATCCACCATCTCTTGTAGCGTAATTTTAAACTACTGAAAGTGACTTTTTCAAATACGACAAAGCTTTGTCCAGGATTGGATTACAGCCGTCAGTTCCTTAGTAAATTTAAAGAAACATTTGAAATATTTCAGAACGTACTTGTTAGTGTCCTTATTTTCAAAAGATCTGAATTCATTTTTGGATGTCTTCAAAGGCTTGTAAATTAGCACAGTTAGTGGCAAATCAGTTTTTTTTTGTTATTTGGAGCCTGCTTCTAGTGCTGTTTTAAAACTAGCATTGTACATCACGGAAACTCCAGTTGCATAGATTGATAGCCCTTTATTCTGAGACAATGCCCTCTGGTCCTACATGTTCCCATGAGGAGAAATATGCTGTCAGCATACCCTGTCTAGCCTAAATATTCAAGGAGCTCCCCTCTCATTCTTGTAATCTCCATTGAGATTAGCCCCAACCTGTTTAACTTTGCTCATACGACAATCCCTTTGTACCAGGGATCAACCTAATGAACCTTCTCTGAACTGTCTCCAATGAAATTATATCTTTTCTTCAAATGAGTACTCCAGATATGTATTAGCATAATACCCACAACCAGCACATCTCAACATTCAGTGTAAATGAGGTTTTATATAACTGTTTAAATATGAATCCTTTGGTAAATGCTGATGCTGATTTTTCACATCAGCAAGCAGAATAAGCTTGGGGTAGAATTATGCTTCTGAGACTTATAATAATTCACGAAAAGAGAAAATTCTTCATTGAATATTACAAGAAAAATACTGAGTATTTGGGTGAGAGAAATTGTACTGTTTCATCTGTTATAAGAACAGCACAGTGGCTCAGTGGTTAGCACTGCTGCCTCACAGCACCAGGGGCCTGGGTTCAATTCCACCCTCGGGTGACTGTCAGTGTGGAATTTGCATATTCTCCCCATGTCTGCGTGGATTTCCTACAGGTGCTCTGGTTTCTTCCCACAGTCCAAAGATGTACAGGCTAGGTGGATTGGCCATGCTAAATTGCCTGTAGTGTTTAGGGATGTGTAGATTAGGTGGGTTAAAGGGGGATGGGTCTGGGTGGGATGCTCTGAGGGTTGATGTGGACTTGTTGGGCCAAGGGGCCTGTTTCCACACTGTAGGGATTCTATGAAGAACATAACAATAGATCATGGCTGATGTTTTTGTGGACTTACTTCTACTTTCTTGCCCTCTCACCAAAACCCTTAATTCTTTTACTGTTCAAAAATCTATTTGTCTTTGCCATAAAAACATTCAATGAGGTGGCCTCAATTGCTTCACTGGGCAGGAATTCCAAAGATTCACAATCCTTTGGGTGAAGAAGTTCTTCTTTAACTCAGTCCTAAATCTGCTTCTTATTTTGAGGCTGTGCCCCCTAGTTCTAGTTACGCCTGCCTGTGGAAACAACCTCCCTGCTTCTATCTTATCTATTCCCTTCATATTTCAGAGTGCATAGTCCCAGTCTGCTTAATCTCTCCTCATAAACCATCCCTCTAAACTCCGGAATCAGCTTCGTGAATCTCCTCTGCACCTCTTCCAGTGCCAGCACATCCTTTCTCAAGTAAGGAGACCAGAATTATACACAGAACTTGACTTGTGGCCTCACCAGCACCCTACACAGATGCGGCATTACTTCCTTGTTTTTAAACTCTGTCCCTGTAGCAATGAAAGACTGAATTCTATTTGCCTTCTTAATTACCTGCAGCACCTGCAAACCAGCTTCTTGCGATTCATGCACAAGGCCACCCATGTCACACTGCACAGTGTGCTGCAGTTTTTCACCATTTAAAAAGTAGTCCATTTTGCTATTATTCCTACCAGAATGGATGATCTCAAATTTATCAACTCCAACTGCCAGACTCTTTCTACTCACTTACCCTATTTATATTCCTCTACAGACTTTCGGTGTCTTCTGCACACTTTGTTCTACCACTCATCACAAGTGTCATCTGCAAATTTTGTGTTAGATCTCATATTTTTCAGTGAGAGTCCAAGTGCGGTGGTCGATTCAGGCGCAACTTTATTTTGGTATAACTTTGTTACAGCTTCAGATTTTCTTTGCAGTAATGCACACACAAACCTCAGATTGTATACAGTTAAAACTTAAAGCACACACACAACGTGCCCGCCTACCCAACCTTGATATTATTGGTCAGCAGTGCCAAGATGTCTGTCTGTGATTGGCTCTCTGGTGCAACATCTCAAAGAGATGGACAGGCCGGTGGTCCACCCATGGTCATGATGTTTTCACAGTCTTTAATGATAAGGGTGGCACTTCTACTGCCTGAATTTTTTCTTTTGGTGATTTTTTTTTGTGTATATGTGGATCTGTGGCCACTATGGAATCTATATCTGTGATTACCTGAAGAATCTTAACTAAAACCTAACCTCAATATTTTAACAGGTTGATTAAGTAATTCAAGAGAAACAACTACATGGTGTAAAATGTTCTTACCTATGTAAGAAATTACAGCTGTACATTCCATCTCATCCAGTAGCCTTGATTTAAACATTCTTACTATTGTTTGACTTGCTGAAACTGTATTAAGAAAATATTTTCCCAAGGCGCTCTATCTACTGTCAGCCATGTTCTGCTGCAGAGTTAGTCAGGGGCCGTTGTCACCATTTTGTGCCTCTCTGTCATGGGTAGCCCTAACATTTGACAAACTACATTTGGTCCTCAACTCGAAATAATTTATGTAAATTGTAAACAATTGTGGTCCCAACACCAGTCCCTAAGGCACACCACTAGCCACTGATCACCAACCAGAAAAACACTTATTTATCCCCACTCTTTGCTTTCTGTTAGTTAACCGATCTTCGAACTGTGCTAATATATTACCCGTAATGGTGTGCACCTTTATCTTGAGCAGCAGCCTTTTGTGCGGCACCTAGTCAGATGCCTTCTGGAAGTTCAGATGCACTACATCCACTGGTTCCCCATTGTCCACTGTGCTCGTAATGTCATCCATGATCTGCAATGAATCCATGCTGCATCTGCACAATGGGACAGTTTTTATCCAGATGTCTTGCTTTCTCTTCCTTGATTATAGACTCGAGCATTTTTCCCCACTATAGAAGTTAAGCTAATGGGCTTATAGTTGCCCACCATTAGTCTACCTCCTTTTTTTTAAACAGTGGCACAACATTTGCTTTTGTCCAATCTGCCGGTACTGCCCAAGAATCCAGCAAATTTTGGTAAATTGCCACAAGCGCATTTGTTATTTCCCCACTGTCTGTTTTAGTACCTTTTTGAGTGCATTCCATCAGGGCCAGGAGACTTGTCTACCTTTAGCCCCATTAACCTGCCCAACACTACTACTTTAGTGATGATGATCGTTTCTAGGTCGTCACATGCAATAGCCCTCCTTGCCATCAATTATTGGCACGTTATTTGTGTCTTCCACTGTGAAGACCGACACAGATATACCTGTTATATTTAGTTGAACAGTGTACTGTCAATTATCAGTCTTTATTTTCTGAATGCAGCTTTGTATAATTTTTCATGAAGTCTTAATTTAGAATCAAATCTAAAACTAATGCTTGTATTCCATTAAACTTCTGTTCAGGTCTCCCTTGCCAGCTGATGTTCAGGTTCACTCACATCTGGTAGTTGCACCCTTTCTTCAGATCTGCCATCATCACCATTTTCTCCAGAAACTACTTTAACTCTCATTACTTGTAAATTATTTCTCTCAACTTCAGTTTCCCTTTCCTTTCCGACGATCCTCAAATTGGTTGCTGTTTCCAAAATGTATGACTATCTTTGTCCTAATTGTATATTGGAACCTCTCCAAAAAAGTTTCCACCCCTACAACAGCACTGAAATAACTCTGTTATAATCGAATGACATCCTTGTCATTGTTACTGAGCCTACTGTTCTTCCTCATCCTTTTCTGCCTGTTTATATGATTGACCAGCCCATCCATCTCCTAGTCTTATTATTGAGTGGGAATGCCCTCTCTTAGTTTATTTCAGTTTTATTAGTCACGACCAGAGAACCACCCACACCAGTTTCTATTCTGCTCTTATACTGTTATCTTTGGGAATCCTTGAGGACATGTTCTTTACCCCCTCCCATTCCTGATGTTACTGGGAAGCAGTACCAATATAATCCAAAATTATATCAGAGCTAATGCCAAATTCCAGGATCAGTTTTTCTTACGGACCCTGACCACTGCACATTGGTCAGGAAATCGCATTCCTGAATCCCCCACACTGTGTAGATTTTGCTCAGCATATGCCACTAATTGGTTCCAGGCTGGAGACTAAACTAATTGTCAAGGTGTTGCTCAGAGGGAGTGAAGAGGGAGGTGTTGGTTGAGTGGGCTTCTAGATTTTGGGTGCCTGATTTCAAGCAGATTCGGGCTTTGGTGGAAGATTGCTTAGGAGGACCCAGTCAAAAGGCTTCTAAGGCAGTCGCCTTGAACTTAAGGAATAGGTATGAAGCCACGTCGTTCCTGATTTGACGAAATCCTTGTTTCAAACAAATAGCCAGATCCAGGAAACCTAGTTCACGGACTGTGCAGTTTCAGTCACCTTAGCCATTACCATTTCATCTGGAAGCTTAAGATAGACTGGGTCTGCAGAAACTGCATGTACAGAACTCTGGATAAGAGGGGGATGAACGTACCCACGTTTCTGTGTGGCTGCATCAAGCTATGTTAGACCCTCGGTATGCAAACACCAAGTGACACTAAGTACTGAATACTTTTGCGAAGGATGGGATTGGCCTCGCTGCCACAGAATGCTCCAAGTAGTTGGACTATTCCATATCACCCATCCTTCATAGAGAAATTTGCAAAGAAAAACACATCTGACCACCGGTCCATCAGGAAGTGGTCAGCACGCAGCATCCTCGAGACCCTGAGGGAAAAGGAGAGGATAGATCTTGTTGGGTCATTTGGCAGTATGGCTCATGACCAGAAGTTTCTAACAAGCACCAAGACATCACTTGGCTGGTGGTAAGAAAAGCACTGCCAGTGAGATCCTTTATGTATGCCCTGTCGGTCTGTGCCACCGCACGCTGCCCTCAAAGTGGCTGCAGGAGGTTTGCGACTGTCATGCATCTTCTTCTGGAATGTGCCTTTGCAAAGGAAGTCTGGAGGAAGATGTAGTGGTTTGACCCAAGCAGCTTCGTGACATGGGACTCCGTGCTGTATGGTCTGTTGCCTGGGTGCACACCGAGACAAACAATCAACTGTGCTTGGAGGTCTATCGACTTGGTGGAAGACACTCTTTGGTCTGCCCAAAACTTGTTGGCCTTCCAGAACAAGGATTTGACCTCAAGTGAGTATTGCAGACTGTCATATTCCAAGGTCCACGACTACATGCTGAGGGACGCGCTAAAGCTTAGGGCAGCTGTCGCCAAGGTGCAGTGGGGAAAGACCACTGTGAGAGGTCTTCCTGTTGAAGATAAATAGGGGTCCGTTCGGTTATCGGACCCTCCTAGTGCCTCAAATATATGTAAATATTAGTATTGTATCTGCAAGAGAAGTCTTTGGTTTTTGTGAAAAGAGTCAAAGTCCAATGTTTTGTTTGTTTACTTGATATGCAACTGTACAGAACCGAACTGCTTTGTGACAACGTATGGCTACAAAGAGATTTATTATGAATAAAGTACGGTTTGAAATTCTAAAAAGGCAATTGAAGTTGAAAACCTAAATCTGAGATGCAAAGCAATGTGTTTAAAATGTAGTATTCCCTCTTGGATTGGATTGGTCAGACCCATTTTCTCACCTCAGTTAAAGTCCAAGTTGGGTGGGTTCAGGTCAGGAAGCAAATTTTTGAGACCTTACAACCAGCTTTGAGACCAGCTGCCTTGCCTAACTCATGTATTTTGTTAGGTTAAAACTCAGTTCTATGTAAGCTAATGATGTAACCTCCAGACTTGAATACTTGATGCATAATGAATGGCTCCTCATTTTAAGTCCGCCCACCTGCCCCCTAACTCAACATGGGAAATTTTAGCTCATCCATGATCAGGATCTCCACTGTACTGTTTCTTCCTTTTATAAATTAGTGTTCAGTACATTGGCTCCTCGAATAGCAATACCTCACTGTTTTTAGCTTTGTTGAAATTTCTCCAGGTCCTTGATTCTTCCTATCCCTGCTATTTCATCCAGTCCTGCTAAACTGTTACTCTTTCTGTTTTTCTGATTTGTGTCCTCTTGTGTAGTTTTTATTGCACCGTTGGCAACCATGCCTTCTGCTGTCCTGGCTATAAACTCTGAAATTACCCTCCTTAAACATCCCTACCCCTCTACGCTTCTTTCTTTGAAGATGCCCCTTAAAAGCAACTTCTTTGAATAATCTTTGGTCACTTGTTTTTAATGTATGTCTGTGATTGCCCAGAGAAGGTAGTGACAGGTCTTGTACCTAGCGCAATTAATGCGGCACTTCAGAAATCAGTTAAGAGTATAACATGATGGAGAAGGATTAGGGTCACCTTACTGATATGGTAAAAGTATTTTTTCATAAGGAGATATTAATAAAATACTTGCAAAGGTTTTTTATGTCTTGAAAATGCTAGATTTGGCTTCCTGTCAGTTGGCACTAATTTTCCAATGCCTGGACAGGGAAGAATTTGGAATTATGAACAAAGTTCATATATACTGTGTGACAGGCTGGTTACCTGGTCCTATTCTTATCGTACATAATCATAGTCATACAATCATTTGCAGTGCGTCCTCACTTTTAGTGTTGCTGAGAGAGTTTTTTTTAAGCTTTTCTGTCTTGCACTGATTACAACAATTTGCAAGAAATAACAAATAAAGGGAAAAGCACTTCTCTTTATTGCTCATGCACCATTTCCTTTTGTATTGTCTAAGAATCTATTCTTGGCCCCTTGCTATTTTTCATCTGCATGCTGCTTCTTGTTACCATTATCTGAAAGCACACCATTCATTTCCACATGTCCTCACATCAAGCTCTAATATCACCTGCACCTCTCTTGACTCTTGCACCCTCGCCAAATGATTAAACTGCTTATCTGAAATCCAGTTCTGGATGAACAGAGATCACTAAATATTGGGAAGACTGAAACCATATTTTTTGTATCCCACTCCAAGCTCTGTTCCAAAGCAACTGACTCAATCCCTTTCTCTGGTAACACACTGAGACTAAATCTGTCTGTTTGCAATCTTGGAGTCACATTTGGTCCAGAGATAAGCTTCTAATCCTGTAGTCACACCATCACTAATTGTGATTACTTCCACCTCTGTAACATTGGCTAAGTTAACCTTGTCTCATCTCGTTTACTCCTGAAACCTCATTCTTACTATTGACTATTCCATTACACCCTTGACTAGTGTCATGTTCTACCTCCTATTAACTTGAGGTTATAAAAAGTTCTCCTGCCTTGAACAGTATGCCCTTCACCTTTGTTCTTGCTAATTTATACTGGCTTCCAATCAATCAATGACTTCATTATCAAATTTTCATGCCATTTTAAAATCTTTTCATGGCCTTTTTTCTCCCCATCTCTGAAGTCTCCTTCAGCCTATCAACCCACTTTTGTACTTCAGCTTCTTAAACATTTCTGGTTTTAAATGCTGCACAATTGATGGGCATGCCTTCACTTGTCCAGGCTCCAAGCTTTGAAACCCTGTCCATATATCTTTTTTGAGACGTTTTTAAGAAATCTTCCTCCATGGCCAAGCTTTGGTTATGTAATCTAACAGTGGTTCGGCATCCTATTTTGTTTAAATATCGCACAGCACTTTACAAGAGCATTTTTAATGATATTAAATACAAGTTGTCAATCACAAAAGTTTGTGATACTTACAGCAGTCACTTGCTGAGGTTCTTGAACTGATAGTCCTGCTAACTCCTAGAATTCCAGATGTAGTTTCCTGAGAAAAATACTGACCTCCAGGGGAACCTATGGGGAAGTTGTTCAAAACCTATCAAGTGTTGTTGTGTAGATAATTGTTTTCTTGTAAATCTTGTATTATTTTATGATGTTAAGCTATAAACCTAATTTTCAACAGGAAGTGAGCTAGGGCTCAGTTGTGATATTTTCTTTCACAACATCATAATATTATTAAAGGACGATATTTGAACAGTTAAGGTATAATTTCTATTGAAATGCTTCATAAACTGTAAATAAGCCACTATCGCAATATCAGGATTGGAGTTGCTTAGACTCATCTGTTTTTTCTTTAATAATGTGCATGTTGCTCACAATAATTAAAAGGATACTCATATTAACAAAGCAAGGGACACTATACAATTAACATGTTACTCTGATAAAGTGGAACAATATTGAATACAGACAATGTGAAGGGACAAAACGTACTCACTAATTTTTCTGTTCTGAAATCAATAAGGTATAACTGTTTCTGTTAGATCAGCCTTAAAATTCTGAAGGGAGACAGTGCTGAAAAATATAGAGATTTGCCTGCCTTTGACCTCAGCTGATGCTAACAAAGTTCATGGGTCAGAAAGGGGCTGTGAAGAGTTGGCCTCATTACTGGCTGGTCATAACTGCTGATAGAAGCTGAACAGGGTAGAGAGAGGATACTAGTTTTTGGCTTCCCACCTTCAGTGTTCAAGACCCGATTCCCTACCTGAACTGTCTTATGACACTTTCCTCTATATCCCCACCCCACCTCAATCAGCATTGTTGGCAAAATACACCTTATTACATTCCAGCTACTGAAAAGTGATCCATGCCCATTCAATACAATCCTCATGTTGTGATAGCTATTGTATTTAATTTTCAGCAAGGTTGCTTTTGTCCAGAAGGTTTGAAAGCATGAAAAGTTAATGTTCTCTGAAAATCTGAAGCATGTGTCCCAATTCTAGTAGCGATATTTTTTTGTGCTGAATTTTGTAATTTGCAGTATTCCTAGGTTATTTTTCTCTACTTGCTGTTTCAGCATGTGTGCAGACAACAAAACATCTCTTTCACGGGTGACCAAAGTAAGCGACCGAGCTCTTTGCTTAAAATAGAGTGATGGTTGTATTAAGGTCAACGATGCTAAAAGTTTTTAAAAAACCAGGTCCAATGTGCACAGCCTCAGCTGCAATTAAGAGATCAAAGTTCAACAGAACTAAAATCCATCTTCTATCATCTAATAATGTTAAATTTCTGCTGAGATCAGTGAATTTAAATATTTATACAAATATATTGTTTAAATCTTCTGAATTTATTTATATACAAATAGGAATAATGAATCTTTATAGTGAAACATAACCACTCTTACATCTGCATGATTCATGCAAGCAAAGATTTTATTCAAGTATATTAATGGAGAAGACCTCCGTTATGAGTCTTCAGAACACATTTATACTTATCGACTTCATTCAGGCCTCTGTTATCTCAACCTTCACGCTTGGGTCTGCTAAATTAGCGCGTTAGTCAACCATATTGTCTGCCATTCAGCTCCCTTAACCCCTTACTCTGTTTAAAAATTAATTATCTGCTTGCATGGATTGTTATTGTTACAATATGGAAGAATTCAAACATACTGCAGCACTATTAACTCCTACACCTTATCCCTATTGCAGACTGAAACTTAGAACAAGCACAGCCAGATCCAGTCAGAATATTCTCAGGGTTTTCTCCCCATCAGTAGCTACAGGGTTCTACAGGAGTTCCATGGGCTTCACATCTCTTATCTTCATAGAAGTCTGAATGCGTTAGGATGGGTTTGGAGCTGCCATCTCATTAGATAGCAAAATCTTCATAATGTTTTCAGTTTTCATATTCCCTAGGAAGGGGGCTAAATTGAGGTGATTAGCAATTTGTAACCTTTATTAGCCACCATTACCATCTGCATACCTAGAATATCAACAGTCTCTGGTAGCATCAAATACAGACACTGAGCAACAGAATCACAATGGACGTAATGGCTACCCTACTTCTTACCAATTATTATTGCATTTTTGCTATCTTGACTTGATTTACTAACCAAGTACTCTCATACCCAAACCACACCTTTAGCGAGGATCACCTGCAGCCTATCCCTCATAATTGCTTGATGGCTTTGTTTGCAGAATGCCTTATTTGTAGCAAGGCCCTTTCCACCGTGACCAATGCCATTCTTCTCTGGCAGTTGTTAATACTTAATGGTTCAAAGTGACAACTCTTGTATCTTCACCACTGATGCACTGTGGTCACAGTGTGTACCATCTGCAAGATGCAGCAACTCATCAAGTGTCTTTTTGTAGCAACTTCCAAACCCGCTACCTCTACCATCAAAAAAGACAAGAGCAGGACAAACATGGGAGCACCACCACCTGGAGGTTCCCCTCCAACTTACCCATCATCCTGACTTGAAATAATGTTGGCACTCCTTCAATATTGCTGAGTCAAAATGTTGGAAATCCCTTCCTGACAACACTGGATGTACATACACCATAAGGATTGCAGCAGGTCAAGGAAGCAGTTCACCATCACCTCGAGAGCAATTATGAATTGATAATAAACGTGACACCCACATCATGTGAATGAATAGAAGTTTTTTAATGATTGGTATCAGAAACTGTATGCATACAATGGAAGTGTTATTCTGCATTGGCAATCATTGTAGTCAGCTTACTGCATTTGTTTCTTTTAGAAGATAGATTTTTCAAAGCTTATGGAATTTTGAGGAGAAGTCGGGACGAGTGAAAGGCACATCATTACTGTTTATACCCTCACTTCTCACAGTTCTTGTGGAGTGGGTTTAAATTCAAACACAAAAGAAAATTTACTACCCTGACTGTTAGCTACACCTTATTTCACTGACCTTTGACTCAGTGGTAGTATGCAGTTTTTAAGACCGTTTGTGATTAAAATGAGAGTTGAACTGTGAGTGAATGCGGCTTTGGATTTAAAGGTTAATGAATAATGCCTGACAGGCTTAATACTTAAACTATTCTGGTTACTCTTTCAAGAATTATAATACCATCTCATAATGCTCTGAACTAATGCTCCTATCGCACAATAGGAAACCTGTGCCAGCCATGTTTGGAAATACTGAATTCAGGTAATGAAACTGCTAATGTCATACTCTTTGAACAGCAAAAATTGATAGCACTGTGTCTTTTTAGACAGGGAAGTTCACTTTAGATCGTCTGAGTTAAATGCATGTTTCTGTTCTTAAATAACATAGAAAATTAATATTTATTTAGAACTTTTGGGTCTAAATGGGAAGGGACAATGGGGTAATATAAGACCAGAGACACATCTTTTAGCTTTTGTTAGCTGAAGTAGAATATTTTTACCATATATAAGTATGAATACTGTCTCTAAACATAGGTAAAAGTTCTTCCATTTGTTTTGAAAATGGTTATTCAAATTTCAGTCTCTGTACATAACTGCCATATTCTTCAAGTTTTGTGAATGTTTTCTTTGTCAACAAAATATTTATTTTGTAATTATTAATTTATAGTGATTAAGGGCAATATGTGTTTTTTTTTCCCTAAAAATTTAATGCAGATCGGTAGTGTCTTACAAATCATAAAAAAGCTAATCAGTTCTAGTGCTCTTTTGGACGGTGAAAATGAAGTTCAAACGTCAGTTGATTATGTGTTGGAATTACAAGCATAACACACTGGAGGTTGTTTATTTGGCTTGGAATGTACAGTGCTGCTACTTTTTTGAGAAGGGAGAAAGCACTTTGGCAAGTCCTAAGGATATGTAAAAGGCACCAAATGAATACAAGTTCTCTTACTTTTGTTTTGTTCCTGTGAAGTCAGCGCAAAAAAGGCAGTGCTCTGTGTTCCAAGGTTGTATATTAAATGTCATTGGTTTGTATTGTTTTACAGTTGGTATCAAAAACAATATGAGATACAACTACCTAGTATTTTACGTAGATACTGAAAAGAAAAATTGTTTCAAGTAAGTTGTTGATAAAATCTGAAACATAATATGAGAAAAATAATTTAAAAGAACAATTACGAGGGAATTACAAGGCAAATACAAGGGAAAATAAAACTTAAAGGCTAGAAAATAGAATAAAGGAAAACACTGGGGAAAGGAAAGAATGAGGTATAATGAATAAACAGAGTTCTTCAGTGAAAAGAACAAAACGCAATCTAAATATCTTGTTTGCCTACATAATCAAAGGGGTTTAGAAGATGGTCTGATTGGACCTATTGCGCAAAATCATGGGAAGTTTTGAAATGACACCAATGACTGAGACATATCATGGGACAGAATCAAGAGATGGTAAACTCAGAGTTTAAAAACACACAAATAAGATGTTATTCTGCCTGAAAAGCACAGATGGGAGAGGCTTCTTCTTCTTACGTATGTTTTATTTATAACTTTGAGACAGAACTCTACTTTAAGATCTCTGGCAATGTTGCTGTCTGTTCTGCATCCTCCTGTTTATAGCAAAATATCTGGCCTGCATTTAGTGACCTCCATGATAGCGAGACAGTGCACCACTTTGTTTATCCTTCTCCATTTTTAGGCTTTCCAACATTGCCTGTATTTGAATATTGCTGAAAAAGTGTACATTTTGTCTAAGCTTTTTGTTTTTCATTCATCGAGGCATTTTGCAAGGAATACCAAGTTGAAGGGAAAATAACATTTCTATTGTATGAGAGGTGGGTGCTGATTCGTTGGTTGATAGAAGCAATGCCATGGATGTTGTGCTAGTTAGTGATGATTTGACAAATAATTGCCAAACTTTATTTACATTTTAAATAGGGAAGGTTGACTCTGATTCCTTGTGTCCTTTGAAAGTAACCAGAGAACGGCTGTCACCTATCAGAGATGTATGCATACTTGCATCTGTTCTATCTAAACAAAATTGTCCTCATGATAGTAAGAGGAAAGTCTGTTTTAAAAAAAAGCTACCCTTTTCTAGCAGTGCTCAAATTCTGTGTGACCAAATGACAGTTTGTTTTGCCTGTATTGTTTATATTGGGAATTATCCAGAGGCAAGATCACTCTCACGACAGCTGTTGTCACTGATGCTTTATCGCAAACTTCAGGTATGATCCTGTTAGACATCCAGAACATACCTGATTTTGTCTCTAATAAAAAAAAATGTATAGGTGAGGAATGACATAATGAAATTAAGATCTGGTGAAACATGTCCATTGAGAGAAAATGAGCCAAAGTAATATGATGTCTTGTAACTCAAGCTCAAGACTTGTTGGCTATGAATCAGGTTCCCAACCAAACCTTTTAAGGTTTGTTCCCAAATATAATTCTGTCAAAGGGTAGGGTTCCAATGTCTTGGCATTATTTTTGTTTATTAGATTCCAGTTTTAATATGACTTTGCTTTTGGTTTCTGGATTTCCCACTGACTTTTCCCTTCCCTGGAAAATGTTGTTGAAAACAGAAACCTTATTAAATGTGTGCCTTTTTAATGTCTGTGTGAGTGATGTTTGCTGATAATGCATGCATGTTACAATCAGCATTTTTACTTTGGAGATTATGTTCACATCAGCTCTATTAATTGTAGTAAACACTTCACCAACACCTACTTCAAATAACTACTTTTGTCTGTTGATTTTCTCTACAAAACGCTGTCAACAAGCTGACCATATCAATTACAAAAAGAAGCATTTTAATAGATCGTTTGGTGTTTCTGAAATAGGTATAGTTGCAAAATAGTTTCAATATTATTTAGCTGTGGAATATATATATAATATATATATCTATTATGTTAAAAAAAACACGAGGATTGAACTAACAGATTCGCTCATGAAGATGGAAGGTTATTTAAATAGAAGAGGAAATTATTGGATGTTCCTTTCTGTTGAATTGGAATGTAAACTATGACTTCATGGAAGTATGACTTGATTGACAAGTCAATTAGCCTGTATCTAAACCATGAACTGGTTAGTACATTTTAATATAAGGGTAAGTTCCTGAATTAATCTATTATTAAAAATAAATATTAAAGTTAATCCAATTTTTTTTTGCAAATGTTGAATTCATATCCAGCTTGTGCAACAGTGACACAACCATAAAAACAAAAGATGTTGCTGTTTAATGAGGCTAACAGCTCAAATATCATTAAGCAAAGCAACAGGATTGCATGTACTTGTAGAGGTTTGACAATGACATACATCAAGAAGCTTCTAGTTTCAAGGGAAGCAGGAATTCCCAGTATGTATACATAGCTTTCAGCTGAACTCTGATCTAGTCTGAAAAAAGGGTCTGGTTAATTAAGGACTACTCTCTAGCACTGGGTCATTTAATTGTGTCTCATTGGAGGCCAGATGAACTAGTTTTGAATTTATTGTTCCCTACGTTGAATGTTATGCTATGTTTCTATTGTTGCAACATGAACCAACTTTAAAGCAACACATTATATAGTTAAAGAGAGGCACAATTCTTTGCATTTTGCTAGTTATGATTAATTTAATTTTAATTGACAATGAATTCAATCTCATCAAGTCTTTTTTTAAAGTTCAAGGCTTCATCAGAAGGTACTGTGAAGCCCTTATAAATACCAATAGATAGTCAGGAATCTGTGCATCCAATTTTATCCCAGTAGGAATGCTCATAGCCTATAGGATTTCTGGTTTGTAAGGCTGATGAAACTAATTAAAGTCTTGAATGGATATTTTGCATATTGCCCATTGTCAATGATGTGAGGACTCCAGATATTTTAGTTAGAATTATAGAAATGGCCTAGTGGTATCATCGCTGGACTATTAATCCAGGGACCCAGATAATATTCTGGGGACCTGAGTTCGAATCCCGCCATAGCAGATGGTGGAATTTGAATTCAGTAAAATAACCTGGAATGAAGAATCTAATGATGATCATCAATCCATTGCTGGTTGTTTGGGGGAAAAAGACCCAACTAATGTTCACTAATGGAAACTGCCATCCTTACCTAGTCAGGCCTACATGTGACTCCAGACCCACAACAATGTGGTTGACTCTGAACTGCCCTCTGGGCAATTAGGGATGTGCAATAAATGCTGCCTAACCCTGATCCTGTTCATGATTTTTTTAAAAAAAACTAAAAAGGAAGTTTGCATTATTAGTTGCTTTTTTTTAATACCTCAAAGGCCAGTGAAATTGTATGGTAATCGTTTGCTGAAACTGGTTTTGCTATTGTTGAATACCAGGTGTCTTGGGGAAAAAAAACTACTTAATGACAAAGTTTGGATTGGTTGATCTGCAGCTAAGTACAATTGATCCACGAACCTGAGAAGCAGTTGCCACAGATCTCAAAAAAGTCCGCACCAAGTGATAATCGCCTTTTCTCTTTCTCTTTTTAATTGAAAGAGAAGGAACACTCAAAGGCATGGCAAAAAGCAAACTTCTAACACAATACTAGGAGCCTCTGACAAATATTGATGCAGTCATGAGCATCATGAGCATTTTGCACATCAAGGAAGGCTCTGTAAGTATTGGTACATTCCCAAGTTCTCCCAGAGTCGCACCTAATTACGCCTGAAAATATTGACACACTCCTGGTGTGTCCTACGCATCTGCTGTTAATATTTTCGAGATGAAAATAAATTGGGGCATGTTTGACACTTGCCTGTCATCACCAGACCCCTCATTCCACCAAAAGAAAAACAAACACTTTACGAAAATGATGCTCTTTCAGCAGAAGTTTTTTTCTCCCCAGTGCCTTCTAAATGACATTAAGGTACAACAAAGGTTATGAATAAGCACACAATCTGGCCCCTTGAACTAACTCCACCACATTCCTTCCTACTTTCGATAATCTTTCACTCCCTCGCTTATCAAGAATCTATTTAATTCTGCCTGAAAATATTCAAAGACTCAAGGCGAAATCTTCCTAACTCTTGAATAACCTGGGCACTGGCAAGAAAGTCAGGACAACTGCATAACATTGGCAGTCAGGAGCTTCCTGTCATCGAGCAAAATATCCCAATTTCAAACCAAGTGTTGAGTGGTAAGACAAAATTCCCTCTAGTTAGCAGTGAGATGCCTGTTTTGATACTACAGCATACATTAGTGTCCTCATTATTATGTCATCTCACATATTGATATGAATTTGTCATTTTCTCACAGGGACAGCTTGCAACATGAAAGTCTTTGTCGTAACCTAGAGTCTCTAGCTCACTGTTTATTCCTTCAGCACTGCATCTGTAACCAGCATCATGAGGCGCACTCCTTGGGCAGCAACCATATGCACACACCATTCACATGATCTTCAGCTTCTGTTAGCAAAGCAGTATGTCTGACATGTTGGGACAGATAAAACAAACTGTACAAGGCAGCTGTGGGCTGCATCACTTGACTGAATGCAAGGCTGTGCTTTAAAGAGAGCATTGGCAGCAGAAATCCTGGGTGATCCCAATGGTGGCTCATGCTCCCAATTGAGGTTGGTGGGAGAATATGACAAACAGGGTACCATTTGAGGTATGGGCTGTTGTTAATGAGGTGAGTTTGGGAAGATAGGGTCAGAAAATTTGTCAAGGCATGGGGAGCGAAACCTTCCATGAAACTTGAGAAAAATAACACTTGGCCAATTTCTGCATTTCCAGCACCTTTTCAGGAAGTGTGTTCCAAATACTTGTGACACTCTGTGTACTTCCTTAGCAATCTTTGGTCATCAAATTTAGCAACCGTATATCTTGGCTCCCTTCATCCAAGTTGTTTACGTAAATTGTAAGATCAATTGGTTTTCATCAACAATCACTGACAGACTTTCCTTTTTATGAAAAAGGTAGTACAACTAGAAAATAGAGAATGGGTATATTTTAGTTAATCAATTCCATAACAGGAAAGCAGTGACAGCTGATTAAACAAATCCAATCAGATTCCATTTCAGAGCAGTCTAGTTGCCCAGTTAACTTCAGCTATATCTCATTGTCATGGAATGTGAGTGTTTCTACTTCCGGATTTGAGAGATTATTTGCCAGTGAGCTTTTAAATTTTGTTCCTAATTGAAGTCTGTTTGCCATCTGTTGGTTACAAAAATATTTAAGAAAGCAGAAGTGTCAATAATAATGAAAAAAATTGGTCGTAATACAGATGCTGCACTGTCCTAAGAGGGAAAATAAAATGCCTGCAGATCCAAGTTCCTGTGTTTTAGACAGCAATGGGTGATCTCTTGACATCAGTATACAGTGAGAAAGTACGATTGACAATTTGCATAAAGCAGTTAAGCACATTTTTAAGTACTTTTTAATTAACTTTACTCTGCAGCTGACATGACAAAAATGAATCTGTATCAGGAATTGGATGTCAGAGACGTATCCTGTCTCTTCAGTAGAAGTTTTTATTTAAGGCTGAAAGCTGCGTGGAGTTTTCTGCTTAACTTTCAATGAATACATTATTATAGAATGTGTCATAATCCTTGATAAAGGAACAATTTCTTCGCATGGGGCCTTTATAAAATTCAAAGAATACTTTTTATTTTTTTTTCTCTACGACACAGGTTAGTTTAAAAGGGCTGACATGTTTGTATACTTTTAGAAAATGAGCACTTTGGGCTCACAGTTATTGAAGTGCACATGACTTCCATGACGTTCAATTACCGTCTTCCTTTGTCTTAAAAGGTTCAGGAGGGCAATGATTTAAAGTGATTTGCAAAAGAAGCAAAACATGTGGATTGCGGACATCTTTTTCACACAGTGAGTTATTCATGTCTGGAATACATTGCCTTGAACTGTAGTGGAGGCAGGTTCAATCAATGTATTCAAGAGGACATCAGATGATGTCAGGGATACAGGAGAAATGTAGAAGATTAACAGTAAGTCAGGATGTTCATTCAGAGAGCCAATGCAGACACGATGCGCTGAATAGAAAAACTGAAACTAGGATTAGGATAGGTCATTCAGTTCCTTCAGCCTACTCTGTCATCCAGCATAACCATGGCCGATCCTCTACCTTAACACCATATTCCCGCACTCTCCCCTTACTCTTTGACACCTTCAAGCTATTTCACTGTTAAGCTCATGCAGTGACTTGGCTTCCACAGCATTCTGCACTAGAGCATTCCACAGGTTCATCACCCTCTGAGTGAAGACATTTCCCTTTCTCTGTTCAAAGTGGCCTATCACATAACCTGTGACAGTGGCTTCTTGATCTGGGCTCTTCAGCCAGGAGAAACATCATCCCTGCATCCAGTCTCTCCAGTACCCCCCTCATTCCTCTCATGTCCAACGAATGCAAGCCCAGTCAACCAGTCTCTCGTACAAAAAACCTGCCATTCCAGGAATTGGCCTGATGAACCCTTGCTGAACCCCAACAATGGCAAGTAAATCTTTTCCTTGGGTAAGGAAGCTAAAACTGCACACAATAATCCAGGTGTAGTCTTGCCAAGGCCCTGTACAGCAGGAGTAAGACCTCCTTGCTCTGTATTCAAACCATCCTGCAATTTAGACCAATATACCATTTGCTGTATCTAATGCTTATTTTCAGTAACAAATGTACAAGGATACCTAATTCTCTTTGTACATCAGCATTTCCTGATTTATGACCATGCAAATAATACTCTGCCATTCCTCTTTATAGCAAAATGGATAACTTCACACTTATTCACATTACTGCATCTGCTACATGTTTGCCCACGCACTCAACTTGTCTAAATTGTGCTGAAACCCATCTACAGCCTCCTCCCTGTTCCCACTCCCCATCTAGTTTTGTGTCATTTGCAAACTTAAAAGCATTTCATTTAATTTTTTCATCCAAGTTGTCGATATATATTGTGCCTAGCTTAGACCCAAGCAATGATCCCGGTGATTCCCTACTCGTCATTGCCTACTTCTCCAAAAACTGCCCATTTATTTTTACTCTGTTTTCTGTGTGTTAACTAATTCTCAGTCCCTGTCATTCTCGTTTCATGAACACCAGTCGCATGTGATCTGATTTTAGCACACTAACCTCTAATGTGGGACTTTCTGATAAGTTTTCTGAATGGCTGCCTTCTGTTCCATAATAATTCTTGAAGCAAGTTCAATTTATGTGCTTTGCAGCTACACTGTGGTCTAGTCTGGCATTGCCATTGTGATGATAACAGATGGTATCAACTTTTGACAAGTACCATATCCATTTCTATTTACAGTACCCCAGAGCAAATCATTTTTTCCATGACAGTTACTCAAGTGCTATATCAGAAGAGCACAGTCCCAATGCATCAGTGTGATTTATTTTCCCTTCTGTTCTGTGATTGTGGCCTGAGTAAAGTTGCAGGTTGATGTTAAATAATTGACCATTTGTACCAATGCAGCTTTGCGTCGTCATTTTGCACTGCAAAGAACAATAAAAAGATTACTTCCATCCCGTTAGTCTACTTGGATTCAAAAACACATCCTAAAAATGAAAGAGACAGTATCTTACCCAGTATAATATCTGGACTTGGTTTACTATTCTATTTTGTACTGTAAAGTTGGATGGTTGGAAAATGTCCACCATTAGTTGGGATAATCTTGGGAATGGTTGGGATTTCATGAATTAATTCAGTACAAAATTATAACAGCAATCTCTTAAATTGCTCAGAACTACTACATAAATGTGCAGCATGGAAACAGACCATTTAAAAGTGGTTTGACCCACTATTTATGCCACTCGTGAGCTATCTCCCAACTTTGTTCATCGATATTACATAATATAAAAATAGATGGGAAAGACAGTATGCATCATTACTCTGAGGTTGTAGACTTGCTCGCCGAGCCAGTGTGTTTGATTGCAGGTGTTTCGTCACCCTGCTAGGTAACATCGTCAGTGTGCCTCCGGTGAAGCATTGGTATTCTGTCCCACTTGTTATTTATCTGCCTCGGTGTGCTGGGCTTCCAGTTCTGTTTTTCAGTTTCCAGCAAACCGAGTCATATAAATAACAAGTGGGACAGAACACCAGTGCTTCATCAGAGGCACACTGACGATGTTACCTAGCAAAAATGTCTGCAGTCAAACACACCAGCTCAGCGAGCAAGTCGACAACCTCATCCACAACCCGAGCTACAAATCTTCTCAAATTTTAAACATCATCACTATTAAATGAAGAGTGGACCTTGATTAACCTGATGCACTTTTTTTCATGGTATGTGCACTCCAGATTTCAATTAGTTTGCTTCAGTACTGATTTTACCCATTACTGGAAGCTAAATCTTTAATGTTTCAATTCGGCTTGCTTAAAGTACTCTTGCTAATCTTGTTCAAAGTATTTTTACATTCATTAAATTCCTTTCAGAGCAATGTAGTGCCCCTCTTTAAATAAATTATCTTGAACATTGAGTATCTTAACAGCAGTAGATGGTTTAAAATTAGTAACTCATCTAGTGGTCCTGATGATATCCAGAATGTTTTACTATTGCTGTCAGAATAGAGTTTGAATTCCTATTTGACATTAACATTCAAATGTTAATTCAGATTCTTGTTTATACTATGCATTCACACTCCGATTGTTTTGTGTTTATGCAAAACCAGAACTGCTTCACCCTGATCCGCAGCCTGGAGTGTAAATCAGCTGACCAAGGTCCAAATTAACTCTCTGCAGATTGAAACCCCCTTCTGTCATTCAGTTGCTTGTACACTATAACTGCTGTCTACAGTACAAAGTAAAACCACTTCTTGCACTGATGCCTAGTAATTGTGTGGATATATGTCAAGTTTACTTTTATAAGTTGAAGTTTATGCTGTGGGATTACTGAATGCAGTAGCAGCAATGTTATGTGGAGAAAAGGTTAATACAAAAAATTTTTCTGAAGAAGGGTCTAGGCCCGAAACGTGAGCCTTCCTGCTCCTCTGATGCTGCTTGGCCTGCTGTGTTCATCCAGCTGTACACCTTGTTATCTCGTTCTGGGGCCAGTTTACCACAATCTTTTCTTACTATGTAGATTTTTTTTAATGTTAACTTCTGTAAATATCTTTTATCATTTTGGACTTTTCCTAGGTTTAAGTAACAGTCCTCCAACCTCCTTTGTGAATATCTGGCAGCAACATGGCTCTTAGACCTTGCAAGAATTAACCAAATGCTGCTTAATACTTTCAATGTGTATAGACATTTAACTGAAACACTGATCAAGGGCAGTATTCAGTGTATATGAATACTTCAGTTTGAAAGCTGTGGGTCTGCATCTAAGTTTAGAAAGCTGGTCATCTTTCAACACATATATCTAGTAGGTTTTTTGGAATATTTTGGTCAGATGAAACCTCCTGAGTACATGTGGTACAGCTGTGCTAGACCACAATCTAAAACTGTTCTTTATCTAGCTTGTTAGAATTCAGTTATAATTTTTTAAAAAATCCTGAATTTGGTAATTGTACCTGAAGAATGATCATTGCATAACATGTAACAAGTATGGAAATTTATCCTTCCTTCAGATGTGGATTGTGAAAAGAGTGGACTTTTTCACTACTTGTTTACAAATTGAGCTTTGGCACATTGTTTCATTCATTTTTTTAATGTCATTCATTTTTTATTTTTTTCTTGGGATGTGGGCCACATTGACAAAAATGTCCTGTAATTAACCATCCCTAGCTGCCCTTGAAGGAGGTATTGAGCTATCATCTTGAGCCACTGTGGTTATTTTATGAGGGTGGTAGGTAGAGTGTCCCAGGAATTATGAATTGAGGTGAACCTGGAGATGATAGTCTTTCCATACACCTACTGAGTTTGTCCTTGGAGGTGATGGAAGAAATTTTTTACGTTTCATAGGTACTTGGAAAAAAGCCTTGCTGGTATGCTGTAGTGCGTCTTTTATCTGTTTGGGGTAGATATTATAGTTGCTGTCTCAGGTAGTGGGGAGAGGTGAGGGTTGTTGATCAAGTATTCTGCTTTGTCCTAAGTGTTGTCAGGCTTCTTGAGCATTGTTGCAGCTGCAATCATCCAGGTTAGCAGGGAGTCATAATGATAATGAGTCCATTCAGCATTAGTTCTGTATATAGCAGTCCATCTCATTCCCACACTCTATCCCCATGACTCTGCAAATGTACTTCTCCTAAATGCCTATTCAGTTTCCTTTTGAAATTATCGATCACTCTGCACGCATCATCCCCACAGTTAGCAAATTACAAGTTATTGCCACGCATTGTGTATTTTAAAAATCCTGCCCCCCCCCCCCCCCCACACACACACACCCGCTCTACCTTTTGCACTGCATCTTAAACCTATGTCTCTCAGTCTTTGTATCATTGCATAAAGAGAACAGTTTTTGGCTATCTCATCTAAATCTGTCCTACTCTAGTACATTTCTGTCAAACCTCCACTGAACCTCCTTTTGCTCCAAGGAGAAAAATTCCAGCTTCTCCATCCTAACTTTGTAGATAAAATCCCCCATCCCTGGAAACGTTTCTGTTTAAAGCTTTTCTTCACCATTTCGAGAACCCTTATCCTTTCTTAAGTGTGGTGACCAGAGTTGGCTGCATTGTTCTAGTTGTGGCCATTAAGGGCTTTCTAAAGGTTCAGCATTTTAGCCCTGTTTTTGCTCTCAGTATTTCTGGTCACAAGGCCTAAAATCCCACATGCTAACTACTCTCTCAATATGTTCTATCACCTTTAAGACCTTTGCACCCAAACCACTGAATTTCTGCAAAACCTTAATAACTTCATTATGAAGCATTCCATTATATCCTAATTTGAATTTCCTAAGTGGTGAAGAGGTAAGAGAGTCAGGAGTTTTGATAATTATCACAGGACAAGGATCCCTAGACTTAGTTTTAAATATACATTGAAGAGGAGGGAATAGACAAATTTCATGGGTGTAAAATGATTAAACAAGCAAGGCATAATGCATCACAGTGGTAAGCTCAGGATAATGATTCAACTTTCACTTAGACAGTAAATCTGCAGAATTGTTTATCAAATGAGAAGGTTTAAATGGATTTGGGATTATCTGATACTTTGTTGGATTGATTGTAAGGAGTTGTTAGATTCTTGTTTAATTTCTGCCATGCCTTCATGAAGAAGAAATACTTTTCCTGCTTTAGTGTCCCTAACATGCTTTTGGACCTAGATTATGGGTCACAAAAACCTACTAGTCATTTCAGTAAATTGTAACCACAAACCAATATCTGCATTTATAGCTGATGCTTTCTACAGTATGTTAAGCCAGTTGTTCCAATCAGATTTTTCATGAAGTTGACATACCTTCTCTTTTGTGTAGCAAACATCAAGCCGACTTTTTACTCGCATTTATTTTCCTAGAACATTATAGTTAGAGAACAATTGAAGTAAATAGTTGAGGGGCTCGCTTCATAAAGTAGCAATGATTCTGTAAAACTGTCATTAAATAGGCTAAAGATCAGAGCTGATATCGGAGTAAGGCACATTACCAGTTTACTGAAATAGCTAGCATTGAATTTCTCAGCAGAATAACTGCAATCTTTAAATTGGACTGTTGGAATTATACGGTGGGCCAAATACAAATGTCCTTCTTAATGACTCACCTTTTTTGTAACCATATGAATAAAACAAACTAAGAGCAGTACCAGTATGCAGCCTGTTTCATTGTATCGCTCGGTATAACTCTAATAATATTCCTGTACTACATTTCCTGTACTACAGTTGGTGTGCAGAATCATCTTTGCTAAAATGGCTTTACTGTCTTCATTACAGCATGTAAATATATTCAAATCCTCTCAAACTCAATTTGAAATATATTGACATCTGGATTACAGATATGATCAGATGTACTAAATTAATAATTACAAATAATCTGATAATATAGATAGTACATACAATAAAAGTCAGAAATTTGAAATTCTTACCTAAAGTTTCAGTGTGAGTCTTTGACTTTCACTGTTTCTTAATAGTGACAAAAATCTTGCTTTCATCAATCAACCAAGTCAATCATTTGGTAAAACTTCAACCATGTGAACGAAAGCTTATCAAAGAAATGACCATTCTGATTATCAAACCTAACAACTATAATTAAAGCACCCTGGCTAGTTTCAAACCATCTTTAGTGTTTTAGTATGTTCAACTTCCAGCAGGAAATTTCTGGAAATAAATCTCTGTTTCTCTAAAGGAGAATTATCCGTATTTAAGCCATGACTAATGTGATTTTTTGATGTTCCTTGGATTCTTGAAAGGTCCCAATGGATTGTACAACTGCAGATGTAACACCTCCATTCAAGAAAAAAGGGAGACAGAAAGCAGGAAATTATTTTGAAGTTAGCCTTTTATTTGGAACTACTAAAATCCATTATGAAGGAGTCATTAGCAGAATATTTAGAACACCATGATGTAATCAGGCAGATTTTTATTTTGCAACCAAGAAATTGTGTTTCACAAATTTATTCGGGTTTTTCAAGGATATTCAGGATTTCTATGGGACAGGTTAAAAATTAAAGGTTTTCCCAATAAAGATGGGAAGGAGGAAGAATTTTGTCATAACATCATTAGCATTTGGAATTCTATACCTTAGAGACCAGTCGAGGTTGCATCATTGAATGTATTCAAGTCTGAGCCAGACAGATGAGTTTTTAATCTACAAGGGAGTCTGGGGTTATTGGAGATAAGTAGAAAGGCAGAGTTAAGATCCCAATCAGATCAAACCTGATTGTGTTGAATATTGTTGCAGGACTGATCAGCCAATGGCCTTCTGCTACTTATTATGATTTTATGTAATGTTCCAGTGTATGAAAATCAAAAAGTATATTATTATAGATTATCTTTGCATTTCCTTATCTCAATTTGTGCTTCTGCTTCCTGGAGGAAGAGTACCCTGCTCATAACCGCCTACTTTATGCAGCTACTCAGAAGAATGAAGTTCTTCCCAGAGCTCTGGAAAAATTCTTGACGGCCCGTAATAAATCACAGCAATAGAATTGCAACTTTGACGCATGGTCACTTCTGTTACCCAACCATCAATATGTTTGACATTAATATGGACAATCAGCAAATTAGACCAGTGATTTCTTTATTATGGTAGTGGTGAGTGAGGGATGTACATAGTAAGGTCGATGGGAGAACTTCATGCACCTCTTTCAATAATGCTATAGGATCTACTGAACAGGCAACCAAACAGAGTGTCGGGTTAGTATGTGATTGGAAAAATGACACTTGGAAGGTCATTGAAAAACAAATCTTAGTAAATATACAAACTTGAAATTGTTGATCCCAATTCTGAGTTGTTTGACTTGAAATGTGTCAGTTAATAATGTGTAAAAAAAAAAATACTCATTTAAAATACAAATGTGTTAATTACCCAATGTGTAAGCTGTATAATTGATTAAAACCAGCATAAGGTCGATCAAAACTGCATATCATGGATTTACCATGAAATTAAAAGGAAGTAGCCATTTACAGAGAGGGAAAAAAAATCATCTCATGCTTGCTTTAGTTAGGATTAGGACTCGGATGAGGTGAAATTACTTCACTCAAAGGGTCGGGAATCTTCGGAATTCTCTACCACAAAGGTTTGTAGGTGCTCTAATAATGGTGAATAAGATTTTTTTTTTTGTCCCTGGGGATCTGCAGGATATAGGGAGTGGGCAGGACAGTGGGTTTGAAGTCTGAAAGCAGCCATGATTGTATTGAATAGTAAAGAAGGCTTAATCTGCTTTAAGATCTGTTTCTGCTCCTATTTTTTAAGTTCCTGTCACTCTTGAGGGCCAAATTACTGTGGTGATAGGGAAATTCCAAGCTAAGAGAAAGGAAGAAATTTTAGAAGCCCTGGTGTAGAAAATGACTTCTTCAGGACAATTATAAAGCCTAAGAGACTGACTCCGCTCGGGAAATGTGTTGGGAAGAAATGTAATCTAAGTATGAGCAGTGGTTCTGGGGTTTACAACAGGCATGGCGATAAGGAAGTGTAGAAAGGTGGGGAGGCCTCTCCTCTCCTAATATTTGTGGGGTAAGTTATTAAAATCCTCTGAATCAGGGTGAGAGCAAGAAGCAGCAACAATGAGGTCATTATTGTAAAGAAAACAAAAGGGATCTGAGAAGGACAGGAGCAAGTTTGATTTTCAGTCTATTACTATTACTACTGCCAAGATGTTCCCCAATTTATATGTCACTCTCTTTAAGAGATCGCAAATTAAGTCCTCCCTTTCTAGATTACTTTCATACTCACTAAAAAGGAGTCTTGTATTCCACAATAGGAATTCTATTCCCTTATCCCATTTGTAATTGCTTCTTGCTGACTAATTTTGGAGCTGTGGTGATGTTCCATTTTACAAAAAATTCTATTAATTTATTTCTTCCTTGATCTCCATTCCACTATTAGAATCCCTACAGTGTGGGAGTAGGTCATTCAGACCATCATGTCTGCACTGACCCTCTGCAGAGCATCCCACCCAGACCTATCCCATCCTTGTAACCCTGCATTTCTCATGACTAATCCACCTGACCTGTACATCCCTGGACACTATGGGCAATTTTAGCATGGCCAAATCACCTAACCTGCGCATCTTTGAACTGTGGGAGGAAACCAAAATACCTGGATGAAACCCACACGTACATGGGGAGAATGTGCAAAGCCCACACAGACAGTTGCCTGAGTTTGGAACTGAACCCAGGCCCCTGGCGCTGTGAGACAGCAGTGCTAACTACTGAACCACCATGCTTAGGTGGCTTGTAAACTACCTCCAGTTGGGTAAACCATTTTAAATTTTTAAAAAAATCTGTCCATTATGTTTCTGTTTCTGTGTTATTGATGACAACACCAATTTTTCTACTCCCATTATTTTCTGTCATAAATATAACTACTGGATCTCTGCTTCTACCCCCTCCATATTTTTCTAAAAATGTTAAAGCTTGCAATGTTTAATTTCTGTTCCTGGTTTTTATGTAATGGTTTCTTAGGAGTCGCTGCTATGTCTGGTTCTTTGTAACCTAATATTGCCTCCAGTTCCCCTGATGCACTGTGTATATTTTTGTAGAGACTGTTTAACTTCTATTTTCTGGTCATTATGTCATGACTTGGGTTAGTCTGTCCATGTGCTCTCCTTTCTTTGTTGTGTTATGATCCCAGCTGATGTTTATTACTGGATACGTCAGGTCTTTGACTTGATAGATCATATTTTGATTTGTTTCGGTTTTAACAACGTGCTCTGTCCCTAGGACGTAAGCAGTACAATGGAGTAGTTTTTGCTTTAATAATAAAACAAAAGTTTATTAACAAAAGGAATGAAATCAAAATAAATTAAGCCATCTACTTATAATACCAATTCAATGATTTTTAAACACATGGTAAAGGTGTATTCCCATTGATTCCTAAACACTCCTTTGTAAATTGAAAGAAAAAACATGGATTTTGTTCAGTACTCCAATTACCACTCAAACAATGCTCACATCAGCTATATTCACAACACCTAGTCGGTTTAGATCACTTTTGACTTCATGTTTTAGACTAAAACAGCAGGTGGTTTCTTTCTGGAGCTACCATGCACCTAATCTTAAATGTACTCACCCGTAAATAACCTCTGCAAGGTTTTACCTCAACACCTGTAGTCTGGGACATATACTAACTTTTCACTGTAAGATAATGTAGTTAACTATGTGTCCTTCACTTCTCAGAAACACTGATTTATGCAGCAATCCTATTCCAAGAATTTCGCAGGACTGCCCACAACTCAAAAATAGAAGTGAAACCAAAATTCTCCCTCTCTATGCTTGATGTTTCTCTTAAGCTTAAAAAGAAAGTGCTAGAAATATTTACATACCTTGAGACTCCAATATATCCCTTTTTGTGTCACAAAACAATCTATGGTATATGAAAAAAATCTATTAGTGTACACACAAACCTATTTTAAAAATGTTTTTAAAAATACTGGTAAGTTAATTATTAACTTCAAACACAGAAAACCTACAGGTTGCTATTTCTTAAATCAAAAATCCATACTTAATATTAAACTATATTTAATTTTGTTTATTCTAACTAAAGTTTACATTGTAACTGTTTGTACTTTTCTTGAAGGATGAGAGGATGAATATACTTGTTTAAAACCCTTTCCACTCCCATGTTTGCCCTTTCTGTTTGAATTCTGATCCCAGTTTGGTTCAGGTGAAACATGTTTCATCAGTACAGCTTCTTTCAATCCCAGTATTAGTACCAGCATCCACTAAAAGGGATCTCTCATTCCCATGTCAATCCTGTAGCTACGTTGACTTTTCTGATCTGTCTGAACTTTTGCCAATTTGCACATGACTTATTCAGTAAGCTAAACACTGGCATCCACGAGAGCTTGCTTTTAAATTTTGCTACAAACCCTGTCAGTAGAACACTTCTATTGTGTTGTTTGTTCTGTAGTAGATGTTGCTAACTGGATTTCCCCACCCCATTTCCAAATAATTGTTGACCCACTTGACACAGAGTAGATAACATACCCTTCAGGACTGTTTCTTGTGGCTGCAGAGGACAAGTACCAGCTCCTTAATTATCAAATCCCGTTCACTACCCAATTTCTCTTCCATTGTTTTCCTTGTTTGAAAACCATAGTTTCTTGGTTTATATTCAGGCTGTCTTTCTCCTTGTCTCACAGATAGTGAGCATAGTACTTCTACTGGATAGGACAAGTGTCTGTGAGACCAGTTTCTCAACTCCTTCCTCGCTACTGGTACCCTGTGAAATACATTCTACCCTTCCTGAATCTGTGTCTTGCTCTGGGATATGATTGTGTTCTGTAAAAGTATAAAAATTTGTGAAACTACTTCTCCCCTCCAATATGTTTTTTGGAGTTTTTGTAAGCTGCATTCTTGCAATATGACTCTAAGCCAGAGCGGTTTAAGACAGTGACATTTCTAGAAGCTGTGGGATCTCAGGCATTCCCACGGTCCAAAAATTCCTATTTACTCTCCTGCCGTCTCTTTTGATGTTCTCTGTAATTCTTCTTGTGTGTGGCTAGCGTGTTGCACTGCATGGTCTCTTTGAGCTGTGCATACATGCATACTAAAGGAAATACTGTGCGCGTGTAACCTATTTATTCTTTGCATAGTGTGTTTCTGATTACCTTGTGGCAGCACGCCCACACAGTTCAGCAAATAGATTTGATTTCTAGTCTTTCATATACATTTGTTTCTGTGGTCTGTCTGTCTGTCTGTCTCTCTCTCTCTCTGTAATTTCATTGTTGTCTGACCAGCTCCTTAATTATCAAATCCCATTCACTACCCAGTTTCTCTTCCATTGTTTTCCTTGTTTGAAAACCACAGTTTCTTGGTTTATATTCAGGCTGTCTTTCTCCTTGTCTCACAGATAGTGAGTGTAGCACTCCTACTGGATAGGACAAGTGTCTGTGAGACCAGTTTCTCAACTCCTTCTTCACATTCTACCCTTCCTGAATCTGTGTCTTGCTAGTCATGGCTGCATGATGCCATGATACCACAATGGGTCAAGGAAGAGAGGCAGGTTCCGAGAACTACCCCATCTCATGTATTGATTGAACTCATTGTTGGTGTTACTGAGGACCAGTGTCTAACCACTGAGCTAAATGCCCCTCCTCGGATGGACTGCTTTTCTTAAAAAGAAATTACTGTTAACCCACGTTAAAGCAAAGAAATATGTACTACACACCAACATGCTGTTGTGTGACATCACTGGGTTGAGGAATTGTTTATCCCAGACAGCTAGACATTACTGGACAATCCAATGCTTTTTAGTGTGGTTTAGGTATCTATGGTCTTCATTTTAGCCTACATTTTATACTATATAATGTCTGTTTTAATTTATTTTATGCAGTAGTTTGCACAAAATTCTCAAACACTTCAGAATTTTAAGTACTTCCTGCATCAAGTTAATGGAATAAACTGCAATGTTAAAGATACCAAGGAGCATCTCCTTTATCCCCTTCTGCACTAAATTTCGATTTGCACCCAACTATAAGTTTCCCACTTAATAAACAAACAATTTAGTTAACTTTGCAGTTTGTAGTTACACTCTGTGCTGCTGACTCCCACAGAGCTTAGTGTAAGTCTTTTTTTCTTAGTGATCTTATTACGTTATTGCTTTCAATCAAAAATCAATGATGACTGAATCACTTCTCAGCTGTTGAAAGTGCTGATGAGCATAGCGCAAAACTACAGAATAATCAACAAGATATCCTAAAAATTGTTTTATCCAGTTAAACACAATTAACACTCGAGGCATTTCATTATCCATTCATGGTCTAGATGCACATTAGCAGTGTTACACTGAAGCTTTCTTTTTTAACAATTGAGAAATGTCACCCAACTATTAAGCATACCCAAATAAAGTGCACAAATTACTTTAAATGAGTGCAGTAATAACAACGGAATAATTCTGGTCATGAAAAACAGATTTTGACCATTGTGAGGAATTATTCATTGAAATAATTATCACCTTAACAAGAATATGTTCTTTTGCCCTGGAAGTCTGTCCAGAGGAGAATATGAAATTATGACTGAATGTACTTAATTGGAATTGGGTAGATTGTAGATGGAGAATGGATAAATGTGTTTGCAAGGTAGAAGAAACCTATTCTAAAGTAAAGTTTAATTCAATGTTAGTTCCAGTAATTACAATATTGAATATAAAATCAAATGCACTTTCATATTTAAATCAGACAGGGAAAATTCTACAAATGCATAGGACACTTGTTTATGACCAAGGTTGCCAACTAGTGGAAACTTTCATAATAACCACCTTCCCATCACAAATGTGGCACTTACAGAAAAGTGACAATGCAATAAACTTTAATTCACACGCTGTTATACTAATAAATTTTAGCATCAATTTTGTATAAATGAAAACACTGTTCATATAACATACAATCATCCCTCCAGTTGGCCCAAACAAGCTGGACAGTGATATAGATTGCAGAAATTGGAGTATGACCCTGCTGGAGCTTCCTAAAGATTACATATGGACAGTGCTATGCCTCTCAGTTTAAATGTTAATTATTTTTGATTGCATGCCATTGAAACAATACGTATATATGATAGGGGATTTAAGACTTGAGGACAGGAGAGAGATTTAAAAATGACGAGGGACAAATTTTTTACACGGAGGGTAGCTCGCATGCAGAATGAACTTCCTGAGGAAGTGGTGAATGCAGCACAGTTAGTGTTTAAAAGACACTTAGATAAGTGCATGAGTAGGAAAGGTTTAGAGGAATATGGGTCAGGAGCAGGCAGGTGGGACTAGTTTGGATTGAGATTATGTTTGGGATGGACTCGATGGACCGAAGGGTCTGTTTTCGTGCTGTATCACTCTGAATTTTTGCAGCAAATGAAAGATGCTATCTATTAATTAGACTTGCATTTATTCACAGACCTTATGCGGGCATTTTCATGTGAACATGCAGTAATCTGGGAGCTAAAGCAGTTATCTTCCTCCACAGGAAATCTGGAATCAGCGTAAGCTGGGCAAGGATCAATAAGTTTCTTTAACCAGTCTCATTCAAGAATCCCAATTGTGTACACAATCTAACAGCGAATCAAAGCAAAATACTGGATAGTAGAAATCGGAAACAACAGAGAAACTCGGGTCTGGTCGCATCTGGAAAGAAACACAGTTGATGTTTCTAATCCAAAATAACCCTTGTTCAGAACTGCCACTACATGGGAAGGCAAGTAGTGAAGATGGCACAAAGATTTTGCAGAGAGACATAGATACTTCAGAGAGTGGGCTAAAATACATGGAAGTTCAGCAGATAACAGGAAAGGCAAATGGAATAGTAGCCTTATTTTCAAAGAGAATAGCACATAAAAATTAGCGTAAGTATTCCTAAAACTATACAAGTCACTAGTTAAACCACACCTGTAGTACTTTGAACAGTTTTGGTCCCTTTCATCTAGGGTAAGATGCATTGCCATCGGAGGCAGTCCAGAGAAAGTTCTTTGGGTGATTCTGGGTATGGAGGGACTACCTTATGAGAAAAGGTTAGAGTAGGTTGGGCCTATATTCATAAGATTTTAGAAGAATGAGAGGTGACCTCACTGAAGCATTTAAAAATCTTAGGGAACATGACAGAGTAGATGTGGAAATGTTGTTTCCTCTTGTAGGAAAGAGCAGGACCAAGGGGCATAACTTCAAAGTAATGGACTGCCCATTTAAGACAAAGATGAGGAAGGATTTCTTCTCTGAAGGTGTTGAATTTGTTGAATTCCTTGCTGTGGAGTCTTATAGAGCTGGGTGATTAAGCATATTCAAGGCAAGGAAGCACAGGTGAATATTATCAGACCAGCTATGATCTCATGGAACACAATGTAGAGTTGATGAACTGAATGGCATAATTCTGCTCCTACGACTTATCGTCTGAATTTGGGGGTGTGATGGAATACTCCCCTTTTGCCTGAATGAATACAACTGCAAAAGCACTCAAGAAGCTCTGCCCTGTTCATAACAAAGCAACCGGCTTTATTAGCACCATATCTAACATTTTCAACATTCACTCTCCATCACTAATGAATGGGAGCAATGGTGTCTACCATTTACATGATGCAGTGCAACAAGTCCCGTTAGATAGCATCTTCCAAGTCTGCGACCTCTACTACCTAGAAGGACAAAGGCAGCAAATACATCACTCTAACCATTCATCAACTTGTATTAGAACTGTATCACTGTTCCTTCACTCGCTGGGTCAAAATCCTGGAACTCCTTTTCTAACAGTATCGTGAATGTACCTACACCACATGAATTGCAGTGGTTCAAGGTGATAGCTCGTCACCACCTTCTCGAGGGCAGTTAAGGATGGGCAATAAATGCTGATCTAGCCAGCAACAGCCATATCTCTTGATTTTAAAAAATGACTTCTGGTATATTTTGTAGGTATCTAATGATCAAATGCTGAAAATTCATGCCATTTTGTCTATTTGAATTTTGACTTTCTTGGTGAGATACTGGTAAAATAAGTCTGTGGAGAAGCAGAACAGTGCAGACAGTAATTTGCTGATTCTTTATCCAATTGTGCATGTGCCATCATTGAAAGCTGCTTAAATAGCTGTGAACATCGATGGATAGCCTTGTTGTCACTTTTGCTGCACACTCTTGACCTTCACAGTCAACCTTTTCAATCATTCAAGAATGGCTAACAATTGGTAAATTGATTAGCAAACAAATGATTATATCAAAACAGTGAATGCAGATACCAAATTAGACCTCAGTATTGCCAAATATAAGGGATTCACGGTACATTTCTGAAAGAAAGTATACAGTCATGTGAAGTAATAGTTGCAGGTGACACATATAAATAATTTGTAGTTCTGGTGGCAGAACTACTGATTTAACTGTTTTGCTCGAGATGTTGGGAATTATATTTGGCAATTGTAGAAAAGAATTCAGTAGTCATGTAAAAACAAGTTTGATGAATAAAACAATAGTACTAAACTTTAAAATGCTGTTACTTTTAATGTTTCCAAGCTAACAGCAATTTTTTTTTTAATCTTCAGCAGCCAGCAAAGCAGTCAACAAAGCAGCCATGACGATGACTCGTCTCGGTTCCTGACTCCATACATACGAGAGGAAAGGTAACTGCTAGTTCAAGAGCAATGATTAATTTTAATTATGCTGACACGTGTGAACTCATTGGCCTCAGCTAGCAAATGCTGCATATTCTGTATAAAGAACTTGATTCAATCTCTTAATCAATCACTTGCTGTTACCACTTGATGGCAGTATTTGAATTGTATAGACCTAAGTGTCCACAATATCTCTTTATATTCTGTCATTTTTGAATGCCAAAGGACATGGTAGATTTGTTCTTAGTAAGGTCTTAATTTTCTTAAAGCATCTTCATGCTCTTATTTGTTGCATTCTTAAAAAAATAGTATTGCAGTATTCCTTTGGCAATTTCTCTGTAAACAATGATTGAGTATGGGTTTATAAGTTACTCTTTGTTGAATAAATTCACCCAATTTGAATTTTGGCTCTTAAGTACAAGGAAGAAGAAATAATCTGCAACTTTACAATGATCAAAAACTTTGAAAGACTTACAATAAAACAAACTGAGAGATATATTAGCTATATGAAGGAAAGCTGTAGAATTGGGTGAGAAAGATAAACACGTGCCTAATATTTGAAGACTGGTAATTTGCTTTGCTTTTCGTTTAACACAGTTGGAAAGAACCTTGCCCCTGACTGGTTGGTGAATGGAGTTGTATAGTTTGATTTCACTTCACTTAAAAGTCACTGCTTACATGATAAACTTGTTAAATTTATCAGGGATGTAAAGAGGTTCATTTCCTTACATGAACATTTTATAGCATTAATCAATTATTCTCTAAGTTTTAATGTAAAGGCTTACTTGATTAGGAAAGAAGAAGCTGTAATTTTGCAGGAGAAATACCAGTAAAGCTAACAGTGTTTAGAAAATTGAACTCAAAATGAATTACATAGCATTAGGAGATGAGTTGGCTGTGGTAGTTTGATAAATTAGATAGGAAGGTATGACAGTAAGTGAGCAATGGCAAGGATTTAAAGACACACTTTGTAGTTTTCACCAGGTCTTCGTTAAGAAAAAATGCTCCATGGAAAAAGAGGTCCACATGTGCTTACGACTTAAAAAGTTGAACAATTGTATTAGATTGAAGGAAGGGACTTACATGTGACCAGGAAAATCAGTACTGAAAACCATGAGAGGGAGCAGAATTTTAGACAGCAGCAGAGATTCCCAAACTGATATGACTGAAATGTGTAACTCAGCAGATAATTAGTATGTGAAATCCTTTTTACCACCTGTTGAAATAGAGAGAGAACTGAAAAGATCCAAATACGCTTACATCTACAGAATAATAACAAGGGGTAGCACGGTGGCTCAGTCATTAGCACTGCTGTCTCACAGCGCCAGGGATCCGAGTTCAATTCCAGCCTCAGGAGACTGACTGTGACTGTCTGGAGTTTGAACGTTCTCCCTGTGTCTATGTGGGTTTCCGCTGGGTGCTCCGGTTTCCTCCCACAGTCCAAAGATGTGCAAGTTAGGTGGATTGGCCGTGCCAAATTATCCAAAGTATTAAGGGACATGTAGATTAGGTGCGTTAGGTACAGGAAATGCAGGGTTATAGGGACTGGGTAGGGGGATGGGTCTGTCTTTAGGAGGGTTGGTGTGGACTTGTTCGGCTGAATGGCCTGTTTCCACACTCTGGGGATTCTGTTCGTAATTTTGATTTCTTTATTTCGTTGAGGGCTATACAATACTGTGAAATTAATCTATTCAGAATTTTAATTAGATGAGGCATTATAACCTACTTGAGGAAAATTCTAATATGCAACCTTCCTTTGGCCTTTGTGATTCAGATAGATATAGAATGTTTGAGGTTAGTTTTGAACTTGTACAGTTGTGTGTGCCAGTTGTTTTAATGGTACTAGTATTTACTTCCCAAGAAAAGATGATAATTCAAATCACAATGCTCTGCCCTCCTCTTGCCCCCATCCCCATGATCCAAAACTGTATGCCTGTATCTAAATGGTGGGACGCCAGAACCGTCTTGGCAGTTAGGACAGCTGTTTTTTTCAGTCTATAACGTAACTGTCATTTCAAATACAGGAAAGCATCGAAATAAACATAATTTTGGTTTAAGTATTGTAGTGCACAGGCAGAGATGGAGGTCGAAGAAGGAAATGATGAGGTTGTATCGGGGAAGAGGTAAACTTTAAAGCCAGTATTTTTTGTTGCCAGCCCAGTGGTCAATGCACAGTATTGGGAAGCAGGTGATGAATAAGAAGAGGTTGAAGAAATATAAATATTATTGTAAATATCTTGTTACTTTGTTATAGATGTAAATGTATTTGGTTCTTCTCTGTTGTCTTTCTAATGTTAACACTAGTCAGAATTAATTTGAAATCTTTGCATTTTTCAAAGTACTTGATGCTTCCAAGAACTAGCTACTTGAGAATTGCAAATCTGTAGTAGGACCACAGTATTACTTTAAATTGTTATTGTTAACATCCTACAATAATAATTTTAGAATTGGGTGGCTGAAACTTTGATCATTTTAAATCCTTATTAACTAACTGAGTAACAACCATCTAGTTTCTTAGAATGTCTAATTTCAAACCCAAATTCTCAGTTCTAAAATAATGTCGTATTAATGTTCAGGAAAGTAGTGAATGAGTATAGAAAATATCTTCTTACATTTCAATCAATGGCTAAACATCAACATTTCATAACTACTGCAGCAGGATGTGGATTCTCTGCCGTTCAGGTGATAAATGTTCTCTCTACATTCCACATCCCAGAATGTGCTAACATTAACTTAGAGGAACATTATTAGAAAAAATGTTCATTACACTTATTGTTCCTTAATACTCATGCACAGTGTAATGATCTGAATCGTAATGGAAATTATCGTGTCACCCCTGAATAATGCCACAATAAATGACAAAGTAAATAGAACTCAAAAAAAAGCCTAACACTTATTCATGAAGACTGGGTCTTTTGAGTCAACTAAGTCCCACTTTTATTACTTTCTAACATATTCTGTGATACAGGTAAAAATAAGATAAATGGTGTTGTCAATATTTTCAAAATCTACATAAAGATAAAATCTTATAAGGTGACACTTCTTGAGAAGAACATATTTTGTTCCAAAAGTAGATTTTAATGTTTGTGTCTGCTAATCATGTCAAATATTACAAAGTCATCTGTGTTCTTAAGCAAGAATGATCAATCATGCACCAAACAAAAAGTTATCTGAATTCCAACTTACAGGAGCTTATGGGATTGGAACAGGGTGGAGGGCTAAAATGTGTGGGAATTGACAGTACATTAGGAAGCTGGCTGCAACCTATCACCTTCCACATTTAATTGCTTCTTGTTAGGCTCCCTTCAACAAAGACTGGTTGTCAAGTCTAATATGCTGTTTGGTCAACTGAAATGATATTAATGTGGCTTTTGGAAATTTAACTATTGGTCTGTGCATTGCCAAGTTCCCTGGAGCTCACTACTTAAAACAAGCTGAGTACACAATGGCGGTTGAGGGGCCAAAGACAGATCTATTGGCTGATTGCTTGAAGTCAAAGAAGACCAGCTAAAAAGTTGGCTGATGAAGTAAGTACCTCAACCAATACCTAGCACCTTCCAAACCTATGACTTACAATTCCTAGAATGGCAGGGTCAGCAGGTACATGGGAACACCACCACCCCGAATTTCCCCTCCAAGTCATGCATCATCTTGACTTAGAACTATATGACTGTTCCGTCAATGTCACTGAGTCACAATCCTAGATTTCTCTTTGTAACATCACTGTGGATGTCCTCACATCCTAAGGTCTCTAGCCCTTGAATAAAACAGGTCACCATCAACTTAGCCAGGGCAAGTACAGATGGGCAGTAAGTGCTGGCCAATAAATGACACCCTTATTCCATAGACTCATGGAGTCATGCAGCACAGACCCTTCCATCCAACTCGTCCATGCCAACCAATTTTATCAAACTAAGCTAGGTTCCACTTGCCTGCCTTTGGCCCATATCCCTCTTAACCTTTCCTATTCATGTACCTATCCAGTTGTCTTCTAAATATTGTGACTGTACCTGCGTCCATCACTTCCTCTGGCCATTCATTCCATGTACAATCACCCTCAGTGTGAAAACATTGCCTCTTAGGTCCCGTTAAAATCTTTGTCCTCTCACCTTAAAAATATACTTCCTAGTTTTGAACTCGCCCACCCTAGGGAAAACATCTTTGCTAATCACCTTATCTATGCTCCTCAGGATTTTCTATACCTCAATGAGGGCACCCCTTAACCTCCTATTCTCCAGTGAAAAAAGTCCCAGCTTATCCAGCCTCTCTCAATAACACAAACCCTCCAGCCCCAGCAACATCCTGGCAAATCCTTTCTGAAACCGCTCCAATTTAATAATATCTTTCCTGTAGCAAGGAGACCAGAACTGTGCACTGTCCTCCAAAAGTGGTCTCACCAATGTCCTGTTGAACCTCAACATAACCTCTCAACTCCTATACTCAATGGTCTGAGCAGTGAAGTCAAGCGTACTTGTGCCATCTTAACCACCCTGTCTACCTGTGACACAAATTTCAAAGAGTTATGTACCTGAAACAGTTATGTGGGTGTCTCTTTTGGGTAACACTGCCCAAGACCCTACCATTAACTGTATAAGTCCTTTGTTTTACCAAAATGCAATGCCTCGCATTTATCCAAATTAAACTCCATCTGCCACCCCTCAGCCCATTTGCCCAATTGATCAAGATTTCTTTGTAATCTTGGATAAGCTTCTTCACTGTTGACTATACCCCACCAATTTTGGTAGTATCTGCAAGCTTACTAACCATTTCCCCGAAAAATGTTAATAAAAAGACATCAGTATGCTGAAGGTGTACTCCACACATCGGGACTGATTTGGAATCATTCTTGCATAGGCCAGGGTCTCCTGAATGTTCATGAGATGCTGAGCTCTGTGCTATATTGCACAGTTGCAAGGATGGGACCATAAAAAGAACATGGGACAGAGACTCTTCAGATAATTCCAAGGTGGAGAAGATGGAACATGGTGGCGGCACCAGCAACCGTACACATTTCTACCTGGGATGGCCACCTCACTTTAAGGTTCAGTAGGTTTCACCAACTCGTCAGACTGACTGCCATAACAAGAGCCACTTGCACTTCTTCATAAACTAAAAGATACCTGCAGCTCCTTAATAGATGACTTCAATTCTTGTTTTAACTCTCATCAAAGTGCCAGGCAGAAACCGAAAATGGGAAAGGGTAGAAAGTAGTTAAGTTTTATTTATGCAGCTGAAAAAGATAACAACGAGTAACCTTCTAACATTGTAAAAACAACACATGTGCAGACCGGTATGCAACCATAGATCTTTATGCTTCCCTTCCAAGCACTTCTTATGATGTAACCCTGCAGCTTTAGCAGAATTCAAGGTAGGCAGCTTAGATCCCTGCTCTGACGGCTGAGATGTTAGCAAAAATGTGGACTTCAGTATTACATAAATTGGTTTTTTTTTGAACTTGTCACAATTTGATTTCTACAATTTAAGCACAGTAATGTGTTGACATTTTAATGCCTTTTGAAATCCTGATAGGCCATAAAATCAATTAAAGATGAGTGTTACAAAATGTCCATTGCACCCACATCTTGGGAGTAAGTGAATAAATGATCACTTAGTTTCAAACTTTCATAGTAGACACATAATTTTTAATTGATGTTCAGAATCTTGGATTTCATGTGAACCTCTTAAATTGTCTGTGGTATATTTCCCATGGAAGCCGTGGAGTACTTTGTGTGCTATGAGCAAACACCATAATATTGTGTGAGATAAAATCTGCCTAAAATATTAATTTTCTAAGAAGAGGTTATCGTGTTTTTTCAAACAGAGAGATTGTACATGGATACCAATGTGAAAACCTTTCAGTAGTGGTCGAAGATAGGTAATAGCAGATTCAAGGCCTGTTACGTTACCCATCTGTTTTTCCTTTTCATGGATGTCAAATTCAAAGTGGGGAATGTATAGTTTTGCAACATGTGTCCCTGTTGCATGGTAACAATTGAAATTCTTACTCCAGAGCATCAGTTAAACCCTCCTTTCCACAATATCGCTATTTCTGATTGGGTCTTTCCACTTCTTCTTTCAGTTTAACAAATTGATGTCTTCATCATTTGATTAAAGCCTACAAAATAAGCTGCCTTTATCAAAAAAAAGAGGCTGTTGATGGGATGTTCATGCACTAAGGCAAGATTAGATGATTGCCATAAGTTTTTTTTTCAAATGAGAACCCCAATAATATTCCTCCATATGGATGATGGACCAATTTTGAAGGCTCAGTGGAGGAAACATGAATATAATGTCTGACAGTTATTGTACTGAAGGAAGGTAAAGTTACCATTTTATAAATGGTATTGCACCCACATTTCATTGCGAAAAGTACAAACATTCATTAGCTAGAATAGTGCAATTCTGAACATTGTAATTTGTCTCCTGAATCACCAGTCACAAATACACGGATAATCACTTTTTAGACCTTTGGAATAAAGCACAAATTATATTGTACTTTCTTATAATTTATTTTCTACACTAATGGTTTCTGATTAAACCAAATAAGTTGCATTTAAGATATTTGCCATTTTGATATACTGCAATTCATCATTTTTTCTCTATTCGTTCACGGGATGAGGGCGTCTCTGGCTTGGCAGCATTTATTGCCTATCCCTAATTGCCCAGAGGGCAGTTAAGAGTCAACCACATTGCTGTGGGTCTGGAGTCACATGTAGGCCAGACCAGGTAAGGATGGCAGATAACAAGGTGTGGAGCTGGATGAACACAGCAGGTCAAGCAGCATCATAGGAGCAGGAAAGCTTGACGTTTCGGGCCTAGACCCTTCATCCCGAAACGTCAAGCTTTCCTGCTCCTGTGATGCTGCTTGGCCTGCTGTGTTCGTCCAGCTCCACACCTTGTTATCTTGGATTCTCCAGCGTCTGCAGTACCTATTATCTCAGGTAAGGATGGCAGTTTCCTTCCCTAAAAGACATTAATGAACCAGCTGTAGAATAAGGGTTTGATAAGCACTTTTATAAGTTTTGATTAAAGAAAGTTGCGCTGCTTTCTTCTCCAGCAGTGTCCTATGGATGTCAATATCACATCAAGTCGTCTTCAGTCACCAAGCATTTAATCAGATTGTCTTCTCAGAACAATATTCTAACCAATGTACAATGTACATTGATGTTCATTGGCATTTCTCACACTAAATTATCCATTTTCAAAATCCTGCTGGTTACAATTGACCAGGCACTAAACTCGACCAGCCATATGTGCACTGCGTCTTCAGCAGCAGGTCAGAGGCTCCCAGTAGATTATCCAGACGTTTAAAACTATTTTAATTCTTCTGTTTGAAGAAATACAATTCCTTCATAAGTTGAATTTTAAGATGCTTATAGAATCCCAGTGCTTACAGGATATGTGCACAGAGTATTGTACTAAGCTGCTGTATTGTTCTTTGAATTTCACTCTAAATATTATTCACAGTAAACTTAAAGCACTTTTTTCAAAGGCATGACAAAAAAAGTGCTTTGTAGGTCGGGGAGTTGAAAAGCCACACAGCCTGTTGGTATTTCCTTTTGAGTTTTTCAATGATGATTTTATAACAAGAAAAAAAACACTAAAATCTCTCACTACCATCAGTGGTCCTTTAAAAGCCTTCCTATAATAGGTTGCAAAACGTACTTATGTTTCAAGGGCTCACAGAGTTTTGAAGCTTTTTGGTAACTTTTATGTTTATACCAGCTGTAGAAAATTAGGTCATACATCTTGTTGGTGACTGTGGAAACCTGCAAGCAGAACCTTGAAACTATTTTTCTGCAGGTTTTTCTGTCTTTTTAATTAAATTTTGTTGTGCTTCTAATATTATGAAAACAGATTATCTGTTCATCATCAGTTTAATGTTTATGGGAACGTGATATTTGGAAATTAGTTGCTGTATTTCCGGCATTAGGACAGTAAATACAGTTGTAAGTGCACCCACAGTGCTGTTAATGATAAAGTGTCAAGACTTTAGCATTGGCGCAGTGAAGAAATGGTGATATGTTAACAAATCAGAATGGTGAGTGGCTTGGACCGTAACTTACAGGTCATGGTGTTCACACGTGTTTACTGCCCTTGTCCTTCTAGATGGTAGTGGTTGTGTGTATGGAAGGTGCTAAGGATCCTTGGTGAAGTTCTGCAGTGCATCTTATTGATAGTACACGCTGCTGCTACTCTGTGTAACTGGTGGAGGGAGTGAATGCCTGTGAATATAGTGCCAATTAAGCAGACTGCTTTGTCCTGGATGGTGTCAATCTTCTTGAATGTCGTGGAGCTGCACTCATCCAGGCAAGTGGGGAAGTATTCCATCATACTCCTGACTGATCCTTGTAGATGGTGGACAGCCTTTAAGAGTTCAAGAATTGGAAGGTAAGTTCACTGCATCATTCCTAGCCTCTGACCTGCTCTTGAAGCCACTGTGCGTACATGGCTGGTCCAATTCAGTGTCTGGTCAATTGTCACAAGCTAGATTTTGAAAGTGGCCAATTTAGTGTGAGAAATGCCAATGAACATCAATGCACCTTGGCTAGATTCTCACTTGTAGAGGTGATCATTATCTGGCACTTGAGGCATTTGCCATTTGTTATCATAACTGGATATTGTCTGGGTTATGCTGAATTTGGTCATGGACTGCTTCTATATCTGAGGAGTAGAAAATACTGCTAAACATTGTACAATCATTTGCGAAGATCCTCACTTCCTGCCTTTATGATGGAGAGAAGCTGTTGTTCATACATCTGAAGATGGTTGGATCTAGGGATTGTTCAGAGCAATATCCTGCAGTGACGTCCTGAAGCTGAGGTGGCTAACCTGCAACAACTACCAGTACCTTCCTTTTTGCTAGCTACGATACCAACCAGTGACTTGCAGTTAGTTTTGCTTAGACTGCTTAATGTCATACTTGGTGAAGTGGCTTGATGTCAAGGGCTGTCACTCTCACCTCATCTCTGGAACTCATTTTTTGTTTGTCTACATTTAAATCAAGGCTGTAATGATGTCTGAGTGGCCCTGCCAGAACCCAAGCTAATCAAAGGTAGATGGTGAGCTAAAGAAGATGGTGTTGGGATCAGCTTTGGATCAGTTGAGCAATAGAAGGGGAAGGATCCATTTGAAATGGTCAACTCAGGTACCAATAATATAAATTGGACTAGGAAAGAGATTCTGCTGAAGGATTATGAGCAATTTGGGTTAAATTCAGAACCAGAGTCACAAAGGTAGTTATGACCTGAGCTTCATGCAGATTGACTTAGCATAAGTATGATTACAGAGGTAAATGTATGGCTGTCAGATTGGTGTGGGGAAAACAGATTTCAATTCACCAGTGCTAGGAAAGAGATATCTGTTCCAGTGAAATAGTTTTCATTTGAACCATGCTGGAACCAGTGTCCTAATGAATTGTACAACTAGAGTTTTTGATGAGACTTTAAACTATTTACTTAGGAGAGGAGGCGTCCTGTGCTTTGTTTCTCTGTACCATTTCTCAACAATTACAAAATTTTCTCATTTGCTTTGAATGTCTTCATTGCTTGCTCCCAAGCTATTCTTTACGACATTTTTTAAACGTACTTCCCTGATTGCACTGTATGCTTCTCTGATGTTGTTCTGTTTACTTTTAGAGTGCTTGGAAACAGTGGTGGCCACTTTTCTGCTTTTCCATTCCAAAATCCATATATTTTTTGCATGAATCAGAAAAGATCTTTTGCCTTCTATCCACCAAATCCCAAAATTATCCATTACTATCTTTTTGAAGCTACCCAGTCTATTTTGATACAATCCCTTAACTCTATCAATACCATTTTTCCTTTTGCTAGTACCCACTTCTAAATTATTGGCACTGGAAAGTATCCCAACTATTTTGCTGATAACAGTATTGCTACTTAAATCAGATTTTTATGCTCCCAATTACTTAAATTCCCAAAGGGAGAGGCCACCTTAAGAACGAATTATTGTATATCTCTCATTCCACCACCACCAACCCCACCCCCCCTCCCCCCCCTGCCCCTGTTAACTTCTGTGGAGTTTGTAAATAATTTTAACAATTTAATTCAAAAGATAATTGGTGAACAAATTTTGTGGTGCAAATTGCATTTAGTTCATGTATTGTGATATCCATCTCTGAGGACTAAAAATTCTGATCTAATAGCTCAAGATTTGTTATGTTGTGAGAAATAACATACTTCAGTGTTTGGATATGTGCCTAGAAGATTAGTTGATTCTTGAAATCCATATTCATAAGGAAAATGTAGCTTCACTATTCTAACTATGATACCAACGAACATCTTGATTAATTTATTTACTTGTAATTCGTTGAGAGGCATGTATTATCCCTTGGTATCCACTTCAATATGAGCTCTGTTCACAGTGTATTCTCAGCATAGTACTAGCAAGCTAGCCTGTGTTCTGTAAATTGCTAGATAGCTGGGACATTAACACTTCCTAAATCTGCATTATTCTCTTCTCCAGAGATTTCAAAGTACTTGGGAGCGTTAGTGAGATTTGTAGATAGATCAATTGTTTACATAAAGCTTTTGCTTTATTCTTCTGTTTGAGAAATATATCCAGAGAAAAAAACTTCTAAGTGCAGGATATGGGGATCACAAATGCCATGAATTATATACATTCCCTGAAATGTATATTTTTAGAGAGGATACATGAAGAGGGTAATTGCTTCTTTATGTTCTGAGGAAATATTTTCAAAATTTGAGTGCTGTTAAGGGCTTTGCATATTTTTAATGCTACTACTTTTTGTGTTTCAGCCAAGGATAAATTTGACAGCACTCTTGACTCTTGTCACAAGTTTGTGGGTTTCTATCCCAATCCAGGACTGGAGCTCAAAACTATGAATATGAATATACAAATTAGGTGCTTGTGTCCACTGTTCAAGTCTGCTCTGCCATTCACTGAGGTCATAGCTGATCAGTTTATATCATCAAACCCACATTCTTGCCTACCCTCAAAAAAACCTTTCATCCTCTTGCTTATGAAGATCCTTGCTATCTGTACCTTATAATTATTCAAAGGTGCTGCTTCCACTGCCTTTGGTGGAAGTCAGGTCTAAAGAGTCAGGACCCTCCATGAAGTAAATTTTTTACCCATATCTCTTAAATGGTCGACTGTTTCTTTTTCAACAGTGAATCCTAGTTTTAGATTCGCCCACAGGATGAAACATCCTCTCCATGTCTGCCCTGTCAAGACCCATCTAGATCTTAAATGTTTCGATCAAGTCGCTTTTTGTTCTTCTAAACTCCTGGTGGATGCAAGCTTAACCTGCCTAACCTTTCCCATTAAGACAACCCACCCAAACTCAGTATTAGTATAGTAAAACTATTTAAGGAAGTGTGGAAATGCATTGGAAATTTCAGACAAATTTTACTATAAATTGGTAAGATCACAGCTTGAGTGCCAATTTCCTGTATAACTGAAGCATATCGTCCCAACTTTTATATTCAGTTGCTCCCCTTTATATTCAGTTCCTCATGTGATGAATGATAACATTGTTTTAGTTTTTGTAATTGTTTCCTTACCTGAGTACTGTGCTTTTTTGATTCATGAACCAGGACAGCCAGGTTCCTGTGCATCTCAGAGCCCTACTACCTCTCACTTGCTATCAAAATGGTGAACTTCACATATTCGTACAATGTGCTCCATTTGTTAGACCTTTGCCTACTCACTTATCTGTTTTCCACTGTAGCCTCATGTTCACTTCACAATTTACCTTCTGACTGAATTTGTGTAATCAGCAAACTTAACGACCATACAATTCGTCACTCCATCGAAGTCACTTATATAACTTCTTAAAAAGTTGAAGCTCCAGCACTGAACCCTATGGCATACTACTTGTTATTATCTTCCCAACCAGAAAATTACACATATATACCCACTTTCTGTATAGATAGCAGAGTTAACGTTTTGGGTGCAGTGACCGGTCTTCAGTTCTGCCAGACCTGCTGAATTTTTCCAGCAATTTCTGTTTTTGTTTCTCATTCCCAGTATACACAGGTTTTTTTTTTAAATGCCTACTCTGTTTCCTGTTAGCTAGCCAGTTCTCTATTCTTGCTAATATGTTACCCCCTGCACCTTTTTAATCTTTCAAATGACACATTATCAAATGCCTCCTTGAAATCTAGAATACATCCACCAGTTTATCTTGATCCAGAGCAAATGTTACTTTCTTAAAGAACTCCAATTAATTGTTCAAACTTGATTTTGCTTTCACAAAACTAAGTTGACTCTGCCTGATAACCTCAAAATGATCTAAGTGCTCTTCCATGGCATCTTTAATAATGGTTTCTAATGTCTTCACTATCATGGGTGTTAATCTAACTGGCCTCGAGTTTCCTGATTTGTGTCTCCCTCTCTTTTAGAATAAAAGCATTAACACTTGTCATTCTGCAACCTAATGCAACCTTCCCTAAATCCAGGGAATTTTGGAAAATTAAAAACCAATGCATCAATTAACTCACTAAACACTTCTTTCATGACCCAAGGATGAAGTCTGGCAGATTCTGGGGGCTTTTAGCCCACAGTTCCAACAATGCCCACTGCCACTTCCTTGGTGTTTGCAATTTTCTTTAGTTCCTCTCTCCCTTACATTTATTGATTTACAATTATTTCTTGTTTGTTACTTTTATTCTTTAAGGTGCAGAATGATCTACAATCTTGTTCTTTTATTTTATTCGTTCTCCACACTCACTTTCAGTAGGGTCAATGCTCACTTAAACTTTTTTTTTCTTTATTAAACATCTATGAAATCTGTTATTATCTGGCTTTTTGTTTCTAGTTCATATTCTAACAGAAGAATTTTCCCTTTTTGTTAGTCATTCTTTTCTTCTTTTATATTCTGTTTTTGACCAGTCTTCTGACTTTACACCCGTCTTGGAAGCATTTTTTTCACCTTTGGAATGTATCTGACAAGTATATTCTGAAAGGGGCAGGAGTGTGTTGTCATATATTTCCCCTTTTTGTACTAATAAAACAGACAAATCAGATTGCTAATTGAAGAATTTTATGAAATACTCACAGAAATGTAACAAATTGGTATTGGATCTAATTGTAAATTTGGCCTTGAAATTCGGGTCAGTGGACTAATTTGTTGGGCAAAGAATAGTGTGCCGTGAGGCAGCCATGATGTTAGGTCTTGTCCTCATTTCCATGGAGCCATCTGCTGCTCAGAGCTACAACCGATTGTTATTTGAGGATTTGACTGCTGTTGACATTGTAGTGGCCCACTGACATGTGAGGTGGTGACTGATGAACATAAATGAAGCATCATTATCACCTCGTTAGCGATAACAAGGTGTGGGGCTGGATGAACACAGCAGGCCAAGCAGCATCAGAGGTGCAGGAAAGCTTGATGTTTCGGGATGACGGGTCTAGGCCCGAAACATCAAGCTTTCCTGCTCCGATGATGCTGCT
>JAHRHZ010000041.1:23305128-23401497 GCA_024137785.1 Ginglymostoma cirratum
CAAGCAGCATCATCGGAGCAGGAAAGCTTGATGTTTCGGGCCTAGACCCGTCATCCCGAAACATCAAGCTTTCCTGCACCTCTGATGCTGCTTGGCCTGCTGTGTTCATCCAGCCCCACACCTTGTTGTCGCGGATTCTCCAGCATCTGCAGTTCCTATTATCTCTGATACAGTCACCTCGTTAGATGTTGTTCGATTGGAAAAAGGTACACAATGCAGGGAGACCTTTGAAAATTGTTTAGTAACTATTTTCTGTTTAAGAATTACCACTTGGAAGGCAGGTGCATTAATTTGATCCAGCCAATATTTGTGACATTCTGGTTGACAAGGGATATTTATTTTTGATGGTGGAAATGAAGCCCAAACAGATCTAATTTACAGGTACAAAAACAAAGTTGCTGGAAAAGCTGAGCAGGTCTGGCAGCATCTGTGAAGGAGAAAACAGAGTTAACGTTTCGGGTCCGGTGACCCTTCCTCAGAACTTTATTTAGTTCTATTTATGTTCAAATTTATAGATTATGCTTACAGATAATTTACAGATAATCTCAGTCTACATATTTGCACCCACTTGCAATCTTGCATGGGAGAGTGGGTGCAAACAATACGGAGGAAAGGAGGAGGCTGCAGGATGGGTTGCAAGGGAACAATAGGACAAAGCTCTGTGAGATAGGGTGAAGGGAAGATTGTGGCTGCAGTGGGTGGGGCAAAGAGAAGAACTAAGGGAAAAGAATGAAAGGAAGGGGCTGAAAGGAGATATGGAAAGGAAGAAAGAAGCTGTAGGAGTGAGTAGGAAGAGCTTGCTAAGTGGACAAGAGAAAAGATGAGGCTGCCGGGGGATTGAATAAAGGAAGAGGCTGCGAGGGGAGGCTGCTAATGAGGGATAAGAAGGAGTACGCAATGTGAAGTGTAAGGAGGCTGCAATGGAGCAAGAACAGCTTTACAACTGTGGACAAAGAAATACTGAACCAGTTGGGAGCCAAGAACATTTAAATTTGCTGAGATAATGAATTCCTTGAAAATGAATATGAAATACTTAGACCACAGCTATCGAGTTTCAGAATCCGTATGTGGAAAAATGGAATCGATGCTGTTGTAATTGTTACCTTGTTAAATTTAAATCTAGAATGAGAGCTGAGATACCGTGAATAGGGTTGTTCCAGTCTGGTTAATATGTTTCAGATTTGTGCATATTCAATATGAGAACTAAAAAATATTTTGCACTTCTTCAAAATAATTAGGTTGTAAGGACAAGCCCTACAATTAAAGACCAATCGGTTTAACTTTGGGAAATTGCAAGAAAAAAAATTGATGTAGAATTTGTAGTCACATGAACTGATGTAGCTTAATCATGGAGAACCAGCATGGATTTTTATGTCAAGATCACGTTTAATTACCTTTGGAATTCTTCAAAAAGGTAACAGGGAGGTCTAATCAGAATGATGCCGTTGATGTGGTGTACATGGACTTCGAAAAAGCCTTGATACAGTACCGCACAAGAGACTTGTGAAAAAAGGTTGTAGCTCAAGAAATAAATAAAAGGTACAGTAAAAATGTGGATGCAAAGTTGACTGAATGATAAGAAACAGAATAATGGTTAATGGATATTTTTCTTACTGAGGAAGCTAGGTTGTGAAGTTTCTCCAGGGATCAATTTTGGGATCTTTGTTTTCCTAATCTGTATTAGTTTTTGAGATCTTGGAGTTGTAGGGGACAGTTTCAAAGTTTGCGGATGACAGCAAACTAAAAAGCACTTTGAGAAGTGAGCAGTGTAGAACTTCAAAAGAACATAGCAAGTTGGTGGAGTGGTTGGCTATGTGGCAGATGAATTTTAACACTGAGAAGTTTGAGATGATGCACTTTGGTAGGAAGATCATGGAAATATGGTATACAATAAAGAGTTGTACTCTAAAGGGTGTGCAGGAGCAAAGCAACTCTGTGTACCTGTGCATAAGTGATTAAAGACAGTAGGACAGGTGAAGTGAGTGGTTAATAAAACATAGAGTATCCTAAGCTTTATTAATAGCTGTGTCAAGCAAAGGAAAAGGTTAGTGTTAGCAATTGGCTAGATGGCTGATCTGGGATGCAGAGTGATGTCAACAGTGTGGGTTTAATTCCCACTCTGGCTGAGGTCACCATGAATGTTCCACCTTCTCAACCTCGCCTGAGGTATGGTGATTTCTCAGGTTAAACCACCAGCAGTTGAAAGGAGATATGTACTCAAGGGAATTCTGGATGGTTGACCAGGACAGAACATTAAAAGTAAAGCTGTTCTAATCCTTGAGGACTGTCATTAGAGACAGAGGGACAACTGGTGGTAGTTTAAACTGAGAGTCACCACACCTCAGGCAACGGGTGAGCTCAAGAATATAGGACCTTCATGGTGACCTTAGCCAATGTGGGAATTGAATCCATGTTGGTGGCATCACTCCGCATCACAAACCAGCCATCCAGTCAACTCAGCTAATCTACCCCATATGGTCAAGAAAGAGAGGGCTCAGATATAAAGTAATTTTCAAAACAAGAAAATGTGATGTAAGAGAAAGGCTTTTTCGAGCAATTAGGTCTGGAAAGCACTCCTTGGAAACAGAATTGAGGCAGGTTCACTCAGTATTCAAGAGATTATTGAATGGTTATTTAAATGGAAATTATGTATAGGATAACAGAGAAAGAGAACAATGGTACTTGGTAATGATGCTTGTTCAGAGAGTCATTGCGGTCCGAATGGCCTTGTTCTGGACCATAATAATTCTGATTCTGAAAAAATCAGTGAGCTGTTGAGAGGAAGCGTTTGTCCTTGGGGCATAGTGTCTGATGTTTTCACAAGCCTTACAGTAGTTTCAAATAGCATTGCTCACTGCCTGTTATTAAATGCAACACAAAAAAAAGGCTTATCTACAATTGCGTCAATGGGAAGCTGTGCTCAAAGTTAGTCACTTGAGTTTGATAAGAGCAAATGGCTTTGCATTGCTGTACCAAGGTCAGGTTCTCTGATAATCTACATTGAGCTTCTGATTTTCAAGTTATTGTCGGTAATTGAAGTAGCAATAATAAATTAATCTTTCATCAGATTTCTGATGAAGGGTCTAGGCCCGAAACGTCAAGTTTTCCTGCTCCTATGATGCTGCTTGACCTGCTGTGTTCATCCAGCCCCATGCTTGTTATCTCGGATTCTCCAGCATATGCAGTACCTTTTATCTCTATCTATAATAAATTAATCTGCAGGTCGGGTATGATTCAGACGATTGAAGTGACATGTTTCTGCAAATCCTGCATTCACTCATCTTTTAGTCTGATATAATGCACAGAAGCAGAAGATAGATACCTACAAAATCACGTGCTTCTTGCTGATGTCCTGGTCCCAAAACGATGGCCGAGTAGCAGCGTTGCATCCGAGCTCCTCGCCCAGGGCTTGTCTGTTTTCTTTGTTTTTTTTTTCTCTTTTTACTTTGCTTTTTGCTTTTGCTGTCTTTCTTTTTTCACTTTTCCTCCCTTTCGAGCCCTTTTTGGCATCTTCGACAGGACGAGAGTGAGCCTGGCCTCCCAAGCATGCGCAGCAGCGGTAGCAGGAGTTGGCTCCTTGGGGAGACTGAGCCCGGTGCAGAGGAGAGCAAGCCCTCAGCGAGCTCGCAACAGTAGTGGATCCACTGGTGAGGGATGACGCCAGAGCGTGGTGACTTCGATGGTGGTGGCGGCAGCACCACTTTTCATGACGGAAGCGACGGCTGGGCAGCCTGTGTGATCAGCAGAGAAGGCAGTATCTACGGTCGGTGTCAGTCAGCTGCAGCAATGTGGTTGGCCTAAATCAGTACTCCTGGCACACTGATGGGAGCGGCGGTTGCATCAGCACCAGCGTGGTTGCTCCGATGTGGTACTCCGAGCAGTGGTGCTGGCCCTGGAGCGGGACTCCTGGAATGGACTGTGATGCAGGGCATTGGTGGGCACGTTGTGGAGAGCATCCCTGCCACCACCAACCCGGATGTCAAGCAGAGCACAAGAAGGGAGGAAGAACTCTTTTTAGTTATATCTTAATATCCTGCGTAATGGTGCAGGAGCTTGGCAACATATTACACTTTTCACTTTATTTTGTTAAATACAAGCGACAATAAATCATTCAGTTCAATTCAAACCAGAGCATCTATGTAATGTATACGAAATTGCACTGTATTAAAATGAAAGGGAGATCTCTATTTTTAGTGTCAAGTTGCACATGTGGCAGCACTGAATGCATACTTTAATGCGATCTGGCTCTGTACAGCTGTTGGACAAGTTCACGTGAATTGACTAATGGTGGTTCAAAAGAAAATGAGATTTTGGAGCCAGTTTCTTGCACATCAGCTGGGAAACTGGGCTGCCACATCTGTGTTTCCTGTCCAAAAAATGCATTTCAAAGATTCACGTAAGTTTTTCACATTTTATCATTTTGCTTTACTAACCACACTCTCCAAACAGCACTTTTGTACCGTAACATAAACAATAAATTTGAGTGGACAAGATGTTGCAGTGAGCTGAGGAAGTTTCTTATTTACCATCTTCGACCTCATCTTTTATAGAAATATGTATTCTAGCCAAGATTCATAAATTGCTTCTTAAAAATGAATGCCAGCTATACTTATGCTATATTTTTATTCAGGCCTCAAGGTTGTGTCGATTCTTTCAATGTCCTGCCCCGCTTCTAAAAATATATTTGATCTTTGAGTTCAGATACGAGGTACCAGCGCCAAGTGCCTTGGAAGAATATGTCAACATACTATTCTCCTGGGGAGAAGCTCTTTTATACTTTTTTGTGAAGCGAATGACCAATCTCTGTTAAGTTCCTTTACTGCTATTCTTTATCTCTCGTGTACGCTTGGTATGGGAATTTGTAAGGGGTCTGAAACACAATTTAAAAAACGCATGTCTTTCTTCAAAAGAGTATTAAAACATTTTATACTAAAAATACTTTTGATATATGAGTGTTAACTTGTAAGTCAGATACATTATTTGCGTTAAGTAGGGCTGAGATAACATAGGGTTGTATAATTCAGCAGGCTAATTTTGGTGCCATTCATAATTCATTGAGCAGTTAAAGTTTAACTGCTGTATTTTGATGATTATGATCAGGCTTCCCTACCAAAAAAAAACTGTATGCGTGAAATCAAACATTACACAAATTCATGAAAATTCTATGTAATCATTTGGACTAGACTTTATAGTCGTCTTCTGAAGAGTCCTATCGAACTCAAAATGTTAGCTCTGTATGTCTCTAGAGAAAGTACTAGACCTGCTGAATTCCAACAGCACTTTGTTTTTGTTATGCATAACGTTGTGCATTTACTCACAGTCATCTTGGGCTCATTTATAAGCAAACCACTAAATATACCCCCTGACATTTTTTCTTGGATCAACTTTCAATAAAATAACATTACAAAAGAAGTGTTCCAGTGTCTTTCTACGCTGGAAGGTTGGTTGGTGTTAATTCAGCTACGTTGAGCTATCAGGCTTCATTACCTATCACATTTTTTTCATTGTTTTTCAAAATTAACTTGCTGCACAATTGCATTGTTTCAAAAATAACTTGTGAAACTTAACTCAATTGAATATTTAAAAGTTTAAAAAAAGACTTTGAAAAGTATTGGTTTTAGAGCATGGGCAGTCATCCTTTCCTTTGAAAAATAAAAGAATTACTTGCCTAGATAGTACCTTCGACAACCAGTGTTTTGTCTCAAAATGCTTTGTAGCCAATGGCGTATGTATTTTTGAAGAGTGGTCACTTACAATATTAGAAGTGCAACAACCAATTTGCAGCTAGCAAGCTCACAAACAGCAATGTGAGAATGATCAAATATCTGTTCTATGATGTTGAGGGATGAACATCATAACATCCAGGTCATTGGAGAAAACCCGCCTGATTTTTCTTACAATGGGTATCTCAGGCCTTGGTTTATTCTCTACACCTTAACATTAACATCAGTGTTCCTGAGAGTAATCTGGAGCATCTTGACTCCAATTCTCCAGCTAATTATTGTATGGTACCCTGATAGATGAGGTGACTTCTAGTCACTCATCAAGGAATGATTGCAAAGCAACTCAACTATCTCAGTGTGAAATATGTATCATTACATCACTTCCAGTAACACTTTCAGCTCTTATTGGTGTAATAATACACAGAAGATAGAATAGTCCAAGTTAATATATATTTAGAGAGGGGCAGAGTATATATGTATATCGGTTAAACACTTGTCACCAATGTGCTGTAAGTATTTTTTTTTTCTCCCTCCCATCACATCTACCTCTATCCACAGCTGGAGTGGATGGAATCTGCTGGCTGGTTCAAACTGGTGATTTTTAACACTTGGCAAGTAGACTCTGGGCCTAAAGGGCCTAACCTGATGAGAAATTCCTGCACTGGTGCAGGCATACTCTTCTTGGCTTCAGTTGCTGAAGACTAAGGGTTTGGTATACTGGAGTTGGAGGGGATTGATTTTAAAATGATCCTTTCCCAAATAGATATTTCTCTGACCCAAATGAATGTTTTAAAAGGAGCTAATTTAACCAGGCATTCTTGAATTAACAAAACATGAGTTTATTAATTAGAAATGGGAAGAAATAGTAAGTGAACACACACGCACAGAGATTAGAAATAGAACTGAGCGTAGACTCTCTCAGCTTCAGGTTTCTCAAATGAAACACTTGTCTGGAATTTTCACATTAAAACTCTTGCACTCCTTTTTTCAGGAGAGCCTGTGCTGTTGTAGCTAATGTCAACCAGGGTTTCTGCAAAAGCTTTCCAATCTGTGGGTTTTTCCTCTAAGCATAAAAAAATTCTGATCAGTTTCGACCAAAGTAAGCTAATGCTTTTCATAGATAGTAGGAACTGCAGATGCTGGAGAATCTGAGATAACAAGGTGTAGAGCTGGATGAACACCCTTCAAGGGTCTAGGCCGGAAACGTCAGCCTTCCTGCTCCTATGATGCTGCTTGGCCTGCTGTGATCATCCAGCTCTACACCTTGTTATCTCAATGCTTTTCATGTTTACTCTGTCTCAGCATAAAACTCTTAAAATGCAAAAAAAAAATCCATGATCACTCCAGGAACGCTTACTCATCTCAGTTTAAAAAAAAAACATGGATTCAGAAATAATAACAAGTTAAAAATTAAACCTCCTCATACACACATACACACCCCAAAACCCATGTGCCACAAGTTCAATCTGTGCTTATGACAGTTCCTCTTTCTATGTAACCCTTATTTCTTTGAATGGAGAATATCTACAAAATCAGAGTCAATTTCTCAATGTTAACTTTGGATTTTCCTACCAAGGTGAAATATGTTGAAACTTTGTGTTTCTATTTCCATTGCATAAATTACGCTTTTGCAAGTGGCAACAAATAAAATGATTATAAAATCATGCATTGGTAGCTGCTTTTGTCAGTTGTTATTATAAGTCTTTGTAACTAAAATGAAAGACATTTAGCTTCTTAATTCTCTAATACCATTCAATGGGCTTAAAAAGACTGGCAGCTCTACTGATTTAACTTTATATAATTATAATTGGTTGATCGAGAACAGAGGTCAGAACATTCAACTCGCACAAACATTTGTTCAAATTTGTATTAGCTCAGTTGTGTTTTTAAACTTAATAGGCACTTATAAAAATAAATCATTTTGGTCTCAGACACACTCCAAGTTAATTATCAATCTGTATTGTTCAAATGGCAGAAACTATGAAGCCTTTGACAGCAAGTTGACATAGCTTTGTAAACACTAAACAAAGAATACTATGTAACAATATAGTTTGTTTATGGACTATGTTTTATTTTCCACTACAAGGGATGCTTTACTGAAAATGCATAGTTAGGGTTACAACTATTCATGAGGTGTTTACTGATCAATGCATTTGATGTGGGCGTTAATCCAATTTTTATCTTATGCAAGAACTACAACTTCAACAGAACTACATGTCCACTCGAGAAACTGATAGTAAGTAAAAGTATTGTCTTCACTATCATACATGAATGGAAAAAAAACTCTACAGTAGCAATGAAAGGAACACACCTTAAGCAAATATTGCAAATCCACCACAGCATGCTACAAGGAAAACTGATGTAAACAACTGAGAATGAAAGTTCTGCACACTCCCCAAAACTTAAAATAATTGTATTTACGCTTACTCTGGTACATAGATCAGAATTTCCGAATATATATCTGTGAACCTATCTGTCAGCAACCATAAAATGAACAATATTTTTACAGTAAGTCATGAAACCTTTGTGTTCCATGGAGCTTTGTATGTAAAATTATTGATTTTTCTGTTATCTGCCTTGATTCTTGCAACAAAATGATGTTGAAGCCTATTTTTATTCTTGGATTGGAGCCATTGCTAATTCATCTTCTTGCGTTTTCATATTCCACCGTTACCAAATATTGGGTGTTCAGTTGGAATGCAAGTAATTCAGGCATGAATACAGCAAAAGTAATTGTTCTCTAGAAAATCAGAGGAAAGCGACTTGGAAAAAAAAACAGGTAAATAAAAATTATAGATTGGAGCTATATTGTGTGTGACCTACATGTTTATCATTTATAGGATATTGGCAGGACGGCTCAGTTCAGTTTAATTATAATCAGTCAAATTCCTCACGTCTGCAAAAGCAACTAAAGTATTTCACAGATAACAAGGTGTGGAGCTGGATGAACACAGCAGGCCAAGCTGCATCAGAGGAGCAGAAAAGCTGACGTTTCAGGCCTAGACCCTTTCTGCTCCTCAAATGCTGCTTGGCCTGCTGTGTTCATCCAGCTCTACACCTTGTTAGCTCAGATTCTGCAGGATCTGCAGTTCCTACTATCTCTAAAGTATTTCACAGGACATTTTCCCCTTTAATTCTGACAAATAATCTGTACTGTGCTGTAAACTCCGGTATACAAATGAGCACAATATATTCTATATTGAAAACTTTCATGCAAGTTGTTGATATAGTTCTTGGGACTAAAGTGATCAAAGGATATGGGGATAAAGCAGGAATGAGTGGGATGGTCAGCCATGATCATATTGGATGGTAGAGCAGTCTTGAAGGGCTGAATGTCCTACTCCTTCTCCTATATTCTGTTTCCATAAAGCCAAAGGAACAATTCACACATGATTTTGGATAAATTGCTTGCATTGACAAGTGAATCTATGCCCTTATTTTGAGCTTTGGCCAACTGTACTAAATGGTAACATGTAGTGTGGATTAATATATAACAAAGTGATGTTGTATCTTGAGCATTCTGTTAATTCATTATACATTCAATAACTTGTTAGTTGGCTGAGTAATACCTATGATTGTAGGTTGTTATTACCAATCTTATAACAGTCCATTGTTTCTGAAGACGTTGTGAAAAATTCCAAACTCTTGTCAGGTATGAGGAGTGTCTGATTACTTTGTAAACTATATTAATTCATGATGATCAATGGGAGGTAAAAGATGGAAGACCACTTTTTTTCAGAAATCCAGCCAATCAACTTCGAGTTCCTCTATTTCATCCATAAAAGCTACATGTCCAAAATACTAGATACAAAATATGCATAAACAAGAAACTAATTCCGTCTTAAATCGTAATTGAAAATGTTTGTTTTTACTGGCTCACCTGATGGTTAATGTTTAATCATGTATGTAGTTATGTATAAAATGGCAGCTTTGTTAAAGCATATCAAGATGAGTTATTTTAATGCTTACCTCTCTCCCAGCAATCAGGAACAAAAACAGAAGTTGCTGGAAAAGCTCAGCAGGTCTGGCAGCATCTGTGAAGAAAAAAATCACAGTTAATGTTTCCTCAGAATTCTGCTGACCCCTTCTTGAGTTGTCTTGTAGAATCCCTTGGTGCTGTCTGACAAGACAGTCAGCAGTGTTGGTGGAGGGGAAATGAGCACTGCTAGGAGTGGGGGCATGCATGAGGTGCTAAATAATGTCAAGGGATGAAGGAGGGGTGAACATTGTTGCAGGTGAGAATAATGAGCATTGTCAGGGATGGAGAAAAGGAGCAAATATAGTCAGGGATGGAGTTAGAGGGTGAGGAAGAGAGGTGAATATTGTTGGGTGAGTGAGATGATACAGTGTGAGAATTGACTGGTCCATTTAAAAAGTGCAAATCAGTACACTGAAAACAGACCTTTTAAAGGCTGTGTCTTCAATTCATAACAAGAGAGGACATTGCTTTGCTGGAATTAGGCTTGTTACTTGGGTTCCAGACCCTATTCGTCACTGGATTCAAATTGGAACCAGGATTGAAAGGTGCAAAGGCTCCAGTGTAAACTTGTAAGTGGGCAGTTTAAATGCAGTTAGTGTCAGACGCACCTTCTCCATTGCTGACCAGGAGATGTGGACTGTCATGTTGTAATCATATCATACATGCTCAGACTGGTTTCAAGTTTGCTCTGAAAAGTGGACATTTCTGAATATGCAGGCAAGGATTTCGCTTTTCAAATAAGTGAAGAATTTCAGTGGACTAAATGTCTTATCACAATATAAAACATTCTGTTTTGAAAATAATTGGACACAATTTTTTCTAGTTGCATGCTTTTTAATTGGTCAGGTAATAGGAACAGATTCTTTGTTCAGGAAACACAAAATGTTCAAAGTCTACTCAGTGAGTTGCGCATGAATACCTTCTAACTGTCCCCATTTCACCTTTTCAAGCTTCAGAATCTAACCAGCAAGGCAGTCGTATGACAATTTTTTTGGGAAGGAAAGTGTATGATAACTTTGAAGTATATTGAAAATACAGAATGGGAGAGGGCTTTACGGTGCAGTCTGCTTTGCAAGTGGTGGTTCTAATCCTGTAGCCACCATACTCCATATTCCTTGAACTCACTTCCTTCAACCAGCTAACTGATTAATTCTAAGTTGTTGATACGGTTTGTACTTTAGCCACTGGTGCATTTTACATCCTCAAATCTCTCTCTTTCAAGGAATCATCCTGTTCTCTGATTCAGATTTCTTGCATTTAATCACATTATCCATGATTGTTTTGAGATAACCTCCTGGACACCCATTACAACTACACAAATATGATTTTCTTTGTGAGATTTTAGACAGTGGGCAAGACAGCTATTAAGAATATCTGGATTTCGAAAGGTAGCCGATCTCATACATAGCATGTAATTGGAGTATTTAGGCTACAGTCTTGTAGCTCTGACTGAGACCTGTGCATTCTTTAAATGTGTCTCTCTGGCAAAGGGTTGAGATCACATGCATCCTAGTTGATATTTTTTAAATCTGGATTTTAAAGATGTTTTTGTGCAGATAGCTCTTCTGTAATCTTGTCGTGGGAAAGCCTTAAGTTATTTATTGGATTTTGTTGTTGTGGTTGTGGTATTTGAATTGCTTCTTACAGCAGGGCCAAAGATCAACTGGAAACCCTTCAGTGAGCAAGATACCAAGGGGCTTAAGTTTCAGCAAAGAAAATGTATTGGAGACGCATAACAGACTTACAAAGTCAGATTGTGATCCAAAAAAGTCAACATGATTTTCCAAAAACAAAGTTGTGTTTGATAAATTAATTGGATTTTTTTCTGGATGTAACTAGTAAGATGAATAAAGAGGATCCGATAGATGAAGTATATCTGGATTTTTGAAAGGTATTCAAAAAACTGTCACACAAGAGGTTAACACACAAAATAAGGTCTAATTAAGTTTGGACTAATCTTTTAGTCTGGCAACACAATTGGTCAACAGGCAGGAAATTAAAAGTAGGGGTTAATAGACTGTTTTCAGGTAAGCAGGCTTTTGACTATTATAGTGCCTCAAGGCCCAGTATTTGGGTTGCAGACATTTTCAATCAGTGTTGATCACTAGGACTTTGCTGATGATTAAAAGTTGTAGTTGTAAGCAAAGCACAGGAAGTTGGAAAGAAATATAGACTGAAAGATATGATAGGAGGCAATAAAGTGGCAGATGGAGTACAATATGGTGAAATAATTTATTTACTTTGGCTGTAAGAATAAGAAGGCAGAATATGTATATAAGAAGTGTGAAACATACAACTATTAGTATTTGGAGGAAATTGGATTTGCTTGCACAAGGAATGCAGAAAGTTAGCATTCAGTTTGAACAAGCAATTAGGAAGACGAATGACATGTTCACGATGAAAGGAAATCACATAATTGTACATGACTTTGAGGTAGTATAGCAAAAATATGCTAGACTTATTCTTAGGTTATTCCTGCGATGACAGGTTGAGTAAATTAGACCTTTGTTTCTAAATGGAATCTCATTGTGTGTGAGGGGGACGGAGGTTGGTAGTGGAGAAAAACAATTCTGAAGTAGTTTTATAGGATAGTAACTAAGAGGTTGTTTCCCCGACTGAAGAATCGAGAACATGGAGGCACCTTTTCAGGATAAGGGGCTGAACATTTGGCATTGAGACAGAGACTTTTTTTTTCCCACTCAAAGTATTGAGAAACTTTGGAATTGTCTTTCTCAGAGGATCGTGGATCCTCTATCATTGAATGATATGATTTTGATTTTAGCCTATCAGGGAACCAAGGGAAATGGACTTGAGGCAGAAGATCGGTCATGATGATAATGATCAGCAGAGCAGGTTCAAGGAGCTCTATAGAATAACAAAATAAGACAGAGGATATAATAGGATATAGATTTGATTGGTGACTTGGGCAGAGAGATGGCAGATGGCGTTTAATCTGGAAAAATGTGAGGTAATGCATTTCGGAAGGTCTAATCCAGATGGAAAATATACTGTAAATGGCAGAACCCTTAATACATAGGAACATAAGAACGAGGAGCAGGAGTAGGCCATCTGGCCCCTCGAGCCTGCCCCACCATTTAATAAGATCATGGCTGATATTTTTGAGCTCCACTTACCCGCCTGCATACCATAACCCTTAATTCTTAATTACATTCCTTAATTAAGAGTACACTGGTCACTAAAAGTGGCAACACAGGTGGAGAAGGTAGTCAACAAGGCATGCGGCATGCTTGCCTTCATCGGCTGGGTCATTGAGTTTAAAAATTTGCAGGTGATGTTGCACAATTGTAGAACCTTAGTTAGGCTGCATTAGGAATATTGTGTTCAATTCTGGTCACCACACTACCAGAAGGATGTGGTGGCTTTGGAGAGGGTACAGAGAAGATTTACCTGGATGTTGCCTGGTATGGAGGGCATTAGCTATGAGAAGAGGTGGGAGAAACTTGGGTTATTCTCACTAGAACAACGGAGGTTGAGGGGTGACGTGATAGAGGTCTACAAGACTATGAAGGGCATGGACAGACTGGACATTCAGAAGCTTTTTCCCAGGGTCGAAGAGTCACTTACTAAGGGGCATAGGTTTAAGGTGCAAAGGGCAAGCTTTAAAGGAGATGCGGGAGGCAAGTTTTTTTTTTTACACAGAGGGTGGTGGGTGCCTGGAACATGCTGCTGGGGCAGGTAGTGGAAGCAGATATGATACTGACTTTTAAAGGGTGTCTTGACAAATACATGAATAGGATGGGAAGAGAGGGATACAGTCCCAGAAGGGTAGGGGATTTTAGTTGTGATGGGCAGCATATCATTGCAGGCTTGGAGGGCTGAAGGGCTTGTTCCTGTGCTGTAATTTTCTTAGCTCTTTGGCCCATCTGATCAAGGTTCCATTATAGAACAATGTGCTGAGGAAAGGTAGATGGAGTTTAATTTAGATAAACAGGAAGCGCTGCATTTTGGCAAGGGAAACCAGGGCAGGGCTTGTACAGTAGGACCCTGGGGAATGCTGCTGAGCAAAGAGACCTAAGAGTGCAAGTTCATAGTTCCTTGAAAGTTAATCGCAGTTAGACAGGATAGTGAAGGTGATGTTCGGTACCCTTGTCTTCATGGGTTAATGCATTGAGTATAGGAGTTGAGACATAATGTAATGGCTGCACAGGACTTTGTTAAGGCCATGTTTGGAATATTGTGCTCAATTCTTGTCTTCCTTCTATAGGAAGGAAGTTGTTAAACTTGAAAGAGTGTAGAAAAAATTAACAAGGATGTTGCTGGGGTTGGGGAGAGGCTGAATAGGCTGGAGCATTCTTCCCTGGAGCATCAGATACTGAGGAGTGATCTTACAAAGGTTTATAAAATCCTGAGGGGCATAGGTAGGGTGAACAATCAGTCTTTTTTTCCCAGGGTAGGCAAGTCCAAAACTAAAGGGCATAGGTTTGAGATGAGAGGGTAAAGATTTAAAAGGGACCAGAGGGGCAACTTTTTCACACACAGGATGGTGAGCATATGGAACGAGTTGCCAGAGAAAGTGGTGGAGGTGGGTACAATTACAATATTTAAAAGGCATCTGCACAGGTATGTGAATAGGAAGGATTTAGAGGGATATTGGCCAAATGTTGACAAATGGGACTTGATCAGTTTAGGATGAGTTGGACGAAAGGGTCTGTTTCCATGTTGTATAACTTTGACTCTAAATAGTAGTAGACTATAATATTCAAATTGGAATGAGAACTGTGTGGTAAAAGCAAAACATTTTTAAAAAGCTTTAAGCAGTAATTTTTGAATAGTCAGGTTCTGAGTTGGGAAGATTATTTTTCTTGTCTAAGCTCTTCAGCAGTTATCAAGTAATACAGACTTGAGTCACAAAGTCTAGTTTGGTGTCTGGACAGAACTGAGTTACATGATTTCAGTCAGACTACAAGAACATAGTAATGACTGCTGATACTGAAAGTCAGAGTCGATAAAATGTGGAACTGGTGAAGCACAGAAGGTCAGACAGCATTGGAGCAGTTAAGTCGACATTTTGTGTCTGGACCCTTCTTCAGGACTGACCTGTTGTACTTTTCCAGCTCCACATTTTTATTGACTCAGTCAGACTTCAGCTAGCCTCAGTAACACTGGGCTGGGAGTGAGTGGTGGTTAATTGGTCGAGTACCTGCTTCTCATTGGAAACAAAGTTCATTGCAAAAGAAAGGTTGCTTTTGTACTTGGGAAGAATAGATTTGGGCTATGAAGACCCACAGTTGGACAATGAGTTGATATTAATTGTTCTAACATTGTTTGAAGAATGACCTCTTTGAGAAGTGACTACAGAATCGCTGAAAGCCATGATGCATCCTACAGCAGATATTGGCAAAAGAAAATAGTCTTTTCCACTGTATTTGTAATTCACTGTAATGTCTGGAACATATAAAAGAGATAAATATTCATCATGTGTATCACTATCTTTCAATGGAATATTCCCTGATCCTGGACTTGCAAATCTGCACAAAATGATGCAAGACTGTATCAAACATCATACAACTAAAATTTCAAATTGTAGTTGAGCACTTCAGAAGTCAAATCCATAAGTGCATTAATAAGCAGAATTAAATATCAGTTTTCTCATTCATAAAAACACGTGTTCTTTTGAGCAGAAGAGTTAATCACCAAAGTTCCTGCTGAATGCAATGAATATTGATACTTGCATTTTAACAAAAAAAATGCAGTGAAAAGTATTTAAGTTGCCATACTCCAGCATCTATATCTTCCTTGACAGAAAGCATGTTGTGAAGAGGATAAATGTAATCTGGAAAGGAATGTAAATAGGTTGTAATAATGGGCAAGAACTTAACAGATAGAGTTTAGTGTAGGAAAGGGGGAGGTTAAATACTTTGGTAGGAAGAATCAAAAAGACAGACTCTTTACTTAAATAAAGACTCGAAAAGTGCAGTGTCCAGGGACCCGGGTATTGAGCATGAAACATGGGGAAAAAAGTTAGCATGAAGGTACAGCAAGTAAGAAGGCAAGTGACATTGTGGTCTTTATTACTTGGGAGATAGAATTTAAAAATAGGAAAGTTTTGTTACAGCTGTACAGGGTGGTGATGAGAACTGTGTAGTTTTGGTTCCGTCTTTTAAATGGGACAGATTGGGTTTAGGGGCAATTTAAAAGATTCAGGAGATAACTTATAAAGTTAAGCCAAACCTGTTTAGCCTATTCTTCAAAGTTTCAAAGAGAGTGGTGATCTTGTTGGAACATTCAAGTTTAGGAGTGAATTGACAGGGTAATGCTTCCACTCGTAGGGGAATCTCAAACTAGGAGACATTGTGCCCTTAATCTGTAACAGTCATTTAAAGCGGAGATGCAAAGGAATTTCTTCTCCCAGAGGATAATGAATGTCTGGAATTCTCTCCACCAGATAGTTGTGGATGCTAGATCATTTGAAAGCGTTTAAAGAAGGGGTAGATTTTTCAAGTGAAGGAGTTGTGGGCAATGAGGAGCTGTCACAAGACAGGCCTGGGACAGGTCAACCATGATCTTGTATACTAGCAGGGCAGGCTTGAGGAGTTGAACAGCCTACTCCTGCTCCTCTTTCTTTTCTCTCCCCTTAGGAGCGGCATGGTGGCTCAGTGGTTAGCACTGCTGCCTCACAGTACCAGGGACCCGGGTTCAATTCCACCCTCAGGCGACTGTCTGTGTGGAGTTTGCACATTCTCCCCGTGTCTGTGTGGGTTTCCTCTTGGTGCTCCGGTTTCCTTCCATAGTCCAAAGATGTGCAGGTTAGGTGAATTGGCTATGCTAAATTGCCTGTAGTGTTCAGGGGTGTGTAGATTAGGTGGGTTATAGAGGTGTCTCTGGGTGGGATTCTCTGAGGTTTGGTGTGGACTTGTTGGATCAAAGGGCCTGTTTCCACACTGTAGGGATTCTATGGATTCTTAATTGCCTTATTCCAATTTACAGGTGGGTCTGGTAATAATCCAGAGATGATTATCTTCAAGCTTCTACTTCTTGGGTTCAGAATAGTCAGCATTAGTAGCTGAAAACCAAACTATTTCTGTACTGCCTATGCTGTCAGTAGCTACATGGACCAAATCGACTGGATCCTCCACCTCCCAGTCCAGTTTCTTCTTTAGTCTTGAGCAGATGTCCCAATCCCTGGCACCAGCCAGTAGATGGATCTTTCTGGATTCTTGTCTTTGTTGCAGAAAATAGTGTAAGTTCCCCCAAACTACGCACTACTCTTTTTGCTCCCCTATCTGAATGAATGATTTTATTGTCATGTGTATTTTACAGTGAGAAAAGCAGTGAAATACAGTGAGCTGCATTTCTTCTGTCGCCATGATCTGGTGCTAGTTTGAATAGTTTAAGCTTCCTTTTTCTTATTCTTAAAGAGAGCCCATCAGTCCTGAGTCAGCTCATCATCAATGATGCCTGCAGTGCCATCCCTCCGCCACCGCCAGCACCAGTCCCAACCAATGACAAAGTTGCCGATCCTCAGGTGCCATCTTTCCTAGCTGGGCCTACCTCACCTCTGCCAATGTAGCAGCTGCCAATTCCAATGCCAGATCCTGTGCTCACCCCTGAAAAGTAAGTAGTGGCTCACTTGCTACTGTCCCGAGGTCCACACTGGGTAAACTCGCGTCCATGCTGGGTTCCCTGCCACCTCTGACGCCATCCAATCTCAGGAAAAGAGGTAAGTCAAGGAAAGGAGATTTAAAAAAAAAAAAAAAAAAATTATCGGTCTGAGTGAATGAGCTGTAGCTCAGGATCTTTTCGTCTACCAAGGTCCTATGACTGGTTAGCTCGTTCACCCTGCAGCATTCCCTCTTATCCGAACAAGCTCCAAGAACCTCAACTTCATTGGACAATTGCAAAAACCAAAGCTTAAGTGCTCCTGCCCCCTGGATCCTCTTACTTGCCTCACTTTGCATTTATCCTTTCCTGCTCCTGACCACCGAGCAAAAGAGAAGATGCTTTCCCAAGGGATGTGACTGCTTTCTGTGGATGCTACTTGATTGAAAACATTTAAAGAAGAGATAGATTTTTCAGGTGAAGGGTTGAGTTACAACCAACAATGTTCTAGTACCATCACTGCATCAGTCACAATACAAAATAAAATTTCTTTTTTCTGGTTGTTAATATTCCCAATTAAATAGTTCATCTATGATCAGGTTTTAAAAATAAAAATATTAACCAGATTTCCTAATAAATTTTTAACTGTTTATTAAATCAAAAATCTTATTCAATAAAATATGTAATAATTACTTATTGTGTAGTCAGTAATATGGGAATATAAATGCTCAGCCATTGAAATTTAATCAAAAAACATGCAGTGTTCAGGAAAAGATAAAAAAAAACTCTTTTCTCTGCAGATCTTAGCTTTTTTAAAAAAAGAAAAACTTTGGTCAATGGGTTTTATTTGAAGGCAAAAGAGTAATGGTTAGGATGTTCTAAAGTCACTCCCTTTGATGGTTCTGCCAAATCATGAATGGTTGTCTCTGAAGTCTTGCAGACACTGGTTACTCAGGAAGTACAACCTTGAGATGCTCTTTAAAAAGAAAAACCCTGAACTAATGCCTAGGGTCCTGTCTTTATAAGTGTTTTAATTAATTACTTAATTTTTTTTCCAATTATTCATTTTCCTTGTTATTGTATTAATGTTTCCAGAGGTCCTATACTATTCTGAACATCAGGAATCAAATTGACCCTAGCTACTTACCAGATACTCACCTAGCAGCTAGCTGCTTTACTGCTTAAAAAGACAGACCAAGAACCCATTCCAACAGTGTGTAGAAATCAGCAAACGAGGATTCCCTTCCTCTCCTCTCTAACTGTCCTGCTCACTCAACTGCCAGCGTCCTGTTCAAAGCTACACTCTTTACTGTCACTCAGATGCCCATATTTAAAAATTCTGAAGTGAACCTAGTTACAGGGGGAAAAAAAAAACCAGCGTAAGCTTGGCTAACCAGCTACCTCCAGGTTTGCTGTCCAGTTCAGGATCGTGGGCAGGTTTTTGTGGATGCAGGACCAATCAGAAGGTCTGCAGCTATGGGTAGGTGGGTGTTGCTGAGGAGATTAAAGAACTGTGAATGTACCTCAAAAATGGAGATAACGACTATGAAAATCCAAAACTTAAAAACAAGGCCCAAACCTGGTAGGGCTATTAAAATAAAGGAGAAACCTCCAAAATATTGACTTTGACATTGGGCGTGGCTTTTCATCCGTTTCATGTGGGCAAGGAACTGGAAGCTCCAGTGGCCCCATACCGGGTTCTCTCCTCAGCCAGGATCCACCACAGTGCTGGGATGATCCTGAGGGAGTCCCTACCACTCCCTGCATTTGGCATTTAATTGGACCAATTGGCTACTTACTGCTACTACATTGACCCAAATTCTTCCTTTGTCTGCATAGTCTGATATTTTTGGTGGTGTCTAGCGACCTCTTTGAAAGACTTGGAAAAAGCACTTAATACATACATAACATTTGGTTAATCAAGTTTTATCCAGTTTCAAGGAGGGAGGGTAAAATAAGAATTAGCCCCTTGATTTGCAGATATGGAAAAAGCCCAAAACTGGTTTCAGTCAGGTAATAAGGATACTTGGGTACCCGCCTTTACTAATTTTTGAATGTCTAAACACAAGGTAGCACTGGGAGATAATGTTATGATTTACATTTGGTGTGAAATTCACATTGCTTGTACAAAGTTCAACTTACAGTTAAAATGATAAGGCTACAAGTTCCTGCTCATGGCAGTCCCAATAAATCTTGTTAAAATGTTAAAGTTTCCTAGTAGCTTCATTTCAAAGTTCTAAAATATTTTATCAAATATTGTTCATAAAGAAAACTGGTATCTTTAAATCATTTTGACATGAGGATCAGTTAATAATAGATTTTAAAATAGTTTTACATCCACCGGAAAAATATAAAGTCATAGAGATATACAGCAAGGAAACAGATGCCTCGGTCCAACTCGGTTATGCTGACCAAATATCCTATATAAATCTAGTCCCATTTGACCCATATCCCTCTGAACTCCTGCTATCCATATACCCATGCAGATGCCTTTTAAATGTTGTAATCATACCAGCCGCCACCACTTATTCTGGCATGTCATTCCATACACACACCATGGGTAAAACGTAATAATTATAAAAGAAAAGAGTTTTGCTTTGCTGTGGTATTCTATTCTTCATTTGCCTGTTGAGTCTCAGGTTGACAATCAGAGTAACCTGTCAGAAAAATTGTAGGGCTAGAAATTAAGTTTGTGCCTATTCCTCAGTTACAAAATTAACAAAAGCAAACCAATTTAATACTGATAGTCTGTACAGCCATTGGTTAAATAGATGAGAAGTAATTTTAAGTATATCATGCTATTTAAGTGTGTAAATTTGGGTCTAATTTCTGTTGAATGATTCCATGAGGAAGTAAACGTGCAACAGATGTGTTGAAGTTGGGCTTCCAATCATGTCTCTTCAGCATGCCCCAGCTCGTTGAGGTTGACTACTATTTATTTATCAAGCAACCCCTCCCTTCAAGGGGAGCAAGAGTGCTCCTTGAATACGGGTTACAATTGTATTCCTGTCCCATGACTTGAATCATCACTCTTGAGAGTGGTCTGTTGTTTGAGAGTCAACTGGCTTGATATTAAAGATATCCAATCCATCAATACATCCAGGGGCAGTAACACACACAATAATGCAGATGACCCATTTCTGTTAATACTTGGACTTCTGGTTCAGGTGCATGCTGGTCATAGCCCTTAATCTGGACCCAAAAACAGAAGCAAACTAATTTAAGGGTCTTGGAAAGTAGGTCATGGAATTATGCAATGTAATTTGATAGACATCAAAAAATGAATAACATTGTTAGATTATAACCTTAAACCAGAGTCATGAAGCTAAATTGGTTTAATTTAGGCATTTCTGCTGAATTACCCATGAGAGGCAACTGTTATGTTGCATTATTTGCCTTTATGATGAGAAAAATAAAATGAGAATCATTGAATATTGTATTCAAAGGTGGTGATATTTACTGGGACCCAGAAGGGTTTGTTGGGTGGCCTTTAAAAAGATGAGAATTCCATGCAGCCTGGTAAAATTCCTGAACCGCCATGAAATTGTGGTGGGTTCAGGCATAATGGTTGTCAGTTGGATCATTAATTGGCCTATTTGGGATCCAGACTGTATCAAGCAATGATTCCACTTCAGCCCTCTTTGACTTCAAGTTACAGTTAGTTGAGGGAGGATTTGCTGCTGCTGGGAGATTAATGAGTGGCCTGTCCTATGATTAAGTGGGTCCAGCTACTGTGGTTCCTGCCGCAACAGATTTGCGTTAAATCTGGCATTGTGTGTAGAGAATGCTGGTGGGTGGTGGATGGGGAGTGGAGGGTGCATAATTGTCTTAAAGGAATGGTATTCCAAAATTCTCCACAATTTGGACCATGATGAATTTGTACTAATGTCATGACTCAATTGCTAAATTTATTGGGCACTAGAGGAGTTTTTGTTTCTTATTAGAAAGACGAAGTGAACTGTTTCAAAATTTTCTGCTTGTACAACTTCGCTAAGAGTCTCAGAAAAATACTTGGTGGACAGAGCATCAATGATTATTGATGCTTTTGGATCTATAGCTCAGAGCAAGTAATTTCCTTCCATAGATGAAGGGTTGGTGGAGAAGTTGCAAAAATCTGGGGTGCTTATTTTGTAACATGCACAACTACTTAAACTCCTGTTTCTATACAAGAAACATTTTGGGTTTTATTTTGAAAATAATCACGCCTTAGTTGTATCCAAAGCAATCAAATTTATACAGTGCCACCTTTCTCAGATGATATCATGATTTCCCTATGCAAGGGCTGCCTATGTTTTTAAGATACAAAATGGCTGACAAGAGAGAATGGAATTAAACATCCTGCTCCAGCATTTAGTGAAACATAGTGGTACCTTACAACAGGGCTGCACGAAGGTAAATGAAAGGCCCTACACAGTCATCTGAGACAGCTTGATAAGACAATGCCTAAGGATGGACGTAAGTTCATTAAAATACGACAAGTGATTGAGTCCAGCCTCATTAAGGAGAATACATTGTCCCATTAGACGAACAGCACTGGGGTTAGAACAAGGGGTGTAAATCTTAGCCCATGAGGCAGTCAGCCTAACTCATCATGAAGCTATGAAATAACAGCTAAAGTTATTTTGTCATTTCTTTGAAGGTATTTGCAGTCTTAAGAAATAGATTCTAGTTAAAGATTCTTCAGATAATCATAGAAATAGATTTCAACATAATTATAGATACAAATATAAAATCACATATATAGTAGAATCATTCGGGGAAAACATATAACGTAGATGTGAAAGTTATTTCGTTGCGGGGAACGCTTCCCTCATCTTTAAAAAGGTGCCTGGCAGGAAATAGATTGTTTGCAATGCATTAGTTTAAAAAGTGCTAACAGTAGAAGTAGCTATATAACTTTATAACTTACTTTATGACAGAAATTAACATTATAAATCATATAGCAGATAGTAACTACCAACTGTTTTGTTTATTAAAAATATATAATTGTGACAGTGGAAAATATAAGAGGAATAACAGAATTTGATAGAGATAACACATGGAATACAATGAATATCAGAATTCAAGCAGTGCTTAGAGATAATCAAGTATAGGACAGGCCCAAAGGAGTATAACCAGTAACTTTGGAATGTGAATTAATAGAATGCATAGAAAGATCCCATGGCCTGGAGATTACAGTGTCTGTTAAACACCATGAGATGATGGGAACCTGGGTCTGCCCATAAGAATGCCCATCATCGATTAGGTGTTTCATAGGATTGAGTGTGCAGAATAAGGGGAAGGAAACAGTGACCGTATTGTATGTAGTTATCAACATATTATCTTTCATAGAATCCCTACAGTGTGGAAACAACGAGTCCACACCGAACCTCAGAGCATCCCAACCAGGCCCATTCCCCAAACCCACCTAATCTACATACCCCTGAACACTATGGGCAATTTAACATGCCCAGTCCACCTATTCTGTGCATCTTTGATCTGTAGGAGGACACCGGAGCACCCGGAGGAAACCCACGCAGACACAGGGAGAACGTGCTAACTCCACAGACAGTTGCCCGAGGGGAAATCAAACCCAGGCCCCTGCTGCTGTGAGGCAACATAGCTAACCACTGAGCCACCATGCCGTCCTATACAAAATGTATAAAAGTGCTGCATTTCAGTATAAAAATCAGAATGTGCCATTGATCTCATTTCCAATCTGAGCTGTAGATTAAGGGAATAACTGGGTTCTCATGTCAACACCAGTTTTGGGGAAGGTCTTCGGCACTCTCCCTACTTTAACTGGTTGTTTCTTGAATAAGAATAAAGTCTGACACTTGCCTGAATCCTGCCTGCCTCTTGAGACTTTGTCCCTGGTCAGGGGATCTGCTCCTACACCCTAAAACAAAAATCATTTTACCCAGTTGACTATTTTTGTTGATTTCACATCCTAGCTGAAGCACACCTAACTAGAAATTTAGTACTTAAGAAAAGAAGTAGACCAATTTGGCCCTTCAAACTTGCTTAATCATTCAATGCAATCGTGGCTGATAAGATTGTTTTCAACATCACTGTTCTGTCTGCTCCCACCTCCCCCTACACATAACCTTTTATTCTCTGTCTTTTGAGAACCTGTTTCACTCAGCCTTGAATAAATTAAGTGACCCAGCCTCCACCTCTTTCTGAGCAATGGAATTCCACAGACTTACTAAGTATCTTAGAGAAAAGATTTCTCATCTCTATCATATTCTCTGTTTTTCCATATCTCTCCACCTTCTTATTCCTAAACTCTGTCCCCTAATTTTAGTCTCTCCTGCAAGGGAACACATGCTCTTAAAATCCATCCTGTTAAGTCCCTTCATGAGCTGTATGTTTCAAGAAGATCACCTTTCATTTCCTAATCTCCAAATAGTACTAATCCAATCTGCTCAATCTGTCTTTATAAGATCTCCATTCCAGGAATAAGTCAAGTGCACCTTCTCTGAACTACTTTTGTGGAAACTATTTTCAAATAGAGATCAAAATTGTGTACATGGCTCAAAATGTGGTCACACCAAGGCAGTGTATAGCTACAGTGAAACATCCTGATTTTCATATTCCATTCCCTTTTGCCATAAATACCGGTATTCAAGTTGCTTTCTTGCTCTACCTACAAACTAATTTTCTTATGATTCATGAATCGGGACATGCAAATCATATCGTGGCTCTGAGTTCCGCTGACTAAATAGTATACTAGTTGTCTAATCTTCCTGACAAAGTGCACAAGTTCACATTTTCCCCACATTGTATTCTGTAATTGCCTGAATAACATATCTATTATCCCTTTGCGGATCCTCTGCCTCATCTTGGCAATTCACTTTCTTACCTACCTGGTATCATTCATAAATTAAGTTACTCTGTCCCCACATCCGATTCGATAGTTGATTTAGATTGAATATACTTGATACCCCAGCACTGATCCATAAACAAGAGGAACAGCAGTGGGCCATTTGGCCCCTTGAGCCTGGTCTGCTACTCCAACAGTCACAGTTTGGCAACCCAGCAAAGACCTATTTAATCCCTATTCTCTGTTTCCTGTCACCCAACTAATCCTTTATCTGTACATGTACACAATGAGCTCTTATTACGCAGTTCAAGTGAAAATGCAACAAAACCTGGACAATATCCAGGCTTAGGCTGACAAATAGCAAGTAGCATTTGCATCACAAAATTGCCAGATAATGACCATCTCCAATAAAGTATAATCTAACTATCACCCCTTGACATTCAATATCGTGACCATCAGTGAATCTCCCACTTTAAACATCCTGGGCTTACTACTGGGCAGAAACTCAACTGGACCTGCTTTCTCAGGTGGCACTGCTAGGACTATAGAGGTGCCATCCAATTAGATGTTCAGCAGTATTCTATAATGGAAGATTTGCCGGAGTAAGTACTGGAATTCTCACATCTAGCTAAGCATTAAATGACTAAGGGATAACCAATCCTTGCCAGCTAACATCTGTTAAATTCCAGCCATTAGACTTGCAGCAATTCTGTGACAATCATTACCAGAACTGATAGTTAAAAGGCCACAGTTTATAGACCATAGTTCTTGGCAATGAACCACCAGTTAATTTTTTTTATTATAAATCTTTGAGAGGTGCAGGGCTTCTTTTTCATTATGTTTAAAAAAAATCTCTCAACACCTTTTGTTTGGCTCTTTTCTATCTGAAAGTAAATTCTTAGTTTTTACGTGGAAGTCATCAGTTCACTTTACTTGCTAAGTAACTTCAGTTCTTTTCTGTTATATTTATGTATGACTTAATATTGTTTACGTATGACTTAAAGTTGCCTGTTGGTTATACTAAATGGGCATTGAATCTGCTGCTATTGGGAAATAATTAGCATAATCTGTACACTAAAATGAAAATTTTCAGTTGCAATAGTCTTAGGCTAAGAATTAGACCTAAAATAAATGATTTTGAGAAACTGGAATTCTGCAGTCAGATGAGAGTTCTACTTGGTATAGGAATTAATTTACATGGAGTGAACTTTTTTGAACAACTTCATTTTTTTTCAGCACAGACCCTTCATTCTCTTCTCTTCTTATTATTAATTAACATTCTGTGATATAAAAATGCGAATTTTTTTACAATTAACTTGTCCTATTTTAAATTGATTTGCACTTTCTACTTTTAGATGGGTAGGTGTCACCACTTTCGGTAATTCCATTGTAATGCAAGTGGGAAAACCATGCTAAGAAATAAAACCGAGTTTATGCACATGTAATTCACAAGGCTGTAGAATGAAAGCCAAGCCACGAATAATCATGTGACTTGACATTCAGATATGAAAAATATCTCCTTGCCCTCTGTCATCAAATTAGCATGAGTACAAAATTTGTTGTTATTTTCATATGTATTCCTGTTGTGTGTTGTGCCACGTGATCTGTTGAAATATTGTTAATGATTGAGAAGTCAGTATGGTATTTGGTTTTTGGCAGCTTTCAAAAGTAGATCAATTTTCTTGTTTCCTTAAGAGCCTGAAACAGCGTTCTTTGTTGCTGTTGGTTGATCAACATTACTGATTTTGTATTTAAAATTAACATTTTAGTTCATACAATTTAAATAGAATTCTAATTGGTATTATGTTACCGATCAGTTGAATGATTATTGATAATTCACTGAGCTATCTAAGATATTAATTTAAGAAGTCAAGATAAGTAAGCTAATGATGTACAACTGTATTTTTTCTTTAAACCGTGCTTTTTTAAATGTTTTGTTATTTCTATTTCAGGTCAGACAGTGCTACCGACAGGTTTGGGTAAGTGGTTGCTTTATCTTTGTAATGGAAAGTGGAATTTGAAGTTTATTTCAGGTGTGCAACATAGTAGGTTTGATGGACTGTACATTAGATTGTGACCTTGTACTACGAAGGCAAGGTATATTGGTGCTGGAAATTTATTCATCAAAATAATAGAAACATGAAGTTCAGGGTGAATACTTGTGCAGTTGTAAGGATCTTAATACCCAGCGTTTATTTGATGAAAGGTTTCTATTTATCGATTGGTTGTATTAGTAATGATAATTAAATGCTTGATCTGAATTTAGATATTTGAGAAGAACAAATTTCAGCAATAGTGCTGTAATCAAATAATATAGTCTCTGTTACTTGACCATCGATACTGTCTGAACTCAGATAACACCAACGTCCTGGTTGGAAGTGTGTTTGAGACAATCTCCAACAAGTTTCTAATGGATGCACATCCACATCCACACCCAAGTCTAAAATTTGGCATACAATATTAACCTCAATCCAGACTAATTATATTTACATCATGGAAAACGAAAATGCTCATATCATTGTTGTTAGTGATGCTTTATTGAATTTGAGGTTTGTAGGCAGAGCATTCACTAGTGTGCTTGAGTCGACATTATGTCTGCACTGCAAGCACTCATACTCCTCAATAATCTTGTCATCTTGCTAAATTTAATGGAGAGGAGAAACGTGTTGAAATGCAGCAAGCCCCTTTTGTAATTACTAGCAATGAGATAAGTCAATTTACAATGCTTTAAAATTTATGTTTAGGTAACATAAAATGTACTGGTCAGAAACTGAATTTAATCATTGAGTACTTATTACTTGCATTTATTTCAATCCGTTATGCAGTAAATTTGTCAGAAAGATTAATATGTTTTGTTTGATCTCTTTAATTGAAAGAAAAAATACTGGCTGCTAAGGTTAAATTAAATTGTTAATTCCAAAATTTAATGTAGACTGTACCACTATCATTTTCTTAAATTTCGTGTATGCAAGCTACCTGAATTAACTGAAATTGTACTTCACATACTTGACGTGCTTTGCTAATGTTATAGGAGATCTGATATATTATTCAAAATGGTACATCCAGTGCATATTTTTGTGTTGTCAAACATAAGAGTCAATCAAATATTTGTTGAAAACTGGGAAATCTGATCATTTGGAATGAACAGATAAACACTTAAGGACTGCAATGTAGTATGTGATAATTTCTCCAGTGTGTCATTTCTACTGACATTACCTTCACAGTTTTTAAAAAGCAGATAACGAAACCTAAGTAACTAATCATCTCTGACTTCTCTGAACATTTACAACACATGGGATTTGTGACCCCAGAACAACACTGATTAACATTGTATATCAGGACATTACATAGTGTAGGAAAGGATGCAAGAGCAAAATAGATGAGAGGGCCAATCCATGGCTCACAAAGGAAATAAAAGATAGGATCTGATCCAAGGAAGAAGCATATAGATTGACCAAGGAATATAATAAATCTGAGGTTTGGGAGCAGTTTAGAATTCAGCAAAGCAGGACCAAGGGATTGATTAAGAAGGAGAAAATAGAGAATGAAAGTAAGCTTGCAGGGAACATAAAAATTGACACTAAGAGTTTCTTTAGGTACGTGAAGAGAAAGAGATTGGTAAAGACAAATGTAGATCCCCTATAGACAGAAATGGGGAATGTATAATAGGGGACAAAGAAATGGATGTGTAACTGAATACATACTTTAGTTCTGTCTTCACAAAAGAGGACACAAATCAGATTCTAGCATTGTTGGAGGATGGAAGATTTAGTGAGAGGGAAGAACTGAGGGAGATCAATATTAGTGAAGAAATGGTGCTGGGAAAATTGTTGGGATTGAAGGCTGATTAAATCCCCGAAGCCTGATAATCCACATCCCAGAGTACTTAAGGAAGTAGCTCTAGAAATAGTGGATACATTGGTGGTCATCTTCCAGGATTCTATAGACTCTGAAATACTCTCTGCAGATTGGAGGGTGGCTAATGTCACTCCAATATTCAAAAGGGAGGTAGAGAGAAAATAGGAAATTATAGACCGGTGAGCCTAACATTGGTAGTGAGGAAAATTCTCGAATCCATGCTCAAGGATTTTATAGCAGACCATTTAGGAAGCAGTAGCAGGATCAGACAGAGTCAGCGTGGATTTATGAAAGGGAAATCATGCTTGACATATCTGTTGGAATTCTATGAAGATGTAACTAGCAGAGTTGACAAGGGGGAGCCAGTCGATGTAGTATATTTGGACTTTCAGAAAGCGTTTGACAGAGTCCCACGTAAGAGATTAATATGCAAGATTAAAGCGCATGGGATTGGGGGAAATGTATTGAGATGGATAGGAAACTGGTTAGCAGAGAGGAGACAAAGAGTAGGAATTAATGGCTCCTTTTCAAATTGGCAGGCAGTAACTAGTGGGGTGCCACATGGATCGGTGCTGGGACCCCAGCTATTCACAATATATATTAATGATTTGGACTAGGGAACAAAATGTAACATCTCAAAATTTGCAGATGATACCAAGTTGGCTCGGAGGGTGAACCATGATGAGGATGCAGAGATCCTTCAGCATGATCTTGACAGATTGGGTGAGTGGGCAAATCAATGGAAGATGCAGTGTAATTTGGATAAATATGAGGTTATTCACTTTGGAAGCAAAAATAAGAAGGCAGATTACTACCTGAATGGCTGTAAATTGGGAGAGGGGAGTGTGCAGCAGGACCTGGGCATCCTTGTGTACCAGTCGCTGAAGGCAAGAATGCAGATGCAGCAGGCAGTAAAGAAAGCAAATGGAATGTTGGGCTTCATTGAGAGGTTTTGAGTACAGCAGCAGGCATGTGTTGTTGCAGTTATACGGGGCCTTGGTGAGGCCACACCTGGAATATTGTGTGCAGTTTTGGTCTCCTTTCCTCCGGAAGGATGCTCTTGCGCTCGAGGGAGTGCAGCGAAGGTTTACCAGGTTGATTCTGGGGATAGGGGGTCTGAATTATGAGGAGAGATTGACTAGGTTGGGATTGTTTTCGCTAGAGTTTAGACAAATGAGGGGTGATTTCATAGAGACCTATAAAATTCTAACAGGACTGGATGCAGGGAGGATGTTCCCAATGGTGGGTGTGTCCAGAACAAGGCGTCCCAGTATGAGGATTCCGGGTAGACACTTTAGGGCAGAGATGAGGAGACATTTCTTCACCCAAAGAGTAGTGAGCTTGTGGAATTCATTACCATAGGAAGTAGTTGATGCCAAAACATTGAATATATTCAAGAGGTGATTAGATTTGGCACTTGGGGAGAGTGGGGTCAAACGTTATAGGCAGCAAGCAGAATTAGGCTATTGAGTTGGGCATTCAGCCATGATTGTGAAGAGTGGCGGAGCAGGCTCAAACGGCCAAATGGCTGCCTCCTGCTCCTATCTTTTATGTTTCTATGTTTATGAAAGGGCATGCAATCTTACTCTGAGTTAAAATCTGCTTGTAGTTCACAGAACAGTGTGCTCAGTGTTAGTGCTGCAACGGAATCCAAGTTTCAAGATCTGAAACTGAAAATCGCATTCCAACCTGTTAATTAAAAATTAATTGAAATTTAATTGACTCAAATCTTTCCTTATTTAATGACAATCTGAATTCGAAGGTGTATAGAGCTCAACTCTATTTAGGGAGAATAGTACATTGTGTGTTATTTAATCCAGTAGCAGCTCTTGAACAGGTTGATTTTAAAAAGAAAAGCAAACTCAGAGGGCTTTTGTGGTCCCTATTGAATTGTTTGGTCCTCCTTGTTCCTAGTTGATCCTGGAATGTCAAGATTAATTTAAGATAAATCAGATTGAGAGATGGAATCTCAAAAAAGGAAAAAAGCATATGTATTTTTATAGCTGTCTAGTAGTACAGAACTTGAGTATTGCGAAACAAGGTAAGTTTTTTGCAATCATCAGGGCAATAAGCAAGCATACAAATTAAATGGGAAATCCAATATTTAAATTACAATATTATAATTTATTTAATTGTAAATATTTAAATCATGGAGTTCTTTTGATTGGAAAGCGGGCTTTGATCAATAGAGACTTTGCCATGGAAAATGTTGATGATAATTGACAGTTAACTGTGAGACTTTGCTCAAATTTTAAACTAACTACGTTAGTTAGTTATTTGATTGTAATCAAGGCGTTACCCTGAGAAATGTAGCAGCAAATGACTGTCACTTATTTTGTCAAGCTGAAACAGATACAGTGCCTGAACATATTCTCTCTGCCTCCAAATAATAGACCCCTCTGTATGAATATAAGCGTAAGAACTCAGAAGCCCAACTGGAAAGGAACATCATTTATTGTTAGACACTGGAATAGTGCCACTACTTGTGGTGTGCATAGACTAGTCCCAGCTTGGTTTTGCAAACCCATCCCTGAGTCTGTTTTATAGCAGACTTGTTCAGAGATGTTATTAGACACCTTTGGAGCAGGTGGAACTTGAACCCAGACCTCCTGGCTCAGAGGCAGGCATACTACCACTGTGTCATAAGATTCTTACCCAGTACTGCACCTGGTGTTCTCATAATACCAAATACTAACCAGGCCTTAGTTTTGGAGACCAGATGAGATCAGACTACTACTGGGGGAGGTTCTGTGTTACTCTTTTATCTGAAATGTTATCACAAACAATTTTCCCACCACCAATTCACTGACTTTTTTTTATTTTTAGCTATTAGCCACTACAAATAATCACCCATGCAGCCAATTAGAAGTTTACATGCAAAGCCCATTATAAGCATTGTGAACCATCAAAAGTGGGGGGAGTGGTAGGGAGAGTGGGAAAGGACTAAATCAAAATGGAGTTGCGGGGGAGTGGGTCTGCTTTATATCTTGTGTATTTTCTAATCAGTCTGTTCGGAGACATCGTTACACAACTCAGGAGCAGGTGGAACTTGAACCAGAGACCTATTTGCTCAGGACTACCACTGCATCACTACAGTCCCTGAGGGTTTGCTGTTTTTTTTTTATCGGAAGTGGTATTACACAACCAAACAACTTTCCAGCCAGCAAACCACCGTGACTTTTGTTTTTAACTACTAACTACGAACCACCACCAGTACAAGGTCTCTCTTTTTTTTAATGTACTGAGGTTCACTTTTCTGTTAAAATAGAAAGTATTAAATAGAAAGCCAGTAGGATTCACCAGCATGGGGATTGAAAACATCATCTTTGTGCTATTAGTATCATGCTGTAACCATCTCAGCTTTTCAGCTAGTGGGCCGTTACTTTGGTCCTCTTGTTTATAAGTCCAGTGACATCACCACTAAACCAGTATCACCCAGTAGGGTCTGCTTTATCTCTTTTTTTTAAGTATGCTGAGACCTGCTTTTATATATAGATGTATATATTTAAAATTTTTTTTCCTTGTACCCAGAAGTTTGGTCAGACACAACAGAGCGTCTTTCCGACCACCAAATCACGGACTTTTTTTCTGCCTTGTTTTTCTTTTGTCTGCTACCAGTAATCACCTGTGTAGCCAATCAAGTATTAACAAGCAAAACTCATTCTGGGCAGTGGGAGAGAGGGAAAGGGCTAACTTAAAAAGGAGTTGGAGGGGAGGTAAAACATTGTATCCCCTGTGGTGCCCACCTCTCTTTAAAGTCATAAAGGGCATTGATGGACACGATGTGCTCCCTCTCTAAGAACACCTGGATATAAATGTAACCACAGAAGAGGGTCAGGCAGTTGGCAGATATGACCACCCTCCACAGCCCGCTGTCTGGACCTGTTTATTGCTAGCCTGGCCAGGCCCAGGAGCGGACCCACGAGGAGGTCCTCTGATCTGCCCACACTCCTCCACATCGGGTGCCCAAAGATCAAGAACGTTGGGCTGAAGTGTAATCAAATGCAAAAGATTTTTCAAATAACTAAAAAGGGGCTGCAGTTGCCCACAACCAATAAAAGCATGGTCCATAGACTGCACAGTGCTGCAAAATAAACAGTTGGGCTGGAAGTTCATGAACTGCCACAATCTGGGGTGATAAGGCACTGCTGCATGCAATATCCTCCAACCCAGATCCTTGATGAAAAATGTGACGACTCCCACAACGAGAGCCCTCCACCGGGGATCCCTGCCATTTAGTGCCAAATAAGCATGCTAAGGTGTGAAGAGTCTGCTTAGTTTTTCTTTAAAAAGATCAACCTCTTCAGACATGTTCTTACACAACTCTAGAGTGGGTGGGACTTGAACCCAAGCCTCCTGAATCAGAGGTAGAGAAACTACCATTGTGCCACAAGACTCCCCAAGATAATCTGCTTCAGTTTTCTTTTCTTAACATACTCAGAAGTGCTTTTATCCTCAACTGAGTGTCCTCCCCACCACCAGTAAAGGGTCGGCTTTTATTTATTTTTTCCAAATCAACCTGTTCAGAGATGTCATTACTCACGTCTTAAACAGGTAGAACTTGAACCCAGGCCTCATGGCTCAAAGCTAGGGATATTGCCACCGTACCACAAAAGCCCTGAGGGGTTAGCATTGTCTTTCCTTTTCTACTCAGAAGGGGTTGCTTTATCGTTTTTCTTTCTACCCGGAAGTGTTATCACACACAGGTGAGCAACCTTCCCACTACCAAAATTGCCATAACTGTTTTGTTTGTAAACTATTAACCACCACCAGTAAAAACACCTATGTAGCCTGTTAAGTATTCACAAGCGAAGCCCATTACGGGCAATGCAAACTATCAAAGATGATGGATGAGGGGTAGGAAGAGTGGAAAAGGACTAAATCAAATGGAGTTCAATGGGAAAATAAGCACTGTATCCCCTGCAGTGCCCACCTCTCTATAAAGGCATCAGGAGCTTTAAGGCTTTGCTTTAACTTTTTTCTTTATTTTTGTTTTATACCCAGAAGTACCATTATGCACAACTGAGTGACCTTCCCATTGCCAAAAATCACCTTGACTTTTTTTAACCTAATAACTACCACCAATTTTAAAAAAATGAGAACACATTGATGGGAATTAAACCCATGACTTAAGCATTTCCAGAACCACATGCTAACCATTTGAGCTAACAGATCAGTATGTGAGTTTGCTTTTTTTTTTTGCCTGTTGCCATTGCTAATACCAAGTGACCTTATACTCAACACGCTCCACAGGGAAATTAATTAGTGCTTCCTCAGGGGCCTTATAGGGGTTATCACAACAAGTAACATGCAAAACGTGCAAGCGTGCTACACTACAAAGCCAGTCGACAATCCTAATGTGTACAAGACCAAAGTGCCTCAAAATATGTCTTTTTTTCAGATGTTTTACTGTTTTCAGCTCTACCAATGCTGCCTCAAGTTAAAATCCATCTTGCATTTTCTGTTCTTATGTGATGTTGGCAACAAACAGAATATTTTCAGTTCTGATGAAACAGTAACTCTGTTCTGTCTGTATAGATGCAAGCCAGATCTGCTGAGTTTCCCCATCATTTTCTGTTTTTGTTACAGAATGCATGCAATTTGAATACAGTTCTATACCTTATGTATTAGCACACAGTTTCTCAGTTTAAACATATTTTATGTATGTATGCCTTTATTCATTAACCAGTAGATAATGAGATAACAAGGTATGGAGGTGGATGAACACAGCAGGCCAGGCAGCATCAGAGGAGCAGGAAAGCTGACGTTTCAGGTCTGGACCCTTCTTCAGAAAAATGAGAAAGTCCTATTCAAAATAAGTTTCATTCTTCAAAATAATAGGCAGTTATGCAGTGATAGAGTAAGTAGGGATAACCTAAATTCATTGTTGAACAGGAAAGATTTATCGCCATGCAAAGCAGACACAGTTTATATTGTATTACATCTGAAAAGACTGTTTAAAATATGAATTATTCTCTTAGTTACTTAGATTAAATTATTCAACTGTGTTGATCTATAAATCCACTGTTGAGTTTTATGGAAAATTGTATTTATTCCACACAAACCCTAATGAAGTCCTTGTACACAGAGCTATTAAATATCAAAATTACATAGGCATGTTTTGATGAAATAGAAAGATTTTCTGGGTGATAAAATAGATCATAGTAATGGCTGCCTAGACTCTTAACCCCAATAGCTATCCATCTATTCAGCTGCACCATGGAGATCAGTAATTACAATGCCTTAATTTACATCAGAATTCTTGTCTTTCTCCACCCCATGGCCCATTTCCAAATAATGAAGAGATGCTAATGAATGGTTAGAACAGGAAATAGTGCCTTGTTTAAAGATAGTGCTATTGATCTTCACTAATGTTATTTTTTGGTAATGTGTTATTCTGTCAGACCAACTCGTTGTGAACTGATACCCTTCAGAGTTTAATGCTCATGGTCTGTGATTTAGTAAGTTTCTACTTGCAACCTTACTGTTCATTGTTTTTTCACAACTTTTCGCAGCTGTTAAGTGTGGAGAAAACATGTTATTTTGAAAGCTGCAAAATGAACTCTCAAGTCACTGGGTTAATAGCTAATGTTGTAGTACATGTTTTGGAGTGTTACATGTTGACAGGTGGGCTGAAACATTTTCCTTTGGTTCTGACTTTATGCACTATAAATTATGTGGTGTATCATGGTTTGATGTTCCTTCATGACTTTTCTTTTCCTATCTCCCAGTTAGACGTTTCACTAACTCTTTTCCAAGCCACTAAATAGTATAAGTATCTGAATTGTGCTTTTAATCCACTTCCCATAAAGACGTCATTCCTTTCTCCCAGTTTCCACTTCGGCCACATGCTATGACTATGCCACATTGCAGTTTATGCAAAATTCCCCCTTTTCCCTTGAGCACTATTCTACTTCCCATGACTCCTCTTACTGTCATCACTGTTTTCCTCCAAAACAACAGTTGACCTCTCTGACTCTAGAAATTGTTGTCCCATCTCCAACATTCCTCTTCAGAGTCCTTGAACATGCCTGTTTCCTCCCAAATTTATGCCACACTTTCCTATGATTTCATGACGGAATCCTTGCATTCAGATTTCTGTCCTGGCCACAGTTAGAAACCATTCTTATCAATGTCAAAATGATAGCCTATGTGAATATAACCAAGTAAATTCTTCCTCCTAATTGTTCTCGACATGTATTCTTTGACATGGTTGACCGTACTGTTGTTCTTCAATGCTACTGTACTGTTTTACAGCTGGGTGGGACTTCACTCAATTGTTCCACTCTTTTCCAGTCATAGCTGGAGAGTTACCCACAAAAGCTTCTCTTCCCACACTTACAGTTTTAACTCTGGTCTCCCCCAAGAATGTAGTATTTACTCTACCCCAGCCCCATTTTTCAATCACATGCTGCTTCTCAGAGACATCATGCTTAAAAAAAATGTTTCTATGTGTGCTCTGACAATATCAAACTCTGTTTCTCAACTCCCTACAAAACCTAAATTATCAGACAACCTGTTTCACATCCTGTACTGCATTTGCAGAAATTTTCCCCAACTCAATATGGAGAATACTAAACCTATTGACATTTTTATGTACCACTAAAATCCGTTCCCCAGACTCCAACTCCATCTCTTCCTTGCAACTATCCAAGGTTGAACCATAAAAGTGCAACTAAGGCATCATATTTAAACATGTAATAAACTTTCAAACACAGACACATGTCTCATTAAGATTACCTATTTCCATATTTCTAACAACATCCAAAACTACTCAGTTGCAAATGCATGCCTCATCATTGTTTTTTTTTGTCACTAGCATTGGCTGTACCATTGCAACCCTGACAGGTCTCCCAAATTTCGCTTTCTTCACATTTTGAGGTCATCGCAAAACACTGCTGTTTATGTCCAACCCCATGACCCACATTAGCTCCTGATTAATATATGCTTGCTTTTAAAATTATTTTGTTTTTTCAGATTCATCCAGGGCCTCTCACCCTCCTTTCTCTGTAATCTCCTCCAGCTCAGTTAACTTCTGAATTACCTGCACTTCTCCATTTCTGGCCTTTTGAACATGGATTTTAATATCTCCACCATTTGACAGCTGTACAGTTGGCTCCAAGGTTCTACACTCTGATATTCCTTTCCACCTGCTGTACATTGCCTCTTGTTTTGAACTGCCTAATGTCTTTTTATGGGGCGTGGTGACAGATTTTGTTCGATAACATTCCTGTGAAACACCTTAGGACACTAATTATTTTAAAAACATAATATAGGTACTGGTAGTGATGGTAATGGTATAAACACTGAAAAGGGGAAACTTGTTCTGATAAAAATACATCAACTTTAGACATTTTGGCCCAAAATTACAGAAATCCTACCAACCACCAGAACTGTGACTTGGCAGGATTTCTGTCATCAGTTTGCTGTTGTTGATACCCCGGACTGAAGCTTGAATCATTAGTATGGCATCATATAAATAAAGGGTGAATGTCAAACAACTGGTATAACTGCCTTGGATGTAAAGGGGTGCCCTGAGTAGCACCTCGCATTGTCTGTTATGAAGCAAGTCCACTTGCTGCACAATGTCTGCACTTACAGATCACTGCCTTAAACAAATGTTGTTTGATCTAGGGCTCATCTCAGACTAGTTAATATTTTTATGTAGTTTAGTGGAACTAAGTTACAACTGATTTATTTTTCTCTGCAAGCTCGTTTATTAAATGTCAGGTTGAACCTTTTCATCTTTGCCTCTGCTGCAACACACGGACCAGTGGTCGTGAGTTGAAAACCCATTGAACTCTCCAGTGGCCTTTCACTGAGCTATGGTGTTAGCATTCCCCCTCTGGATTCTTGACCAAGACTGCAGGTGCTGGATAGACTAAGGAATATAGTAAATCATCTGCATATACATGTTTGAGGCTGCAGCAATTACAGGAAGGAGTGGAGACCCGAGAAGGTTGCTTTTTGGATCTCACTCTTAGGTGGAAGCCCTGCTGTGGAATATGAGGGACTGCAGTGCAGTGACTTTTTCCAAGAACAGGAGGAAGAGGAAAACCTGTTTAATTAACCATGTAATGATGCAAGTGACTGTGATGCAAGAAACAAATTGTGTTTTTATCCGTGATGTATTATTTTGTGCATTTTTCTAGTTTTCCTTTACAATTTCTGCTACTCTGCTGTCATAATATAGTTTGTAAATTATTTTGAGTCATTCCACGTACATCCTTCTGTTTATGATATCTATCTTTCTTCATCTGCACTGTTGACATTTTGCACACTTTCATGTAAGTCATTATGCTATACGTCCAAAATGTTGACTTCCTACAGGACATACAAAACATATGAGTAACTCAATGTCTGTTGTAAATTTAATAATTCTAGCAAGATTTCAATCTGCAAAACTGAATGTGAGTTGCACTTGAATAATTCCAGAATTTAGTGCCAATAATTTTGAAAAGTAAATGGCTATGAAAATGTGAGAGGATGAAAACTCAACAACCGTTTATTTGTTGCCTTTGGTTATATTAATGATCAGTTTAAATATCACAATTGAGCTAGAAAAGAATATTTGTGGTGTACCAACTTTCAAATCTTTGAAGTGCTACAAGATTTGGATTTGGCAATGTTAACTTTTTTTGTGTTCAATAATTGCTAAGTGTTTTACTGTTTCCTATATCTCCAAATCTATTAGATAAACAACTGGAATGTTCATTATTGTGGCAGCTTTGGGGTTTATGGAAATCTTTGACTTCTGATTTTCTTCTTTAATCACTTTCTTCTGTGCATGCTACTTATGGATGTAACAGACTGATAACTATTTTCAGTTTTCTCAGTCAAGGAAATATAGATTTATTTTAAAGGAAGTTTTAAAAATCAGTTTTCTTGAATAAAAACAAAGAGAAAGGCATCAGGTTCCAAAATCCTGCCCTTTGTGCATGTAAAATCAAATGCCCGTAGTATATTGAGGTCAGGAACATATCACTTCTAGTACTCATTTTCAAAAGTTTCCAATTTTCACTGATATCCAAATTTGGAAAGCTGTGAGATACAAAAGTTTGTATTTATTTATAATATCAGTATAATACTGAAATTAAGTTCTGAAGAAGTCATATTGGATTCAAAACATTAACCATGTTTCTGTCTATACAGATACAGCCAAACTTGCTGAATTTCTCCAAAATTCTCTGTTTTACTGAAAATACCGAAACTAATATCTCCAGCAAAGTAGTATATATTGATCAGAGAAGGCTTCGTAGCCATTTTGGACTCTTCCCAACTTTTGAAAACTGTTACTTATTTAAAACAGTTATTCAATACAGACAAGATTTAATATTGTATTTAGGCAGCAATTTATAATATATCTTCAGCGATCCCTTGCGTTGACGTTTTGATGCTTGTTCCAGGTTCTCCCATTCCTCAATGTTGAACCTTCTAATCTGAAAATAATTCTAAGTCCTTATTTCTTAAAAACAAAGAGTTGAAGTGGAGCGTGTCCAATTACATTTTTTTAGCATACTCCAAAACATTACCTCTTTCTCCAAAACCGCTAATAGTATTGACAGCACATGCAGACACAAGCCATTCTTGAACCTTTCTTATCTCTTGTCTTCAGTCTCATCATAAGTGCCTATATGATCACACCTTATTTTCCAGAACATGCTACTAACTGCAATAGTCTCAATATTTTCTTCCTTACTAATTTATTTACAGGACTAAACAAAACTGGTGCAATTTCCATAATACATTCACAGTTACTTCTGAGTAATCAAGCAAGACTGTTTGTGTTTGCTCCTCCAGCCATATAATGTCTTGCAAATATTCTGTTCCTTTGAATCTGAGCCAGACCATCGTCACCAGCAGAATGGTTCGATCTGATGAAGAGTCATCTAGACTCAAAACGTTAGCTTACATTCTCTCCATGGAAGTTGCCTGATCTGCTGTGATAGCCAGCGTTTTTTGTTTTCAGTACAGATTCCAGTATCCGTAATAATTTGCTGCTCGAATGGTTGGGTCTTTCAGTCTCAAACTATACAATGTTTATAAACAAACAAGTGGTCATCAGTTTCTAGTATAGATGTTCAAAATGGAGAAGTGATTAGAAATTTGTAAGAGGAATCCCGCCTGTGGGAGTTTATTGCCATCAAAAATGTTCTTGTCTGACACAAAACAGCCTGAACAGAATCCAACTAGAGTTTTGGATTTTCTTTTCTTTAAATGTTATCTTGGGTTGAATCAGAGCAGTAAATCTGCTGACACACAGCTCAGCAGAAAATTTGGATTCTGTAATAGTCAGCAATCTCAGTGTGAGCTTCTATGTTTGTACTTTCCTAAAAGCCGTGAATTGTGCCGGATGTTTGTCTGTGTCATTGAGGGAATGGATCTGCTTGGATTGCTCACTGAGGCATTACTGAGCGATACTGGGTTTATTTTTAGACTGTTGAAGAAAATTTTAATCAAGGTAATGGAATTGAAATAAGGTCATGAAATTAGAATATATCGGTGGGTTAATGACAGTATCGAATTAAAGGATTCAAAATGCCAAATGGGAGTAGGTTGATTTACCATTGTTTCATGATGTATCTTAATATTAAGCTTTAGGCATTAAAAACTGGAGCTTGCAGAAATGGAGGAAAATGTAATTATTAATTTTTCTGTCTGCCATGCCAGGGGAATTAGAAGTGCACAGGTAGGCAAACTGTATTTTGTGCAACAGTGTACAAGGTGAATGATTTTTCTGGTGATATTTACAAATTGTTTGGACTTTTATTTCTTTGGAGGGAGTCATGCTGTCACTTATCTTCATGAGTTAGACAGTTTATTATATATAATAGGATTGCTGAATTTAAAAATAATATCCTGAGTGTCATGCTTTGCTTCACTTGAATAATTCAGACTGTATAGCAGACATCTGGTCAGGATTCTCATACTATCTACAGTTGCAGCTTCAAGATCTTTCAGCTATTCAGTAAGTACTAGATGTTTCAAAATTGGATTCGGCCTCCATCTGTTGTTGGATGTTCAAAAGCCTCCTATCAGCGGCAATGCTGCATCGCACGGAGTACTTCTGCAATTGCTGTGCTGTGGAAGATGTCAGTGGAATGCTTTCCAGAGGATTAGCTGTTACGTAACCTGGTGGCTTCAGAACTTTTATCTTTTGTAGCAATGCCTAGGAACAGAGGTGCAGCATGGTCATTCAGCAGTCACTTCCAGTACAATGCACCAACACAAGGTCAGGTATTCTTACAGCCAGTTTAGCACTGTCCCAGATTAACTGCGACAGATTGCTATTGGCACTTTGTGAATCTCTGTTTAACAGGTTATTGTTATTTGGTTTCCATATATACGTATGTGACAATGTTTTTGATAATGAACATAGTAATGTTAGACAATGGCTTAAAAAATTCAAGTGTGTAATATTAACCATCATATTTGGTAAAGGTTCAGCTTGCTAGTATGGCTATTCTATAATCAAAGTAAAAATCATAGACTGTCCTTTCGTAATGATTTCTAATGAATAAATAAGTTATCCTTGATCAAATCATGCATGCAGTATTATGTTTTATTCTTACAAACATTTGGAGAAAAAGATGTTGAAATTTGTTTTGTTTAAAATCTATTGCTTGTAATATTTTATCTGAAGTTGTTATAATCTTGAGTCCTTAAATGTAATGCAAAGCATTATTTGTAAGTTGTATTGTAAGTGGTGGTATTGAAAGCCAGATTGATTTTTAAAAATCAACTTATCTGTGTAATGTTTTTAAAAAAAACTTATTCAGAAAAAATGACCTTATTTGTTTTCAACTTCAGTACTGTACTGTTTCCTTCACCATCAATGACAGTTGAATCGCTAAAAAATGTAATTACAGACTTCAGATGTGATAAATGTTTTTAATGGTTTAATTTCTTAAGAACCACATTAATATTTAAGAGAACTGCCTTTGTTAAAAATCAGTAGATTTATTTAGATACTTTTTTTCCATTGCACTTTACAGTTGTTTATCCTGGCTGCTTTCAGTGCTCACCTGAATTTAATTTTTCAAAATTAATTATTCATTCAGTTCCTTATTGAGAGTGGCTGTAACTGATCACTGTCAAAGCCAAACAGAAAAGAATTATTTACTCTATAGGACAGTCTTCGGCTCCTGAGGAGAAAAAAAGGCCTGGCAAATGTAGGAGTTATAAATGAATCACTGTGGAGATTCCAAGATTAAACTGAAGCTTATGCTGAGTTTGCAAATCTCACTGACGTATTGGTCAGGTTGCTTGAATTGTTCCTCAGAATTCCTGTTCTAAATTGACAGCAGAGCATGTTTGGGAAGTGGGATTGGCATTTAGGAAATAAGCTAGGCATTTTTCTCCTGAATATTCCAAAATGGATACATTCTCCTTGCTCGAGAGCACTCATTTGTGTGTGTCATATGATGTCAGAGTTCATTGTGATGCCTTCCTTATGTGAATAGTTTGTAACTCTCACTTGCACTTAAAGGATTACTATTTGAAAGAGGTCCAGGCACTGATGGCATCTGTTTATTTGTATGGCAGTTATTTAATGACTAGTCCATCAAGGGGTGTAACTACTTAGAACTGCTGCTTTCCCTATTGAAATAGCTAACTGAGCATTAACATCGAATCTGGGACCATTGCATGAGTTCACAGAATTACGTTGCATTTGTCTATTAAGATATTGGAAAGCTAAGATTGTAGATTTCTAGTAAGGCGTTAATGAGTTTGCAGTTACCAATCTGCCAGATACAAGTGGACAATAATGCAAGTGCACAAATTAATATTATTTTTTAATCATCATTTTCTGAGTGATTACACCTGTCAGTTTGACTTTCTGCAGTCTGATTCATTGGGATATAACATGTGACACTATTAACAGTAGTGATAGGTTTGATGCCTTATCTGATAAAATGCACAAAGGCACAACTGACCAGATTAGCCAATCGTAGTCTAACTACATAACTGTCAAATAATTTCAGCTTTTTAAAGTAGGACTGTTATGGAAAGGCTAACATATTCATTATAACTCTCAAAATCTTTGATCCCATCACAGATCTTAATTCATATTATTCACATAGCTTTAAAAAACTATTTACAAGTTAATTAAGCAGAGACGTGGTGGCCAACAGTGCTAATTTGGAGAGTTTTATTATTTTGTATTAGAAGTTTAGATCTCTTTTATTTAGATATACATGGTCAGGTGAAGTTCTCTTTGCTGAGATTAATTATATCTTCGTTACAACATAAGATTTACAAGGTTATGATGTTTTGGGAATGAGTACTTAAAATTAAGGTAAAATGGAGGAAGTTGTGTGACCTGTTCTAAGTTCTGTCTGCCGATAAGTCTAAATAATTTGATTGTTAGAGATCAAGGGAAAGTAGAGTGCTTTACTGGGAAGAACGTGCAAGGTATTTATGCTTGGAGACAATGGCAGCAATTTGTGTGCTCATGATGTAGACAAAAAGCAAAGAACTGCAGATGCTGGAAATTGAAACAAAAACGGAAGTTGGTGCAGATTGTTAGTGTAGATTTTTTTCTTAGTCCCAGAGAAGGAGCATGTCAAGCTCTAAACAGCTTGACTTTGAACTGTCCATATATTTCCAAAGCGAAATAGAGTTGAGCTGTCAAGAATGGTTAGGTAGCATTTCTACTTCGATACAAAATGGTCATGTCACCAGGGGAAAAGTGTAAAGGAAGCCTTATAAAAGTCGGGTTACATACTTCCCTAGACTATCATAGAGTCTTTGTAGTCTGTCTGGACTACAGACAGCAAGAGAAAGCAACTAAAATCCAGCTAGTTGCTCACATTGCAGGAATGTGCTTTTAAAAGACCATATTCATGGGGAATTTAAATGGAGTTGAAAGAATTGCCTACATTGGGTTAGAGTGAGAATATCATGGGACAGAAAATGTTACTGTAAAAGACTGCTGAGATTTCAAGTAAACATACTGCAAAAAGGAAAGAAATGAAAGACAAGAATCCATTTGGATTGCTTTGGGAAAATTCAATGTCTGTATAAAGGATAGCATAGAGACCAACATAAGTGTGAAGTGTCTTTTTTTTTGGTTAAAAAAAACGAAGTATGTTGTGATATTCTGTTCTAAGATTGAAAGTACAAGTTGCCTACAAACTAGTGTTTCACTGATAGTGTTTCTTCTGGTAATTAATAAGTAGTAATCAGTTTTTTAAAATGTGAAATTTCCTGGTATCATCCATTTCAGCTATTGGTTGGAAGTTTGAGTTTCTTTTTGAATATTATCCGTCTCCTTGGGGATGCTAACAGTGTTAATTGTGGCAAAACTACAATCTTTTCACTGACTTTGTTTGAGTCCACAACTTGGTTTCCTAAAACTAATAATAAGTAATGACATAAAACTTTAGCAATCTCCTGAAGATATTGGGGATATCTGGACCTTTAGTTATTCCTGGCTGCCATACTCAACCACCTCATTTTCTCGTGTAAGGAAGAGCAGTTGTTAATTGGTTTAATTTTTTGTTAGATAACAGAAACAGAAAGACCTTTCTAAGACGACATGTAAAATGCCTCTTAGCTGCCTCATTTTAACTCTTCACAAAATTGGTCTTTTTGGTCTAAGTTTGAGTCTTCACCACATTCCGGCATAGCATTCTCACAGACCTTTCTGGTTTATGACTGCTTTGTTTCTGCAACTAAAAAAATAATAATTGTTTTCTTTCCCATTAGTCCATGCAATGTAATGCAATATCCCAGGTAGGAATAATTTTGCAAGAAACATAAAATTAAAATTCAGGCAGTTGGCCACAATTATAAAATGTTAAGAACACAAATACATGCTGATTTGTACATAATTTACCTATATGGTGAATAAGATATATGCAATCTCTTAAACACACAATATTTATGATTTTTACTTTATTACTGACTATTTCAAATTCAGGTGTTTTATTTATAACAATGTGAATCATAATTAATCAGTAATTTATTGTCTGCCCATTTTTTGCTTTCTTTAGATCTTTAGTATAGTTTGAGATGTTAATCCATGAAAGATAACTACTTGATTCACTGGATGATTATGTTACCCTAAATTGTATTTACATGACTGGCTTACTGCAACTGTGTAGTAATAAATTAGGTCCTCCAAAAATTAAAGGATAAAAGCCCTCCATAAATGCCCAAGCATTATAAATATTTTACTTTCCATTACTGTTAATGACAACTTCACAGTTCTAATACTGCTGACACTAACAACTGAAGCTCTTAAATAGTGTACAGCAATAGTGTTCCATTTACTGGCTGATGTACTGTGGAGTAAAGGGATAATTAATTATATCTTTACTCTGAGAATGCCTGCTGAGCATGTGCACCAGGAGATGAGTGATAGTGATGTCACATGGGAATGGGAGCCTGAGTCTGTAGGATTCCAGATGTTTCCTCTCTTGCAGTGGACCATTTTAAAGCCTGATTTTTTTTTTCTGTCTGTGTTGTGAACTTGTGCAAGATGGCACTTATATTTAACTAAGTAAAAGGAACTGACTATTATCATGTAAGAATGGTCAGAGTATACTGGTAGTTAGACACAAATTCATTGTTGTTTACTGTTAACGGTTATATCTGTAATGTAAATGGATGCATAATTGCACTTTTCCTGTCTCCGTGATTGTTCTAGTTTTGTACTCTGTCTGTTGACTTCGCTGTTAGAGAAAGGTTTTGCACAGTAACCCAAATCGTTATTAGTTTTAGCACTCATTGCATCACTAGAATATTATGTGAAGTCAACAGAAAAATCAAAGTTTGTTAAAGGAGAATAATGTGTGTTCAGTTACTTTATTAAAGTGTTACTCTTGGCAAATGCATTACAGTAGCTTCAAGAATTATTTTATGGCTGAGTTTGCTGATATAACTGTAGAGGTCATACTTCCCATGATGCCTTCGAAGGTGGTGTCGCTTTGTGGAAATGGAGGAACTGTTGACTCAAATGTACATGATCAAGTTTGTCTAATAAAGTATCTGATTCTATTTTTTTAGAGATAACAAGGTGTAGAGCTGGATGAACACAGCAGGCTTGGTCTTGTTATCTCAGATTCTCCAGCATCTGCAGTTCCTACTACCTCTGAATTAATTTTTTGTTAATTGTTAAAGCTGAAAAACTTAATGGTTAGTGAAGTTTGAAACCTTTAGTTTCCTAGCAACTTGAAGTTCTTCTAATGGAGTGAGAAAAATACTTGAGCAAAATGTATTTACGTTCAATTAACAATCACCCAGAGAAGAAAGCAACGATGTTTGTACAAAATTAAAGCTTCACTTGCAGTAGGAAAGGGAGAAGAATAATGTGAGGAGGGCAAGTGTGAGACATTGGAAGGAGTAGACCAGTAATTGACAGGGCAGTCTCCAGTGTTCAGCCAGTGAGTGTTGCCATGGTGAATAGGCACAAACCCACACGGGTGCCAGCATACCAATGTAAACAATCACACATGGACTATCGGACACATTGTACACCGAGTGTGTGTACACAACTCTTCCTGAAAGCAGAGACTGACATCAGGAGTTAGCATTATTTTTTACATTTTCCTAGCTCTCAATTTTTAAAAACCCATTTATGAAGGAACCTGCTGCAAAAAAGCTGATAGCTTCAAAAATGCAACACAAAAGTGAGCAATTATAAAAATGTCTCAAATATAACCTAAAACATGTGAGCATAAGCAAAAGCATTGAATACAGTACCACAGAGTAACATTCAAGTTTTCAAGGCTCAAGATTTAATTTCTATAGGGAACCAGCGTTGTAGACAATACCCCAGGAAAGTGTTGACTTTACACATTCCATTAATGTTTTCCACTTCACTTTTAAGAATCTAATTTGGTTTTGTTTCCAATATTTTGAAAATTGTGAAGAAATAATTATTTTCTTTTACCAAACCAAACCAATCTCTGCAAAGGTGTCAGTAATTGCTCTGGTTTGTTCAGAGACAGTTCACTGACATTTTCTTTTCACCTTCTCATATCTAATCCTCAAACACAAGAATACATTCAGTATTATGCAGTTCATAGGCATTCCGGACCTCCTGCATCACATGCAAACTGATGCTTTTGAAGTGGAACCTCCAACAACAGGTGGTGACGATGAGGGAGCATGCTGACCAGGGAAATTTGAACAGTTGTGTCAGGTCCTTCAACAGCAGGTGGCGACAGTGAAGGAGGGCAGCTGAAACAGTCAAAAGACCCTCTGTGGTTTTAAAAAAAGGGTGTATTTTCAAGAAGTGAGCCTCATGGCAAGAAGTAGCAGCCAAACAAAGGTACTTCAGTCTAGTGTACACTATGGCCTTCATGCTGTGTAAATACTAAATACTTTCTTAGTTAACCTAAATTTTCTTTTCTGTCCGTAATGACATGACATGACATGATAGTAGGGAAATCAAGAATCCCTGCTTCATGACCTCTGGACCTTCTGTGTGTTCAAATGATATGTTTATCCTCTCAAGCTTTACCCTCTAACTCCTAACATAATTCTCGGGCTCCTTTAGAACTATGCCCATCGGCGTTTAGATGAATGAGAGATGACCTTGTTGACATATAACATATCCTAAGGCAACTGTATGGGGTAACTTTCTTTTCATGGTGGGGGGGGAAAGAGTCTACAATCAAGGGGATACAGTTTAAAAATAAGACGCTGTTCATTAGTTTGTGGAACTCCCTTCTTCGGAAAGCAGCTGGGTTCTACTTCTGTATTCCTCCTGCAGCAGTGCTGTCAGGCTATTGTGCTTCCATTTCTTTCAGTGCTGTTTTGGCCTTCATTTCTTTGTCTCTCACTTGACCTCTACTTCTCTACTGGATCTCTCTGGTTTCATTACCAGCTCCAGCATTGTTTGGCCTTCTTATTTTGTTTTGCTGTGGTAAAACAATTGAGCACTGCTCAAAATGATGCACGCAAGCTCTCATCTCTTTATGATATCTTGTTCTTTCCTGTTCCTCTTATTATCAGTGTGCAGTCAATATGTCCATCATGTGACAGTAATAATAGATGTTTTGCCCTAAAATGTTGTGCCTACTAAGGCAGAATATTATAATTTGATCAAAGTGGTCAGGATCTGGAACATACTGCTTGAGTATCGTCGGGGTAAATTCAATCATGGCTTTCAAAGGGAATTGCTTAATCATGTGAAGAGAGAATTTGCAGTGCTATGGGGAAAGACTGGAGGAATGTTTGGCGAGTTGGTGTGGCAGAGAACCAACAAAGACACAACAAGCCACATAACCGCTAATGTTCTGCAGCCATTTTGAAAGTGACTACTTCAATCAATGTCCTCTATAATCTATTAGTTGTGTCGTTATTGTATAGTTTAATCTGACATGTTTGTTACTCACCATTTTTCACTGAAATCCTGTTGGAAGTTATTTGAAGTAAGGCAGAGTTTAATGTCAACTGTCTGTCATCTTTTTCTGCTGAGCATTTTTTAATGCAAATTCTTGATTTCTAAAGCTTCTCACCAATATCTGTTACCATAGAAACATGGGCTGGATTTTAATTTTGGCCCACAATATCCCGAAATATAAAATCTAGGATGAATCAAAAGTCTTGTAAGGAAGGAAACACACCCCCAACCCCCAAAAAAATCCTTGCCTGCTATGAGCCTCGACAGTGAAAGCTACTAGACTGGAGACTAGCCGCAGGCTTTTCCTATCACGAGCTAACTCCCAGCATTGAAAAATGAGGTCCTCTAATGGCCCTCTAGTGGCAAGGCCTCCTGATGTTTTCTTGTAATTGATCTTGAAATTGATCAAATTGTGGATGGGCAGATAGGGAGTGTGTGCATGCCCAGGGTATTTTCTGGTCCTCACTCATCTATGAACCTGTCATCAAGTGGAAAGGGATGCTATAAACTGAGTCCATTGTTTCTTTTGATATTCTTTTAATATTTTCCTGATTGAGGCTTTTTCCTTTTTTTTTGTGTAAAGCTGATAGGGTGACATTCAGAGAACAGCATTAAGGTATTTAATTATTTTTAAATAAACTATTGGAGTTAAATTCCATTCAGCGAATATGAAGCATATATATTTATGAATTCTGATGATTTTTCATGAATAACCTAAGTCCAGTAATGACCAAAAATAATTTTGTAGTTTTATACTGTTGACATTAATGTTTTAAACTCATTGGTGGGTTCTGTAAATAATGAGTCATGAGTGATTTTCGTTACCAATTGAACTCTATCATAAATGCAGAATTCAGATGATAGTAATGATTAATATGTTCTGTAAGTATTAGTTTTATTTTTTCTTGTGAATTATTAATGCAAGGAAATAACAAAAACAAATATCAAGCCATTTTTCTCCCTATCCAATTCACATGGACTTTTCTTTGCATGTAGAACCCTGCTGTAAAAGCATTTCCCAGTATTAAATATGCTCCTTCTGTTCCCATATGGCATTTGCTTCTGATCCTCCCGAACTCCACTGACCATTGATAGACGAAGCAGAAGAAATGGAGAAAGCTGATTTGGAAACAGCAGAGGTAAGATGACACATCTGCCCAGGAAATATCTATGAATTCAACTCATAGCTCTTGCCTTTTCAAATCTATTTGGATAAGTGGTTCAAGAATAGCATTGACAAAGAACTGTGGTTTGAGCATATGCTGACGTCTTCAAAAAGGAAATTGTGTGGCAGGGTGTACTCACTATAGTTAGGAGCACATTTTCAAAATTGGAGTCCCTAACCACTTTAAATATTGGGATCCTATACATACCACGTATCTATTTGTACGGAACAAATTTAATCAGAAAAACTGTGACGTCTCAGAGATAACACATCGTGGAGCTGGAGGAACACAGCAGGTCAGGCTGCATCAGAGGAGTAGGAAAGTTGATGTTTCGGGCCAAGACCTTTCTTCAGAACTGAAAGAAGGGTCCCGACCCGAAACATCGACTTTCCTACTCCCCTAATGCTGCCTGACCTACTGTGTTGTCTCTTACTCCATAATCTGCAGTTCTTGCTATCCCTGAGTGAAGTCTCGGAATTATGCCGTGTGCTAGTTGTCGAAATCGTTTTCATTTTGCAAATGTTTTAAGGTTTTGGATCTGAAATACTTTTGTAGTCTTTTTGTTGAAGCAACCAAACTCTTAACACAAGTGAGTAATCCAAAATTCTTGCCATTTTCCATTCGATATTTCATTTATTATTGCCAAATTTGTACTTTAGCTCTTGAAATGCTAAACCTTAAAGAAAACAGTAAGCGCAAACAAAACTCTTAAGAGATAAATGAGTTGTTCAGTGAAAAATTTGAATGGCGGACAGGCACAATGATGCATCATCTGTCTTTTACCTTGTTGCTGAGACCATTGATAGACAATTGATAGATAGATAGACAGACAGATAATGCGCAGATCTTTATGATTTCAGATATGCTTTAAAGCATCAGTTTACTATCTGATTAGTGAAATGGTGCATGCACTGAACATGTACCATAAATGCTACCTGATAGAAAGAAGCGATTAAGTAAGTCAATATTGACTTTTGTGTGCATTTTCTGGTATTGTTTCTAAGTCCAAACTCTGATCATGTTGAGATTAAGGCACATAACTAATCTGTTTTCATTTTGGTCCCTTTTGGGGTGGCGTTGTGACACAGTGGTTAGCATTGCTGCGTCACAGTGGCAGGGAGCTGTGGTCGATTGCATCTCTGATGACTTTATGTGAAGTTTGCATGTTCATTTGCATGATTTCCTCCTTGTGCTGTGGTTTCCTCCCACGGTCCAAAGATGTATAGATTAAGTGGATTGGCCAAGCTATAAATTGCCCATTGGTGTTCAGTGATATGCAGGTTAGATGGGTTAGCCATGGTGAAAATTCCATGTGAGGTTATGGGGATGATGTGGATCTGGGTGGGATGCACTTTGGAGGGTCGGTGCAGACCTCGGTGGGCCAAATTGCCTCTTCCTGCAACGTAGGGATTCTATGATTCTATATAACTGGCTTCCCTCCAATTCTTTTTGGCTTCTTAAGCATGGAGCATTGTATGTACAACTTGATTTCAAGTGAGTTTATCTTCTACACTCCCATTGGATTATCAGTCCAATTCTGGATGTCATATTGGAAGATTGAAGTGTTAGTGTCAAAGCCTACAACTTAAGAGAATCAGTAAGTTATTATATGTGGGTTTTATATTTGTTCATAGGATGAAAGCGTCATTGCCTACGCTGGCATGTGTAATTGCTCAGAGGGCAGTTAAGAATCAACCACATTGCAGTGGGTCTGAAGCCACGTGTAGGTCTGACCAGGAAAGAATAACCGTTTCCTTCCCTAAAGAACATCACTGAGCCAGATTGGTTTTTCAAACAATCAGCAATGGATTCATGGTCATTATTAGACTCATTGTGTTCACAAAATAAGAAAAAAATGATACTGTGATGTAGTTCATTTGTTGGGGCACAAATGAACCACTTTTTCCACTTTAAAAAGTGGCATGAAAATTTAAGAAATAAATTTACTTTTGTACAGTTCCACAAATGCTATCATGTTTTTAACGTAACCGATTAACTTATTATTTGGGATGTTTCTCCATATTCAAATGTAGCATTAAGTAGAGGCTGATACAAGCAAGTTGAAAGATTGTCCATTTTACCTCTATGATTTAATTTGAATTCACTTCAGAATTAGTCTGCTCATCGAATGAGAAATTGACTGCAATTCCAGGCTACAAAAAGCACCCTTGTATTCAGATCAATTGAAATTAGTTCATCTATCAGACCACAAGTTTGCATAGTATAAAAGTTAGAGCTTACATTCTTGTACATTTTGAAAAAGACCATTTCAAAAAGTATTGCCTAAATGTTTTCTTCCAGTGAAAAAATAATCAGGATGACATTTTGATGAATGATAATTAGGTAAGACTCCTCACTTCAATACATAATTCTGATTGGTGGGGAGTGATTCTTCAACATTATCAGCACAGTTCAAGCAATCAAGGGCACTGACAGTGTTGGTAATGGAACATGAACGAAATAATATGTCAACTTGGGAAGAATTTCTGAAAATGAAAGATTTTTAGCGCGGTCCACCTATAATGTTGCCACTTATATTCTTAGATACTTAAAGTCCCACCCTAGTCCCCCTGAAACTGCTGTAATTCAATGTGCCTTCATTAATCTCTTTCAAAATCAATACCATTAAATCTATTGAAGCATTTTCTCTAGCTAAATCCAATGGCTGCCTTGAGCTTCATGTCCCTGCTCATATTTTTCACTCCTCGGATATTCCTAATTCCTCCACTCAAGCATTGCCCACTGCTCTTTTTGCTGTGTTGCCTTTGTCAAATGGAATTCCCCCAGGAGAGTGGGTTTAGGCACATCCGCAGCTTTCTTGGATGTTATAGTGATTAGAAAACAGTATGCTGTATCATTTCATTGTCCCATCATTATCCTGATGTAATTGTGTAAATTTGGATTGAATTGGAAGTCTGCTGTCTTTATAATTTTGGACTGCATTTATGGTGCATTTAGGGAATAGTTGTTTCTGTTCCTTTTTTGGTACATTTGGCTATTTACATTGACTGGTATTTTCCTCAATCGCAAGAACAGCGTTCAGACCGTATTTGCTCTCATTTGTATATTATAAATGAAATAATACTTACAATATCTTCTAACTTTGCTACTGAAGAAGATGACGTATCCCTGAGACACCACAGTAAAGGGGCCATCTTATCATTTGGCTGTGGACACAGAGCTTTAAACAGACAGGCAATTTCCTGTCACTGCTTAGCATGCTGATTTGTTGCCATGGTCTTGCCTCCAAGGTGGGACTTAGGGGAAAGTGATGGTTATCCACTCATGGCTAGTAGTCAGTTAGGCCAAATAAAGGGTCTATTAAGGCCAGTCAATACAAACTGAGATTTTCCAGTTGACATTTGGACCCCTCAGTGAAGCCAAGACATGATGATGGTCAGTTTTTAAAAATTTGCAGTAGCGGTTCAGACAGCGTCGCCATCTCTTTCCCCCCCACCTCATATACATCGGTAGCTCCTCCCTTAGTTGGTAAGACTGGTGGTCTCTGAGAGTGGAAAGGCCTGCTCCTGCCTCTTCAGCCTCTGGAGTTCACTTAATATTCTTAATTGGAAGGGCTCCTGGAGGTAGAATACGTTTCTCCCTGGCCTGCATTTCCTCCCTATAACTCATGCAAGAACTACAGATAAAAATCCAACCTATGAATGTTTGGATATAGTTAATGTAAACTGGAATACCTTTGAATTCTGAATTGAAAGAAATGCTTTGCATCACAGTTTCAAGAAAGATTAACTTGGGTTCCTTCATATTTGCTTTGAGCAAAATGGGATACAGTCTATCACCTGAATTTCTCACTCCAGAGAACAGAACATTTGTCAGCTTCTTAATGCCAGAGAAATGTATCTGGATATTTAGTAGACTAGAAATAAGTGATTCAATATAAGGCTGCCATCTGGAAATTAATTTTAAGTGTCTTGTCATACTCAGTTTTTCAGTGCTATTTTGTGTTATTTTACCAAAAGATTTCAATTTTAATAGGTTTCCTTCCTCCTTTTCTAAATAATAATGAGGTGGAATAAAGTGATTGATGTACAATTGTTTCCAGAGCCAGCCAACCTTTGTAAGTGTTTTTTTTCTCTTGATCATTATGACTGAGAATTATCTGTCATAGCAAACTTCTTGTTATAGTGCATGTATTCTCCTGAGATGTGTTAGCATCCAATCACCATAATGGGGCATGAGGTTATTTTGTCTAAAGGTGACCTGTCCATCTTTTGAGTTATGCACTAACATGAGAATTTTTTTTTCTGCATTATGTCCATGATTTAAATAGTATTGAATTAGCTGAAACATTTGTGACTGAAGACCCTCTTTCATAGATTAGCAAATCCATTCACAATAAGAGGCATTTCAGACTTAACGCATTTTTCATGTAGAATGTTAGATGTTAGTTTTATGGAGAGGGTTCTGTCATGTATCATACGTAGAATTTACAGCAGAACTCCAATGCTTAAAATATCTAATAATTTTGTATAAAATACCGTAATCAGGTAGTAGTAATAGAAATGTGTAGTTAGAAGTCCACCTGAACATAATTTGGATTGCATTGACACTGGGTAAAATGGAGATTTATTTAAGTGGGCAAGATGGAATACTTTCAGTTTATTACTGGAGCTTATATTCTAAAGACTTTAAATCATGTTATAGTAATTAGAATGCATACCTAATAACATTCTTGTTGTTGAAGTTTAGTTACATATCTTCCCATTATTCCACTGGGTGATTGTTAAAGCTTCAACTCTGATCTGGGTATTGACACTGTTATGATAGGAAGGGAATGATTTCTACCTTGAATGATTGTGTCCTATATGATGGCATTCATTCATCTTTCCTTAGCAATTTTGCCATTATTAACCTTAAGCATTAGAAAGGCTAAATGGTAACACACTCACTTGATTCAGAAAGTTGTCAGTTCAAACACTGTTAGTTAGAGTATATAATTTATAGTGGTACTTTTGCATCAATATTTTCTATTTTTTTAAATCAGCTTGCTCAGAATTGTTGCACACTTCCTGCAATAGGTGAGATTTGAACCTGGGATTCCTGGCTCAGAGGTAGGGGGCACAGCCACTGCACTACACAAGCCAGAAATACTTTTGCATGGTATCGAAGGGAGCTTTGTTTTTCAGAGGTCCATTTTTCAGATTAGACATTTAACTGAGGCCCTGTCTGTCTGTTTTGGCTGATATTGTAAGAAAGCAGGGTGTTTGGCTGGAGATCTGACTAATGTTTATCACTGAACCAGCATTAGCGAGAAGACATTATCTCGTTATTCATTTGTATGTTCCTTTTGAAAATTGCTCTGTGCAATTTCGCTGCTGTACTTGCATACTGAACAATAGTAATTTCACTTTAAAAGTAATCTATTGATTGTAAAGCACTTTGAAACATTCTGATGATGTGATATGGTTCTATACAAATGCATGTCTTTCCTTTTGTATCTTTTCAGAGCAGCAAACAGCACTTAATTGTGGGCTGACGTTGATCTCACGGAAGCCTTTCTTCCCCTTGCATTGTAAATCAAATGAACAGTGACAGTGGTGGCGATTGATAGTACCAGTAATAGTCATCTGTAGCTTTGAGATATGTATCAAAGTTTGAGCTCCAGTCACTGCAGTGAAAGGTTGAATTTCAGCCAGATGAAAAATGTCAAGGACTGAACAAATATAATGGATTCCAGTGGAATTGCAGTTCTTGTTGGAGCTGACATTGGTGTCCTTTTGTTCAATATGTTGCTGTTTGCCCAAAAGAATCTCTTGTTCAAAAATTTCTTTGTAAAACACTGAGAAAAATGAGGAAGGTGGTTGAGATAGTGATGAACATAACTGGCAGAAACCAAGTACTGTAACTGTTTTTCAGATTAAAGTTCTAACGTTCTAGAGTTCTGTGGTAGATTGTTCTGTATGGAGCATTGATTTATTTCTCTATGGGCAGTGTCAGCTTTGGCTTAGTGATTGACTAATGCCTGAGAGACCTAGGGGTTCAGGTACATAGTGCTTTGAAAGTTGCGTCACAGACAGATTGGTTGGTTAAGAAGGAATTTAGCACACTTGCATTCATTGCTCCGACTGTTGAGTATAGGAGTTGGGATGTTATGTTGAGGTTGTATGGGATGTTGGTGAAGCCATTTTTAGAGTACTGAGCACAGTTCTGGTCGTCCTGCTAGAGGAAATATATTATTAACTTGGAGACGGTTAAAAGATTTACCAAGATGTTGCTGGATCGGGAGGATTTGTGTTATAAAAATAGGCTGGGGTGTTTTTCCACTGGAGTATAGGAGGCTGAGGGGTGACCTTTATGAAGATTTATAAAATCATGAGGGGCATAGATAAGGTGAATAGCAAAAGTCTTCTCCCTCAGGTTGGGGAGTTCAAGACTAAGGATGTATTTTTAAGGTGAGAGGAATAAAGTTTAGAAGGGACCTGAGGGGCAATGTTTCATGCAAAGCTTAGTTCATATGTGAAATGAACTGCCAGAGGAGTGGTAGATGCAGGTACAGTTACAAAATTTAACAGACAATTGGATAGGTGCATGAATAGGAAATGTTTAAGAGGCTATGGTCTAAATGCAGGCAAGCAGGACTATAATTTAGTTTGGGAAACTTGGTCGGCATGGATGAGTTGGACTGAAGGGTTTGTTTCTGTGCTGTATGACTGCATGAGTCAAAAGAATTATGGATTTAAATCTCAATCCAGAGACACAAACACAACTAGCACTATCCCCTTTGACAATGATCTCAGGGTTAACATTGACTAGAAACTGAATTAGACCAACCATACAAATATTGTGGCTACAAGACCTGGCCAGAGGCGAGAAATTCTGAGGTGAGTAACTTGCCTTCTGATTTCCCCTGTCTGTCATCTGCGAGACCCAATTCAAAAGTGTGATGGAATGCGCTCTACTTGCCTGAATGAGTGTAGCCCCGAGAGCACTCGAAGCTCAACATCATCTGGATTAAAGCAACTGATTGATTGGCACTCCATCCATATTTGCGCTCCACCACTGATGGGCAGTGGCAGGAAAATGTATAATTGAGAACATGCACAATAAAACTCACTAAGCCTCCTTTGACAGTACCTTCCAAATACATGACTTCTACTCAAAAAAGCAGAAGGGCAGTGGGTGCATGTCACCACCTATACCTGCAAGCTTCACTCTGTGTCATACCATCCCGATCTGAAACTGCATCGCTGTTGTTTCACTGCTGTGTTGAAATTCTGAAATTCAACAGCAGCATGGGCCTACCTACACCACAGAAACAACAGCAGTTCAAAAAGATGTCTCACCATTACCTTCTCAGGAAATTTTAGAATTATGCAATAAATACTGGTCCCGCTAGTGGGTCACATCCCATCAATGAAAGGAATCTGATATTGAAGTGCACTGTTGAGGGAGCTACTGTCTTTTGGGTGGACAAGGTACTGTTGGCACCTTCAGGTGGACACAATGGATTCAAAGGCACTTTTCAAAGACTAGGGTCACCATCTGGTCTCCTGGTGATTGCTACCCCTCAATTTGCATAATTAAAAATTTAAATTAGATTTGGCCATCATTTTTTTTTTGTGGGACCTTGCTGCTTGCAAGTTGACTGTTGTGTTTCACTGATTACAACACTGACTGTATATCAAAATAATTCTTTTCTAATGAAATGTCATAGACCTGAATCATTAACACTGTTTCTCTCATTGCCGATGCAGTCTGACCTGTTGAGTATTTCTAGCAATTAATTTTTCAAATGTCAGCATGGTATTTTGCTTTTGTTTCAGAAGAACTTAATCAGCTGTAAAGAATTTTGTGGCATCCAGAGGTTGAGAAGGAAGCTATATCGTGCAAGACATTTTTTTTTTGGTGATGGATCTGCTATGTGGTTGTCAGTTTCTTTCTTTCTTTAGCTTTGCTGTTTTTAATGATTACTTTCCTTGTTTTGTTGCCTCCTGTTCTGGCTACTACTTGCCTTAATTTTGGAAGCATTTCTGTGTTTGTTTCCTGCCTCATGACTCCGATTAGTTAATGTGCTATTTGATAACTGAAATCTTGCATTATACATCAGTTTTCACCTCTTCCAAACTTTCAAAAGTGCTTAAATAAAAGCAAAACACTGTGGACGCTGGAAATCTGACATACAAAAGGAAAATGCTTGAGAAACCTGGCAGGTTGAGCAACATCTGTGGAGAGAAAAACAGTAAATGTTTCGACAGCAAAACTACTGCTTTAAAACTGAAGTTCAGACAGTGCTGTAAAGAGGAGTCATTGTTGGGATTTGAAAAATTATAGACATGTTGCTTAGTGAGGACCAAGTATAGGCCTTTGAGCACAGGGGGGCTTGGGAATGGAACTTGTTGAGAGTTCGGAAGAGGCCTGTAGAATTTTGAATAATATCAAGTTTGCAGATGGCACATCCAGGGAGAACATCAACCAGTATTCTTGTCATATTTTAGTGTTAATTATTTGTTGAATGCAGTAAAACTGTAATGTTTATCTAAGCGTACAATTGGAATTCATGAGCTACAGAAAAAGTCAACATGCATTTAAGCTAAACATCTGTTCATGACGAGACCACATTCAGGTAATACAAATGTTAAGCATTGCCCCAATAGACAGACAGACACAGCGATACCTCAATATATCTGTAAAGACTTAATTTAAAACTTTGCATGCTAGAGAATACACAGCTATTTGTAGCATTCTAAATGGTGTAATTTGAAGATGTGAATCTTGAATCGCAGTTAAGCCTCAGTTGCTGCACTTTTTACTCATCCAAAGCATCTATTTCTATCCTACAGTCTTTGAATATCAGGTAAAGGAGGTTTGGTGACTTAAAAAACCCACTGGACTGCAGAAATATTACTCTCATGTTCTAGATGCACAGTACAGCCACTCATTTTGGCTGATTGTACAACTTGCGTTAATGGTGATGGTGCTGTAATGTTTGGGCATGATTGCAATTATTGAGGGGTAAAGTCAACTATAATACTTTGTTTAAACCCATGTTAACTTCTTGAGTCTGAAAATTCTGCAAACTATTTGGTAATGTTGATGTCTTGTGTATACCAATTTTAAAGCTTGAGTTTGATTCTGGTCAACATCTCAACTATTTAAAGGTTCCGTTTGGAGCAGAATGTGTGGCATGTGGTTCTGTTCAGGGTGTTACATTCTTGTCAAACTAGGGTGCTACGTATCACTTTGTTTGCTGTCCACTTTGTGTTTTTGCAGTTTGGAACAATGTTGTGCAGTGTTTGTAAAAAAAAAAAGTCCAGAATGAAACATAGGGAGAAAAAAAAATGGTTATTTTTGCATGTTACAGACAGCAGATGGAGAGCTTAGGTGAAACTCTGAAAATAACTAGCAAGCAGCACTGTTATGAATGTTTAGTATTTCTTCACTGTCTTCACTCTCCTTTATTTTGTGCCTTTTTTTCCCAGCCTGTGAACACTTCATCCGGAAATGGTATACTGGAAAAATAATTCTTAATGATTATTTTAAACAAAATCACTGTTTTCCTATTATTCATCTTTATAGTTCTGCTACAAATAATGAAAGAAGCATTTTTCCCTCAAGAATGAGGCCTTAATTTCTTTGAAGTCTGGCAACATCATCCCTCTTCATAAATAAACCCCTTTGAAGAAATTTAAATTCCCCTTTCTGATGCAGAGTTCATGCTGTTGTCTCCCAAATTCACATCTATCTTTCTTAATTGTAATGCTGGAATCCCTCCAACCAGGATTTTGCATTTCTCATGGTACCAAGACACCTCTATTCGGTTTCATAAATGACATCCTATGCAACCAAGACAAAATATCCCTTCCGGTCCTCCTCCATCTGTTTGAAGCAGGTGACATGACTGACTGTATAAGCCTCATTCTCCTTTTTTAAATTATTCTATGATGTGGGCTTCACTGACTGTGCCAGCATTTATTGTCCTTTCTCAGTTGCCCTTGAGAAGTTGATGATGATCTGTCTTCATGAAGTGCTGTGTGACATTTGCTGTTAGGAAGAAGGTTCCCAGGTTTTGGCTCAGCAACAACAAAGGACCAGCAACATATTTCCAAGTCATGACAATGAGCGGCTTGGACAGGAACTTGTATTTGGTGATATTCCTGTGTATCTTCAAAATTATAGTGGTCATGGATTTGGAAGGTGCTGCCTAAGGAGTTGTGATGAATTTTTGCAGTGTATCTCATTGATAGTACATGCTGCTGCTATGATGCATTGATGGTGGAGAGAGTAGATGTGGTGCCAGTCACGTGGCTGCTTTGTCCAAGATGTTGTCAAGCTCCTTGAGTGTTGTTTAAATGATACTCGTCCAGCTAAGTAGAGAGGATTCCATCATACTTGTAACTTGCACCTTGGAGATGGTAGACAGGCTTTGGGATCAGGACATAAGTTACTTGCTGGAGATTCCTAGCCTCTGACCTGCACTTGTAGCAACAGTATTTGTATGGCTGGTTCAGTTCAGTTTCTGATCAGTGGAAATTCCAGCATGATGATAATGGGGGATACGTTGATGGTAATGTCATTTAGCATCAAGTGGTGTTGGTTAGATTCTCTCTTGTTGGAAATAGTTGATGCCTGGCATTTGTTTATTTGTTTGCTGTTTGTCAGCCCAAGCCTGTGTATTTATGGTAAATAATAGAATAGAATAGAAGCTTATTGTCACGTGTACTTTTACGTGAAAAATACAGTGAAATGTTTTATGAGTCACCGCCATCATGGTGCCTGTATTAAGATAGAAGTCATGCACAATAATAAAGACAAAATTCGTCACAGTTTGGTTTATCGTTCCTGGGTCCGAGGAAAGCTGATTAAGCATCAATGGAATACCCAGAAAATGCAGCCGGGAGGACACTGCCATTCTGAGACAAGACCACCATGCTGGACCGCTGGAATACGGCACCAGAAGCCTCTGCTGAAGAAGACCGTCATGCTGGGCCAAGACCGCTCCTGGACAAGACTGCCTGCCAGCCCTCTGCAATACCTGGAAGCCAGCACTGAAGAAGATCTCCTCATGGGGGCAAGACCTTCACGCAGAGACAAGATCGCCACACTAGGAGACTTCCACGCTCAGCCACTGGAAGACACCTTTTTGCTGGGCCGGGAGAAGCCTTCTGCCATTAAAAGAGGGCTGTAGAGAGGGATTTGAACTAACTGGATGATAGGAGCTTGAGTTGGGAGAGGGTCAATGTAGGCTTAAAAAGCAAGAAGATATGGCAGCATAAAAGGGCTACTATTTTGATAATTCCCAGACTGGCTGAGGGACAAAGTACACAAATGTAGAAAAACTGCAGTAAACAGGGTCAAAGGGGTAAAAATATTCAGTGGGTAAAATGAATGGCTCTTTACTTGAATGTGCATTGTATTTGCAATGAAATAAATGAATCAATGACACAAATACAGGTAAATGGGTGTGATCTTGTAGCCAGTGACCAGAAACATTGTTATAAGGACATCAAAGTTGGGAACTAAATATTCAGGGGCATGTGACTTTTTGAAAGGTAAGGCAGGAAGGCAGGGATGGTGGGGTAATATTGTTAGTGTGGGATGAAATAAGTCGTACTGAAAGAAAAGATCTTGGATCGGAGGATGTCATACCTATATGGATGAGGGTAAGAAGTAATGAGGGGAAAAATCACTGGTAGGAATAGCCTATAGTAACTCTTCTGCACCCCACCCCCCAGCAGTAGCTATTCAGTGGGCCTGAGCAGAAATCAGGAGATAATGCGGGCATGTAAGAAAGGCAGTACTTTAATCATGGTTGACTTTAATCATGGTTGACTTTAATCTTCAGTCAGGTGGAACAGTCAGATTTGCAGAGGTGACCATGAGGAAGAATTCAGAATGTGCTGGACTCTATTAGGATAGACACTTTGTACAAGGCAACTTGATTGCGACAAAGTTCACTTTTTGTTGAAATTATGAGAATTTTGTATTAATATATGTTCCACTTGACTGATTTCATAATCTGGGATAGTATAATTTTCTCTCTGACCTCATAATTCATAAAATCTCATGAAGCCTCACTGTGCCAAGCTGTTCTTAAGTTGCCATTATTATTGATGTGTTGCTTCCTTGAGCTAAACATTTAGTAGTCCAAGCAACTAAAGCAGGAACATCATGTTAAAAAAAAATTGCTCATCTCTTGCTAAACTATTACAATTTAATGTGGTAGGAAATCTACTTATTCAGTATTGCAGACACTGTCTCACAGTTGACCATGAAGTTAGCACTGCCTTGGAATTGAGATTTTCTTGTGCATTGACAAATCTGGAGTGCTGCATTCAACAAACTCATATATTGTTCTCTGCAAATTGCAGTTTTGCAGAGGGTGGCCTTCTCCATCTCTCATTTTCAATGTAAGTTGAGTGATTTGCAAATAAATAGTTGCGGTGTAATTTTCGTATCCTTGGAATGTTTCAAAGCACTGTGCTGCCGGTGAATTAGTCTGAAATGTTATTATTGCTATCAAGTAGGTGTATGAGACGGTCTATTTTGTATAGCGAGGTCCACTCACAGCAATGTTGATAGCCTGTTGATTGGTTCTTCTTGATGTAGATTAAATATAAATGGTGGCCAAAATACCAGAAAGGCTTGCTCCTCTTTGGTTAGTGCTGTATGATCTTTCTTTTATTTCAAAAATATATTTTATTCAGAACAAATATCTTTATGTACATACAAAAAGTGCCAAAATTTCTGTACAGTTTGCTGAGGAGAAAAAGCAAAACCATTACAATTTGACATTCCTCAGGACTTAACTGCAGTTGCAAACAAAAGAAGTTCCCTACTTGTATGGGATATGATGCATGTACATTTTGAGGCAATGAGTGGGTCTTCTAACTGAACAGACCCTCGTTGAACTTTAGCAAAAGACCCTAAAAGTGGTCTTTCTTCATTGTGCCTTGGCGACAGCTGCATCAAACTTTAAGGCGTCCTTCAACACGTAGTCCTGGACCTTGGAACGTGCCAGTCTGCAACACCTGGTTTACGTCAACTCTTTTTGCACTGAAAGAGCAACAAGGTTTGGGCAGACCAAAAAGTGTGTTTTACTGAGTTGATGGTCTTCCAGATGGAGTTGATGTTTGTCTTGATGTGTGCCCCAGATAATAGCCCATACAGCACAGAGTTCTGCCCACAGAGATGAACCATAACAAAAACTACTGCATCTCTCTCTCCAGACCTTTTTGGCAAAGGCAGATTTCAGAAGGCGATGTGTGACCGTCTCTGTCTCGTCCCCTCCTGCAGCCACTTCAAGGGCAGTGTGCAGTGGCGCAGAGAATCCGGGCATACTTGAAGGATCTTACGGGTAGTGCCCTCTCACCACCAGTCAAGCTACATTTCGGTGCCTGTTAGAAAGTTGTGGTGGTGAGGCATTCTGCCAAACGACTTAGTCTGCTGAGGGAACCATATGACAGGATCCACCCACTCCTTTTCCCGCAGGGTCTGGGAGACACCACCTGCGGACCTGTTGGACTCATGGTCGAAGGTGTTTTCTTTTGCAGATTTTTCCGTGAAGGACAAGTGATTGCAGCAACAAGGCCAGAAGCATTTTGCACAACAAGGCCAGGCCCATCCTTCATAGCACCGGGGACAAGTTGAACCTCAGTATGTAGTGACATTGGTGTTTATGTACCAAGGGTCTATGCACATCTTGACGCAGCCACATACAAAGGACGTCATCAGGATGAGTGTGGCATGTTCCCCTGTATCTCTCTGGAGCTTTATATGTGGTGTCCCTGCAGACACGGTCCATCTTTTGATCTCCAGATGAAATGGATGATGGCTTGACTGTCTGTGTGGCACGGGCTTGGGGAGAAGGCTAGATCTGCGCCAGATTAAAAAAAAAACAAGAGTACCTCGCACCTGATGACCAAGTTTTTACCCGCCATGGAGAGGGACTGATGCTCCTGTCTGTCAGTTTTTGCCTTACCTCGGTGATATGCTACTCCCAAATTTTGTTCATCCTTGGCCTCTCCGAACCATAAACCCAGCAACTTCAGATAATTTGTCCTGAAGGTGAAAGGATCAGTCAGCCCAATTTCCAACGAACATGATCTCACTGTTGCCTCAATTTACCTTGGCTCCTGAGGCCAGTGTGAAGTGGCCGCAGATGCTCGTGCATCCGCACGCTGACAGCAGATCCAAGTCAAAAATGGCAACGCCATTCATGTACAGGGAGGCATTGTCCTGCAGGCATCCACTATCCAGAATAATCACCTATCTCAGGCTTGCAGCCTTCCTGATGAACTCAGCAAAAAGAGTACAACACGCAAACAATACAGGAGACAGTGGGCTCCCCTGCCTGACTTCAGATCTTTTGCGTCATCTGAATAGGTAAATTTGGCTTCAGTTTAAAGTCTCACCTGAAAGATGGCACCTCAGACAGTGCAGAGGTGTTTGCAGCAGTGTTTTGGTGACTATAGGACAGTTATGGAGAATTCATATCCTAGTATACATCGTGTGCACCACCTCACTCTGTTTGACCCTTACTCACAGCACGACTGATGTCTGGTAGTCTGATTCATGTGTAATATAACCAGATGGAAAGTGCTCAAATCAGCATTGTGCAAAGACAAACAAAGTGAGCAGATGGAGGTTGTCATTGTTGTATGCCTTCCTACTCCATTTTTTTTTCTGACTAGAAACCAGCCTGTCTAAAGTACTTGATGTGACATTTTTTTGGTTAGATTATTGTGAATTAACCTGAGAAGATTCATGATTGTTTTTGATGTGTCTTCAGAAATAGAAGAAAATTAAATAATTGAGATTTAAATATAACCTTCATTTGGAGAAAATGGAAATAGAGCACTTTAAGGTTGATGTTTGAATATTTCTGCCTTAAAGCAAAGCCCATTTGTCACCATGAAAACAATTCCTGGGACAAATGCATTGAATGGTGTCAGAAATCATGAAGCCCAGCCTTGCTGCTTAACTATTCAATTGATAAAAGATATTGATGAGTTCTATTGTGTAAAGGAAAATTTGCCCTGAAAAGCTGAAAGAAACAGGAGAATGGAGTGGTCTGAAGTGTACAAGAAAAGGCTGTTAAATTGTTGGGAAAAGTCCTTTATAAATATCAGTGCAAAAAAAAACAAAGTTTTAAGTCTTGCTTTAACTCTGGCCAACTGCTGATGCACTTCTCCATTTGAGAATTTCCATGCTAATTTTCTTCTCTCTGAGACTGAAAGTTATGCGGTTATGAAGTGTCCCCGATGATCCAATTCATAACTGAGGGGAATTCAGGATTTTTTAAAGCACGAACCACTGCTTTTGGCAGTGATCTCTCACCAGACTGGTAATTGAGATTTGAATACTGCTCCTCGAATGGAACTCCAAGTAACTCAGATATGTCATGGTACTGTTTTCAGGTTCTGTCAGAGGTAGAAGGCAAACCAAGGTTAATGGGGTTTCTCCACAGCACTAAGGAAAATCCGATCACAGGTGTGTCACCTGGATTGCTGTTATGTACCTCTTTCCGGCTGGTTTAATAATGCCTGAGAAATGAGATGTGGATCTTGAATTAAGTAAGAAAATGAGTGGTAGAGAAAATAAAATTGGAAATGGTACCAAAGTTGATTATTCAGAGCAAAATGAAATTAACAGACTTAGTTAAGATGGTTGCTCATAATTTGAGATAATGTTTAAGTACAGTACTGAATGTGCTACATGTTGATGCTGCTGTCTTCATGGCAATGCTTCAAACGTGAGCTGGTGAACTGTCCCTGTCATATGTGCTTCAGAAACAACTACTACCAGCTCATGTTTGGAGAAGAGTGCTGCCATTCACGCTATTTCGAGCTATTTTTAAAGACAACATGTCTGGAGTAGGTGGGTCTTCAACGCAAGCCTTCTGGCCCTGCACTATCATTGCACCGCAAGAACCCTATCTTTATTCTGGGATTAATGGCCTTTTTTGGTAAACAGAAAATGAACTATTACTGAGTCTTAGGAAGAAGAGACACTTCTCTTCTCAACAAGATTTAGTTTATTGCATGATAATAGGTACAAATTATGTTGGTGTGTCATCATAATTACTGAGACCAGTGCTTCTCACTATGACCCCCTTTCAAGGTAAGAAAGTTGTCATGACCTCTTAGATGGGGGGTGAGTGGGTCGGGGGAAAGAAATGCAGGTCTATGAGAGCCTTGGGGTGCTACTTGGCTTGTGACACTGGGAGCATGTTGAAGAGGGAAAACAACTGACATAACTTGGTCAGAACATTATAGTAGCAATTACTGCTTCAGAGTTCACAGTCCTAAAATTTCAACAGGTGAACTCACTTTCCCTGACCCCCATTTTGAAAAACCATGATGCAGAATATCAAGAACCAGAGATGGCACATTTGACCCCATCAGGATCTCAACCTTGGCTCCTCGTTCTCCACCCCAAAGAATATGACATTGCCTAACCTGATGTGTAATATAGTCTGCAGTCTTACCCTTTTGGAGCCATTGCCTCGTGCAACATGCTACAAGACTTTTTTCCCATAGTTAGCATTTATATATTCATTATATAACTATTTGTATCAGTATACCATGTCTGCTCAAGTCTGACTTCAAACATTTATAGAATCTCTACAATATGGAAAGAAATCATTCAGCCCTCTGAAGAGCATCCCACCCAGACCCAGCCCCTATCCTATCCCCATCCTGAAAAAAACCCCTTTATCCCCATTCTCTGCCATCTGCCAGCCAGCCAATCTCTATGTCTGCTCATACCTTGCCCCTAACACAATTGGCTTTTATCTTCTTTAGCAGCCTCCTTTGTGGCACCTTATCAACGACATTTTGGAAATCCAAATGGATCACATCCACTGGCTGTCTTTCATCTAACTTGCTCGTTAACTCCTCAAAGAATTCTAATAGATTAGTTAGGCATGATGTCTTAATGAAACCATACTGACTTAGCCCAATTTTACCATGCACTTCCAAGTACTCTGCGATCTCATCCTTACTTATTGGTAAGATTTTAGAGCCCATTATTTAGATCCGACAAAGCAGCCTATAATTTTCTACCTTCTGCCTCTTCCCCCTTCTAAAACAGGAGTGTTTCATTAGCTATTTTCCAGCCCCCTGGGACCTTTCCTGATTTTAATGAATCCTGAAAGGTGCTACCAATGCCTCCACAGTCTTCTCAACTTTCTCCTTCAGAACTCTGGGGTGTAGCCCATCTGTTCAGAGTGAATTATCCACCTTCAGATTCTCCAGCATCTTCTCATTAGCAATGGCTATTATACTTACCTCTGCCCCGACCCTCTTGAAGTTCTGATATGCGACTGTATCATCCACTGTGAAAACTGATGCAAAGCACCCAATCAGTTTCTTTGTTCATCATTACTAATTCTCCAGCCTCATTTTCCAGCAGTCCAATGTTCATTCTTTACGTTATTGACATTGCACAAATTCCTTTACGTCCAACCTGATTTTCCCAGTTCACTTGCATACTGAAGTCCCCCATGATTATTGTAATATTGTCTTCCTTACAGGCCTTTTCTATCTCCTGATTTATTTTCTGCCCCACATCCTGACTATTGCTAGGTGTAACTGTACGTAACTTCTGTCAGATCACACAGATCCTACGCTTCCCTGTATCACTTGCTAATGATTTAATTTCACATTTTATAAATATGGCAACCCTGCCCCTCTGCCATCTGCCTGTCCTTTCGATAGGATATTTAGTTCTCAGCTCTGATCACCTTGCAGTTTCTGTGATACCCAACAACACCATGCCTTCCAATTTCAATCTGTGCTACAAGCTTATTTACTTTATTTTGGATACCCTGTGTATTTAAGTATAACCTCTTCAGTCCCATGTTGACTGTCCATTTTTCATAGCCTGAATGGATTCTTGACCTTTACTATGCTCTCTGTCCTATAACTTCTTCTGTAAACTTTAAAAACTTCTCCTGGGCCCTCCCTCACCCCTTTAACTAGTTTGAACTCCGTGTGACCACCTATTTAGCCTTTTTGCTAGGATCAGTTCAGCTGGAGACCTTCCCAACAGTACAGTTGCTTCCTGTCACAGTACTGATGCCAGTGCACTACAAACTGGAATCCCTATTTCCCACATCATTACCTTATCCATTTGCTTACTTCCCTAACCCTCTTGTCTTTTTGCCTGTTTGCAGGTGGCTCAGGTAATAATCCAGAAATAATAACGTTGAGGTCCTGTTGTTTAAAAGTTTTCCTAATTCTTAATATTCCCCAAACTGCGTCGCTTGTCTACTCTTAAGTATTGTTGGTGCCAACATGGACCACAACAACTGGATCCTTCCCCTCTCTCGCCAGTCTCTTTTAAAGTCAGGAATTCTCATTAGGCCAGATTTGGTTTTTGCAGTTATCTCCATGTCTAGAGGAGATTACAATGATTTTCGATTGCAGAATAAGCTATCAACCACATGTGTATTCCATCAATAATATAGCCTGTTTCTCTTTTCGTAACTGTCTGTTTCCACCCCAGCTTCAGCTTTTTTGTAGATGAAACCTCCTATATCCTTTGTTGCCTCTAGATGGGACAAATCTAATGGACTTGAGCCAACTTCCTATATTCCACCCTGCATAAATTTAAGGTCATCGAATACCCTCGTACATGTTCTAACTAGTACTACATGCATTTCACCTATCATAGCTCTGCTCCTGCTTCAGTTGATGGGTGAAATGCATTTGGTGCTTCAATTTTAAAATTCTCTTTTTTGTTTTCAGATCCTTCAGTGACCTGGCCTATGCCTTGCTCTAATAATTCATGCAACCCTACAATCCTCCAAGTTATCTGTTCTCTTCTAATTCTGTCCTCTTGAGCACCAGCGGTTTTAATTTCTCCACCATTGATGGCCATGTCTTCAGCTGCCTAGGCCCTGAGTTCTGAAATTCCCTCGATTCAATCTCTCCACCTCTACTTTGCTTGGCCTCATTGAAGATACATCTTAAACCTGCTTGTTTGGCTAAGGGTCTGGTCATCTTCCCTAATTTCCCCAATTTGGCTCACTGTCATACTTTGTTTTATAACTCTTATGTGAAGTACCTTGGAAAGTTTATTATGTTAAAGCTGGGAGCTTTTGTAAATCCACGACCACTGGTTCTGCTTGAAGCAAACACCAGTATATGTGTACATGGCATCTCAGTTACATTTCCAGTAGTATTACTAAATGTCAGTGCATTTTAAAGGAATTTTGACCATTTACTAATTTAAAGGTCAGATGTTTGATTTGTGAATCACATCCCCTGAGCAACACAATTGTTGTCCAACAGCACAAATTTTTGTTTCCGTAACTCTGAAATGTTGGGATCTTTAGGATTTCCTAACTTATTTTCCCAGCATTGTTGCACAATCATTTTCTTAATAGTCTTGAGTGAGATTCAAAAATTGATAATGTGTTCTGAAATTGATTCATCTCATCAGCTATTCCTGGTAGCTTATTTTCTGAAACACATGCTGCCTCACTGCACTCAGCAGATCATCAATTAATTTTTCAGTGTCGTGTTTAAAGGCAAACTGAACATCTGTTTCAGAAATGTCAATTACAAAACCTTTCCATCCTCTAATATAAATGTTTTCGAACAGAGGGATTTAACAAATGCAGTCGTATAAATCTGCTAAATTCACGTGTCTGTCCAGAGAAATCTAATTGATAAGGGCAGATTTGATTTATTATGCTTTTTGCCTAGGATGACAGCACTGCTATCATAACATTGTTTGCTTCATAGAATCAATTTTTGCTCTATGCTGAGTTAACTGAACTCAGTTGGTGCCCCAGATTGGGAATTGGTTTAAAAGCATAATTGCTACTCCTAACCGGAAGTGACATTAGACAAGGCCAAAACTGCACATAACTCTGCCGTGTCACATTGCCAGCTGGCATTCAGTGTCATATGACAAAGTTGTCTGATAGCTACTTAGAGACAGGAAAGACCGCAGATGCTGGAAGCTAGAGTCAAAAAATATGGAGGTGACCTTGACTCCATTCTTTCCCCTTTGGTCCAGGAACTCCCCACCTACATTTGGGACACAACCCACGCCCTCCACGTTTTCCAAAACTTTCAACTCCCCAGTCCCCAATACCTCATCTTCACTATGGACGTTCTGTCCCTTTACACCTGCATCCCCCACGAGGATGGCCTAAAAGCCCTCTGCTACTTCCTCTCCCAGTCCCCCTCCACCAACACTCTGTCATTCGCTTGGCAGAACTGGTCCTCACCCTCAACAACTTTTCGTTTTATCCCTCCCACTTCCCACAAACCAAAGAGGTGGTTATGGGTACCTGCATAGGTGCGAGCTATGCCTGCCTCTTTGTAGGATTTGTAGAGCAGTCCCTCTTCAACAACAGGACTGGCGCTATCCCTCACCTCTTTCTCCGTTATGTTAATGACTGTATTGGCGATGTCTTGTGGTGCTCTCCTGCAAGGAGCTCGAACAGTTCATCAACTTTGTCAACAGCTTCTTCCACGCCCTCAAATTCATCTGGACCATTTCCGATACCTCCCTCCCCTTCTTGGACATCTCTGTCACCACCTCTGGCAACCAACTCAACACTGATATCCATTTCAAACTTACTGACTTCCACAATTACCATGACTACGCATCCTTTCACCCACCCTCCTGTAAAAATGTTCACAATTCCTCTGTCTCTGCCACATCTGCTCCCAAGATGAGGCATCCTACCCTAGGACTTCCTAGATATCCTCCTATTTCAGGGACGCTAGTTTCCCCATCTCTGCTATTGAGGATGCCCGCAACCACACCTTTCCCGTTTCCCATGCTTCTGCCCTTAAACACTCTCTTCCCCCCCCCAACAACAATAAGGATAGAGTCACCTTAGTCCTTACATATCACCCCCACCAACCTCAAAATACAATGCATCATCCTCTAACATTTCTGCCACCTACAATCAGACGCCATCACAAAAAAATGATATTTCTCTCCCCACCCCTGTTTGCTTTCCACAAGGACCGTTCACTCCGCGACTCCCTCATTAGCTCCACATTCCCCACCAACCCCTCCACCACACCCAGTACCTTTCCTGCAAACACAGGAGGTGCTATACCTATCCTCGCACCTCTCGTCTCACCTCAGTCCAAGGCCCCAAACAGTCCTTCCAAATCTGGCAGAGATTCACCTGCACTTCATCTAACATCTACAGTATCCGTTGCTCCTGATGTGGTTTCCTCTATATTAGGGAGACCAACTGTAGACTCGGAGACTGGTTCATGGAGCATCTCTGCTCTGCATGCACAAACCAACCTGACATTCTGGTTGCCATCCACTTTAATGGCTCCTACCACTACTCTGGTGATGTTGATCCTTGGCCGCCTCCGCTGTTAGAGTGAGGCCGAATGCAAACTGGAGGAACAGCACCTCATATTTCATCTTGGGAGCTTACAGCCCAATGGTCTATAAACTTCACCAGCTTTAAAATCTCTCCTCCCCCGACCTGTCCATCTTCTGACTCACTTATCTGCTGCACCCTTCCCACTGACCAACCACAATAATCCCCTACCTGCACCTCCATCTCACCTACCCTTCCCCCAGCCCCACTCCACCTTCCTCCATTTATTTCTGGGTTTCCCTCCCCATCCCCAGCCCTGAAGAAGGATTCCGACCCAAAACGTTGACTTTCCTGCTCCTTGGATGCTGTCTGACCCGTTGTGCTTTTCCAGCTCCACGTTTTTTGACTTTGCCAGAAAGCTAATTGCTGAATAGCACTATTCTACTCCAGTAGTTACAACATGATATTCAAATTTAAATACAACCCTAAATACACGTGCACCAATCAATTTGCAGCGCAGTCTTACCTTTATTGATAAACCTGAATAATATTTATTTTGAAGTTACTGAATTGTGTGAAATTCTTCAATGTTTGTCACAAAAGACTGAGAAAGCTGAAGCTGTTTTCTCCAGAAAAATAAACCACTGACAGGTGATCTGAAGGAGGGCTAAGGTTGATGTAGAATAAACGTGTCCATGCTTACGAGATGGTCACTAATAAATCCAACAAGGAATTCAGGAGAAACATCTTGACTCCATGGTGAGAATGTGGAACTCACTGGTGTTTGAGTGGTTGAAGTGAACAATAAGGATACCATTTAGGGGAAGCTAGGTATGTATCAACAAAACTTGCATTTATATGAAAAGAGAGTTGTAATAAATGGGTCACTATCAGGATGGCAAACTGTAACTAGTAAAATGCTACAGGGATCCGTGCTGGAGCCTGAACTGTTTATAAATTTTATTAATCAACTTGGATTAAAGGACTGTGTATACTGTAGCCAGATTTGACAATATAAATATAGGCAAAAGACTGCAAAGGGATATAGATATCTTAAGTAAGTGAGCAAAAATTTGGAAGCTGGATTTTAAATGTGAGGAATCTGGGTCCTCCATGGAATTGTGAAGGTTGGGGGTGGTGGGAATCTGATAAAAAAAACTCATGTGGAATTCTCCATGCCTAACAGTGGTCAACACTGGATCACTGCATCAAGTCAAGCGCTGAGGTATCAGGTGATGGAAAATGGAGGGAATGAGAAGTTAAGGACACAATCAGGTCATGATTTTATAGAGTGTTGGAGAAGTTTTCAAGGAGTTATATAGTCTTCCTCTATTCTGTTTTCTTATATTACAGATAACAAGACACGAATGAACACAAAACGTAGGAGCAAGAATAGATCATATAGCCTGTTCAGCCTGCTCCGTCATTGGTACAATCTCGGCTAAACTCAAGCTTGAGCTCCACTTTCTTGCCAGCTCCGCATTTTGCTTGATTCTCTGAAAAAGACAAAAATCTGTCAGATGTGATCTCACCAAAGCCTTGCGTAATTGTAGCAGGTCTTCTTTGTTCTTCTACCTGTGTAGATGAAAAGAGGTTGGTTTTAAGAAGCATTTCGAGAAAGAGGAAGAGAAAAGTATTGAGGGGTTTGGGGTGGTAGTTCCAGAACTTCGTGTTGAAGTAGCTGAATACATGGCTGCCAGTGGTTGAGCAATGAGAATCAAGAAGTCACAAGAGGACAGGATTTGGAGAAGTGCACAGATCTAGGAGGTATAAGACCACAGGCAGTTGTAAACAGAGGGAGGGGTGAGGCAGAGAATGAATTTGTAAACAGAGGTCTGAATTGTACAATTGAAGAGTTGCCGGTTCAGGAACAGAAGAATTTAGTGATTGGGCGAGATGAGTTAAGATGGGAGGCTGTTTGTGGAGCAAATAAAACTGTGCATGGACTGACTGGTTGGGCTAAAAGATCTGTTTCTTTGCTGAAAATTCCATGTAGCCAATATTTTAAGACCTGTGTTCCCATAGTATTGAGAGTGCAAAGGTCTGATAGATCACAATTCTATATGATTTTAAGATGCTGTCACTTCTAAAATTGTGCCAATGACACACTATTCAACCTGGATCAGGAGTGATGGCTCGACTGTTCAGTTCAGCTGTTTCCTCTCCAGAATTGAATACAGTATGTACCATGTCAGATGTTTTAAAATACATTGTAAAATTTAAATCAATTTACCAAACTGAACATTGACGCCCAAATACCTGATCATTGGACCGCAAAAGCGGTAATGTGAAAGTGGTACTTGATGCTCGAGCTAAAAAAGCATCAATTAACCAGAAAACTCAAATCAAGAAAAGTGTAACTTAATAGTAGAAGTGTAATAAACTTTGAGATAATCAAGTGAACGTTTGTGTCTTAACAGTATTTAGTATCAGCTGTTGCAGATTTTTGATTTTTTTGTTCTAACTGTAAGTGTGAAGGACAACATCATACAACAGATTGACAGAATGTAATTTAAACTTCCAGCATTACCCAACTGAGCTCTGTATATTCCACACTTGTCCTTTTATTATTGGTTGCAGGTGAGAGAATGTGACTCAATGCAAATAGGACAAAGCAGAGTCACTTCCAGTGAAAATAGATTTTTTTAAAACAGCAGCTGGAGTCTGGTGGCAAAGCAGGATATGTGTGAAGAATGTAAAAAGTCTAGCCTGTGAAGATAAAAGAATAATACCTGCATTTAGGTTTTTATCATTCATTTTCTGAGCTATCCTCTATTTGCACACCAGTCTAAATTGTAAAAATAAAAATCTGGGTAATCCTATGATTTTTTATGAGTTTGTTAGTCTGTTAATGTTTTAGAATGGTCAAAGTACATGCTGGAATACGTTTTTAAAGTTCACGTTTATGTTTTTTTTAAAATCAGTTGTGAAAAGACATGGATAGTTCCAATGCTAAATATGTGCTATTTTTATTGTCAGCAATTAACATCAGTTACCACTTTGTGCATGAGCTTTTCAAGATGAAAATGGTCACAGCTTTTTTAGTTCTCCGAACAGAAAAATGCTTCAAGCGTTTCTCTTGAAGATTCTGCTTCTTTAAAAATAGTAGGCCAGAATTTCCAAGGACTGTCAATCTTTTTTTCACAAAACCAGGAAACTTCACATTTCCTAGAGGAGGTTCTGCTGAGGCCTCCCTTTAAAAAGAAATTGAGCTGTGGTTCCATTCTGATAGTTCTTTTATAGCACAGAACTGTCACAGGAAGGCAAACCATGCCATCCCCCACTTTGTACAGCAATCAGCTGCCCTTCCTGAAATTTAAACTTCCAGAATTGCAGTCACTTTGACAACTGCTGTCAATGGGTAAGTTTATGAGGTGAATGTGATGTTAGGGTGCCAAGTAGGTGGGGTGTGAGCTGGGGAAGGATAGGGGGCCACATGACAGAATGCCAGAGGGGTAGGTGATAGGGTATCAGGTCTAGGATGCAAGCTGGGGAGAGTGTCAGTTAGGGTAGGGGGCCAACCAGGGTCAGGATAGGTTGTACAGGGGGTGGGGACAGGAAAGTGATTAGAGTAAATGGATGTGGATTGAAGAAACAGCACCCAGTGGGAAGGTGGGTGTTGGGTCTGAGGGTTTCAATTCCAGCAGCTGGGTGATGGCGTAAAGTCCTTGGCTGTTGGGGGCGACATCAGGATAGTGTCTGCAGGGTCTAAGAGGTCTATTGGAGGTATGATGCAAGTCTAGGATCTGTTAAATAATCAGGTATTCCGCTATGTATTTAGTGGTCTCAACTTTACTGAGTAACTATTTTAACTAATTTCTTTCAAACTATCAATTAAAGTGGAGACTTTTAAAGGGTTCTGGTCATAGAAGAAACGTCTGATGGAAAATTCAATTTCCAGGGAAATTCATTTGGAGTTTGCGATGATGGGGACTCTGTAGGCAGCTCGTGTCTACATTGGTATAATGACTGCCTAACTAGTGGAAAATCTGCCTCAGTCTTCGGGCAGTTAGGGACAGATAATAAGTAGTGGTCAAACCTGCAACTTCAAATAGGCCAGCTGCAGAGAACTTTTCAGGCTCTAGAAAACCTCAGCTATTTCAGCAGTGAATTGTGAAAAAGTGGTTTTGAGTGGATTAATTTGTTTATTGGATATGTTGAGCCACTATAGGTGTTAGTTGTTGCTTGTCTTGTATTGTGTATTTTCACAAAGATCTATTACGGATTAGTGCCTAATGTTCCTGACCACCTCTGTTTCATGTGTTTCCTGCTTAACTTGCATGCTGGTATATTTGTTTTCAACAATGTGCTAAATTAGGAGATTTTATCTTATGATTAATAGGATGATTTTCCCTGTTGCACAAGTACCACCATGGCCACCACCCATCCCCTTAAATGCTGCCCACATCCACCCCCCACCCCCCACCAATCCCAACACAAGCCCCCAACCTGTTGGACATTTCCAATATGCAGTCACATGAATACTGTTTTCAATTATCATGGTCCCTGCTATCAAGAACTTTTTACTCCATTAATCAAATGAATTCAAATTCCCCGGCTTGCATGTTGGTATTTGAGCTCACATATCTGAATCATGAGTCCAGGCCTCTGGATTACTGATCCAGTAACTGCACAGTAGCAATCCTCACTTTGATCCGTGTTCATCAATAATTTACTGAAATTCTTTCTGGAATGCATTGCCTTGAAGTGTGGTGGAGGTTTAATTCAATTGCATTTAAAATGGCATTAAGTAATTATTTGAATAGAGAAAATGTGCAAGATTACAGGGAAAAGGCAGGAGAATGGCACAAAGTCATTCAGCTCATGTGGAGAGCTGATGCAACTTGCACCATAACTTTTTTGTGGTGCTTGTTGCTTTGGTTACAGCTGCAAGTTGAAGAGATAGTCCTGATGGGGTTGATACCCACAGGATACTGATTTACACCATTTGCAAAAAACCTGAGTTCAAATGGGAATTATTTTCTTTCAAGAATTGCCAGGCACTGCCTGAAAAGATGGTACTAGCAAATTCAGTAGGACCTTTCTTAAAAATTACAGTGTCATGAGAAAAGAGATTTCTTTCAAAGGTACAATGAATTGAATGCCTTCCTATAACTATGATTTTAAATGGTTGACAATTAATTGTACACATAATTTGCTTAAAATCCAGAAACCCTACAGCCAGCAGTGGCCAAAACTGACAATTCTTTTTAAGTGGACCATCGAGTAACATGTTTGCTGGTTTGTTAGTGGAGTTACCGCAGCAGTGCAGTGTCGTATCGAGTACTTACCATCTTTGTGCATTTTGTTTCTTGTGTTCCATAATGTAAGCACTTGGTGATATTCTTGACCAGCAATATTCATGTTGTTTGCCCTATCCTCCTGTTTTCTTGCACTATGTGCCAATGACATCAGGGGCAGGCTAAGATGAGTGACTGTCATCTCCCATGCCACTTCATGCTGTTCTGAATCTGTCACCATGCTGCACTTAAGACCATATTAGTCATGACTCAGTCTCTTTAGGAAATACATAGCTTCCAGTATTACTTCCCCACAGCGACACTTATTAAAATTATGAATTTAGTTGCATGAAAGATTAAGGCTATAAACTCCCATTTAGTCTCCAGTGATGTTAAATATTTTATTCCGAAGTAATTGATGTTTAAAACATTGACAGTAACACAGGAAGGGCAGTGGCTTAGTGGTCATGTCACTTGACTGGTAATCCAGAGTCCCAGAATAATACTTTAGGGGCATGGATTTAAAACCTACCATGGCAGATGGTGAAATTTGAATTCAATTAAAAAACTGAATCAAAAGCTAATCTCATAATGACCATATTCATGTAACCATTATGGTGAATGCCATCTGGTTTGCTAATATCCTTTTTGGCAGGAAATCTCTTTTCCTTACCCGGTCTGCCCTGTGAAATGTCAAGGTAGTTTTGCAATTTATTCAGTTATTTGAATCCCTGATATGTTTGAAGCGTGTTCTGCCGTTTTCCTCCCAGACAGACTGTAAACCTGAAAGTCCAACATCGTATATCTGACATGAAGTCTTCCCGTTTGGACGTATTGAGTCACAAAAACAAGATGACTCTTTCTCCTTGTCATTATTGACGAAATTCACCAAGTTCTTACTGTCTCTTGACTTTTTGTCACTCATGATTAAAAATAATGTGCAGTTTGGAAATTCTGTGCATCCGAAATACATTCTGAGAATGAGGGCTTTGTCAGTTTTGTTTGATATGTCCTCTTAGTAGTGAAACTGTGCATAAACAGAATTTCCATATGTTCGAATTAAAAGAGTAGTAATGGTATAACATTGAACGTATTTTTCTTTCTCAAACTGCACTAGTTCGTGAGACTTACACACGGGAACTACTGTTTTATCGAGTTCCCATGCAAATTTAATCGGAGTCAAAAATGTACAGTGAGTCAAAACCTCAAGGTGGGGGCTGGGAAATACATCCGATCCATTCTATGCAGCATTTCTGCATTGATTAAGAGATTACACCCTCAGCTGCAACCACCGATTTCCAGTGACGCGTACTGTGGTTGGCTGCACTAGGTCCATTTAATCCTTTACTCATTTGAGAGAGCATTGAGCGGGAGACGGTGATGCTCCGCGTCCATCCTCACTGCGGCGAACAGCCTTGTCAGCGTGTTGGAGTCGGGCGTGCTCGATATGGAATACTAGTAGCAGAGTTTACAGCTGCAGACTGAGAGCATTTGGTGCGCCCTGAACTGTTGCTCACAGTAAAGTGTCAATTGAAGGTGAGGCACTTGTCTCCCTTTAGAGCAGCAGTCGGAGTTGCTTGCTAGCATGTTGTGGCGAGTTCGTCCTGGTGGTTGGGGACAAGAGGCAATGGATATCGGATACCGTGTACTGCACTGATGAAAGGCTTCAAGCTTGGCTGGTAAGTAGAACGCAGTATCCGCAGCTAAATCACCCCACGCAGAATGCATTCCGAGAAAATTAAATTGGCCCAGTTTTTTTTCCCTCGGACGGCTGCAGAATGAAGTCGGAGGTCATTGCTGGTAATTAGCTTCCCATATTGAGCATCAAAGCCACAGACTATTATCAGCTATTGTAAATGCGATTTTTGTAAAACCCAGCCAACTAAATCGACAAAAAATGCTCAGGCTAAAATTTAGTTTTACTTTTGGTGCAGTTTCTGAATGCTGTCAGGCGCGTAATTATTGTGTTTCTTGCATTATTCTTTACAAATATTAAAACTGGATGCATGTTAAGAAGAATAGTCTGATAAAACTTTACAGCTGTGCATACAGTTGAATACTATTACATGTTCTATTACATCAAATCTTGTTTTGAAATGTTGAAGCGCTGTCCAGTTCGGAACTGTGGTTTACATTATTACACGGAAGTGACTTCAACGAGACCATGAGAGCAGTAATAAATGACAATTACTCAATTCGGCGTTTACGGTTGGCACACACTCCTGCTGCCACCCCTAGTTTGATAAATGCAGGCTGGAGACCCAACCCTCCAGCGTAAAGTGGGTTGAGACTAGACTTTTAAAACAGTACCATTGCATTAATCCTTTGAAAAGGGATGCTGTATGTTTGATGATTGCTAGTTTCATTTCGTAATAGGATTGCCACATCTGAACATTGTTATAGAGAAATGGTGATGTATAATAAATCATAGACTGCTTGTTTGCAATTGTTTTATTCATTCACAATGTGGGTGTCATTGTCTCTGCTGGCATTTACTGCCCATCCCTAATTGCCCTTGAGAAGGTAACAGTGAGTTGCCTTCTTGCACTGCTCCGCTGCTAGGGATATAGTGACGCCCATAGTGATGTTAGAGAGGAAGTTTTAAGGATTTTGTCCCAGTGATATAACACTGAATTCCAAGGCAGGATGGCATGTGGATTGAGGGAGAATGTGGAGATGGTGATCCCATGTATCTGCTGCCCTCATCCTTTTAGGTGGTCAAGGTGGTGAATTTAGAAGGTGCTGCTGAAAGAGCCTTGATACATTAGTGCAGTGCATTTTGTAAATGGTATATATTGCTGCCACTGGGCATTGATAGTGGCGGGATTGAATGTGCAAGTTGATGGATAGGGTGTTTCATACTGTTTAGTGCTGGGTTTCCTGAATGCTGATGGGAGTGGCACCCATTTAGGCAGGTGATGTGTATGCCATCATATTCCTGTCATGTGCGTTGTCGACGGTGAACACTGGAGAGTCAGGAAGTCAGTAACTGCATCACAGCCTTTGACCTGCTTTTCTAACTACAGTGTTTAAATGGATGGTTCATTTCATTTTAGGGCAATATTAACCCTGAGGATCTTGATAATGAAGAATTCAGTGATGGTAATGCCATTGAATGTCAAGAGATGGTTAGATTCTCTCTTGTTTAAAATGTTGATTGCCTGGCACTTATCAATCCATGCCTGAATGTTGTCCAGGACTTGCTGCATATGCAGCATGATCACAAGTTGCTTCAGTGTCCGAGCATTTGTGAATGGTGTTGAACATTGTGCACTCATCAGCAAGTATGCCCACCTCTGACCTTAGGATGAATGGAGGGTCATTAATGAAGCAGCTGAAGATGATTTGGCCTAGGATACTACCCTGAGGAATTTGGAGCCTTTGTGGTGCAGTGATAGTGAACTACCTCTGAACTCGGTGACCCCGATTCAAATTCTATCTGCAGAGGTCTCTGAACAGGTTGGTTATAAAATATCTACCTTGTGGGTACGTATAGACCAGAAACCATGATCTTACCTTTTGACTTCAGTTCTGGTAACAAGACTTGGACTTCAGAATGAAGAACAATGTACTCCAAGCGGTAGTATCGAGTATACAGTTCAAGGCAAGCTGTCATTGTAGCCAGAGTATTAGTTTGTCCAACATCCAAGCCAGAACAGCTTGTGTAGAAGTCTTCAGATTTTTAGATGTTTGAGTGCAGTGCGTCTCCCCGAGACCCCGTAAATTCTCCGGCCTTCAACTAAAGCTCCCTCCACTTCCAGCTGCAAGCATGAGGACATGCTATTGTATTGTAGAGTCATGGTCATTCTTAGATTCAGTCATTGATCAGGTGGAGCGAATTTGTTTTCTCATCTTGTAATTCTTTCTTAGAGCCCTCTTCTGGTGCAGTGATAATGTGTCTACCCCTGGACCGAGAGACCTGGGTTCATGCCCACCGTGCTTCAAAGATGTGTAGTAACATCTTTGAACAGGAAGATTAGAAAAATAGGTGGGATTCTTTCTTGGGGTCTGGTGGCATAGTAGTCGTGACCTTACTCTGATTTTCAGTCCCACCTTCTCCAGACATGCATCATAACGTCCTTCAATAGGGTTAGGGAGTAAAAATAGAAAAGAAAACTGGAATTTTTTTTTAAGTTTCTTAGTTTTGTTGTCTTTTCTTTAACACTGAGTGAAGGGAGAGGGAGATAGAGAAGTGTTTTTGGTTTGTTCATTCTGGATGTCTGGCTGCACTACATGCAAAGATCTGGTCCATCAGCAAGTTTGTTACAGTCAGAGGACTGTCATTAAACAGTGTCACCTTAACTCAAAGACTTCTGGCGCCATTCTATCTCAAAGTGCACACCTCACTGTTTCAAAAAATAACATAACCTTCTATAGTTAAAAGTATGCACCAGTTGATATTTCCACGTTGCAAACTCCTCAAGTATTTTGATTATATAGCACTGCGTGACCTTCATTCCTGTTTAAAGTCCAAATAGGAAAACTGTGTGTTCTTTTACAAGGGGTATTGCTTGACTTTCCCCAACTATCATGCGCTACAAGAGAGCTGTTAGATTTTAGGTGTGCTCCACATTTCTGGAAGAGTAGTTAACAGGATGCCCTGCCAGATATGTAGAGCTTGCCTTAATAAAAAAAAAAGGAGTGAAGTGTCAATCTGACTGTGATTCCCATTCATCAGAAAATCCAGTTCAATGATTATTCTGAAGGAATTCATCAGATAGACCAATAAGCCATTGCATCTGTTCGGTAATGATTACATTTATCCTGATTTAGACATCAGATATTTCTCCCTGAGCCATTAGGGCATTTTCAGTGTTTTATTTTACAGATTAATGAATATAATTTACTACTGAGGTGGATATCAAGCAGACTTGAGAATGAGTACAGTAAAAGTTATTAAAACAAGGAAAGTACAATCATAAGAACTGGACCCTAAGGCACACCATTTCAATCAAATTTGAGATACCTGCCATAAAATAGATTGAAACAGTTTTTCCTTTTACTTGAAGAAATAAATATTGTACTTCAATGAATGGTCGATAGAATTGGAACCTTTGTTTGCTCCTCAGTAACCGCCTTTCTCAGTATGGCAACCCATTCTGTTTATACGAAAGTTGCACTAGAATATATTTTGGAAAACAAAAGTTCAGTATCTCTTTAATTTGTAGATACTAGTGCAGTCAATGATGCATTAAGTTGCAAACTTAATAGTGATATGAGACAAATTTATAGGGAGGAATAATAGCCTAATAATAATAATGGGAAGGGACATACGTACACATACTGCTAATTTTATTAGTAGCGTGTAGCAAAGTGTACAAGTTGGGGCTTAGAAGGTGGGCTACTTTATAAAAGTAATTGCAATTAGGCACCTAATTTATATTTAACGTTTATTACGCAGATTTTCCAGGCCTCGGAAAACCTGGCCATAGATATGAGGCATGTGCATGTTGCTCCAGAAACTCCCCTGGCCCCTCAATGAAACCTTGGGCTTCTCTAGTGCCTGCTGTAGTTGGTAGCCCATCCCCCTTTTTGGGAACCAAACGTAAACCTGCATTCACGTATCACCTGATTTCTGGGTCTTGTCCCCAAGCTTTTTCAGTTAGAATTCTCTAGATTTTTTGCCTAATTTGGCCAGTGGCCAGGCAGGAAATGTGAAGCAAACTTTATTATGAGATCCTGACACAAAATTCAGTTGGGCTATCCCCTGTCTGGTCTTTCTGGTTTTCCCTGCTGCTATCCCAATCATCCTAATCTCTCCGACTCCTCCATACGTGTTTTCCAATATGGGATGATCTAATTCTGATGAAAATTTTGAGACTAGTCATCTGGAAAGAAGAATGCAGTTTTATCATGAACTATCAAGGCTTGCCATATTTAGTGATATCTTTGCCTCCAGGATTGAGCATGTGGTTACACCTTCTACTGGAAAGGAAGATTGACATCGACACTTGAGTCCAAAGAGTTGATTTTGGATTTGGAATTGAATTGTGGACATTGTTTCATTTATGCAGTTGAGGAGTTGTGACGCTTTCTTCACCCACAGCTCAGCCTTAATTAATATGTCACCATAATAATCGCTTTGTGGCTAAACCCTTGATTACCTATTAAGGTCATGTTCTACACTGCCATTCCAAAAGAAAAAACAGATTTTTTTTTTGGGACTTCATTGCCAGGGTTGGCCATGAATCTGATATCTGGAGTAGAAGCATTTGGCCAATTTAAGTGTGAAAAACAATGTAAATGACATTTTTTTGCTAACTAAGTGTGCTCAGTGTAGCCACATTTTAACGAGCATTTTCTTCCACCAGATGGGTGTGAAATTAGAAAGTTAAAGTACAAAAGATAAAATGTAGTACACATTCCAGTGGAGGTCTTGAAGTTCAGGTGGAGTTAGCAATTCTGGTCTTTTAAACTGCAGTCAGGCCATTTTCTTGCATGGATGATGTGACATTTGATGTTCTTTTTTAATATTCTCCATCTCTGTGATGTATTCCAACTTGCACCAAAAATGGGGTCCTCAGTTGAGAATTTAGGATGAAAAGAGAAGTGCAGTTACATTCCACGAGGAGTCATTTGTGATGTCAACCTGCAGACTCTCTTAAAAGTTACTATTTAAAAGGCAGCTTTTCTGACATTTTTAATACTTGCCAGAAAGATGGATCCTGTCATTTGACTGGCTTTCAAACTGCACAGTCATGATCCCAGCAGACTGCAGGGCATTTTTGCACCTGCTTTCAGAAGTTATGTCAATCAAAGGTGCTCTCCAAGAAAGACAATGAATTAACCCTATAATAAGAGATAACAAGGTGTAGAGCTGCATGAACACAGCAGGGCAAGTGGCATCAGAGGAGCGGGAACGCTGACGTTTCGGGCCTAGACCCTTCTTCAGAAGGAGGGTCTAGGTCCGAAACATCAGCCTTCCTGTTCTTCTGATACCGCTTGGCCTGCTGTGTTCATCCAGCTCTACACCTTGTTATCTCAGATTCTCCAGCATCTGCAGCTCCTGCTATCTCTGAATTAACCCTTCATATCTAATTGCCCATAAGCAAAATTGATTAAATGTTAATGTCTCCGCCATGGCTCCTTGTTAGAACTAGGTGAAGAGAGGGATGAATCAGCTTCCGTCTTTAGTCTTCCTGGTTGGCCTCGACCAAGATTAATGTTTTTCGAACAAGGATGTACGTCTCTCCACTAAAAATATAGTTAGTTATTGGCTTACTATTAGTGTAGAATTAATTGTCTCCTTAAATAGACGAGATAATATGTTTTGTTTTATCTGCTAACCCTGAGAGAAAATGGTAAAGACTCAATGTCAGCTTGCACAGTGGGAAGTTTAAAAGGGGGGCGCTTGTAACTGGCTCCTGGGTACAGGAGTAACTTTGATCAGTTTGATTTTGCAAGTGAGAGTAGCAAATACATTTCATGGGAGGAACTTGTTAACATGGGCCAAATCCACTTTTGGACCTGGAAGTCATACTTCGTTTGTGCTATAAAGGAAATACAAAGGGAGCTGCTGCCTACACTCGTCCAAAGAAATTAGGAAGAGACAATTTTTTGCTGAAGTCACTGGCACCGTGTGTGTATGTGCAAGCAGGTCGCCATCTTGGCATTGGCAATACACTGTTTTAAAAAAAGAGTATGGGTCCGTTAAATGTGTGTTTATTCAAAAAAAAACATGGGTATTAAATCCCTGAATGGAATTAAAGATTAATCGGTCATATTTTATAACTTTGTGACAACTGTGTATCAGTGGCACATAAGAGCACAATAGAAACTCCCAGCAAAAATGTCTCTGCTGCATCCTCTTGATTCACTGGGAGGACCATCCAACAAATCTTTGAAGTCAGTTTCATAAGCATTCAAGCAAAACTCCTGCACAGTCGAATTCAACAGTGTCCAGTCAATTGAAAGTTTGAAAAGTGTCCCCCCTGCCAGATCCTGTTTTCTCCGCTTTCAAATGGTCAACTTTTCAGGGAAGGACAAAGAAAACACTTCAAAAACACTCTGAAATCTTCCTTGAAGAATGGTGGAATTGACTTGAAAGACAGTGAAGAACTACTACCAGTCATTTGGAATAGTGACACCTTATCCATCAACCCTGACTCTCAGTGCCTCAATGATCAATCAGTCAAAGTAGTGATAAGGAGGGAAAGAAAAGGAAGCAAAGTTCAACACTCTAGATACCGCTATTTTTTTAGAATGGGCACATGAAGTAAGACAATGATCTGCTTGTTGAGGAGTGGCCTATTAAGTCGCATGAATGTCTATACAAGAAACTTGAGACCTTGAACTGAGGAGCAACTAATAGTGACAAGTAGCCATATTACCTCGTTTTGTAATCTTCCCTAATTACTGTCAGATCCTGCCCCCCCCATACAATATATAAAATAAAAACCAAAAGAAATGTGGTTGCTGCAAATCAGAAATAAAAACAGAAGCTGCTGGAAAAGCTCAGCAGGTCTGGCAGCATCTGTTAAGAAAAAATCAGAGTTAACGTTTCGGGTCTGTGACCTTTCCTCAGAACTTCCTTTTGTTCTGAGGAAGGTTCGCTGCAGCCAAAACGTTAAGTCTGATTTCTCTTCAATGCTGCCAGACCTGCTAAGCTTTACCAGCAGCTTCTGTTTTTGATACTACATGCAAGCTTGTTTAACTGTGGAAGATACACCATCTTTAAATGGATTTTGTTGTACAATGAAACTTGGTGGTAATTTGATGGATTCTTTCAACAACATGTTGTTTCCACTGCTTGTGTGTTTTATACCAAAAAGAATGACTGCTATGAGCCTGCAAACATATTGTTATGCACATTTGTTGTACATTAGTAAAAGTTTCCGCCAACTGTGTGGAAGTGTGACAGCTGAGATTATTTCCTCTGATCAGAATTCAAACAAAAATCATAGCCGCCTCATCCTCACTGCTGGACTTGACTTGCACAGAATCAGTTTGATCAACATTAGGTTACAGATCAGCCATCATCTAAATGAGTAGTCCCAAACAGTCTACAATCTGCTCCTGTTCCTGTGTTCCTCCAAGGTGGGGAAGTCATAATGTATTAAATTTAAACGCTTGATGTTAATCTCTGTTGCTTTTCATTTTAAGTTAGTTTATGTAGTAGCCTAGTATTTTCAAAGATCTGACCACATAGAACTGGAAGATTCTGTAGAGAACTGAACTCAATGTCATTCCCCCTCCTTTGGTGTTAGACGTTGATGGAACAAATCAAACTGATGTTGAATTTCTGTCTGGCTTTATATTTCATAAATAGGTAGAAATGCCAACAAAGTAATTTCAAGCATTGATGATTGTAATTGCAAATGTGGTACAAATCTGACTAATCCAAATGAAAGAATTATGAAATGTTATTGTCTGTGACCTATTCAAGTAGTGAACCTTGTTTAAGGCCTTTGTTTCTTTTACAAGAAATCAGTGTTACTGTATTTAGTTTGATATGGGAAGTAAATAGAAATTGCTGGAAGAAAACTTATTTATTTACGTTCAACCAAATTATTAACAAATACTAATATTTTTCTCATGCTTATTTCTTGGGCAGTGTTGTGGACTGGCTTCCTTTGTGACCCAGACCCTGAAATTTTCCAGTTCAACTTAGCATAGTTCCTCCCATTGCATTGATTGTTCAGCTAAACAGAAAAGGAGACAGGTTTATGGTCCAGATTAATGTTGTGTCACATTGCATTAGACCAAGTCTCAATTTGCATAACTGACGGACAACCCACACATATAAGTAGGTGGGGTTTGTGCAGTGTGTCTCCCACTCCTTTAATACAAGGCAGATAATATTACACAGGTGCAATGTGTGCTGCAATTGTAGCAGCTGAAAGGGTGTAGGTTTGATATTGGAGTTGGCTTTCTCCCGGATGAGTTGTTGAATTGACTGAAAAGCTGCAAAAGCCCCTGACATCACAGCAGTATTTTTGATCTTCTGAATTGTCTGCCGATGTGTACGTTGCGAGTTTATCAAAGCCTTCAGCTCTAGGTTTCCTAGGTAGAATGGCAGTTAAGGCTGACAACGTGAAGCTGTCTGGTTTAGAGGCACCAAACACCCCCGTTCACACTTCTGTTCCACAGAAGGATCATCGTAAGCTGGGCAGTATGAATTGACTAGGAGAATCTGTTTGAGATTCTGATCATAAGTGACTTCTTGTGGATAAAGAAATCTCAGTTCTCTTCATCACCCTTGTCCTTCCTGGCCCTTTGATTTCAGAAGAATTGCTCTGTTTGTCATTGTCGGGCCGCATGTGTGACGGGAGTTTGTGGTTTAGACTCCTTATTTTTCAAATTTCTCTCGGGTCCTGTGAATATATACAAAGGAAATGGCACCCTATAAGGAAGATTGGTAGATAACTGGACCTGGATAAAACATCGACTGGTAGATGGCTGATGGACAATGTTTTGTGGTATGTCTGCTCACCACCTGCTTCTCATTTACTCTCATTTCATTCCACACCCTTTTGCAACTTTACTGCTTTTTTTTGTCAATCATGCATGACAAGAATTGATCACATCCAGGCTTCACCTTGGACTCTTGTAGCATTTAAAGGGCTTTGCACATAAAATCATCATACTTTTGCCTTGGTAGATGATGCATAATCACTTACTGACAACACGTGATGAGCTGTAAAATGGATGCATAACTGGGAAGAACAGTAATACAATGATTCTGGGGAGCTCCATCAAGCAGATTAGGGAAATAAAGGTTCCAGTCATGGTGAAGTAAGAACCTCTAACAATTAAAATGTGGGCAATAGATTACCACAGACTGAAAATAAACCTTTTCCAAAAACTAGGGAATAAAGACAGGAGAAGACAAACTTGTTTCTCACAGACAGTAACATCTGTATAGTCCAGACACCCTGAGAGCAAATTATTTAAATTTGTGATCACTCTGCCTGTAACTTCATTTTCCCTGACCATTGTGAGATTGGTGTGCCAAGAGCCATGGATCAGCTTACTACCAAGATGATCAGTTATCAGTGAAAATAAAATCGCGAAAAATGGCAGTGATAGCAAAAGACAGTATGAAAATACATTTTAAAATGAGCAAATTAAAATAAAAACTAAAAAAAACATTTTGCATTGTTCATAGAACTTTAAGCTTTGCTTAGATGCACTGAAGCTGACTGAAAGGAATATCCAGCCCAATCCTCTCTTGAGCAGCTGGAACATTATGCAAGGTCTTGTTCCAATGCATTACAATGTTTAAGCTCCTTTTTTGAAGAGACTACTTCACAACTGACAGAAAATTGCAATCAACACTAAAGCTGTATTAATCTGGTTATATCAGTAGTATTCAGGCTTTTTACATTTCATCTGTTATGTAGGTTAAAGGTCGAGTAAAAAGATTTAATCCATATTCCCATTAATTTGCACAGCTCATGGTGCTGGTGGTAGAGCTTTTGTATTTTTCCAATATCCTTGAGAATCAGCCCTTTCTAAACCAACAGGCTCACTGAAGGCATGCGAGTTGGTAAGAACTACCAGCATAGGTACAACTAAGTTGACCATGATGGGTCAGAATGTAGAATTTGGAGATGGCATTATTTTGATATTCATGTGTGTTGAATGTAGATAGATATTCGGCCTCACTTGCATGCACTTGGAGTTAAATTCTACATGCATGCAAATTTTGGCATATATCAACAAAAAAAGGGTAGTCTTGTCCCCTCAATTCTGAATCTCCTGTTGTATCTATGCCTTGGTCTGGATTTCTTAACTGGAGAGAAGCCACCTGTTTTGAGTAATCCAACAAGTAGGTTAGTAGGAGATGCATTATGAGCACATTTTGATTTGTTGCTCTGAAGGAAGTTACAAACAATAAATTGTATCAGTCAGGTTATAAATCAAAGTAACAGAATATATAGCAGTTTCTTCTTCAGATTTGATCTTCAATTTCTTCAAAGGAAATCTGTGAATTGAGGAAGCAGTGTTTGTAATTCTGCAGTTTAACACCATTCTTCAAAGAAAGACTTGATCTGATGCCAGTTTTCAGTGATTTCTATCTCACAAGGCACAATTTTCTTTCTTGTAAGCATTTTCAATTGCAGTTTTTACTGTGGTTTGCTGCAGGATGAAAATGTGCCATTTGTAGCTGGATTTTAAATTTTATTTGTACAATTATTTGTTCATTTTGAATTGAATTTCTGCAAAAAAGTACCATTTAATAATATTGCTTGTTATTTTCTACTGGATAGATTAAGTGCACTGAGCAAAAATGACTGAATTTACAGGAACAGAATATATCTACAATTCAGAGGTTAAAGGCACAAGCAGTTGGATTATCTCAATTGCTATTACTGTCATGTCGTATCAACTGTTTTTCACCTGCTCTGTGATTTTATATTGTTAGAAATATAATTGACATTTCAAACATAAGTGACTAAACATTGCCCAAATAAATGACAGGATTTAATTATAATTATTAAAATTAGAACAGTTCTGATGGCCTAATCCTCTTTTCAGTTCTGACTGCTTATCTTCTGCATAAGCTTTCACTGCTTGGAGACTTCACAGAACAAGCTGCCTTTTCTGCTAGAATGAAACATTTTTAACTGATCAACTGATTCTTCTGAATTGAATTAAGGAAAACTAGTGGCCCTTGATCTTTTTTCTGCTCTGCATTTCATAAGAGTTCAACATTGTAAACACTTAATTAACACTACAATTATCCCGCTAGGCAATTAATTTGCATGCCTTCTTGGAAATTATGTCTTTACTCACTAATCTGAATTACTCTCTAATCTTTTTAGAGAAAACAATTGAACTTCTTAGAACTGAAACTACCTACCAACTTTTAAATACAAATTTCCAAATGATTAAATATATACCTTATCGCAACTTAAAAACATAAACATTTTACACTGTATAAGAACTATTTGAAATCTTATTACAATATTTGAAAGAGCCAGCCAACTCTTTTACCTCCATTAACAGTCTTACTGACACACAAACCTTAGTGAAAAATATCCACGTTTGTTCATTTGACATAGCAATAATCTGTTTCTTTGTCAGCAAATGTGTGCATTCATTTTATGATTTTTGTTTTAGTTAATGTCTATTCCTGAGACCCTTAAATAAGTTGTTAACTTGGCTCACTTGTGGCTTAATATGTGCCCCTTAGACTCGTGCATGCTTGAACCTTGTAAGATGCCTTCCACCTGACAACCAAGAGCTTTTCTCTTATGGACATCTAAGCTAGTCAACACTTCTTTTCAAACTAGATTCCTTTGAGATTGTTAAGAAGGGGATTTATTAACAAACAAAATTTTTAAAAATGTTTAAACTTAAAGCTATACATGATTTTTCTGCTTTAAATCTCAAGTGCTTAAACAATAATAGTTTATTTTGAACCTTCTTCATTGTGTCAAAACTGAAAGGAAAAGCATATAATTCCTCAATGATGTGTGGCAGATAAATGATTGGACAGAACATAAACACATGTTTATGAAGCAAGAAAGGACGGAGACAGAAAGTGAGAAATTACAGCCCAGTTATGGAAAAGTAAGAAGCATTGCAGATAAAGGGGAACTGGTGACTGCACTTAAAATTTCAGAGGGCATTTGACGAGGTGCCACATTCAAGATTTCTATGAAGATAAGAGCTCATGATGTAGAAGGTAGTATATTAACATGAATTGACTAATAGGAAGCAGGGTGGGAGTGGGTGCATAAATGGATCATTTTTGTTTTGGCAAGGTGCAATGAGTGATGTGACACAGGGGTCAGTGTTGCAGCCTTGTATTTAAGTTATTTACAGTTTATATAAATGAATTGGATGAAGTGCCTAATTGTATGGTTGCTGAACATACTGATACAAAACTTAACAGGAAAGTAAGTTGAAGACTTCAGGAGTCGCAAAGGATACTGATAGATTAAGTGAGGAGCAAAAAAAATGGCAGATGGCGTAAAACAAAGGAATATGTAGAATTATCTATTTTAGGACCAATAATAGAAATTAAAGCATTTTACTTAAATGGGGAGAGAGAGAGAGATACAGAGTGATCTGGATGCCATGGTACATGAATGTTGTTTATTGGAAGATGGTTAAACTATAAAGGTATTCATGTTTTGCCATATACAGATATGCGAGGTATTGATTAAACTGAATCTAGAGTACTGTGGAGTTCGGATTTCCTTATTTAAAAAGCAACATGATTGCATTAGAAAGTGCTTATAACTAGTTCACTCGATTGATTCCTGAGGTAACAGGGTTAACTTTATGAGGAAAGGTTAGACAGATTGGATTGTATCCACTGGGGTTCAGATAATTGAGAGGTTATCTTATTGAAACCTATAAGGAGACATGGCAGGGTGGCTGTTGAAAGATGTTTACTGGTGTGGAAGGGATTACCATTGGACGATATGATTTAAAAATAATGGTTCTCCCACTTAAGATGGAGTTGAGGAGGATTACTTTTGCTCTCTGAGATTTGAGAGACTTTGATCTCTCGTGTTTGGAAGGCCATTGAAAACTTTTGAGGCAGAGATAGCTAGATTTTTGACTAATAAGGAAGTCAGTGGTTATTAACAGTGATGAGGAAGTGGAGTTGAAACAATCAAATTAGCTATGGCCTTGTGAAAGGACCTCCACAAACACCCAGTTAACTCCCAGTTAGTTCTGAGCTAGTTGGTCTCGTTTGGCCTCAACATCTTTGAGCTCAGGAGGGATAATCCGTAACATGTCCACTGCTAACTATCCATGGGTGTCAAGTAAAAACATTATTTTCATCAGCTATCATGGCCCATAAATTCAAATATCTGGTGAACATTCTGCAGTTATGCCCGTTCGTAAAATATAACCACTTGTACAAAATTTCTGACCATTTGTAAAACAATTCCAGCAGGAATCAGTCCTTTAGGAGACTAATTAGGTAATTTTGGTTTTAAACTCTCGATGAACTACTATTTCACTCACTGGAGTCAACCAGTTCTCTTGGACAATGCTTACTGTCCTTTTGTTTTTGTTGATGCTCCTAGAAACAACCTCCAATAATCTGTATTAATCTGTTGACTCATCTAAAGCCAAGTGCATTATGATTTATTGCTATATGTAAGTGGAAATAATATAATTTAAGCTTGGAGCACATCCTGTACACAGGATATTTAAAATTGTTTTAAAATAGCATGATCCCTACAAAGTCTAACCTTTACTTAACTACCATTTGTATTCTTTTGCATGTAGTTTAATGTATTTTTCAATGATGTTTGAAATAAAATAATTGGAATTACATCACTGAAGAGTAAAATTGAAATTACTTTTGACTACAGAAGTCATAGAATCACACAGCATGGAAACAGAGCCTTCGGTCCAACGAGTCCATGCCGAACATAATCTCAAACTAAACTAGGAACAAAAACAGAAGCTCAGCAGGTCTGGCAGCATCTGTGAAGGAAAAAAGAGTTAATGTTTTGGGTCTGGTGACCCTTCTTCAGAACTGAACCCAAACTAAACTAATTCCAGCTGCCTGCTCCAGGCCAAAATCCCTCCAAATCTTTCCTATTCATGTATTTATCTGAGTGTCTTTTAAACGTTGTAACTGTGTTTGCATCCACCATTTCCTCAGGAAGTTCATTCCACACGCGAACTACCCTCTGTTTTAAAAAGAAAATTCCCCTCATGTCTTTTTTAAAATTTCTCTCTTCTCACCTTAAAAGTATGACCCAGTCTTGAAATCCCCCATCCTAGGGAAAAGACACTACCATTAACCCAGTCAATACCCCTCGTCATTTTATAAACTGCTGTAAGATCACTTCTCAACCTTCCACGCTCCAGTGAAAAATGTCCCAGTCTATCCAACCTGTCTTTATAACTCAAACCTTCCATACCTGGCAACATCCTGATTAATCTCTTTCGAACCATCTCTAGCTTAATAGTATCCTTCCTGGAACTGGACATAATACTTCAGAAGTCAGTATGAGCTTAATTTTTGCAGATTGTTATTATGGAAGGCTGTAAGCAGATGACCATGAAACTTTCTGATTGTCAGAAAAACCCATTAGTTAGTTAATGTCCTTTAGGGAAGGAAATCTGCCAGTCTTACCCAGTCTGGCCTACGGTGACTCTAGTCCCTCAGGAATGTGATTGATTCTTAACTGTCCTGTGGGTAATTAGGAATAGGTAATAAATACTGTCCATGTCAGTGATGTCCACATAGAGTCATACAGCACAGAAACAAGACTTCAGCCCAACTCGTCCATGCTGACCAGGTTTCCTAAGCTGAACTAGACCCATTTTCCTGCTTTTGGCCCATATCTCTGTAAACCTTTTCTATCTATGTACCTGTCCAAATGTCTTTGCCATTAATGAATTTAAAACAAAGAGAATGATGGTTACCTGAGAATTGTTCCAAGGCACTGATCTCATAACAGGGTTCCAATGACAGCAGGAAAAAACTTGATTAAGTTTTATCCATTGTCTAAACCTCAAGATATGATTTTTAAAATTACATATTATTTTAAATAAAACATACTGTGTCAATTTATAAGTGATTAGCAAAATTGTGATGTCGTCATTGCAAATCAAATGAGTGAAAAATAATGATGATTGATGGAGTATAATTCTGTTAATCATCATTAAACAGAACTAAATGGCTCTAACTTTACATAAGCAACTGCCCGTAATGTGTCTTTAAAAAATATTAATGAAAGTCCATTTTTCAAAGTATTTTGCCTTTCAGTGTTTTTCTTTCTTTAACTAGCCTTCCCTACCCACATGTTCTGGAAGCCTTTGAATCCTGCTTGGTCACGGGTCCAGGAGCGACAATGGCTTCCCTTGATCCCTGCTGCTCTCCACCCCACTTAACGCTGGCAGAAAACTTCTCGACAAGTCTAGCCGCTGTGTTATCTGCTGCAGTGAATTCAGTGAATTTGGAGCTGTTTGCTTATTAATCCTGTAAGCTCTCTTAGCCTAAAGTTTAGTAGCTCAGTTCTGTTTTTGGGAGCTGCATTATTTGCTTCTGTTAGTATTTTGCCAGCAGAATATTTCTTGAGTAAATGTTAAGTGGTATCATAATGGCAGTTTTTTTTATGTACCCCTTGTCACTTTGTAAGATTGGATTTGTATGATCTGAAGATGATATAGTATAATTAAGTGGATTATGACAAATTTATATGTTAAAAAATTTGTACATATATAACATTAACATAATGATATTTCCCAAGGTGTTTCATAGTGGTATTAGGAAACACATGAAGTAATATTGGGGAAGATAGTCAAAAGTTTGGTGAAAAGCTCTGTTTCAGTGAGCACCTTAAAGGAAGAAAGACAACTCCAGAGACTGAGAATTTGAGGTCGGAATCTTTTTTATATTTTCAGGGATGTAGGCTTTGCTAGCTGGGCCAGCATTTATTGCTCATCCCTAATTGCCCTTTAGAAGGTGGTATTGAGCTGCCTCTTTGAGCTGTTGCAGTCCATTTGATGTTTGTACACCAATGGGAGTTAGGAAGTGAATTCCAGGATTTTGACCCTGTGACAGTGATGAAATGATATATTCCCGAGTCAAATCGAGTGCCTTGGAGAAGAACTTGCAGGTAGTGATGCTCCCATGTATGTGTTATCCTTGCTCTTCTTGATAGCAGTAGTCATGAGTTTAGAAGATGCTGCCTAACGAGACTTGATGAATTTTTGCAGTATGTCTTGTAGATGGCACATGCTACTGTTGCTGTGTATCATCAGTGGAAGAAGTGAATGTTAAAGTGCCAGTCAAGCAGGCTGCTTAGACCTGGATAATGCTAAGCTTCTTGAATGTTATTGGAGTTGTACTCATAGAGGCGAATGGGGAGTATTCCACCAAACTCCTGACTTGTGCTTCATTGATGATGGATGTGCATTGCGAAGTCAGTTGGTGAATTTGGTTTACGCTGTAATTTTGCTAGGACTCCTCAATCCCATACTCAGTCAAATTTTGCCTCAATATCAAGGGTCATCATTCCAACCTCACTTCTGGAGTTCAGCTGTTTTGTCCACATTTAAGCAAAGACTGTTAAGAGGTCACAAACTGAATGGCCCAGGGAAAATCAAACTGAATGTCATTGACCAAGTTATTGCTAAGCGACTGTTGCTTGAGAGCACTGTTGATGACACATTCCATTGCTTTCCTGATGACCAAGACTAGACTGATGGGACAGTAATTGGCCGGGTTGAATTTGACCTGCTTTTTGCGTACAGGTCATACCTGGGCAATTTTCTACATTGTCAGGTAGGTGCCAGTGTTGTAGCTGTTCCAAAACAGCTCAGCTAGAGCTGTGGTAGATTCTGGAATGCAAGTCTTCAGTCCTATTGCTGGAATTATGTCAGATCTCGTGATATCTGACACGATACTTTACTACAGGCAAAGTATCAATACTATTGTAGGACTGTTTTCTGGGCCCATAGCCTATGCAGTATCAGGTGCCTTCAGCTGTTTATTGTTATCATGTGGAATAAATAGAATTGACTGAATACTGGATTTTGTGATACTGTGGACCTTTGGACAAGGCAGAGATGGATCACCCAATCAGCACATCTGCCCATATGCACTCTTTTGCAAATGCTATATGTGCTGGGCTGGCCCCAGCATTGAAGATGAGAAAATTTTGTGGAGCTGCCTTCTCTGTTGACTTATTGTTTATCACATTTAAGACTGTTTGTGACAGTAACTGTAGAGCTTAAATCTGTTCCATTGATTCTTGAATTGCTTAGCTTTGTCTATCATCTGCTTGTTCTGCGGCTTGACGTGTGAATTGCCCTGTGCCATAGCTTCATCAGGTGTTACCTCATTTTTAAGTATGCCTGGTGTTGCACCTGGCATGCCCTCCTGCACTGATCATTGAAACGGGCTTGTAGAGACAATGGGCAATTACTGCTGATAATTGTGAGGAAATGGATTTATACAGTTGTTTGTCTCACAATAAATTCGCAGATTGTTGGAGACGAAATTGCTTTTAACTGATAAACGTTGATATTTGCCCCAGAACAACAGCTGTGATTATATTTAGTTGCAATATTGTGCTGGAAAATAACTGCATCCTCTATTGCTGCATCCTTCACAATTTTTCATTTTGTGTTGCAGTAAAATAAGTACTGCCGCATAGTCTTGTGTGTTTTGCATAGCTGATAAGTATAGTTTTAAATTCTTGATTGTTTATTAGCAATGCAAAGTAATTTACACCTTTATTCAATAAGAAACCATTGTCCCAAAACTAATTTGATGTAGTATTTTTCAAGATGGAATCCGCATAATTATTTTTGTTTTCCTGGTAAAATGTGTTAACCTTGGCCAGATTATGTTCTCTTCACAAAAGATAATTGTGTTTTCATCAGATTGTCTAAATTTGTTTATGTCCGCTTCCCTCCTGCTCCCACGCATGCACTAATGTGCGCTAGGATCGATGAGATAAGTTACCTCTTTTTCTAGCTGTAACAGATTAGCATAAACAGCCAAGTTGGAGGAATGTGGACAGGTTTAGACAGTACAGGCACTAAATCTGCAGCTAGTGATTAATGAAAAATTACATAAGATGCAATGTTTAACTTATACAACTGCATTTGATTCAGGCTTGAGAGAAGATGGTATTAAAATGCCACTGAAATAAAGCTCTTCGTGCATTGGCTTTGGACACTTCATTGAAATAAATCATGTCTCTTTCCTCTGAAACTGAAGTTCACTTCCAGCCTTGGAATAATGGGATATGATAATTACCCCCTTGTATATTAACTGCTGAAAGGGGGTAATAATGGATTAGCCATTGTTGCTGGTAATGCAGTGATGTTTTGACGTAACTTGTGGCAGTACATCATGGAATTTTGTAAATACTCTTTCATTTGTGGGTTAACTTAGAGCATTGGTTCACTGCTCAAAGGTCTGTCAAAAATGTTTGGTCTTGAAAGTGACAATGCCATATTGGAGCAAAAGGCTGTGGGTGCTTTCTTTTCAAAGCTCAATTGTAATGTTAAACTGCAAGTTGCTTTTTTCAGCATAGATGGTCAGATTTTCCCATGCATACGTATGCTGACATTTGCTATACCCATTCCCTATCATGATTACTAGATTTGCACCTTGTGAGCCATCTTAGACTGAACTTGTAGGTCAAGGAGCTCAATGACTGGAATAATTTGAAACTCAAGTTCTATTTCTAAACCACAAAATGTGAGTCATTTAACACCCTAACCAACCATACTTGTGTTAAGACTGCGATTTAAAAACTCATCATAATTTAATAAAGGCTAAGACACCACTCAATCTAATTAAGCATTCACAGTTATTTAAGTGCAAAAGTTTTTAACCGAATCCAAACTGTCTGAATTATTTGATGTATTTATTGTCACGTGTATTTTGTTACAAAATGCAGTGACAAGTATTGCACATTGTCATCATTCTCCGGTGCCATGAATAAGTCAAATCAATCTTAGAACAGGGAGATTTACGGGGTTAAGGTACATAATTCATTGAAATTTGCATCACAGGTAGACGGAGTGCTTAAGAAGGCATTTTGCACACTTGACTTCATTCTTCAGACCATTGAGTATAGGAGTTGGGACATAATGTTGTGGTTGTGCAGAACACTTTTGGAGTATTGTGTACAGTTCTAGGAAAGATACTATTAAATTGGAGAAGGTGCAGTAAAGATGTATAAGAATGTTACCAGGACTGGAGGGATTAAGTTACAAAGGAGAGGCTGGATAGACTGAGACTTTTTTTCACTGGAGCAGAGGAGGTTGAGGGGTGACCTTATAGAGGTTTATAAAATTTTTAAGTAAAAGAAGCAAAATGTTTTCCTTCATCTTTCAAATTTATTCCTTTAACCTATAATGGACTATTTCTTTCTTTACTTTTATAATTTTTCTTTGTTTTCCTAGGAATTTGATCTTAAGTATTTGTATCTGGGTACCTTTGTACCTAAGATGGTGCTGCAATGTGGCAACTGTCAACTTTTCACTGTACTCATTTGAATACATGTGACAATAAAGCTAATTCAATTCACTTCCAGATCAAGAGGGACATTGATAAAGTGAATACCAGAGGTGCTTTCGTTAGGGTTGGGGAGTTCAAATTAGAGGGCGAAATTTTAAGGTGAGGGGAGAAAGATTTAAAAGGGACCAGAGGGGCAATGTTTTCACATAGAGGGTGGATCATATGTGAAATGAATAGCAAGGTGACAACAGAAATCTAAATAATAATAAGTGGTAGGTGAAGATATAGTTACAACATCTAAAGACATTGGACAGGTGTGAGTAGGAAAGGTTTAGACGAATCTGGACCAAATGCAGGCAAATAGGGCAAGTTTACTTCAAGAATCTTGAGCAACATGGATGAGAGATAACAAGGTGTGGGGCTGGATGAACACAGCAGGCCAAGCAGCATCATAGGAGCAGGAAAGCTTGACGTTTCGGGCCTAGACCCTTTATCAGAAAGG
>JAHRHZ010000041.1:23401897-23537288 GCA_024137785.1 Ginglymostoma cirratum
CTTTTATCTCTTGTATTTAACTCAACCTTGATTTATTTCTTTGAAACAATTTTACAGTTTGTGACGTTAAATATAAACATTTTCATGACACAATTGCTACACTTTGGTTAGGTAAGGGAATCGAGGGACATAGAACAGAATGGAATAGGGGATGGAACTGAGCTAATCCATAACCTAGTCGTCTCGCAGACCAGGCTGGAGGAACTGAATGATCTATCGCTGCTCTAAGGATTTTTGTGTCTGTAAAGCTAAAAGTATGTGAAATTTTACCAGGGATCTTAATTATCTTAGGTAATATTAGTGGAGTTAGCATGCAGAAAACTCACTGTGAAGAATTGCATTGAAATTGAATTTCTGGTTGCGCACTCCAGAGGCCAAGTTTTTGATCTTTGATTTATGGAGTGTGCAGCCAGAAATTTAACTTCACACACTGACGTGAGGACAGTTAAAATCACTTCTTTCCAGTTCAGCAGCTAAATTGAAGAGTGGCTTGCCAGAGTATTGTGAATGGATTGTTTACACTGATTCATGAAATTGTTGTGGTTAATCGGGGAAGAACAGTTGGCATTTGGTATGTGTGGAATGTCAGTGAGATTTTGATTTGTTTTGTTTCATAATTCCACAACAGATGATATTGGAGTATTGACTTAATAACAAAAGTGTGCTTGTAGTAATTACAGATTACAGCTTTTCCAAGATATGTGATTTTCTTGCATTGAAATACTTATAATATTGATAATTGTTTTTAATAACAGAGAATAACTGTAACCGGTACTATTAAATTGAATTATTTTGTGAGGTTTTTTGCTTGTTCTCAATTGTTAAACCCACTCCATCCAAATGGTTTTAAGTTGAATCAATGAAACATCACACAGAGCATTATGCTCTTAAAATAATGTTTGTAGGTTTTCTGTTTACCTAACATAAAAATTTTTGCTCTTTATTTCTGTGTTCCATTTACATTCCAGTGTCTCTCACAGCAGGGAAAGGCGGGTGTTGATTTTCAACGTGCCACTATTTTTGGATTCAGCATTGTCCTCTCAGAAAGGAAATCCCTCCTCATCTGTTTTAAATGAACGCCCCTTCATTCTGAGACAATGTCCTTTTGTCCTAGACTTTTCCATGAGGGGAAACATCCTCTCAACATTTACCCTGCCAAGCCTCTTAAGAATTCTCCGTGTTTCATCGAGGTCACCTCTCATTCTTATAAATTCCACTCAGCCCCAGCCTATTTAGCCTTTACTCATAAGGTAATCACTTCATACCAGGGATCATCCTATTGAACCTTCTCTGAACTGCCTCCAATGAAACAGTAGTTTTCGTTAAATGATGAGGCCAAACTGCTCCCAGTACTCCAGATGTCGTCTCAACAGCGCCTTGTACAGTCGCAATGAGACTTCCCTACTCTTATCCTCCAATCCCCTTGAAATAAGGGCCAACATTCCGTTAGCATTCCTGATTACCTCAACCATAGTGATGCCTCCCAGCTCCACTTAGTTAAACAGTTAATTTAACTCCACTTAGTTGAAACTTTTCAACTTTTGAACTTGTACATAAACAGTGGCTGCTTATCAACCCTTGCACCTTCATGAATTGACAGCTACAAAAGGAGAATGGAGTATATTTAAAAAGAAAAGAAATAGATGTGATTGTTTCTTATATTTGTGTCATTTAGACATATGCAAGTTTTTATTAGTCTTAGGGTCAGTGGACTTTGTTGAACTGTTTGATTTGGTTACATATGTAACAGATGTTACCTATTGACAACCTGGCTGCAGAAAGGAGAGCATCACTTACTAAAGTTGGACGGCCTCTGTCTTGCTTCATTTAGAATGAATGCCTCCTACTAGGCTTATAGTTACCAAGCCAATTTTAATTTGCATCTGTAGAGCCTGTGTGCTGAATTTTCCCAGCCAATGAACTATTGGACGCTGTAGATTCATTGGGAAAATCTGGGAAGATTCCCAATGTCAGTGAAAAGATGCCACTTTTCCACCCAAGTTTTTAATGGCAAAACAAGAATGAAAGCATTTATTGATTCTCAAAATTGCCCAATTTAATTGCTACCATCAGTTCTGAGGAAGGGTCACTGGACTTGAAACGTTAATTCTGATTTCTCTTCACAGATGCTGCCAGACCTGTTGAGCTTTTCCAGCAACCTCTATTTTTGTTTAAGAATACAGATATTAAACACGAAGTTTATAATTTAAACAGGAATTATCAATTCATTATTAAACAGCAAAGTGCTTTGGTTTCCTTCCACGGTCCAGATGTGTGCAGGTTAGCTGGATTGGCCATGCTAAATTGCCCGTTGTGTCCAGGAGTGTGCCGGCTAGGTGGATTAGCCATGGGAAATGCAGGGTTACAGGAATAGATGGAGGGGGAGGGGGTGCGTCTGGGAGGGATGCTGTTCGGGAGGAAAGGTGTGCAGTGTGGACTCGATGGGCTGAATGGTCTGCTTCGGTCACATCTCAATGCCTAAGGGAGTTAGTCCTCAGTCAAGCAAAGGGAATCAATCATCAATCAGTGGATGCTGGCACAGTAAGCCAGGGCATTATCTGATCTCTTCCAAGGGTTTGCAGTCAGCTGCTTTAGTGTGTTCAGGGTCAAGGATTCCATATCACTGCAGTCTGGAGAGTGGGCCATGGTCAAGCCTGCTCGTCCTGTGCAATAAGTCAGGCGATAAATAGTTGGTCAACTTAGGAGCTGCAAAGAAATCAGTCAGGACTGGTGACTCATCACTTGGTTGTGGAGTGGGGTATGGGGTCTGTCATGAATAATGATAGAATCTTAAACTAAGAAAAGAGTAGCACTCCCTGAGTCAGGGTTTTAATGTGATAAATTGTTAAGGATGGGTAACCTATATAACTTGATTCTTATAGCTAGAGACACAATGACAATCGATCAGGCAGGCCAAGATGTGAAGTATCAACACATTTACAATTGTCAGCTTATATTTCCAATGACCAGTGCCACCTATATATGCCTTCAGAAGCTTTTTGTTTTTTTTTGTTTTCCTCCTGTGTGTAGTGTGAAGAGCTATTCGTAACACCATTTGGCACTTTTGATCGCCTGCAACGACTTGTTATTCAGCCAGTCAACACTCCACTCACACTATTTGTACTTATCTTTTGACACTTTTAATAACCTGGCATACTTTTGCCATTATCTTTCTGTCTGTGCCTATGTACTTCCGTCCACTTCACCTGATGAAGGAGGAGCAGGCACCTCCTCATTATGGGTATTCGTGACTGTCAGTGATTGACCTGGCATGTAGCTGGGCTTTAAATGCGACACTACAATGGAAGTCCTTTAAGGCCCTGGCAGTGGTGACTACTTCCACTGCTGGTGAGCACAAGATGGCATGAAGGCATACGGCATACATAAACAAAGTGAGCCGTGGAGAATTATTTCAGATAATTTTCTTGAGCTCAGAGAGAAGCCCTCCATGAAAACCCCAAAAATTAACAGTAAAACAATTTTTGGTAAAACTGAGCTTGCGTCCTGAATGCCTCTTGTACTTAAGAGTAATAGAATAAATAAATGGTGTTTGAAATGGGCAGAGAATCAATTAGAATTTATGACCATGTATAAATTATTATTTTTTGATGGGAAGACCTTATCAATCCATGGCCTTTGTTTTAATTTTTACTGATTTAAACTTTTTTTTCTCATCACTACTTTTCCATATTTACTGCCTCTTAATGGGTTTCACCTTGAAAAAGCTCCCTTATGTTAGCTTAAGATCATATCTGAACCCATGCTGCGTCAACCACTTGATATGTCGTAAAGGGTATTACAGCTCTTTAAGTCGATAATGTCTGGAACAGCTGCTGAAACCTATTTATGTTGATTGAAGCTATACCTTTCATACAGATCTGGTAACCTCAACCAAAAATTTATGATTTTAACTTTTTTTTTGAATTCAACAGAAAAGATAATTGATTGGGGTGTGACGTGCACACAACCCTCTAGTGGCCATTATCTCTCTGGCAGGAATACTTAAATTTGAACCCCAAAGTCTGAAATCCAACATATCTAGAGAGTTGGGAGTTTATTGTGTTTATTAAGCATTGCCTTCTTTTTCATTCTAGATGACATTTTAGGTGAAATTGCTGTGTAGCAGAAATGTGATTACAGAGTATTAGTCATTTGTTAGCAAGAATTGAGCACTTCACAAGTCTGATGACTGGGAACTAGGAAGCTTGCCAAATACTGCTGTCAAAGCATGCACTGGTTTGGAACCAACCATTCACTGTACTGGAGATCTGAATCTCTGATCCAGGTTCTTTAGCACACTCAGAAATTCCCATAACAGATTGATGAGACCCATTGAAACTTTATTGGCTTCACATAGGGATCTGTGAGCTTTATCATTGTGTGTATACTGATTGTGCATTTTTTTGATCCCTAATCTAACTTCCATTATGTACTGAAAAACGCAGAGACTTAAGTTGTATATGATTCAGAATGGCAAAATATTGTATTGAAGCATATTCAACTCAGAATTGCTGTACATTTAGAGCATTTTCTCCACACCAAGCAGTGTGGCTCTGGCTTTACTGGTTAGTTAATGGATTCTGGGTGCATCTTAATTAGAAGTTATGCACAGGGACATCATCAGGCATAAGTGAGAGGCATTAATTATTTTTATTGTTTGCTCCTGTTTTATTGCAATTGAAATGAATCATGCTCGGATTAGCTGTCCTTTCTTGCCTTTCTCAAAATACAGATAATCAAACAAGGTAGTTGGTTAGCCAGCAGGTCAAAACAATAACTTTTCTTCCACTTGCCTTCTCCAGCACAATGACACCAAGTTCAGCATGATCGCTCAGCACATCTTGGCTGATATTCAGCTTAAAACAGACATGAGATCTAACTGGTACCCTCTTTGTATGATTTAATTATGCTTTTCATGGAACATGAAGTATGTGGGAAGTCAGGAGCCTTATTTTTGTTCTGGACCCAGAAAGTATAACCATAGATTTTCAGGATGGTGACCTACTCTGGATGCAGACAGCGTGATTCAGATTTAACATTTAGTAGAAATAACTACAGATTTTGTCAGTTAAAAATGCAGACCAGAAGGGTCCTAGGCTTAGTTATGAGCGATAGTAAGAACAGCAGATGCTGGAGTCAGAGATAAGTGTGGAGCTGGAGGAGCACAACAGGCCAGGCAGCATCAGAGGAGCAGGAAAGTTGACGTTTCAGGTCAGGACCCTTCTTCAGAAAAGGGGAGGGGGAAGAGAGCTCAGAAATAAATAGAGAGAAAAGAAGTGGGGCTGAGGAAGGTAGGTGAGATGGTGGTAGGTGAGTGCAGGTAGGGAGTGGTGGGGATTGGTCAGTGAGTTAGGAGGAGCGGATAGGGATTGGTCAGTGAGTTAGGAGGAGCGGATAGGTGTGAGAGAAGATGGACAGGTTGTGTCAGGTCATAGAGGCAAGGGTGAGAGGGAAGGTTGGTCATGTGATGAGGCCGGGGCTGGGAAGATTTTGAAACTGGTAAGATCCACATTTAGGCTATTGGGCTGTAGGCTCCCGAGGCAGAATATGAGGTGCTTCTCTTCCGTGGATTTTACCAGTTTCAAGATCTCCCCACCCCGGCTTCATCCCATGACCAACCCTCCCACTCATCCTCGCCTCCTTGACCTGACACAACCTGTCCATCTTCTCTCCCACCTATCCACTCCTCCCACCTCACTGACCAATCCCCACTCCTCTCTAGCTGCACTCAGCTATCACCATCCCACCCACCTACCTTCCCCAGCGCCACCTCGCCTCTCTCTCTCTTTATTTCTGAGCTCCCTTCCCCCTCCCCCTTCCCCACTTCTGAAGAAGGGCCCTAACCCAAAATGTCAACTTTCCTGCTCCTCTGCTGCTAGGCTTAGTTATGTTTCTCAACTCAGCTGACTTCCACATGGGAGCTGTAGGAATAATAGAAATAGTCCTTGCCTCTGCACCACCCCCGAACCCCAACCCATCAGAAAATAGTCAAGAGTTGTGTAGGGTGAGAGTCCCTGCAGAGTCTTTCTTCTTTCAAAGTCATGTACTAGAAGTAACTGGAATGAGCAACAATACCAGGTAAAGTGTTATATTAAAAATTTTATTGATATAATTATAAACGATTAAAAATTTGTTTATTGAAAAGAAAGAAATCACTTGGTATACATAAAGAGAGTAAGACAACTTTGTTATAACGCTGACGGTAATCTCAAATTAGCCTGCCCAAGACAGATCTGTAAAAGGATAAGTGAACCTTAGTATGTACATCGCCAAATCTTTGAATATACAAGGATGCACCCTCCAGTCACTCACTCAGTTAATATCATTCCTCCCCTGTTGTGTTCGGTGGTCAACTGGACCACTTAGCTGCAAAAGTGTCCCCTTTAATATCATTTTATGGCTTTGTTCCAATGTTTTGAGGCCTTGTTTGATAAAAACCCTCTATTTTGGGAAAATGCAATTATTTCACATAAATCAGAGGAGCAATATTCACATAAATAAATAAGGTCTGCATATTTCTTGAAGTTTCCACATCCTTAATCGTGTTGCTCACATATCTTCAATTAGGATATATTATTCATGCATCAAATTTCATCACCATATGTATGACCACCGAATGTAGAAAGGGATTTATTGTCCTTGTTTAGAATTCAAGGGTCATCAGAGTCAATCCATTCAGAATAGTTCCCCCTTTCAAATATTGGAAAACAAATTCACAAGGGCTGTAGATAGATAGTTTTAAATTAACCAGAGAAGGTAGGATTCAGGAGGGGGAATTTTGAGCTTGCAAAGCAAAAAGCTACAGTAGCATTTGCAGAGCAGCTATCTGATAATGATGCCCAAAGAACAGAAAGGGGGTAGCAAGAACTGCAGATGCTGGAGTCAGAGTCAATACAATGTGGAGCTGGAGGAACCCAGGTGGCATCAGAGGTGCAGGACTGCTGAAAGGTCTAGGCCCAAAACGTCGACTCTCTTGCTCCTCTGATTGTGCTTGACCTCCTGTGTTCCTCCAGCTCTGCACTGTATTGACTGGGACAGAAAGAGACAGCGTATACAAGCATTCTAGGAAAAAACAACTAGGGATAAAGTGGGGAGCAAAAAGTGAAAAACCAAAATTAATGGGTCTTTACTTAAATGTGCATAGTTTCCAAAACAAAACAAATTAATGGCACACATGGAGGTTAATGGGTATGATCTTATAGCCATTGCAGAGACATGGTTACATGGAAATCAAAGCTGGGAACTAAATTTTCAGGGTCTGTGACCTTTCAAAAGACAGGCAGGAAGGGAAGTGTGGTGGGGATGGCTTTGTTAGTCCATGATGAAATTTTAGTGCACTAGCAAGAATTATTTTGGTTCAGATGTTGTAGAATCTGTATGGGTGCAGATACAAAGTAACCAGGGGAAGAAGAAATTAGTCCATAAGGCCTCTAACAATAGGTGTTCTGTAAGACAGAGAATTTGCCTGTGTTGACACTATAGAAGATGCTGGCTGTAATAATCTTCTACCGGTTTTTAAAATAAGTCTGTATATTTTTCCATTAAATTTTAATTCAGTTCTCAATAATTTGTAATGCTGATGCTGATGTTGACTGTCATACGTGAGACTGTTCTGCTTCCTGATTCCCCAGTCGTGCATTTATTCCACAGTTTACTGGAAAAGTAATTCAAATGCGTCGTGGAAGCACAATGGATCTAGGGCAGTGTGGCTGATACTGTAGATAATTGTGTCATTTTGCTTGTTGATTCCTGCAGGAACTTCAGCCTAATAAGTTATTTCTAGCAGCAAATTATTTAAACATAGACAAATATTAAATAGATATTGCCCAGAACAAACAGGTCTTCAGTAATGCCTGCTCTATGTCATGACGCTATGGCTGGCAGATGAGGATTATAAGATCGCTGCACTTCAACAGTGATTAACATCAGAAAACAAGTTCAGAAGTAATGTAGTCAGGCCGAGAGGCAATTTCAGCATTTCAAGGATTATCTTACTTTCATTTGATTACAATGTTTAGGAATGTATGAAATAAATAAGTCATATTTACATTACAGTATACCTTCAAAAAAATGAATGACTTTATCAATCTGATCTAGCGAATTTTCAGTAACTCTAAGAAAACCTAGACAGGATGTTGCCTCTTTTAAAACTGTTCCTGATGTGATTCTTGTACTGTCTGTCCCTCAGCACCATTCTGTGGCCATGTAGTTGTTGCTTTAATCCAGCAAGCTCGTTCTCATCATTGATTTTTTTATAGGAGTGGAGTTAGTTGTTCAACTATTTAAGATTTGGGAGAAGTTAGAGTAAAGTATCAGGAAGTTTAGATGTTACTAAACTAATAGTTTCTCAAATGTAAGGAATCAGCTTTATGGCATACTTTGTTGTTGAGACACCAATCATGTACAACCCTTTACAGTTTTACAGTAAACTCATATAGCCTGGTTTTGTGCAGGACCAGCATAATAAACCTTGATTTCAATAGATATTTTTAATCAACCTGTTCAGGAGTGTTATGATGTAACTCTGAAACAGGTGGAACTTGAACCTAGGTCTCTGGCGAAGTTGGTGTCACAAGAGCCCACCCACCGTTTTAAGAATTGAGCTCTGTTATAGATACTTTATAAATAACTTGTTCAGGGATATTATTACTACCCTCAATTAGGAGTTGAACCTGGACCTCCTGACTCAGAAGTAGAAACATTACCACTGTGCCACACTGCCCTTGACTAAAAATTGGACTCTGACTGTCCCACAAGCTATAATTGCGCTATGTCTGCTACTTATTCTTGTATTTTACCCATTGTCACAAAAAAGACGCTCAAGGCATTCTTAAAGACCTTTTGAGTTCAGGTCACAACATGAAAGGCTAGACCTGTTTCTGTCTGCACAGATGCTACCAGACCTGGTGAGTATTTCCAGCATTGTCTGTTTTTGTCTTAAAGATCATTTCCCTTTATTGTAAGTCATTTCATGTGATTCCATTAATGTATTTTGAGCTGAGATATCATCCCATCAATCTCCAAATATTGACTCAGTAGCCAGCTTGATGGCTTAATTGCTGATCAAGTTAATCTGATTTTACCTGCCCAACATTTCAAAAATATTTACTAATCAACCTGTTCAGAGATATTATGGCATGTATCTGGAACAAATGGGACTTGATCCTGAGCCACTTGGCTCAGAAATAGGGACACTACCACTACACCAGAAGAGTCCCCCTTCCCTGACAGTACAAAAGAACATGAAATGCTCTACATCATTCCAAATAATAATCACTAACTAGTTTATTCATTAGTTTTCTGATCCTCCATTGTTCAGCCAGCCACTAATATCAGCATGCGTCCTTATCTGATAAACGCTTCAAGATGTGATCAACTTTGAGGCATTTGACATAAAGTGAAATCTGTTCCTTGGCCTATGCTGTCCAAGTTGCAAACAGTACACTGTTGTTCAAGAAAGTGGATAAATCCACAATTACAAACCAGCCAGTTTAAGTAAATTGGGAGGAAAGTTTTTCAAAATAATTATCTGGAATATAATTAGTAGCCCCTTGTAAAAAGGTGGTGTGATCCGGTAGCGTCGGCGTGGATTTCTAAAGTCAGAAATCACACAACCCCAGGTTGTAGTCCAACAGGCTTACTTAAACTCACAAGATTTTGATGAACCTGACAAAGGAACAGTACTCTGAAAGCCTGTGATTTCAAGTAAACATATTTGACCATGACCTGGTGTTGTGTAACTTCTGATTTTGTCCACCCAGCCCAACACTGGTACCTACACATCATGGATTTCTGAAGGGGAAATAGTGTTTAGCTAACTTACTGAAGTTTTTTTGAAGAGTTAACAGAGAGACTCAATGTGGGTAGTGCTGTTGATGTATACACAGGGACTGCCAAAACGTGTTTGATACAGTTCCACATGACAGACTCATGAGGAAAGTTATAGCTGATGGAATAAAAGGGACAGTGGCAACATGTATACAAAATTAGCTGATCAATGGGAAACAGAGTCATGATCAGTGGATATTTTTCAAGCTTCAGAAGGTTTGTAAGGGTCAGTATTTGGACCCTTGTTTTTTTTTTCTCACTCATTTGTGTTATGTAGGCATCACTGGCTGGCCAGCATTTATTGCCCATCCCTAGTTGTTCTTAAGAAGGTGGTGGTAAGCTGCCTTCTTTAACCACTGCAGTCTGCCTGCTGTGGGTTGACCCATAATGTCATTAGGGAGGGAATTCCAGGATTTTGATCCAACGACAGTGAAGGAACAGCAATATATTTCCAAGTCAGGATGACAAGTGGCTTGGAAGGGAACTTGAAGTTGGCTGTGTTCCTGTATATCTGCTGCCCTTGGCCTTCTAGATGGAAGTAGTCGTGGGTTTGGAAGCTGCGATCTGAGGATCTTTGGTGAATTCCTGCAGTGCATCTTATAGGCAGTACATGCTGCTGCTACTGAGCGTCAATGGCAGAGGGAGTGGATGCTTGTGGATGTAGTGTCAGTCAAGTGGGCTACTTTGTCCTGTATGGTGTCAAGCTTCTTGAGTGTTGTTGGAACTTTCGATGAGCTATGTAATTTTATAGTTCTGCATACACTTATTTCTTTAAGATTCTTGAGTAGATTTGTAGCTCGGGTTCTGGATGCTGTGGTTGGTTTGCTCACCGAGCTGGTTCATTTAGTTTGAGAATGTTTTCATTACCTTGTTGGGTAACATCATCAGTGCAGCCTCCAATGAAGCATTGTTGTGTTTTCCTGCTTGTCATTTAAACTCAAGGGTCCATTGGAATTGATTACCTCATTTGTGGTTTTTCTTTGCAGTGGTGTGTATATAGGATCTAATTCTGTGTTTATAGATTGCTGCCTTGGTGGAGAACCAAGCGTCTAGAAATTCCTGTGCTTATCTCTCTTTGGCTTGTCCCAGGATCCTGACGTTGTCCCAGTTGAACTGGTGGTCCTTCTTATCAGTGTGTTTGCAGATGAGTGAGTATTGGTCATGTCCTTTTGTCACAGAAACAACAACAGGGAGATACAGTACACCCTGATACACTTGTCACATTACTACACATCAAGAGCGTATCTGAACTAACCACAAGACTCCTCAGGCCACTGGGCATCAGAACAGCACGTAAAGCTATATCAACCCTACGCTAACTGCTAGTGAGAACCAAAGACCCCTTACCCAATATGGACAGAACCAATGTAATATACAAGATTCCATGCAAGGACTGCGAAAAACATTACATTGGACAGACAGGAAGAAAACTGGCTACGAGAATAGCTGAACACCAACTAGCAACGAAAAGATGACCAATACACATTCTCCTCCATATATACAGACAAGGAGGACCACCAGTTTGTTTGGGACAACGTCAGGACCCTAGGACAAGCCAAGCAGAGACAGGCACAGGAATTCCTGGAAGCCTGGTTCTCCACCAAGAAGGCCATTAGTAAGCACGCAGAATTAGACCTTAAATCCACACCACTGCAAAGAAAAACCGGAAATGAGGCAATGAATGCCAACGGACCCCAGAGTTTAAGTAACAAGTGGGAAAACACAACAATGCTTCATCGAAGGTTGCACTGATGATGTTACCCGGCAGGTTAGTGAAATGTCTGCAAACTAACAAACCAGCTCAGCAAGCAAAACAACCACAGCACTTATTTGTTTGTCCTGGGGGTCACATAAGCTCCAGTTTTCCTGTGCCAGAGTGTCACAATGATGGGACCAGATGTAACTCTGACATAAATTACCACTCCAGCGTTTTGTTTTACCAAAAGGGGAACTGTACATTTCTGAGATGAAATTCTAGCCAGGCCACACTCATACATAGTCGCACTTCCATTCTGACAGTTCTTTAGCGCTCACATGTCAGAAGAAAGCAAACCATGCCTCATTTTCACAGCAGTCAACTGTTGTATGCTGACATTTAGATCCTGACAGCCTATTTGACTGCAGCCGTCAAAATGTAATTATATAGGTAGGAATGATGTTAGGAGTGTAGGGTGCCGGATAAGTAGGGGATAGGGTGTCAGGTGGGTATGGTGCCAGGGTGTCCATAGTTAAATGCCAGCTGGGATCTGTAGAGTGCTGGGGTAGGATGCCAAATGATTAGGGCAAGAGTGTTAGGTTAGTAGGTTGACTGCTGGATAGAGTGCTAGGATTCTAGGGATAGGATGCCAGATGGACAGGAGTTAGGGTATGATGTAGCAATGCCAGTGATAGGGTAGATTGGGGTGGGTGGGAAAAATCGGATCTGACAGAGGATGGATGTTGGGCCTGGAATATTCGGGTATGGTGGGGGAGCGGGATGTGTCTAGTCAATTTGCTTGAGGGAAGAGGTAGTCGGGTTGGTCCAGCGGAGGAAGGGTGATATCAGGTCGACTCTGGGGAGGTGTCAGCTTATGTTGTGCAATTGGTGGGATATTGTGGTGTTGGATCAGGTCTGGCAGCATGTGAGGTGACTCCGTTGCAGACCAGGCCATGTTCTGCACCCTGAGGTAGGGATGGAGTTATTGAGTGAGGGTCTGACTTTTCTTGAGTAACCGCTTTACTTAATTTTGTCAGAATCCGATGCAGTCTTTGATTTAAATGTGTTAGAATTACAATTACAGGCTTACTTTGCTTATTTTTTTCAAATAGACCATTGTATCATATGAAAACCATAACAAATATTGCAACAGGCCAGTAAAAAACTGTAGAGGGACCAATAATTCAGTAGGCTATGTTCTGTGACACTCTGATATTTGATTTTTGGTTGCGCCCCCATGAAGCAGAAGAACGGTACTCACCCAACACTTTGCCTGATTTGGTTCAGTTTCCTCACTGGCTTAGATTGTCATGAAGGAATTTACTTGTCAACCTCTTGCCTCGCCTAAGGCTGTTGACCCCAGTCTCCCCCCTCATGCACTCTCTCTGTCTCACACACATGAGCGAGTAGCCCGGTGGTCCAGTAGGACTGTGGTGACTTTACGTATGAATTGATGTAATCAAAAGTACTGATGTACCTCTCTCTATGCCTCTTCCATTTCAGTTCAGTGGTGTATCAATTGTAAATCTGGCAAATACCAATAACTTCAGGAGAGATTGTGCGAAACAATTGTGTGCAGAAAGTTCTAACCACTCACTTGTTGGAACACATGAATGCTTTCACATATCTTCTGAATTGCTGCGTAGAATTTAATAAGAGTAAAATAAAGGCTGAGTTTAGTTCCATGATTTATACTTTGCAGTCAGGATAGAGATTGACAGTGCTGCATTGAAGTTCCCTGCATGGCTAAGTGTAGAACTCGACTAAGTTTATAGCAAATTTAACAAAAGAAATACACAAATGTTTTTGTATCAATATCTACTTTAAATAAAGCAATATTGCACAGTCTACAATAATGAAAAGTAAATGAACTATCATTTCAAGATTTTGCAGCGCTAGTGCTTTCCTTTTCATAGTATTGAAATTCTGCATTTTTACATTTTTTTTCAAAAATAAGATTTCTCTTAATGCCCTGTTGGGAAGTTGTTTTTGAATCAATAAATATTTAAAGGCGAGAAAGAAGAAATTATGGCAGGAGAAAAGAACAATTTGTACTGCCAAATGGGAAGTGAATTTGTAAGGTACCTGAAGGAGTCCATGTGTATCCACATGTGACTAGCTAGAACGTTCTGTAGAAATTATTTGGATCAGCATCTGCAAAGCAGTGAGCTAGTCAGCAGTCATGCATACCAAAGGTGAACTATAACAGCAATATGTCTAAGACGCAATGCAGTGTTTATTTTGAATGTGTTAAAACAAAAACTCTCTTTTGTTTGTTGTCTGTCAACGTGTTGGAGGGTTCATGGAACCTGGGCTAGCCACTAACCTCTCAAACTTAACAATTACGGCTGAATTTGTATTTGCACCAAAACTTAACCGGAACGTGCTTAGGATCGATTTGTCTCTGAGGCAAAGTGGAGTCATGCTGCTTCCCTCAAGACTTCTCACTAAGCACAGTTTCTGTTGTCAGGTCAAACAATAATACTGGATTCAGCTGCTCATGCACTGTAAATACCACATTGGTATGATGCTAGATTGCTTTACACCAACAGCACAGTCGTGGAGTGAAAGCATGCCTAAAATAGTTAAAGTAGACTGAACTGAGACATTAAAGATGTCGCAGACAAAGGAAGTAAAACTTCAAAGGCCATGGGTCGGCATTTTAAAAATCAATGCTAGACAGAGCTTACCAGTTTAAAAAGTACAATGCCTGCTAACACTTATCAGAGTGGCTGTATGGCATTTCATAGCTAGTGCTTTAATCAAAAGAAACCATGTTTTGGGAGTAGATATGGCGTTGATGTCAACTTTGAAAGATACCAAGTTATGGGATACTCAACATTTCATGGTTATTGCTGCTGCACCTGTGTTGGGGGAGAAAATGTCTGAAATGCACTTGGAGACTTCCTGGGGTAGCTTATCAAGATTCAAGCAATACTCAAGCAGTGAATTAGAATTAGCTTTATTGTCAAGTGTACTCAAATGAGTACATTGAAAAGTATACAAGTTGCCACTTGCAGCGCCACCTTAGGTATAAAGGTACAAAGATCTCGAGGTAGAGCTTTTTCAGTTACAGTTCTTGGAAAAATAGACAAGTAAAAAAATGTTTATTGTAGAAATAATAAGGTGAAGGGTTCACAGTTGATGGGTATGAATTGTATTGAGTACAACTGAAAGGGTGACTTTAAGGGGTTGGAGTGCATCATTTGTCCCAGGAATAATATTTTGCTTTAATTATGTACATTTCCTTTGAAAAATTAATTTCTGTTTAAGTACCCTCTACAGTGCTCTTACAAGTTAACCAATAACCAAATTAAACGATATTATTTGAAAAAAGGAATAAGAAGGGAGACTGCATATGATAACACAGTAGTGAACATAGCTGCTTTCCAAGCAGTCTACCCAGCTTTGACTTTTGGTTATCGCAGGTTTTTTACAGTTGCCTGTATGAGTCTGAAAACTCTGATCTCATCAGATCTCCAGAACCTAAGTAGATTCAGGCCTGTATTGCTCTTGGATTAGAGAGGGCTTGGGAATACTAGATGTGGTTGGCCCATGTGGGGTCTTCAGGCATTTTTAAGACCTCTGTGACCAGTAGGCACTCCAGGAGCTGATCTGTACCTAGATATAGATTCATTTGATGGCATACAAGAGAATAAAGTTATTGCCAAAAAAAATTCATGTATCAGTTCCTCATTCATGACCTGACTAAGATCTATCTAACAAACCCAGCCCTTGTTATTGACCATAATAGTCCTTGTGATTTCTCAGTTAATTTTATACTGTAAAATATACATTTTGTACGTTTTATAAGTGTAAATTTTATACTGTTTACATTTTTTTTTCTGCCGCCATGCAATAATGATTACACCCAATTCACATAGAATCCCAACAATAGCAAGAGGGTTTATATCCCATTAGTTAGGCTGCATTGAAATTCTTGTCCCAGAGGTGAAACAGCAATGCGTTAACCTGAAAAAGTTGATTTAAAAGGAACTTCTTAAATGAATTCTTTATGAAGCTAATGAAAAATTCACATTGTTGTAGGTTGACTAAATTCATATTGGTTATTTTTAATTGAAATTGAAATACTAAGAACAGAAGCAGAGCTACTCAATGTTTTAAGATCTGTGTGGAATTAAATGTTCTGAGAACAACAGCAAACAAAAAGCTACTGCAGAATTGGACAAATGCAGCCATCTCTCAGATGTGTGGTTTCCCTTGTCACTTTGATTGACTGCAAATCCAGTTCAAAATAATGTGCATTGAGCTGGAAAGCATGCCTGTCAGCTGTCTCACATTCTTCCAAGAAGTAGTTGTACAGTGATGGCTGGCACCAGATTACTTCAGAAGAAGCATTCATATCCAGTCTAATGAATGCTGCACTTCTGGTTGGATTGCCTCCCAAACTATTTCCATTAAATTGCTGGGTTACGTAGGACGTATATGACAATGCTTCACATCAGTGTTCCGAAATGTCATTCCAAAACAGAATGACCATTGTAAAATTAGCACTATTCTGTTCATATGAATCTTATTAACGGTGCAATAATGAATTTGTTTTTGTGAAAGTGATCCAAACACTGGGTAAAGGTCTGTGACGAACGCATTAATCTTATAACTTGACCGTTTTTAAAGAATTACAGCCAGGAAGGTAATGTACTAAATTTTCCTGGAAATTGATTTCGTGTTGGCGGGTTCTCTCCAAGAAGTCTAGTGAGATTTTTCCGGCCTCAAATACTTCTGCCAACTCCAATTAGACCCCACCACTGGGAACATCTTCCACTCCCCACCCTCTCTGCCCTCTGCAAGGACTATTCCCTTCGCCACTCCATAGTTCATGCTACGCTCACCACCACACTCCAATCTGCCCGGGACCTTGCCCTGCAACCGTAAAAGATGCAACACCTGCCCATACACCACCTCCCTCACCTTCATTCAAGGTCCTAAATAGCCCTTCCATGTGAGACAGAGCTTCACCTGCATCTCCTCTGACCTGGTCAATTGTATCTGTTGCTTCTGATGTGGTATTGTCTACGTCAGTGAGACCAAATATAGGCTAGGTGACCGTTTCACTGAGCATCTCCACCTGGCCCGTAACGACCTCCCGGTCACTGCCTATTTCAACTCCCCATACCACTCCTCCTCAGACCTGTCTGTCCTTGGCCTCCTCCAGTGTTGCAGTGACTCGGAATGCAAATTTGGAGAACAGCACCTCTGCCTTCCGCCTGGGCACCCTACAGACCAGAGGACTCAACAATGGAGAACTCCATTTCAAATAACCTTGCCTTCCATTCCACCTTCTGACTCTCCCTTCCAGCCACCAACCGGATTCGTCCCTCCCATTGACCAACCAGGTCGTACCTACCACCAGTGTCCACCTATCACCACCATTACGCCTCCACCCCTCTTCTCCAACCACCACCCCCCCCACCTTTACTTCAGCTCCCCCTACCCCCACATCCAGTCCTGAAGAAGGGCAGTACCCGAAATGTTCACTGCTCCTTTTCTCCGGATCAATCCAAGGATCGAAATCTCATCTTCAACAGAACTACTGTCTGCTGCCCTATGGGCCCGATTGAAAATTGGGCTGCATTGCATCTGTGCTCAGCCTCAGTAGGAGGGTTGTATAATAGGGCCATTGGCCAAGGTTACAAAGGGTATTCCTTCTCTCCCAGTAACCATTGTTGTAAGGTATAATGAAGCAGAAACATGAGCTTTATCAAAGATATGGGAATCATGGCAACTGATGGGGTACCTGGCACTGATGTCTAAGATGTGGTTCAACTGATCACAAATGACTTGATAAGGCACTCTCAATGCAACATCTGTATAGTCACTAACACTCTGCATCTGGGGGAAGCCAACTATTATTGACATAGTCTACTGCTCTGGCCTTTGCATTGATCTCATCACAGGAAATGAAGTAATACATTTGTGGGTCATGAATTGAGAGATGCGCAGAGATACCTAGTAAATCCCGTTTGCCTGTTGCATAAAACTTTAACACAGCTGTTACCTTGGTAGCTATCGACATAGAGTCACTCCTTCATGTTGCAGATCCCATTCCAGCTGTTGTCATGGTTCTTTGGATATCCTCAGTCTACAACAACAATGTGCTCACCGAGAGGAAATGGCATTTGAGGGCAATATGGTCTGGGCCTTCTGTTTATCCTGAGGGGGCTGTGCCCACTTGGTGTGGGGAGTGTTCAGCATCTGCTGTAGGTTACTGCTGGTCCTGGGCTTGCTAGTGTATCTGTTCCTCCTCCATTTCTCTACACCTTCATTGCTCAGCAACAATTGTGGCCAGATCCATTGGTGACACTTCTGATGAATTTCTGTGGGGAATATCAAAAAGAGAATAAGTCCTTACTAATATAAGCAGTCAGCATTCGCATCAATCACAAATGATGGTTTACCATACAGTGTAACTTGGAGAACTTTGACAAGTAGCACCTTGGAATGCGTCTACATAGATCTTTGACATTAGAACCATATTTTAATGGATGTAACAAAAACCATGTTGTGCAAATAGAATAAGAGTTCGGAAGTCCTGTCTGTTAATCCTGTCCTACCACCTCCATGTCACCCAAGAAAGAAAACATTGCATATAAGAGTATGTTGGAGAATACTTACAGTTCCAGATGAGAGGAAATCAGTTCTGTGCCCTGTGTAGCCTATGAAATTTTGCATTATCTTTGTGTTTTGTGGCCCACAAGTGACACTTTAAGATCACTCGTGGTGACTTTGCTTTGTAGAGATGACTGTCTTGAGCAATGAGCAGTGACATGGTCAGGATTGCATAATACCATGAGATGTAGGATGCCTGCAGAGTCTGCTCTGGTATTCAGTGAGATCTGATAATCTTCAGCTCCATTTACTGCCTTGTCCCTACGACTCGCGATTCTCTTACTGATTTAAAAATTTGTCTAACTCATCCTTGAAAATACTTAACAACAGTTCTCAACGTAAAAGAATTGCATTGGTTCACTACCTTGTGAGAAAAGAAATTCTGCCACATCTCTATCTGAAATGTGCAACCTTTTATTCCGAAAATGTCTTCTAGTCTTTCGTCAACTACCTTATCAAGCCCCAAAGAATCTTTTATGTTTCAATGAAGTAGCCTCTCATTCTTCTAAATTCCACCGAATACAGACCTGACGGCTTGTAACCAGCATTTGAACCTCACACAGTTGGACGTGGTATGCATTTTTGTTTGAATGAACCTGTTCAGAAATGTTATTTAATATTACTGGAGCAGGTGGGACATGAACACAGGCCTCTTGACCCAGAGGCAGGGATGTTACCATTGTGCCACATGAGCTCCTAAATGAACCAGCATAGGCATTTGTAATCAACTTGTTCAAATGTATTATATACTTTGGGAGCAGGCGAAACTTGAACCCAGGATTAATAGGTCAGAGGTAAGGATGTTACCAGTGCGCCACAAGAACCTTACGGCATACATTTATGCTATAATTTCAGGTAACTTCAACCTGCACTGTGAAAGTGCCTGATTAATACAATTGCTCCCTACAAGCGCCTCATGTTTCTTGCAATTAAAGGTCACGTGCTCAGACCCAAAAATCTATACTTACCCAGTCCACTCTGGGCATGTTCAAATGCATTTACTATTTCCACTGCACATTTTAGGAATTACATGAGCATAGAGGTAGAGCATTGCACTTAGTGCAGTGAGTCACAGGTTGAACCTGGTAATCGAGAGGCTTTCCTGAACTTCCAAATTCCATTCTCTCTAGCAATTTGTCGAGCCCAACAGTTCTGAGCTTCTAAAGTTTTCCACACACCAACTTGGCTTAGGATTCCATCTCTTGACTTTGCCCCCTGAGCTACAGCTAGACAGTCGAATCATGGCAACCATTGTTCGACATTGCATCCATCCCCACCCTTATTGAGACCAGGCTGATGGTGACCATCTGTCACCAACCCTCTCTGGTATCCTATGCCTGTCCTATCGTCTCCCCCTAACCTTGTCTGTTAAATTGCCCTCTTCACAGTTACTGTCCCTTCTGTATCCCTGCATGCTGCCTCTGATCCCCAGAATTGAGTTCCACCACTTTTACCTACCATACCAGTGGTCCCTCGACTGAATGGCGCTGACCCCAGAGACTGACTGACTTTGGCCCGCCAAATTTGAATGAACCGCCCTGTTTTATTTGTGACCATATTCCTGACTGATATGTTCTTGGTTCACTAACTGAATTAGTGCATATCCCTTGGCTGATTTCACCAGACCTGCAGGACTTACCATAATACCCTCCTCAGATTGTAATGATATGCATCCCCAACTCCTAGCAGAATGGACACTAACTGATGTTACCCTTGAACTTGAGATAAAAGGTACTGCAGAAGCTGGAGAATCCGAGATAACAAGGTGTGGAGCTGGATGAACACAGCAGGCCAAGCAGCATCATAGGAGCAGGAAAGCTCAGCTCAGCTCAGAGCCTCCCTCTCCCAGACCTGCAAAGGACCTCTCCTGTTTTTTATTCTTCATAGGATCCACAACCTGAACTCACAACTCTACTCAGCTTTATTGGATACTAAAAGCAGTAAGTACAGTAAACTTACTGGTGCCCACCACCCAAAACGGGCTTCCCCCACCTCCCAGATCACCAACCCTACCCAGGACCTCCCCCACAATGTACCCGCCGCCATTGGCCACGAGGCCACTGTTGGAGAACCCACAGATGACATCTCATCCGCCACCGCCGGGTATACCACTTCCGGGACAGCGAATGCCATCGCTGCTGAAGCCACCGCCTCCGTCTCTGAGACCAACACCACAGACACTACTGTCACCGCTGCTGCCGCCGCCTACCCCGCTCCGCCCACCGCTGACGCCGACACAACTCCGCCCTCCACCGCTGATGCAACCCCACCCAGTGCGAATGCCGACAGTGCTCCGCCCACTGCCTCCACAGCCAGCAGCTCCAGACAGGATCAGCAACACTGAGCCCTGCCGAGTCTTCACCATCCCCCCAGACCACCTCCTTACTGAGGGCGAACGGTCAGTCCTCAGTAAAGGGCTCACCTTTGTCCCCCTCCACCCACATATCAACGAATACCGCTCACGCTTGGATATTGAGCAGTTTTTCTGCCGCCTCTGCCTCCACACTTACTTTTCAACTGTGAATCTAACCCTTCTGCTACTGACCCCTTCTCTCGCCTCCAACACAAGCCTTCCTCCTGGACACCACCCCAAGGCCTCCTACCCTCCCTCGACCTCTTCATCTCCAACTGCCGTCGAGACATCAATCGCCCCAACTTCTCTACCCCTCTCAAACACTCCACCCTCTCCCCAGCAGAACGTGCAGCCCTCCGCTCCCTCCGCTCCAATCCCAATCTCACCATAAAACCCGCGGACAAAGGAGGCACAGTTGTAGTATGGTGCACTGACCTCTACATCGCTGAGGCTAGGCGCCAAATCTCCGACACCACCTCCTACCACCCCCTGGATCGTGACCCCACCCCCGAGCACCAAACCATCATCTCCCAAACCATCCACAGCCTCATCACCTCAGGTGACCTCCCATCCACCGCCTCCAACCTCATCACTCCCCAGCCCCGCAATGCCCGCTTCGATCTCCTTCCCAAAATCCACAAACCTTGAATGCCCTGGTCGACCCATTGTCTCCGCCTGCTCCTGCCCCACCGAACTCATCTCCACCTACCTAGACCCTATTTTCAACCCCTTGGTTCAGGAACTCCCTACCTACGTCCGCAACACCACCCACGCCCTCCACCTCCTCCAGAACTTCCAATTCCCCGGTCCCCAACACCTCAATTTTACTATGGACATCCAGTCCCTATACACCTGTATTCCCCATGCAGACGACCTGAAGGCCCTCCACTTCTTCCTGTCCCGCAGACCTGACCAGTCCCCCTCTACTGATACCCTCAGCCGCTTAGCCGAACTCGTCGTCACCCTCAACAACTTCTCTTTCAATTCCTCCCACTTTCTACAAACAAAGGGGGTGGCCATGGGTACCCGCATGGGCCCAAGCTATGCCTGCCTCTTTGTAGGTTACGTGGAACAATCCCTCTTCCGTACCTACACTGGCCCTAAACCCCACCTCTTCCTCCGTTACATTGATGACTGTATCGGTGCCGCCTCGTGCTCCCACGAGGAGCTCGAACAGTTCATCCACTTCACCAACACCTTCCACCTCAACCTGACGTTCACCTGGACCATCTCTAATATCTCTCTCTCCTTCCTGGACCTCTCTGTCTCCATCTCGGGTGACCACCTAGAAACCAATATCCATTTCAAGCCCACTGACTCCCACAGCTACCGAGAATACACCTCCTCCCACCCACCTTCCTGCAAAAATGCCATCCCCTATTCCCAATTCCTTCACCTCCGCCGCATCTGCTCCCAGGATGAGACATTCCACTCCCGTACATCTCAAATGTCCTCATTCTTCAAGGACCGCAACATCCCCCCCACAGTGGTTGAGAACGCCCTCGACCGTGTCTCCCGCATTTCCCTCACACTCATCCCTCACACCCCGTCCCCGCAATAACAATAAAAAAGAATCCCCCTCGTCCTCACGTACCACCCCACCAACCTCCGGATCCAACGCATCATCCTCCGACACTTCCGCCATCTGCAATCCGACCCCATCACCAAAGACATTTTTCCCTCCCCACCCTTGTCTGCTTTCCGGAGGGACCACTCTCTCCTTGACTCCCTTGTCCGCTCCACACTCCCCTCCAGCCCCACCACACCCGGCACTTTTCCTTGTAACCGCAGGAAGTGCTACACCTGCCCCCACACCTCCTCCCTCACCCCAATCCCAGGCCACAAGAAGACTTTCCACATCAAGCAGATGTTCACCTGCACATCTGCCAATGTGGTATACTGGATCAGATGTACCCGTTGTGGCCTCCTCTACATCGGGGAAACCAAGCGGAGGCTTGGGGACCGCTTTGCAGAGCACCTGCGCTCATTACGCAACAAACAATTGCACCTCCCAGTCGCGAACCATTTCAACTCCCCCTCCCATTCCTCAGACGACATGTCCATCCTGGGCCTCCTGCAATGCCACAATGATGCCACCCGAAGGCTGCAGGAACAGCAAATCATATTCAGCCTGGGAACCCTGCAGCCCAGTGGTGTCAATGTGGATTTCACAAGCTTCAAAATCTCCCCTCCCCCAACCGCATCCCAAAACCAGCCCAACTCATCCCCGCCTCCCTAACCTGTTCTTCCTCTCACTTATCCCCTCCTCCCACCTCAAGCTGCACCCTCATCTCCTATCTACTAACCTCATCCCGCCCCCTTGTCCTGTCCATCCTCCCTGGACTGACCTATCTCCTCCCTACCCCCCCACCTACACTCCCCTTTACTGGCTCCATCCCCGCCTCTTCGACTTGTCTGCCTCCTCTCCACCTATCCTCTCCTCTATCCATCTTCTATCCGCCTCCCCCTCTCTCCCTATTTATTTCAGAACCCTCTTTCCCCCTCCCCCATTTCTGATGAAGGGTCTAGGCCCGAAACGTCAAGCTTTCCTGCTCCTATGATGCTGCTTGGCCTGCTGTGTTCATCCAGCTCCACACCTTGTTATCCTTGAACTTATTGGCCTGGCACCTAATTGACTGAAAGTTGTCTTCTTTGACCAAAGGACTACTCCTCTCAAGCTTCTAGACCAGGCCATTTGTACCTGTGGTGTGTTTGTTTTGTATGGCACAGGTGTGAGACTGACAAAGCATGGAGCTACACTGCAACTTGTCTATCATCTTGACTGATGAATGTTGACAAGCATGACAAGCTGCCTTGCTTTGTGTCTGCGTTAAAATGCATAAGGAAATAGAAATGTATTATGTGTCTTTAAAGTGCTGAGTGAGGGGGCGATGCGCAAAAAAGGCAGAACTAACAGAGCAAACAAGGTGCCCTGAGATGCACCCTGATCCAGTTCAACAGGTGGATGTTTATCTTTGTCCGCTTGGTGTCCTGTTTAAGAGTATTTTAATGACAGATTCTGCTATGCTCCAAACTGGATTGGAGATGTGTCAAGAGGGCATGGTGAGGCTGTTACATATCTGATGTCAATGTCTGTATGTGGGTGGGTGTGTGTGTGCGCGCGCGCAATCACTCCAAAAGATGTTAGTGATTGCTGTCCAACATGATGGTCTGGAGAAGAAAATGACAAACTAGAGTCAGCAGTTACCTGTTCGGAATTTCATGTTGGGAAGTGTTGATATCTAGTTTCTGTCCAGCAAATGGAATAATGAGAAACTGCAGCATCTGTTGAGAAGAAATAAAAGCTTGAAGTTGTTTTCCCTGCACCGAGAAAGCCAGTACTTTCTTTCAGAACATCTGATGGTTTCTGACCAAAAGTTCACACCCGCAAGCTGTTCAGTAACCTGCGATCCAATCACATAGTTGTTAACAAGCAGGATACTGTAGTGATTGTCACAAGGTCAGCAGGTGGACCTCACAGAATATCAATTCCCTGATTTTAGCTGTTAACCTTGTCCAATCAGGGAGCATTGGCTGACAGATAAAACAGGAATCTGTCACTTTGAGGGAGCTGGATGAGTGTCAAGGGCTTTCCACATGTAAAGGGTGACTTGGTAATGGGATAGCGACACCTATACAGTTATTTAGTAGCAAAGAAAGTAAAGCATGCTCCTGAAGAAATTCACTTGTAACAGTCATCTGAGTTGGGTTAAGCATTTCTGAAATAATTTTTTTTTGGGAGCTTTATTTGGGCAGGTTGACTCGTTCGATCCTGCTGTTGAAGACTGAGCCCAGCATGTGGAAAGAATGTGTTAATTTTTCTGGGCAAATGACACTGCGACGGGTGAAAAGCAACAAGTAATTCTCCTTACAGCTTGTGGACCCGCAACTTTTTTGGTTATTAGAAGCTTGGCTTTCCCTGCGGCACCAGATACTAAAACCTTTCAAAAGTTGACAGATTTAGTTAATGAATATTCATGACCTCAAGCCTCCTATAATTCGGAAACACTATTGGCTTTACTCAGCAATTCAAAAATAAGGGGAATCTATAATAGGATTTTTGACAAGGTTATGATGAATGACAGAGGCACGTGACTTTGGTTTAACCCTTTAATTTAATCTTAGGAAACCTTCTTCACTGTCTACTATGCCACCAATTTTGGTGTCGTCCACAAATACTAACCATGTCTTCTGTATTATCATCCAAATCATTTATATCAATGACAAACAAAAGAGGACCCAGACCAATCCATGTGGAACACCACCGGTCACAGGCTTCCAGTCTGTAAAGCAACCCCACGCCATTAGTCTCTGTCTCCTGCTCTTAAGCCAATTATGTATCCAATTGGCAAGCTCACCCTGAATCCCATGACCTAACTTTACTAATTAGTCTACCATGTGGAACCTTGTCAAAGGCTTTACTAAAATTCAAATAAGTACTATCTATTGCACTGCTATCATCAAATGTTTTGGTATCTTTCTCAAAAAATACTCCAGCCAAGTTTGAGAGGTAGTTTTCCTTGCACAAAAACATGCTGACTATCCCTAATCAATTTTTGCTTCCCCACATGTCAATAAATCCTATCTTTTATAATCAACTCCAACAATTTACCCACAACCGAAGTCAGGCTCACAGGTCTGTAGTTCCCTTGTTTCTCTTACAACCTACCTTAAACAAATGTACAACCTTAGCCACCCTCCAGTCATCAGGCCACCTCACCCATAGTTATAGATGATGCAAATATTTCTGCACAGGGTCTCGTAATTTCCTCCCTTACTTCCCACAATGTTCTGTGATACATTAGATCAGGTCAGAGGGATTTATCCATCTTTATATTCTTCAAGACTCCCAAACCTCCTCTTTAATGTGAACTGTTTCTAAAACATCAAAGTTTATTTCTCTGTATTCTCTAGGCACCATTTCTTTCTTCACAGTAAGTACCGATGTGAAATATTTATTTAGTATCTCTCCCATCTCCCGGTGTTTAACACAAAGATGACATGTTGATCTTTAAGAGGCCCTGCCCTCTCTCTAGTTACCCTCTTGTTCTTCATGAACTTATAGAATCTCTTAGCATTGGCAGAATAGGCTAAGGATAATGCGATCTCATATCCCCTTCTTGCATTCCTGATTTCTCTCTCAAGAATGCCCTGACACATTTTATATTGATTAAGAGATTCAAATGAACCAAGTTGTCTATGCCTAAGATACGATTCTCTTATATTCTTGACATTGGTGACAGCTAACGGGCTTTGATTTAACAGCAGGAAATTTGAGTATTTCTGGTATAATCAGGGAGCCCTGGGTGATGGATAAGAACAGGAGTGTTAAACATCCTGTTCACTCAGAGTTGGCTCTGAGGGAGCGGGGTCAATATCAAGGACTTTGCATGTGTAAATAAAGGGTGACTTGGTGACCAAATACCAGCCTCTGTTGAGTTATTTCAGATACCATTGTCCTTGGTTGGTGTAACTGTGACCAGTTGTAATCAGTTAATTGCTGGCCGAATCTCTCTTTGCGCACATGCCCTGACGCCAGCCCACCGAATGTCTTCCCCGTACTCCTGGAACCAACAGCACTGTAAACCACACTTAGATTGAATGTCAGGTCACTTACTTTCAAAAAATGCAGTCATCTTTTCCACAATCCTTAGTTTACAAAAGTACTTTTCTCCTTTCAATCCACAATCTTAAAAACTTACTAGCTCCATCCCTGCCTCTTTGACTTGTCTGCCTCCTCTCCACCTATCCTCTCCTCTGTCCATCTTCTATCCGCCTCCCCCTCTCTCCCTATTTATTTCAGAACCCTCTTCCCCTCCCCCATTTCTGATGAAGGGTCTAGGCCCGAAACGTCAAGCTTTCCTGCTCCTATGATGCTGCTTGGCCTGCTGTGTTCATCCAGCTCCACACCTTGTTATCTCGGATTCTCCAGCATCTGCAGTACCTATTATCTCTGATAAAATTTTAACCCCACTGCGAAGCCTCTTCGAAGGATGCCTACCCTGAAGAAGTTACCCTCCTCCCTCCGGACAAACCTCGAGATCTCTCTCCCACTGCAACTCTCTCATAATCTCTTCGGCCTCGAAACTGCTCGACCGTGTCCTGAAGCAAACCAGGTACTACAGCCACATCACCTTTCGTAGTACCTGCCTACGGAACCAGATCATCCCCAATGGACTACAATCCACAATCAAGCCTTCCCAATTTGGCCCCAACCGTGACAATATCTACATTCAGAACGTTGAGACCCTTCTGAAGCGCTTCTCCCTGCGACTCCTGAAACACACACTTGCAGCAATGCGCAGGCATCTCCAGGCACTACAATCAAGGCTCCCCCTGCTCAGAGCCTCCCTCTCCCAGACCTGCAAAGGACCTCTCCTGTTTTTTATTCTTCGTAGGATCCACAGCCTGAATTCACAATTCTACTCAGCTTTATCGGACACTAAAAACCGTAAGTACAGTAAACTTACTGGTGCCCACCACCCAAAACGGGCTTCCCCCACTTCCCAAATCCCCAATCCGACCCAGGACCTCCCCCACAATGTACCCACCGCCATTGGCCACGAGGCCACTGTCTGAGAACCCACAGGTGACATCACATCTGCCACCGCCGGGTACACCACTTCCGGGACAGCGAATGCCACCGCTGCTGAAACCACCGCCTGCAACTCTGAGACCAACACCACAGACACTACCGTCACCGCTGCTGCCGCTGACTACGCCGCTCCGCCCACCGCCGATGCCGACGCAACTCTGCCCACCGCCGAAGTAACTCCGCCCACAGCCAACGCTGACAACGCTCCGCCCACTGCCTCCACAGCCAGCAGCTCCAGAGGAGACATCAACACTGAGCCCTGCCGAGTCTTCACCATCCCCCCAGACCTCAGACTCCCCAGAACGGTCAGTCCTCAGTGAAGGGCTCACCTTTGTTCCCCCTCCACCCACATATCAACGAATACCGCTCACGCTTGGATATTGAGCAGTTTTTCCGCCGTCTCTGCCTCCGCCTCCACGCTTACTACTTCAGCTGCGAATCTAACCCTCCCTCTACTGACCCCTTCTCCCGCCTCCAACACAAGCCCTCCTCCTGGACACCACCCCAAGGCCTCCTACCTTGAGAAAGTGAAGTCACATGGTGTGCAGGGTGTTCTAGCTAGGTGGATAAAGAACTGGTTGAGCAACAGGAGACGGAGAGTAGTAGTTGAAGGGAGTTTCTCGAAATGGAGAAAGGTGACCAGTGGTGTTCCACAGGGATCAGTGCTGGGGCCACTGTTGTTTGTGATATACATAAATGATCTGGAAGAGGGCATAAGTGGTCTGATCAGTAAGTTTGCAGATGACACAAAGTTTGGGGGAGTAGCAGAAAGCATAGGGGATTGTCAAAGAATACAGGAGAATATAGGTAGACTGGAGAGTTGGGCGGAGAAGTGGCAGATGGAGTTCAATCCGGGCAAGTGTGAGGTGATGCATTTTGGGAGGTCTAATTCTAGAGCGAACTATACTGTAAACGGAAGAGCCTTGGGAAAAGTTGCTGAGTAGAGAGATCTGGGAGTTCAGGTCCATTGTACCCTGAAGGTGGCTGCACAGGTGGATAGAGTGGTCAAGAAGGCATATGGTATGCTTGCCTTCATCGGACGGGGTATTGAGTATAAGAGCTGGCAGGTCATGTTAAAATTGTACAAGACTTTGGTTCGGCCGCATTTAGAATACTGTGTACAGTTCTGGTAGCCACATTATCAAAAGGATGTGGAAGCTTTGGAGAGGGTACAGAGAAGGTTTACGAGGATGTTGCCTGGTATGGAAGGTGCTAACTATGAAGAGAGGTTGAGTAGGTTAGGATTGTTTTCATTAGAAAAAAGAAGATTGAGGGGGGACGTGATTGAGGTCTTCAAAATCATGAAGGGTATAGACAGGGTTGATAGAGATAAGCTTTTTCCCAGGGTGAGGGATTCAGTAACGAGGGGTCACGCGTTCAAGGTGAGAGGAGAAAAGTTTAAGGGGGATACACGGGGAAAGTACTTTACACAGAGGGTGGTGGGTGCCTGGAACGCATTGCCAGCAGAGGTAGTAGAGGCAGGCACGGTAGATTCATTTAAGGTGCTTCTGGACAGATGCGTGAGTAGGTGGGGAGCAGAGGGATACAGATCCTGAGGAATTGGGCGATAGGTTTAGACAGTGGATTTGGATCGGCACAGGCTTGGAGGGCCGAAGGGCCTGTTCCTGGGCTGTAAGTTTTCTTTGTTCTTTGTTCTTTGTACCCTCCCTTGACCTCTTCATCTCCAACTGCAGTCGAGACATCAATCGCCTCAACCTCTCTACCCCTCTCAAACACTCCAACCTCTCCACCGCAGAACATGCAGCCCTCCGCTCCGATCCCAATCTCACTATAAAACCCGCGGACAAGGGAGGCGCAGTCGTAGTATGGTGCATTGACCTCTACATTGCTGAGGCCAGGTGCCAACTCTCCGACACCACCTTCCTACCGCCCCCTGGATCATGACCCTACCCCCGAGCACCAAACCATCCACAACCTCATCACCTCAGGTGACCTCCCACCCACTGCCTCCAACCTCATCGTTCCCCAACCCTGCACTGCCCGCTTCTATCTCCTTCCCAAAATCCACAAACCTGAATGCCCTGGTCGACCCATTGTCTCCGCCTGCTCCTGGCCCACTGAACTCATCTCCACCTACCTAGACTCCATTTTCAACCCCTTGGTCCAGGAACTCCCTACCTATGTTCGCGACATCACCCACGCCCTCCACCTTCTCCAGAATTTCCCATTCCCCGGTCCCCAACACCTCATTTTTACTATGGACGTCCAGTCCCTATACACCTGTATTCCCCATGCAGATGGCCTAAAGGCCCTCCGCTTCTTCCTGTCCCGCAGAACTGACCAATCCCCCTCCACCGACACCCTCATCCGCTTAGCCAAAATTGTCCTCACCCTCAACAACTTTTCTTTCAATTCCTCCCACTTCCTACAGCCTCCGCCGCATCTGCTCCCTACCCCCCCACCTACACTCACCTTTACTGGCTCCATCCCCGCCTCTTTGACTTGTCTGCCTCCTCTCCACCTATCCTCTCCTCTGTCCATCCTCTATCCGCCTCCCCCTCTCTCCTTATTTATATCAGAACCCTCTTCCCCTCCCCCATTTCTGATGAAGGGTCTAGGCCCGAAACGTCAAGCTTTCCTGCTCCTATGATGCTGCTTGGCCTGCTGTGTTCATCCAGCTCCACACCTTGTTGTCTCAAAAATAAAAAGATACTGTTTTTACAACATTTATTGTATATCTTGCAGACTTTTGGAAAAGCACGAAATGTCTAGCACAACTAATTGGTGCAGACACTTGTTATTCACTGGTGTGTAGCATTTTGATGAAGCCATGCTATAATTTACAATATATTGATCTTGGAATTGACTGCAAGATAGACGCAATTCTTCAATATATTATTACCCAATATAATCAATTATGAAACAATCAAAAATAAATATGAACTTTCGTGATTTGGAATACTTACAAAATTTCAGATTTTACAAAGTTAATAACTAGATTATCATCCAGTATTAAAATATTATTGAAATGTTTTTGCCTGTGTGCACAAAATGTTCCTACGGATAGGACATCATACTAAGCAGGTTTATGGGCTTAAAGATATTCAGCTTCCCCTGTGCCACAGTTAAGATGCTGACACATTTACTTCACTGGATTGCTTTGAACACATGACTTCATTGCCTTTAGTACAAGAGCTACCACATTATTTTAGCAAAGAGAGTACTTCACATAAAAAGCCATTGTAAACCCAACTCAAGATTGTGAAAGACAATCATCTAGAGAACTCCCCATGTACTCCTTAAGCTGCAATCTTTTTAGTTAGACGTGTGTTTTATTATTTTTCACAGCTTGAGGACCAACTTGAGAGATTTTTTTTTTGCTGCAACAGTTTCTAGGATGAGCAGACCAGGCAATGTGGAGCCTGTCAAGTTTTTTTTTTCAAATTGTAGTGCATTTTTAAAAAAAATTTAAACAATTAAACGAATTGTTTATTTAAATAAAAGGGAAATCCTTCAGCTTTTGTGTGAAAGAAATACATCTGAAATAGGAAATTATTCAGTTTTTTGCAGAAAATAAATGTAAATTAGCAAATTGAGCCAGGAATGAATTGAATGGGTCCATTTGTGAATTGAAAAACAGACTGGTTTGAGTGATATAAACACCGCAATACTGTGTAGAACAGTACAAGATGTCTGCAACAGGCAAGGTCGGAGAAAGATCTTTGTAACCTTTTACACTGTATCCAAAAATACAGCAATGTTGTAAGTTTTATAATTGTAAAAGTGCAGGTATTACCTAGGCTATTTCAGTGCAGGTAGGTATGATCTTGCTTCAGGGGCTCTATCTTCAAAAGTCTCTCAGATTATCAATCAGTTTACTTTTATTACTTAGCTCTGAGTCCCAAATACTATGGAAATCAAATGGGCACACATTCCATTTCTAAATACATAATTTTCTGTATAATATAGATCGATACATTTCTGGCCAACACTGCCTTAGAGATTTAGCTTTGGCTATTCATTTGACAATCATGTAGGGCAGTTCCAATTTCATTCATAAGCCTTTAACTAAGATGTGTTGTTCAGTTTGATTTATGAGTAGCTGTAGCCAGCTGAGTCATTACGTGTTCCAACTGTTGCATACACAAAGAGACTGGACTCTGGAAAGTATTGGCAGTTTAGATAATGAAACATTAGTGAGGAAACTTATTTACAGTTGTAATAACAAGCAGAGGACAATTAATTTAATTCAACTTTAAAATGTTCTGTTACTTAACATTATAGTAGAACCAAATGAAAATCTGTACATAAATGTGAAGAGACATTGGCTTCTTACATTTATTTATGCAATTTTACGTACATCGTAAATCACTTAGTAGAGTTTATGCAATACAAATAGTAGTTGATGCAATATTCTTTCATGTAATTTTGCAGTTCAAGTGCTTTAAAAAGTCCTCTATCTAAACCTGTCACCTATTTTCCAAGGATCTGTATCCCTTTGCTCCCTGCCCATTCATGTTTCTGTCTAGATACATCTTAAATGACGCTGTCGTGCCCGCCTCTACCACCTCCGCTGGCAACGCGTTCCAGGCACCCACCACCCTCTGCGTAAAGAACTTTCCACGCATATCTCCCTTAAACTTTTCCCCTCTCACCTTGAAATTGTGACCCCTAGTAACTGAGTCCCCCACTCTTGGGGGAAAAAGCTTCTTGCCAACCACCCTGTCTATACCTCTCATGATTTTGTAGGCCTCAATCAGGACCCCCTCAACCTCCATCTTTCTAATGTAAATAATCCTAATCTATTCAACCTCTCTTCATAGCTAGTGCCCTCCATACCAGGCAACATCTTGGTGAACCACCTCTGCACCCTCTCCAAAGCTTCCACATCCTTTTGGTAATGTGGCGACCAGAACTGTACGCAGTATTCCAAATGTGTTCAAACCAAAGTCCTATACAACTGTAACATGACCTGCCAACTCTTGTACTCAATACCCCTTCTGATGAATGTAAGCATGCGGTATACCTACTTGACCACTCCATCGACCTGTGTTGCCACCTTCAGGGTACAGTGGAACTGAATACCCAGATCTCTCTGTGCATCAATTTTCCCCAGGGCTTTTCCATTTACCGTATAGTGCGCTCTTGGATTGGATCTTCCAAAATGCATCACCTTGCATTTGCCTGGATTGAACTCAATCTGCCATTTCTCAGCCCAACTCTCCAATCTATCTATATTCTGCTATATTCTCAGACAGTCCCCTCCACTATCTGCTACTCCACCAATCTCAGTGTCATCTGCAAACTTGCTAATCAGACCATCTGTACGTTCCTCCAAATCATTTATGTATATCACAAACAACAGTGGTCCCAACATGGATCCCTGTGGAACACCACTGGTCACAGTTCTCCATTTTGAGAAACTCCTATACCTCGTCTATTTACAAAATATAGTTATAGAATTCTTAAGCTTATTGCTGACTACAACAATTGATTTTAGCCCTTCACGAAAGCTTATTTTTAAGCAGTGATACTTTTGTACAAAACCATTCACACTGTATCTTGAAATCCACAGAGCTTGCAGATTTTCTCTTTGATATTGTCCTGGAGAATCCAGTGATGTACTTGCTCAGGTTGTTGTGTGTTTCCCACGAAGTGACTTAAAGTACAAAATGGAAGGATCCACAGCTCGGTATAGGATCTGGAAATCCCTGGAGTTCTACAGTGTAGGCAAATACAGTTAATTGGACTAGATACCCCATACCAAATTCTGGGGATTGTTTACGTAGCCTTCCAAATAAGCCAGTGAATCTTGCACTTTTGCCAGACCTGTAATGCATGGATTAATTTGCTGTAGAAATGTATTTGGATCTTGAGAAAAGGCCCAGTTTTTAAGTTTTAAAGTGACACGAGTTCTGCTGAGATCCTTCAGGGACATAAAAGAAACAATTTATCTGGGAGCCTGTAATCTCCCTGGTATGTTCACTTGATGTAAGGAAGAAACTCGAAGATCATGATCATAAATTTGACTAATGCCCTATCCAACTCCAAAAATTTCAGGCCCAGCATATCTTGATAAAAAAAGCTAAATCCTGGTATATGTGTCACTAGGTTGTTAAGATGAATCAGGTTTTAATCAGAATTTCTGATTTAAAAACCTGGTAACTTGTCAGCTCTTTACCACAATATATTTGTTATCCCCTCATGAAGATGGTTTTAAACATAAAATACTGAACCAAAACTTGTACTTTATACTTATGTAAACATATAATTTCTCAAGATAACACTTGGCAGTATGCTGTGTTTTGTGCTGCTTGTTTAGCTATGTCTTGCAAGTGTTTGAATGTTAACAATTTAGGATGTACTTTGTCGTAAACGAGATGATGTCTAGTGTTTTAACTTGGCTCTCATGCTGGCTGCAGAAAATGGTGGATGATTAGGACTGAGTTTTAGGTGCATTTTATGTTTTGGAAACATATCTATATATTGTGGACCAAAATAATCTTATCAAATTTTAATGCACCATCAATCACCTATTGTTCTTTGAATTCAGTTAAATCATCTTGGCACAAGTTCCATTCTAAGTAAAAACCTTCATCTATTATAATGCCAATCTGCTATCCTGGAATGAATCAGACAGGTGTATATTATACTTACTACTCCAGTGTACTGCAATATTGCGTAACAGTGCCAGAGGAAGTTATCTGGAATGTGGACACCCAATTTCTGTCAAGTGAAATTGCTTTTGATTCCTGTTATCAACCTCAGTGATTCTCTTAAGGTATCCATTATTCTTAAAAAGTCTATTGCTGCTGTTCCATAAAGTTAAATTTAAAGCAAGCACAACTTAACTGGATTGTTCGGAGGCCCTCAAAGATTTATCAGTTGAAAAGAGCACATAATTAGTTATACCAAGTATAATTTAGTCTTGTAAAAAATTCTGTCTGCTCTTAAACTGATTGCAGAAACTGTTAAAGGAACTTGAATTAGAAATGGGTGCAGAATCCAAAATAAGAGAACAAAATCATGAATTTATTTGTAGTAATTAACAACTCAGCAAAGAATAAGTCTGTTTCTAATACAAACATCAAAACCTTTGTTTCTTTATTGTCCTAAATAAAACACATATCAGGGGCCCTACCAGTAACTGTATAAGTCCTGCCTGAGTTGGCCAGACTAAAATGCAACAGCTCATATTTATCTAAATTAAACTCCACCTGCCACTCCTTGGTCAATTGGCCCATATGATCAAGGTCCCGTTGTATTCTGAAATAATCTTCGTCACTGTCCACTGCTGACCTGACAGCCCTGGTCTGCCTGAAACTCTACAAGGTGCATGCGAGGACAGGCAACCTGTCCACCTTTGGACCAGTGAGGGCCTCAAGTGGTCAGTTGAGGGCCTCAACCCACTGTCACAGGTATTTTGTTCATTGTTTTGACGTCCTCTGGAAACCTACCAACTTTACCTCCAGTATTCACGTTCAGTAATCCGGTCTGGTGTAGAAACTGAAATGCATTGTCACACCAGTGGATTGGACATCATTGGGTGCTGGCTGTTAAGTGCATGACAGTTCACTGCTAATGTTCCAGTCTGAGACCAATTATAACGGAGGGAGGTGCTGCTGAGTGAGTTACAGGACTTTCCTAATGTTGGATACAGAATCTTTGCCTGTACCTTCCCCATGTTAGCCTCATGCAACCAAGTTTGAGCTCACATTGGCAAAGGCATGTAAGGAGGATTTCAAAAGCCCTTCCAATGAAACGGATTTATAGGAATTGAGGAAGAATTGGAAGCATATTTAAGAAATCAGCCCTCTGTTTCTGGTAGAAGACTGGTACTTGCACTACATAATAATCACTGAATTAGACCGGCCAGGAAGCTCTGTCTTCAATCCCTTGGGCGTGGCCGCCCTAACTCTGTTGTAGCATTGAATTTCCGGTCTCATGAATAAAGCTGTAAATCATCAATTGTTACTGCTGATAGTGGACGTGGAGCGAGATATAATCAGCCAATGTCCAGTCTCGTGCCAGCGCATGTTATCTGACACAAGACATCATCATTTAAGTGAGTTGTCCAGAAATAGTATAATTCCGCTTGAAAATTGAAAACCAGACGTCTGACCAAACTCATCTCAATTATGTTGCAAGATGCCTGCAGATTGATCAGCAATAATGAGCTAAATTTTATCGGGCTATCCCCAAATAAAAAGTAAGGGAGAGATCCCCATATCCTCAATGGCTGCCTTTGCAGCAATTTAGTGCTGGGAGAAAGTCCCTCCCTAGAAAAGAGCTAGCCATCGCTGTGACTGCAGGCAGTCTATACTGAAGCCCAAATGGACGGCTATGTCCAGGGTCAGGGCTCTTGGCAAAATGGAGGTGGGGACCGAGTTCAAGAATAGAGGGTAAGCAGTTAAGGTGGCTGTGCCACTCATGGACCCAAGACCCCCTACAGGAGATCGACTATCCTGTTCCCTACACCAGCCCTCTGTCAATGCTGCTGAGCCTCCCAGATGTTGTGGGAAGATGCCTCTCTCTACAATGAACAAAATACCTGTGACAGTTGACACTTGAGGCCCTCACTGGTCCAAAGGTGGATAGGTTGCCTGTCCTCGTATGAACCTTGTAGAGTTTCAGACAGATCAGGGCTGTCAGGTCGGCAGTGGGCAGGCAGCACGTTGGATGTAATGTGCATCAGTCTCCCAGACCCTTAGTGAAGTAATGTGGATGATCGATCAAATTAGCTGTTTTGTATTCACTTTGTCATGGCCAGCCCCAAGCTGGCAAGGTCATATGCATTGTTGTCCAAATTAAATACGACACATTATCATCTTTTTGAAGCTAGAAGTGGTACAAGTTTGTTTTATTTTGAGGTTGAAGCAGCATTGTGAGGATTGCAGAAGTGATTCAGTGCAAATGCAACTTAGGTAGCACACTGAATGATGGTATATATTTCCTTTCATCCTCTGTAATGAATTAGAAAATAATATTTTAAGATGTTGTGCAATGTTTTGTTACGCAAACATTTTGAAAACAATGGATACAACGCTTCAGGGTTAAATGCATTAGGATCTGTTACTATAACCAATCCAAGATCTAGAGATTTTTTTTTTGTTTATTATCACTGTTCATAACGCGTCTCGGTTGTGTCCCCTCTCAGTCTCCTCTGCTGTTGGGGGTGGTGGGGGTGGGGTGGGGGCGGTGGCGGTGTAGTTGGTAGGTGGCAGTCTCGGTCTGTCTTGTCTCTCTTCCTGGCTTTCCAAACGGACAACATCCTGGTGAATCTCTGCACCCTCTGCAGTGCTATCGCATCCCTCCTGTGGTGTGGATTCCAGAACTGCAGGTTAGGGCTGGCACAGTGGTTCAGTGCTTAGCACTGCTGCCTTACAGTCAAAGAGAGCCAATTCGATTCTAACCTCAGGCGACTGTGTGGAGTTTGAAAGTTCTCCCTGTGTCTGTGTGGGTTTCTGCCAGGTGCTCTGGTTTCCTCCCACAGTCCAAAGGTGTGCAAGTTTGGTGGATTGGCCATGCTAAATTGCCCATAGTGTTCAGGGATGTGTAGGTTAGGTGCATTAGCCATGGAAAATGCAGGGTTACAGGGATAGGGTAGGGGAATGGGTCTGGGTGGGATGCTGTTTGGAGGGTTGGTGTAAACTTGTTGGGCCAAATGGCCTGTTCCCGTACTGTGGGGATTCTATGATCCTATGTTTTATCCTATCATTAAAAGCAAAAATACAGTTGATCCTGGAAATAAAGTCAGATTGCTGGAGAACGTCTGTCTGGCAGCATCTGTTGAGTGAATATCAGTTAATATTTCGAATCCCGTATGACTCTTCTTCAGAACATCTTCAGTTTTGAAGAAGTCCTATCAGACTTGAAACATTAACTTCCAGAAATGTATTTGCTGCAATTTATTTTAACATTATTCTTTGAATTTTCAATTTTTTAACTTCAATTTTTACTAAACTACATATTGCTGTTATTACAGTTCATCGCATTCCCTGAGGAATTTCCTAAAGTCTAGGCCCGAAACTTTAGCTTTCCTGCTCCTCTGCTGCTTGGCCTGCTGTGTTCATCCAGCTGTACACTTTGTTATCTCACTGCATTCCCCTTCAGTTCAAGTTCTATTTAATTTAGTGGAAAATAATTGACTACTTTGTTTTAGATCAGTGGCCAATTTATTGAGCATTTACTGAGCTACTCATGCAGTTGACAAAGTGGAGGAGAAGTTAATGGGACAGATGGTAAAGGTGCGCAGAGCAAAGGAAGTGAGTGTTAATGGAAGTAATGGAGAAATCTCAATGCAAAATGGTGTTAATGAAAGCTGTGGATCACTGAGATTAACACAGTAGGCAAAGCAGCATCAGAGGAGCAGGAAGGATGACGTTTCGGGCCTACACCCAAGAAGGGTCTAGGCCCGAAACGTCAGCCTTCCTGCTCCTCTGATGCTGCTTGGCCTGCTGTGTTCATCCAGCTCTACATCTTGTTATCTTAGATTCTCCAGCATCTGCAGTTCCTACTATCTCTGATCACTGAGATTAGGTTAGTTTGCTGAGAGCAAACTCATGTAAACATGCAAGGTGGGGTGGTGGTGGTGAGGAAGAGGTGTAATCAAAATGGACGACAGTGTTTGACTGTAAAGCTGTTGAACTCACGGAATCTGAAGGCTGTAAAGTGCCTAGTTGGAAATTAAAATGCTGCTCCTCCAGTTTATGTTGCACTTTGCTGAAACAGACCGGCTAATGGATCCTTGGCCATGTCCAAACCATTTCCCACATTCTCCCTTCACCCTTTCTCCTTGTTCCCAGAACAACAGTACAGTTCCCATTGTCTTTGCTTCTCACCTGTCAATGTGCTCAAGCAATTCTCTGCCATTTTCACCACCTCCAGCAAGATGCCTCTGCCAAACACCTTCCCCTCCATTCTCTTGTCAGTACCCTGCATGGATTGTTGCCTCCATGACACTCTGCTGTACTCCTTTGTCATTCCTCAAACTTGCTGACACTTGCCCTTTTACCTCTTCCCGCCTCACTGAATTTTCCACTGCTATCAAGAACACCTATTTTGCAATGAGATCACTGCTTTACTGTCACTAGGACTCTTTTTTTTTGACTGTTATCTCATCATCTTCTTCTTTTTCCTCCTCTGCCTTTTTTAACAGCATAAGTACCATCAATTTCCAGCCCTTTTCAGATCTGAAGAAAACTGCTGGACTGTCCCAAAGAAGAGTCATATCAGACTCAAAGCATTAACTCTGTTTCTGTCTCCGCAGAGACTGCCAGACCTGTTGAATTTCTAGCATCCACAGTACTTTGCTTTTATCATACTAACTTTTAGCACTGAGTTCATAGGAAGAATGTATTGGTTCTGGTTGCAAAACTCAGCATAAAAATTAGAATTGAATTGATGGCTAACATGCACTGAGCTGGATCACCAGTGGGAGGAGCATATGAATATTTAATGTCCAGAACAAAAGAGGGTCATGTAATTGAGAGACCCAGATGAGTCAGACCCTCAGGGTTTTATTCTTCATTTTGAAAAGCGCCTCTCTTAGATCTCACCACATTGAACAGAAAAGTACAATTACTAGCTGGAGAGCGATGTCAAGATACAGTTTTGTCAGTCCCACTTATAGCAGGTTCTTGTGGTTGTTAGTTATCCTTTAACTTTTGACTGGTCTATTGGATGCCTGTAATCTGAAAACAATTCAAATTATTGGTTAATGCAAATTTTCCTTCAGCACTAAAAGCAGTTTAATTAAATTATGCAATATAAATGAGTAAATAATTCAGTTGCTACAAAGTGACCATGTTAAAAGCAATAGCTGGTATAAAAATGGAAATTCAGACTGATTAAACTACCTGCATATTTCAGATGCCTCATCCTGAACTTCTCAATAGTAAGACATTTGTAAGTCTTAATTTGAGTTTCTTAACTGCACTTTAGGTTTTTATTACATTTTCAGCTTTATCAGTAGGTAGAAGAAATGGTTGGTTTAAGCCTCAAATCAAAAGTTCCATCACTTTAACAGTATAATGTTGTGTTCCTTCACTCCTGGTTTGTTTAATGATTTATGTACATCCTGAAGGAACTGTTTGTACGTACCCTTAGACACAGGATTATATAAAATCATTATGTTATTTAATGTTCTTATTGCAAATTACACACTATTGAGAAATACACTTATATTCATCGAAAAAACTTCTCGACTGGTCTTGATACCTCTTAACAGATTTGACAAGCCTTTTACTTGAGTTCATGTTCCTGTTATATTTTATGCCAGTCCAAGATTCAATTTGTCCAAATTGGACCCATTTTTTTATGCACAGGTATTTATAGGCCTGATATATAATACTTTTTATTTTAAAAATGTTTACTTTGCTAGGAAACTGACTATTGCAGACTAATTAAACAAGTTAATAGCTTCAATGTTAAACCATTTACAGCGATATATGAATGCAGTTACCCTCAGTTTGAGAATTGGACACACTAAGTATATTTTATGAAACAACTGCTTGAATTGCAGTGATTCTTGGAAGATAATTTGTGATGATGCATAGGAATTATAGTGGAAACTTGAAGCGTGACCAACCCAGTATAATTTCTAATACAACTTCCTAATTTTGTCTAAACTTAGAAACAGGTGACAGTAGTTTCATTCAATCTGGACAAGGCATCTTGTTGAAAAACGGTTGTTTGTGAAAGAAAAATAAAGTCTAAGAGCCTAAAGTCCATTTCCCACTCATTCGTATTGTAATGTTATGTCTAGGAGTCTGAAGATGATAAAAGAAGTTGCTTTTGAGGTGTGGTTCAAATGTAGAGCCCAAAGTACTTGGAGCTTCCTTGACTCATTTTTTTTAAAAAAAACTTTTTCACAAGTTTTTTTTTTTACTTAGAATTGCCGATGTTGCAATTATAAACAGTCTAGAGAATTTTTTAATACAAGTTGAAGAAAGGAGTACAAAAATGTAATTTCTCCTGCCACAACAAATTTACTATTTTTTACTTTTGTCTTTAAAACATTACTTTTTATGGAAGGACACGGTACGTGATCAGTGTCTACCAAGTAGCGTTGCAGAACATTCTAAGAACACCTCTAGCTTTGATGAGGGCTGCTTGCAGAAAACCGTTATAGTGGAGAGCTACTGTACAATCAACCTCTAAGTGAGTTCAAAATGTCCCAATAAAATTGCTATTTCCACTAAATTAGAGAAAGTCCCCTTTTTTGTTGTTGTGGTAAGTTTCAAAGCATGTACTGAATATTTGCAAGATATTCAGAGGTGTTATTTATTAAATTAGCAGCCGCCAAATTTGATAATTCAGCAAATTATGTTGACTTCATGCACTTATCTTTTAAAGTGCTTTTAATTTCTTTTGCATTTAACTTAATTTTTCAAATAATAATTTTATAATTGTATGTTATGATCTCCTGAATCCTATCCGCTCACTCTATTTGGCTCCATCTTTTGTGTGCCATTAAAAGTTGGGCTCTGCTGGTTATCATGCTAACCCACCAGAACTGCTGCAGTAAATGGTGCGGCAGTTATGAACCCACGCAGTTTTGATAGTAAAAATGTGTTTCCCAAATCTTTCCCGGACTATAAATAGTTCGCGATGCTGAAATGCAGTGGGTAATCAGTACCTGTCTTCTCTCAAACAGATTAACTGCATACCTTAGTTTTTAAAGTGAAGCTGCACAGTTTAAGGACCAAGATCCATAATATCATTAAGAGTAGGCAAGTCAGTAATTAGTTGTGATGTAATACTGTGTGTTTTTGGGATTTTTTTTCAGTATAGCCATTCTAGAGTCAACCAGAGAGCAGGCTATCTATACTCTGAATTGTTTGTGAGATAGGTTAATTAATGACCCCACGATAGAGGTGCCCCTAGTACCAGTGACCATAATCTGATTGCATTTAGTTTGAGGAAGAGAAGAGTGGATCCAAGATCAGTGTGTTAAACTTAAATAAGGGTAATTATGACGCATGAAAGCACCAGCTAACTGAAATGAGCTGGCAAAATTAGATTAAACGGATAGGTCAACAGAGGTGCATTATCAGATATTTAAGGGGAAACTTTAGAATACGCAGAATAGATACATTCCAACAAGTAAGAGAAATTCCAGGGGGTGAGCCCACCAAACATAGTTAACTTAACAAAAGAGTTCATGATACTATTAAGCTTAAAAAGAAGCATGTAATTACAAAGATTTAATACCAAGATAAAGTTTTCTTTCTCTCTCACACAGTGTTTTGAGTCTTTGGAATTCTCTTCCACAAAGGGCTGTGGAAGCAGACTTATTGAATATTTTTAAGGTAGAAAGAAACAGATTCTTGATAAGCAAGGGGACAGTAGGCTATCAGGGTGGATGGGAGGGAATGTGCAATAATCAGATCATCTGCGATCATTTTGAATGGCGGAGCAGGATTGAGGGACTGTCAGGCCTATTCCTATCTCTGGTTCATGGGTGGGTAACAGGTGATTGTCATGCACTCCTTAAAATGGCTGCAAGCATTCTGCTTATTGACACTGATTTTCTTTTTGTCCCTCTGTCTTATGAAATTTTGCCTATCTTTATAAAAGTTATGAGTAATCGACTATTTGCTGAACCTAACAGAATGTTGAACTGATTTATAATTCTGTGACATAGTTATTAACGTAAGGATTCTTTGGCAGTAACTTCACCTATCAATTCAGTTCCCTCAATAAGTTTATGAAACCTGTAACTCAAGACCATAGGACTGTAAGGCCTGTTGGCCCATCAACTCTGGTCTGCCATTTGATCACAGCTGATAGGTTTTTCAGCCCCATTCTCCTGCCTTCTTCCTGTAACTTTTCTTCGCCTTATTAATCAAGAACATATCCCTGTCTATCTGAAATACACTCATTGACTTGCCGTCTACAGCTTTCTGTGGCTAAGCATTCACCACCTTCTGGGTGTGAAAAAGTTCCTACTCACTCAGTTCTAAAAGGTTGTCCCATCTCTCTGAGGCTGTGCCCTCCGTTTCTAATCTCGCTTTCTAGTGAAACATCATCATGTCCACTCTGTCCAGGCCTTTCTGTATTCTGTACGTTTCATTGAGATTTCCCTCATCCATCTAAACTCCCATTGAGTACAGGCCCAGAGTCCTCCACCACTCCTCGTATGACATCCCTTAATTCCCGGGATCATTCTTGTGAACCTCCTCTGGATTCTGTCCAAGATATGGGGCCTAAAACTGTTCACAATATTCCAAATTTAATCATTTGGATTCAGCAAATTGAGCAAAACAAAATAATGGCTGCTTCAATCTAATTCAGATTTTTAATTGAAGTTTCTGATTGTAGCATTTTATTGTCTTAATGATTGTGTCCAGCTACTTGTACAAGTTGCAGGAAACTACCTGGCTAAAAGATTGGAAAGCTGGATAATTATATGAAGTTCTGCTTTCAAAATCAAAACTTGTTCAAATTAGGATAAGGACATTTTGGCGAATTTGCAGGTACTGAAAATTTTGAAATATGAGTAACCTGGATTTTTTTTCAGCACAACTTAAAGTGGATTTAAATTGTTAATTTATCACATTTTCCTTCCTACATATCTGAGAATGCACTCATTATAAAAAGAAACTTGATTCATATGTTTAGTAGTTTTATATTCTAAAATTACATAATCATTTGCAATGATTTAATAGTGGTCTAAAATATATTTATTTTGAGATCATAATTGATGCTGTCTACATGCTAAATGCAAAATTGACCTTATCATTATTCTGTGTCAGTATGTGTGAAAGTAAATCTGTAGTGACTGCAATAAATGTTATAAATAAGTTTGTCAGAATCCATCTTCTAAAGCCATCTAAAAGGAAAAGTAATTCTCTGAAAGAGACAACACAAGATTTAAGTAGCAGTACATAGTGGAGAAGATTAAGCAATTTTTAATGGAAAAATGGATCACTGTTTGTCACACCGCAACTGCTAAATATTTCATAGGTTCAGAGTTCAAATGCAGGTACGGACAGTTGTTGAGCTACAAACAGAGCTGAATGTTTCCTGGACTAGGAAGGAAACTTCTCTCAGGTCCTTTGAGAGTGTAGTCAGAATAATGTATGTCACTAATTCCATTATGGTATACTGTAGTGAAGTATTCGAGCTCCTCAGCTGCTGAAATATCAGAGCATTATAAACTTTGGTCTCAAAAGCTCAATTTCTAGTTTTTAGTGTTTCAGTTCAGCTTAGTCACACTGAATAATTGTGTCAGATTGGCACATTTGATAGAACACTGATCCCACAGTCAGCAGATCATAGATTCTAAACCTTTCACCAAGATTTTTAACATACATCAAGTCTGACAGTCTAATGATGTTTCTTCTTAGAAGCCATTAAAGTCAGGTTGTCTCTCTATGTTCTAATGAATCAACTGAATATTAAGGATCCTCAAAGTATGAATGACCTCCTATATTGATCACTGTTTGTCAGCACAACAGTCGACAGTTCAACTCAATAGTGTTTGTGAGATGCGACTATAAAAGAGGCAAATGGCTGTCCACTTTATCTTCATAATAAGTTACTGACTTTTAAAATAATTGTGTGTGAAACATCTTAGAGGTGATTGTTAGGTGTGATGAATTACAGACAAAGGGGGTGGCCATGGGTACCCACATGGGCCCAAGCTATGCCTGCCTCTTTGTAGGTTACGTGGAACAATCCCTCTTCCGTACCTACACTGGCCCTAAACCCCACCTCTTCCTCCGTTACATTGATGACTGCATCGGCGCCGCCTCGTGCTCCCACGAGGAGCTCGAACAGTTCATCCACTTCACCAACACCTTCCACCCCAACCTGAAGTTCACCTGGACCATCTCCAACACTTCTCTCTCCTTCCTGGACCTCTCTGTCTCCATCTTGGGCAACCACCTAGAAACAGATGTCCATTTCAAGCCCACTGACTCCCACAGCTACCTGGAATACACCTCCTCCCATCCACCCTCCTGCAAAAATGCCATCCCCTATTCCCAATTCCTTCACCTCCGCCGCATCTGCTCCCAGGACGAGACATTCCACTCCCGTACATCTCAAATGTCCTCATTCTTCAAGGACCGCACTTCCCCCCCCCCACAGTGGTCGAGAACGCCCTCGACCGTGTCTCGCGCATTTCCCGGAACACATCCCTCACGCCCCGTCCCCGCAATAATAACCAAAAAAGAATCCCCTCGTCCTCACATACCACCTCACCAACCTCCGGATCCAAAGCATCATTCTCCGACACTTCCGCCATCTGCAATCAGACCCCACCACCAAAGACATTTTTCCCTCCCCAACCTTATCTGCCTTCCGGAGGGACCACTCCCTCCGCGACTCCCTTGTCCGCTCCACGCTCCACACTCCCCTCCAGCCCCACCACACCCGGCACTTTTCCTTGTAACCGCAGGAAGTGCTACACCTGCCCCCACACCACCTCCCTCACCCCAATCCCAGGCCCCAAGAAGACTTTCCACATCAGGCAGATGTTCACCTGCACATCTGCCAATGTGGTATACTGCATCCGCTGTACCCGTTGTGGCTTCCTCTATATCGGGGAAACCAAGCGGAGGCTGGGGGACCGCTTTGCAGAACACCTGCGCTCAGTTCACAACAAACAACTGCACCTCCCAGTCGCGAACCATTTCAACTCCCCCTCCCATTCCTCAGATAACATGTCCATCCTGGGCCTCCTGCAATGCCACAATGATGCCACCCGAAGGCTGCAGGAACAGCAAATCATATTCAGCCTGGGAACCCTGCAGCCCAATGGCATCAATGTGGATTTCACAAGCTTCAAAATCTCCCCTCCCCCAACTGCATCCCAAAACCAGCCCAGCTCATCTCCACCTCCCTAATCTGTTTTTCCTCTCACCTCAAGCCACACCCCCATCTCCTATCTACTAACATCATCCCGCCCCCTTGACCTGTCCGTCCTCCCTATCTCCTCCCCACCCCGCTACCCACACTCACCTTTACTGGCTCCATCCCCGCCTCTTCGACTTGTCTGCCTCCTCTCCACCTATCCTCTCCTCTATCCATCCTCTATCCGCCTCCTTCACTCTCCCTATTTATTTCAGAACCCTCTTCCCCTCCCCCATTTCTGATGAAGGGTTTAGGCCTGAAACGTCAAGTTTTCCTACTCCTGTGATGCTGCTTGGCCTGCTGTGTTCATCCAGCCCCATGCTTGTTATCTCGGATTCTCCAGCATCCGCAGTCCCTTTTATCTCTGCTTCATATACATAATTTTTTTTACCTGGCGAGTCAGTTTGAGATTTTTTGCATTCATTGTGTTTGTGATTTCGATAAGTCCTCCAGGACTATTGCTGTTAACTCTAGAACCAGCCATGAGAAATTAGAGATGCTAAGAGCACCTCCTCCCAGTTGATTTTAGTGTACTTCCAAGAATTGGTCCCTTGCTTATTACCTCCTTAAATTGGCACTGTTGACATTATGCTGCCAGGTGTGGACCATTGTCCAGGGACTACTTTGGCACACCGTGTCACCTTGTCATAAATACATTTCATTCTGACTACATTTGGATATAAGAAGCTTTTATTTAGTAAGTACTTGTAATCAGCCAATTTGAGCTTATTTGGATACACCTCTGATACCTTCTAGCCTAGAAGAGACACTATGACTGTACCATAAGACGTTCTCCTACAAGAAGCTTCATATGCTAATCACAGAATAAGGTACCAATTTAAGAATTGATTTCACAGAACTGTCTGATTGCTCTTTGTTCAGATGCCCTTTCAGCCTGATCCCTTTAATTCTGATAACATGCAAATTTGAAGTGCTGCAATCATAAGCACTTTAAGTGTCTTTAGGGTAGTTACCTGTTGCCATGCATGTATTCAGCAAATTCAATGGAGATATAAGCTGACCAAGAATGCAGTTGTAATAGGAACATACTTGATTGTGGCAAAATTACAGCAGTACTGAAGTAGTTTCCAAACGATATGCAGTGGTTAAGTATCACCCGTGTGTATTCTTTCAGTACACAGGTTTCAAATACAGTGCATACAAGTATGTATTTTTCTTCAGAGATAGCAAGAACTGCAGATGCTGCAATCAGAGATAACACAGTGTGGAGCTGGAGGAACACAGCAGGCCAGGCAGCATCAGAGGAGCAGGAAAGTTGACGTTTCAGTTCGGGACCATTCTTCAGAAACGGGGAGGAGGAAAGGAGCTCAGAAATAAATAGAGAAGAGGGATGGGACGGGGGAAAGTAGGTGGGATGGTGCTAGGTGAGTGCATGTAGGGAGTGGTGAGGATTGGTCAGAGAGGTGGGAAGGGTGGATAGGTGGGAGAGAAGATGGACAGGTTGTGTCAGGTCAAGGAGGCAGGATGAGAGGGAGGGTTGGTCATGGGATGAAGCTGGGGGTGGGGAGATTTTGAAACTGGTAAAATCCACGTTTAGGCCATTAGGCTGTAGGCTCCTGAGGCAGAATATGAGGTGCTGCTCCTCCAGTTTGTGGTTGGCATAATTTCTTCACGTCTAGAGCTTAACTTTGCAATGACTTCCATGTTGCAGTTTTGTTACAGGTTTTATGCAAAGATTATCTTAGTGAGCACTTCTCATGAATATCATCCATCACAAAGTGCTTTACAGGCAATAAGATATCTTCCAAGGTGTAGTCACCATTATGATATAAGATATATAAAAGCAATTTACACACAACAAACTCTCAGAAGCAGATCAGTTGGCCAGGTAATCTTTTTTGTGGTAATGGTTTTAGATAAATATTGGCCAGAAGATGAGAGAGAACTCATCTGCTGCACTTCAAATGAATGTGATGTGATCTTTTATGCGCCCACTAGAGCAAGTAAATAGGATCTTCCTTGAGGAACACCTCCAACAATGCAGGACTCCCTCAGTACTGCATTGAAGTATTACTGTAGAGTTTTTTTTTGTGTTCATATAACTGAGTGTTTCTTCAGCAAAGCATAATCTGAGGTTATACTGCATCTTCCTCTTGAGCTCTTAGACTAAAGGCAGGCCTTTGGCTTATATGGCTAAATCACAGCTAAATGCTGTGCTTTTGTATTGGGGGAAGCAAGAGGAGGCTGGCCCCAAGTCTAGCTGAGCAAAAAGGGAATTGAACCCTGTGCTGTTAACCATCCAGCCAACTAAGCTAAGAAGCTTTTCCTTTTTTAAAAATAACCTCCCCTTATAATGACATACATACATAGACTTTTGAATTCTTTTTCCAACGTATACCATGATGTATAAAATTCAAAGCTAATGTTTTAATTTGCGAAAGAATATTATCAGAATGTGAGTTGCCCTTTGAAAAACTCCAGGAACCGGGTTGAGGTAACATATAATTACTTGGATTTCTAAGGGTTAAAATGAAGGAGGGAGAGAGCTCTTGAAATTATGCAGTTCATCAGACATATTGGCTGAGCTAGCACTGATCTGGACATGCAGACAAATCAAGCCAGGAAAGGGGTGTAAATTGACCTGAGGCGAGTGATGTCACCTCCATTCATGAGGAGCATGAATAATTCAACAACAGACAAACCGCACCAGGCAGCAGCATTTTGTATAACAGCTGAACCGGTGTGTGGTTTTTTTTGTGTGTGAGCAACAAGACTGGAAAAACAGCCACAATATAGCAATGATCGAAGTGAACCTGACTGGTTGCCTACAGTGTCGAATTTTCTATTCAAAACAAGCTTTGACTCCTTTAATTCTAGTCTTGTGATGGTTGTGGAGGTGAGTATCCTCCCACCTCCTCACAGGCCCTGAATGTATGAATGAAGCTCTAGGTGCTTGTCAGTGTGGTGCAGTCCTTAATGGCTTCCAGGTTAGTTCTGCTGTTTGGACAATTTGTTTTTATATATTTATTCACTGTCCTGTTGAGAATGAATAGATCCTGAGAAGATTTCTGTTATTGCATTTTTTTCATCACAAGCAGAAGATGGAACTGTTAGAATTCATTGGGAGTGTATATGCTTTAATGGCTGCTTTGACCAGACATGTCTGTTCAAGCAATTTAATTCTAAGCTCTTTAGAATGGGTGAGGTTTGGGGGAGGGAGTTTAGAAAAGAATCATTATAATCTTGAGGCTTAGTTACATCTTTGTTTCTTTTTGCTTGCACTGAATTGATTTATTCGTGAGACCACATCCATGTTTTTAAAAAAATTAAAAATACCTGGCCCTCAAAAGAAAACGTATTCTGAATGCGTCACAGAGTGGGTGCAGGGTCTGACTGGCATCAAGTATTGTAGTCGGAGTCAATACCGTGTGTGATGGAGAGTGTTGTCCATATGTCTCCTCAGGGTGTAGCGTAACATGTAATCCCAGGAGACAAAATAACACCGTCAGTTCAGAATATTATAGTGGGTCACTGCAGAGATATCAGAGCAGTTTCTCGAAGAGTGTATGTGTGTGGGTATTGTAGTTTTTAGTTCCATCTGTTAATCTCCTATTTGGCGGCCTGGTCCCTGGACTTAACCCTTGGATATCTCCATAAGCATCATTTTAAGCAGACTTATCCATACGTTAATTTTAAAAATTATTCGCAGGATTTTTGCTTGTGAAATCATTTTTAAACAAACCTTCCTAATTGAAGTTAAAGTGATAAATTAATTATATGAGGCAATTCCTCTTGAACTGGCCTGCAAAGATAGTTTATGGCTTTGACTGCCATTGCCAGCGATCAGTTTATTATTCACCCTATTCATCAGTACAGCACAATTGATCTTTCACTGCTGACTTGTGCATCCTTTCCTTGATACCATTTGAAGGCTGCCAGCCGGAATAACATTGTGTATGATTGCTTGAGCATGTAGCTTCTTTCCTCCTAACGGTGAACTGGAATCCACACTGGAGCCTGAATGGATACATTTCGGGGCTCTAACTGGCAATCAGTCATGGTTGCTCCAGCTTAAAACAATCCTTTAGAATAGGATGCACAGTGAGAAGGCTATGATTGTAGTAGCTTCTACTGCCTATCAGTGTCTAAATTGAGCAGTTACCAAAATGCTTGTATGTCAGTATCGATTCACAGATGTTTGACAGCAAGACTGATCATTCATAGCACATCTTTTTTTAAATACATAGTAAATCAGTTTGAGCAGAAAATGGCAGCCTTAAGGTGCATTCTGGGAGACCATCAGAGAGGGACGCATAGTACTGTTACTTTTGGGAAGTTAAACTCATAGTGATGATGCCACTGCTTTCTTACTGTTAATGTTTACTACCTGACTGAGACTTCATATCAGCAGAAAATGTGTTTGAACCCCAGAAATTAAGTTGAACTTTAGAGCTCAGAGAGAGACCCTGTTCAGATGCCATAGAATGTTGACCTGGGGCTAAGAAGTAATTGATTCATTGTCTTTAAGCTATTTCCAGTATTCAGTTAAACTTGATATTTTTTAGAAAAAAAAATTTGAACCATGGGAATTTTAATAAATGTATTGTAGTTGTGATATTTTGAAGTGTGTTGTCCACTTTGTATGAACTTTTAATGTTTGATGGGCACACACCGAACACAAGTGTTTCAATTTTATGTTTGGAAGCAGTTCTCGTTCAGTTTCTTTCATCTGGGCAAGAATACTTAATAGTTAGTTAAATTTTAGGTTGTATGTTTTTCTTCCATAAACGATGGGATAAAATAATCCTTTAATTTAATTCTTTTTCAATTTATTATACCTTGTAAAGTGTGAAAATAAATCATAAAGTATAAACAGTTTAAACAGAACACAACTCATCCTTCAACCGCACACTGCAGTTCAGCTTAATCTGCAAACGGGAGGTAGACGGAGTGTTGTGATCCTGATTTCTGTCTACTTCAGAATATTTCTGTACCAAATGTTGAATAATTAGGTGTGCAGTCTTCCATTGATGACCATTCTGCATTGAACTTTGTATCTATCACTTGCCATTTTGAACTTAAATTTGCCTGCATCCTTCACTGCCATCCCAACAGGTTGAAATTCAGGGGTTGACTTCTGATAGTGTTATTGTGGGAATAATGCTATTTTTTTCCTGAGTCTAGACTGTCCTCTAAAAGAAGTTACTGAAGGCTAAGAGAGAGTACAAACTGCACATGCTGGAGCTGGAGGAACACAGCCGGCCAGGCAGCATTAGAGGAGCAGGAAAGTTGACGTTTCGGGTCAGGACCCTTCTTCAGAAGAGTTAATTGAAAGGCTGTTAGAATATTGTACATGATATGATCACTGTTATTTTTGTGCAATGATATCTTAGACTTTTGAACTAATCAAGTTTAAGAATGGCGTGAAGTGGAACCCCTTCCATTTCGGGTGTTTGGTGTCAGCTTGAAATATTTTTGTGCCAGGTCTGGCAGAGTTGCATGCAAAGGAATACACCCTCTCTATTTCCCAACCTGAGAACTGCATTCTGCAACATCTCCATTTACCATATCAACCACTCCTGTATGAGTGCAAATGGCCATTTATTAGTTGATTTTAATTTTAAAAATGCTGCTGATCCATTTTGTATCATTGATTAAAGTTTCCAAAAACTGGAAATTACAGTCAGTTCTTCCTTTGCTGAATATTCCTGAATTTATTAATAACATTTTTGATTTGGATGCTAATTTTATGCATTCCAAGCAATCACAAAGGTCCTGCATTAGCTGGTGGAGGGCACCTTGCAGCAGTTACCCCGATCAAATTTTTTTTTCCATAGTTTTATCCTAATTATGATGCGAAAAGTTGGCAAGGCTTTTGGGACTTTGTGAATGTCGGGTCCAATGATCTGTCTCCTTAACCAATTAAATTTAAGGAGAGAGAATCACTGAAAGAGGGAGAAGAAAATAGGGTGACTGAAACTAAAATTAGATAGAAGAAGTGTGGTCAAGAGAGGGGAAAAATGAAAAGTAAGGAAAAAACACTAAAAATTTCAAGGAACACTGTCAGGAGTGCCATTTCACTGTGTCATTGTTCTATTTCTGAGCCTCCAAGAGTGAGTCAGTCTTCATTAACAAAGCCATTATTACCAGAACTAAAGCCTTTACTAAATACAGCATGATTCATTGATATTATTGATGTAAATTGTGCAGTTTTATGATCCAGATATACTAGTATTTGCCAGTTGATTATTCAGTGTTCATCCAGTCAAAACATCCACGAGTATGGATGTCATGTCCAAAATGTTTACCAGTAAAAACTGGTTGTAGACATCTTTCATTAGAATGTCTATGAATAAAACGGCCGTAAGAAGAGAGAAGAATCTGATCCTAAAAGTCGGTTTTTAAATTTATGAAAAATAATATTACTTGTTCTCCCGTAACGTTGCATATTGAGACCAAATGTTGTTTCGAGGCAAAGCAGAGTAAAGGCCAAAGGTAATTAGACCAAGGGCATGTAGACATAATCCAGTTCTCATTTTAAAGTCATGCGTTCTGACCCTGTTGTCATATTTTGATTATACATTAAATTAACTTATTGTTGTAAATGCAGCTCCCGTCTGTGCTGCCCCTGCAGTGCCTTCACTGGAAGAAGGGTGTAATTACATTGTGGTAACTTTACTAGTTTTCTGTTACAACTGTGGATGCAAAATTTAGAGGGATTAAGGCTAAAATGATATTAATTGACACAGGCAAGTAATGTATGGAAACATTTTTTTGGAATGTAGTGATACAGAATCAACAGATGTCCGTATAACAAGACTTACGTAAGCATGCAGATGGTAATCAGTTGTACCAATTATTTGACAAACATCTCAAATGAAACCTGCTCCTTCTCCTCTGAGCCTACATGGAAACTTTATTTGCTTACTGATTTTTTTTTTTTCATTTTATGCAACGTCATTTGTAATTTATCTAAAAACATTACATTCTGATCTAACCCTTTATTTCACTTGCTTTCCAAACTGGGATAAGGCATCGTCAGATTATGTAACCCAACTGAATTAGAGGCTATGCACGTTTTGAATAATGTATCAGGGTATTAATTTCATCAAAAGCATGACTTCACTATTATTGTTGCGTAGTTATAAAGGGGGAAGAAACAGACACAAGGAAGCACAAAACCAAAATTCATCTTGTAACATGCCATGCAGCAAAAGCATTTTGGGAGTTCTGTCAATGACATTCAAGACAATATAGTGCTGAACCATATTGATTAGAAAGTTCTATTCCCAATTTCTAATTGGTAATGAATATTTGATGATTGCAATTGGCTTAAGCACCAAAATGCTACATGAGAGAAATTGTTGGGGTTGCCTTTCCTGACCATTAAGCAAAGACTGTTTTTGGAAAGTGTATTTGTTTACCTACTAGGATTTTGGTTAGACTCGTGCTGTATTTTGAAATCATTTCATCTGCTTTTCTCAACAGCTAGCCCTTGTAAAAAAAAAAATCTCACGACTGTCATAATTTACATGTGACAATTAAAGAACTGCAAGGTCATGTATGTGTGGAAGTGCAGGAGATGGGAGAGACACTAAACGAGTGTTTTGCATCAGTGTTTACTGTGGAGAAGGATATGAAAGACATGGTACGTGGGGAGATAAATAGCGACGTCTTGAAAAATGTCCATATTACAGAGGTGGTGGTGCTGGACATCTTAAAACGCATAAAGGTGGATAAATCCCTGGGACCTGATCAGGTGTTCCGTAGAACTATGTGGGAAGCTAGGGAGTGATTACTGGGCCCCTTGCTGACATTTTGTATCATTGATAGCCACAGGTGAGGTGTTGGAAGACTGGAAGTTGGCTGAAGATGTGCCTCTATTTAAGAAAGGTGGTCAGGAAAATCCAGGGAACTATAGACCAGTGAGCCTGACATTGGTGGTGGGCAGGTTGTTGGAGGGAGCCCTGACGGACAGGATTTACCTGCATTTGGAAAGGCAAGGACTGATTAGGGATAGTCAACATGATTTTGTGCATGGGAAATTGTGTCTCACTAACTTGATTGAGTTTTTTGAAGAAGTAATGAAGAGGATTAATGAAGGCAGAGCAGTGGATGTGATCTATATGGATGTCAGTAAGGCATTCAACAAGGTTCCTGATGGTAGATTGGTTAGCAAGGTTGGATCACATGCGGTACACTGAGAACTAGCCATTTGGTTACAGAAGTGGCTCAAAGGTAGAAGACAGAGTGATGGTGGATGGTTGCTTTTCAGACTGGAGGCCTGTGAACAGCTGTGTGCCACAAGGATTGGTGCTGGATCCACTGTTTTTCATGATTGAAATAAATGATTTGGATGTGAACGTATGAGGTATAGTTAGCAAGTTTGCAGATCACACCAAAATTGGAGGTGTAGTGGACAGTGAAGAAGGTTACCTCAAGAGTACAACAAGATCTTGATCAAATGGGCCAACTGGGTGAGGATTGGCAGGTGGAGTTTAATTTAGATAAATGTGAGGTGCTGCATTTTGGAAAGGCAAATCAGGGCAGGACTTATACACTTAATGGTAAGGACCTGGGGAATGTTACTGAACCAAGAGACCTTGTTGTGCAGGTTCATAGTTCCTTGAAAGTAGTGTCGCAGATGGATGGATAGTGGAGAAGGCATTTGGTACACTTACTTTATTGATCAGTGTATTAAGAACAGGAGTTGGGAGGTTATGTTGCGCTGTACAGAACATTGGTTATGCCACTCTTGAAATACTGTGTGCAATTCTGGTCTACCTGCTATAGCAAAGATGTTGTGAAACTTGAAAGGGTTCAGAAAAGATTTACAAGGATGTCGCCAGGGTTGGAAGGTTTGAACTATAGGGAGAGGCTGAACAGGCTGGGGCTATTTTCCCTGGAGTGTCAGAGGCAGAGGGATGACCTTATTGTGGTTTATAAAATCATGGAAACCATGGATAGGCTGAATAGCCAAGGTCTTTTTCCCATGGTGAGGGAGTCCAAACTACAGGGCATACGTTTAAGGTGAGAGGGGAAAGATTTAAAAGGGACCTAAGGGGCAACGTTTTCACACAGAGGGTGGTGCGTGTATGGAATGAGCTGCCAGAGGAAGTGGTGGAGGCTGGTACAATTATAACATTTAAAAAGCATCTGGATGGGTATGTGAATAGGAAGGGTGTGGAGGGTTATGGACCAAATGCTGCCAAATGGGACTAGATTTGTTTCGGATATCTGGTCGGCATGGATGAGTTGGACTGAAGGGTCTGTTTCTGTGCTGTACATCTCTACAGCTCTAAGTGCTACCCTGATCTTCCCCCTACCAAAATGCACCATGTCATATTTATCTAAAATTAAACTCCATCTGCCACTCCTCGGCCCATTTGTTCAAGGTCCCATTGTACTCTGAGGTAACTTTCTTCGCTGTCCATTTACAGCACCAATTTTGCTGTCAATTGCAAGCGTACGAACCATATCTCTTATATTCACATCCAAATTATTTCTATCAATGACAAAAAGCAGTGGACTCAGCACCGACTCTTGCAGCGCACTGCTGGTCATGTTTCCAGTACAAAAAAACAACCATTTACCACCACACTGTTTCCAACCTTTTAGCCAGTTCTGTATCCAGATGATTCGGTTTCCCATGTGATCCGATCTTGTTAACCAGTCTACCATGAGAAACCTTGTCAAACGCCTTACTGATGTCCATAGAGACAGTGTCTGCCAGTCTGCCTTTATCAATCCTCTTCACTGCTTCAAAACTCCATTAAGTTAGTGAGACACGAGGTCTCACATACAAAGTCATATTGACTATCCCTGATCAGTGCTTGCCTTTCCAAATACATGTAAATCCTGTCCATCAGGATTCCCTCCAACAATTTGCCCACCACCGATGTCAGGCTCACCAGTCCATAGTTCCCGGTCTTTTCCTTACAACCTTTCTTAAATAGTGGCACCATGTTAACCAACCTCCAGTCTTCGGGTACCTCACCTGTGGCTATCGATAATACAAAATATCTCAGCAAGGAGCCCAACAATCACTTCCCGAGTTTACCATAGAGTTCTAGAGTACACCTGACCAGGTCCCAGGCATCTATCTACATTTATGCATTTTTAGCCATCCAGCACTACCTCCTATAATATGGACATTTTTCGAAATGTTGCTGTTTATTTTCCCGTGTTCTGTATCTGCCATATCCTTCTCCACAATAAAGACTGATGCAAAATACACATTTCCTATCTCCCCATCTCCTGCAGTTCCACACATAGGAGGCCTTGCTGATCTTCAAGGGGCCTTATTCTCTCCCTAGTTATCCTTTTGTCCTTAATGTATTTGTAGGATCCCTTTGGGTTCTCCTTAACCCTGTTTGCGAAAGCTATCTCATGTCCCCTTTTACCCCTCCTGATTTCGCTCTTAACTATACTACTACTGCCTTTATACTCATCTTGGAATTCACTTGATCTCTGCTGTCTATACCTGACATATGCTTCCTTCTTTTTCTTGACCAACACCTCAATTTTTCCAGTTGTCCAGCATTCCCTACACCTACCAGCCTTGCCGTTCCACCTGATAGGAACATACAATCTTCAGACTCTCATTATCTCATTTTATGAAGGCTTCCCATTTTCCAGCCATCCCTTTACCTGCAAACATCCACCCCCAATCAACTTTTGAAAATTCTTGCTTAATAATGTCAAAATTGGCCTTACTCCAATTTAGAACTTCAACTTTTAGATCCAGTCTATCCTTTTCCATCACTATTTTAAAACTAATAGAATTATAGTTACTGGCCCCAAAGTGCTCCCCCACTGACACCCCTGTATCCTCCCCTGCCTTATTTCCCAAGAGTGGGTCCAGGTTTGCACATTCTCTAGTAGGTACATCAACATTCTGAATCAGAACTTTTTCTTGTACACATTTAACAAGTTTCTGTCCATCCAAGCCCTTAACACTATGACAGTCCCAGTCTATGTTTGGAAAGTTAAAATCCCCTACCACAACCACTTTTTTTTTTTTACACATAACTGAGATCTCTACAGATTTAGTTCTCAATTTCCAGCTGACTATTGGGCTGGTCTACCATACAATCCCAATAAGGTGATCATCCCTTTCTTATTTCTCAGTTCCACCCAAATAACTTCCCTCTATGTTTTCCCAAGAATATACTCCCTAAGTACAACTGTAATGTTATCCCGAATCAAATATGCCACCTCGTCTTGTCTCTTGCCCCCTCCCCCCCCCCGGCTTTCTATCCATCTTATAGCATTTATACCCTGCAACATTAAGCTGCCAGTTTTGTTCATCCCTGAGCCACACGTCTGCAATTACAATGATATCCCAGCCCCATATTCCCAACCATACCCCCGAGTTCATGTACCTTTCTTGTTAGGCCTCTTACATTGAAATAAACACTGTTCAATTTATCAGTCCTCCTTTGTTGTCTGCTTTGCTTTGCTCCTGCCTGCCCTGACTGTTTGACTTGCTCCTTTTCCCAACTACACCAGTCTCAGACTGATCTTTTTCCTCACTGTGTCCCTGGATACCAGCCCTCCCAAGCAGCTCTAGCAAATCTCCCTGCCAGTATATTAGTCCCCTTCCAATTCGGGTGCAATCTGTCCTCCTTATACGTGTCACTTCTACCCCAGAAGAGATTCCAGTGATGCAAAAATATGAATCCTTCTCCCCTGGACCAGCTCCTCAGCCATGCATTCATCTGCTGTTTCTATCCTCCTGTTCCTACCCTCACTAACTTGTGGCACTGGGAGTAATCCAGATGTTAATACCCCCGAGGACCTCCTTTTTAAATTCCTGCCTAACTTCCTATATTCTCTTGTCAGAATCTCATCCTTTTGTCTTCCTATGTTGTTAGTTGCAATTTATACGATGACTTCCTGCTGGTTCCTCTCCCCTTTGACAATATTCTGCACCCACTCCAAAATATCCCTGATCCTGGCATCAGGGAGGTAACACACCATTCTGATGTCTCACTGTCGGCCGCAGAAAGGTCTGTCTGTGGCTCTGACTGGAGAGTCCCCTATTACAATCAATAGCTTGGAACCTGACGTACCCTTCGTTACATTAGAGCCAGTCTTAGTACCACAAACCTGGCTATCAGTGCTACATTCCCCTGAAAGTCCATCACCCCTAAGTTTTCCAAAACAGCGTTCGTGTTTGAGATGGGGATAGCCACAGGAGACTCCTGCATGACCTGCCTCCCCCTCCTACCTTTCATCGGTTGCCCACCTACCTGACTCTGTATCTGCGGTTTATCTCCTTACCTGCAACTGCCATCCATCACACCTCCTAGCTCCTTTAAATTCCTCATTGCCTCTAACTACTGCTCCAACCGATCCATGTAATCCGATAGGATTCGCAACCAAACATATATTTCCTGCAAACGTAATCATCAGTATCATGGAAACTCTCCCTAATCTCCCACATCCATTTTTTCATTTGACTCACTTCCCACGTGGTCACTTCTTGTCTGTCTTCCTCCTTTTTAAATTGCTGTTGTTTTGATCTTGCTTTCTGCCCAGTGTGCCAAAACAATGCAACAACTTATAAAAACAGTAATTACTGCTCCAAGAATTTGTGGAAATCAGACCTACCTCTGAAAATACCTCAGAAAAGGAGCAGCTGTCACATCCACAATTTTCCCCTATCCTCCATCTTGGATTACCCAGATTCCTCTGGCCTTTATACACTTAATGGTAAGGTCCTGGGAGTGTTGCTGAACAAGGAGACCTTGGACTGCAGGTTCATAGTTCCTTGAAAGTGGAGTTGCAGGTAGATGGTATCGTGAAGAAGGCATTTGGTATGCTTGCTTTATTGGTCAGGGCATTGAGTATAGGAGTTGGGAGGTCATGTTGTGGGTGTACAGGACATTGGTGAGGCCACTTTTGGAATGCTGCATTCAGTTTTGGTCTCCCTGTTATAGGAAAGATGCAAACTTGAAAGGGTTCAGGAAAATTTACAAGGATGTTGCCAGGGTTGGAAAGCTTGAACCAGATGGAGAGGCTGAATAGGCTGGGTATATTTTCCCTGGACTGTCGGAGGCTGAGCGATGACCTTATAGAAGTTGACAAAATCATGAGCATGGGATAAGATTTAAAAGGACTCTAAGACACAACGTTTTCACGCAGAGGGTGGTGCATGTATGGCATGAACTCCCAGAGGAAGCGGTGGAGATGGTACAAATACAATATTTAAAAGGCATCTGGATAGGTATATGAATAGGAAGGGTTTTGAGGTATATGGGCCAATTGCTGGCAAAGGGGACTAGATTAATTTAAGATGTCTTGTCGGCATGGACGAGTTGGAATGAAGGGCCTGATTCCGTGCTGTACATCTGTATGATTCTACATCAAAATCAGGTAATTTCCACCAATTTGAATAATTTATTAATAAAATCTGGTGTTTTTTGAGCTGATGAAAGAGCCCTGCTTTCTGTTGAAAGATTTATTATATCAAACTATAACCAAATTGTCTTCAATTCTTATGCACATAAATCTCGAAATAAAACATTATTTTTCATGTCTCAATCCTTTTCTGTCTGAAGGTAAATGTGTGTGAAAAATGCTTGTTTTTGTGAACATGTCAATAGAAGTGTGTGTTTATTGTTGAAAGAAATGGGTAACTAATGTCCTTGTAGTGTTATGGGGGCCACTTTGCATGAACCAGTAAATGCAGCAAAGCTTAATTGCACCTTACTGTTTAACTGTACTGATCCCACCTCTATTGCTCACCTGAAACGAGCAATTAAAATACATAATTATTGATTTAAAATTCATTGAAGAATTAATACTTTAGAGAATATACCTTTTCCATCCTGGTTTTGAGTTGACAGAAATGGTCAAACTAATGGTGTCTCTGCAGCTGACACAGAATATGCATTATTCCCATGAACTGCTAAGAAGCAGTCATGTGCCAAAATAATGATAAACAGGGTGAGACATTGGCCTAGTGATATTGTTGTTCGACTATTAGTTCAGACTCATATTGTGGATTGCTGGAAAAACCCAACTGGTTCACTAATGTCGTTTAGAGAAGGAAAGAGCTATACTTATCTGGTCTGGCTTATATGTGACTCCAGACCCATAGCAATATGGTTGACTCTTAAATGCTGTCTGGACAGTTAGGGACACGCAGTGAGTGATGGTCCAGCCAACGATGCCCGCATCCCTTGAACGAATTTTTAAAACAAATGCTTTGACTAGAAAGTGAATTTCCTCTACTAAGTGAATCTTTTAGTTACAGAATCAGGGGAGAATATGTTTAAAAATCTGTCACTGTGATTGTAACTCCAAGCATAATTCTGATCCTTATGCCAGAATAGTGAGTAATAACTTGATTATGTTTGTGAAATACATTGTAATTAAACAGGAAAAATATACAGATGGCCATACCAATATTACTTAGCAAATCAACTCTCATGAAAGGATGTTTGAACGTAGCCAAGTTACCGTTGAGGATGATATTCAACTTGCTGCGTATGACAAGAAGAACTTGCATTGTGCAACTGCTACCAATAGTAGCTAAATCTTGCATCTTACAACTGGCACAGTCGTATAACTGAGATAGAACTGTCTTGAAGTTATCAATGAATGAAGAATCACCTTGGGGCACTGTAATGGGCACAGAACCAAAAGCAGTCATACTCATGTTTCAGAGGTAATAAGGTGTAGAGCGGGATGAACACAGCAGGCCGAGCAGCATCAGAGGAGGAGCACAGCTGACGTTTCGGGCCTAGACCCTTCTGGTTGGCCTGCTGTGTTCATCCAGCTCGACACCTTGTTATCTCAGATTCTCCAGCGTCTGCAGTTCCTACTCTCTCTGCCCTTAGAGTCTCTGATACTCATGTTTCAGGCTGCTCTTCAAATCACAGGCCTGCCTGATTAATATCGTATGTTTTAGGATTAACGAAGCAGAGCTTGGTCTCTCCTCAGTGGCTCCCCATGCTCCCTCCTCCAATCACACTGTGTTTTTCACTTGCAGTCTGCTTGGGTGAGCACTGAATATCTTGCCCCTCATGCCATGAAATTCCCTTCTGACTGTTGCAGTTAATAATTTTAGTAAATGGGTAACTTATGCCTACTGTTTCTGAGAGGCTATGGTAACCGCCTGTATATAGTTGAATCAATATTCAAATGAATAAAAGTTGCTTCTTATTTACCAAAATTTAAAGATGTCCAGTTCCAGAAGGTTGAGTGAGGGTAGCATTAACCAAACCCGTTAATTTTGTAAGAAAGGTTTTATGCATAATTATCAGACTGTTTGTTTGTTTTGTGCAAGATATCCACTGGAGCCAGATCAAATAATTTTATTTTTGCATGTTTCCATTTGTTCCGGTAAGAACGTCATTAACCTTAGAACAATGAGAGGATTGTCAAAGCTCCAGGGTTACACGTTTTCATTCCACAGTTACATAATGGGCCAATAGCTGAAAACAAGGTATTGAATAAAGCTATATTTAGATACAATTTAGACAGTTTATACTTCATACTACACGAGCAGCACAGTTGAGCTAAGGGAAAAAAGTGCTTCAGCTGTGCTATGTGAAAGAATGTAGTCATTATATTTGAGAAAATGCCATCTGAAGAAGCATGAAACTTGCCTTTTCCAACAGTAGGAGATTTGCTTTCAATGTTGTTTTCTGTGATTCTGGCTGTCAGTTGTAGGAATGAACATTTGCATCTTGACACTAACGTCACCATTAGTCAGGTCATGTCAAGTGCATGCAAATCATCTGGCACAAGAATACATCGTCAATCCTCTTGACGGGTCAACACACTCCTGTGATATCTCCATTTCCTATCATTCCCATATGCCATGTTTTTGCAATTGCAAATGTTGAGGAGCACAAGATGTGAGATGGATAACAGAAAACCTGTAACATGCATTGCTATCCAATTCTTGTCAGTGATTTTCATGTATTGCACACGTGAAACTATAGTTTTTGGGTCACTGGGAAGTCAATCAACTTTGTCATGGACATAAAATTGGCTTAAATGGAAAGAAAATCAGCAAGGACCATTGCATATGAAATATACAGCACGTTATTTGTCCCAACCACATTTATGTTCCACTTGTTAATGAAAAAATATATTTATTCATGTTATTTACAAGCATATCACAAAACAATTCAAGTTGGACATTATAGAAGATTGAATGAAATATTACATTGAGCATTTGCATTCTTAAATGCCTCAATCCAAATGCAACATTGGAACATTTACTAAGTATGGCCAGAAATTATTAAGTATTTCAGTTTGAGTTTCACTTAAACGATCTGCTATTCTTCCTCATCTAACCCCATCAGCATAACCTTCTGTTACCTTCTCCCTGATGTTTCTCTAGCTTTCCCTCAGATGCATCTATACTATTCACCTCATAATTAGTTTTGAACATTCACGCCACAAGCATGCTGTCCCAATATTTTTAATCTTGAATCAACATGTGTTATGTAGTATAATTGAGGAGTGAAACTTGCAAAATTAAATTGAGAGAGACTCAAACTAATATTAATAGAGAACCAATAACTAGCCCCCCTCTTTTCAGACAGACATTTAACTAACATTGTGTTCCATTCCCCATAGTTAGAGAACAACGTGAAATAACAGCTATGTCATTGGTTCAGTATCCTCTGTACTTCTGATTTATTCAGCCTTTTGCATCTTGTACTCTTCTTTTGTATAAAATGTATCAGACATACTTGTAACTCAGCAACCTTTCCATAAACTTAGAAAATGTTAAGCAGCACAAGAATTTGGACATGGATTTCTTTAAAACAAAATTAATGTCACGTAATGCCACAAATGTTAGGGCTTGCATAAAATGCCATTGAGGCAGTTCAGAATCTGTTGTTAACCTTAAGGCAGCAAAAAGAGCAAGTAGCCTGGAAGAAACCTGATGCATTGCCATTTGGCCAGGCTTTATCTCAATTTAGATCACTATATTAATTGTGCAGGGTTGTTGGCAATTTTAATGGTTATACATAGAGCAAATCAACTGCTTTGCTTTTCAAAAAATACGTTTCAATTCTTTAGACAGTTAACCACTATTTGATAAAAGGTATCACCGTTTATTGTGATTATTCCTATTGATATAAATTAAAACTTGTTTGTCAAGGAGCATACTGTTATCAGGCCTGCTTTTCTATTGAATACACTGAAGTACCAAAAATGCTAAACTGCTGGACTGCTCTGAAAAAGAGTCATTTCGGCATTGAAATGTTTAATTCTGTTTCTCTGTCAATAGATACTGCCAGACCTCTTGAGTTTCTCTAGCACTTTGTCTTATTGCAAACTGGTGGATTTGTTGCTGTACACATTCTGCTTGAACTTGATTTATTTCGGTCACAACCAAGACGTTCTGGTCAAATTATTCTTTATTGCTACAGTATTTCTTCAAATACATGATTTCTAGTTTTTTCATGCAAGCTTTTGAGAATCAAAACTCCACATTCTGGAAAAAGCTACAAAAAAATTTCATTGCGCCATTACCTTGCAAACTAGAGTTCATCACTTCAGTACAAAATCAGACTTCTGAATGTAAATGCTTCTGCATGTTGTGAAAGAGTTAGAATTCTTTTACTGTTACAGTGATAATGATATCACAAAAAAGATTGCAAAATGTTTTATTTGAGAAGGTGTTGTCTTTTTTTCTCAATACCCCAAGGGATCAAGATTTTGGCTCCATACATGTTAATAGGATTAAAAGATTGCTTACTTTCCATCTCCTGTCCTATCAGCCTGTCGTTGTTATTCAGATCAGTTGAAATGTTAAAATCTATGATTCTATGATATCTGCCCTAGAAGCGTATTTTTGCCAGTCCTCCCTTTGTGTGTTCCCTCTCTGTGATGGCCCTGATCTGGAATCAAAAAAGCACCACATATATACTCTAACAGAGAGAAACTTTGTCATTCAGTAGCATGAGGATACGCCGTTGTGCTGTTTCCTGTACAAACTTTTCATTGCATTATCCTCTACCCAAAGCTCAAAAGAGAATCACTTCTGTATAATATTTCAAGTGGATTCTAGTTTTCTTCCCTCTTCCTCTTGGAAACACAATCCTCCTCCTGAGCTGCTTTGTGATTTTCAAACCACCCCGTCCAGTCTTCCCACTCTATGACATTGCTCCATCTCCCAGCAACAGTTACAATGTCACTCTGCCTCTTCCATCACCACAATATTTTTAAAAAATCTATAAATATTGGTCAGACAAAGCCAACTCTGCCAGCAGAAGTTTAAAGTTACTGACTAATCCAGGATTTCACACCACAAGATTGAACAAGTGAGTATTTTTCCTATTTCTGATGTTTATTCTATCTTAATGCTCAGGGCTTAGTATTTGACTTGTTGCCCATGAAATGAAGCCAGTTCTATTAAGGGCAAAACAACACTTTTCAAGCTCAAACTTGAGAGGCGTGGAGCATAATTTTTGAGTTATTATTGTCAAAACAGAACAAAATAATCAAATTTTCAGTGAGTAAATTACTTGTATTGCTGAAACTTTGCTTGGTGCAGATGCCTGAATGCACCATAGCTGTCTAAACATTATATTCATGCTGTTTAACCCCTTTGCTCAAAACCTTGTGACTAGAAACCATGTTAGCACTGTGTATGAATTTTTAAAAATAACTCTCTTAAATAAACTTCTTTTCTATTGCTGCACAACAGATTATGGTAAAGATTATGGTAAACAGATTATGGAGACAAAGATAGTAGTCTTTGTGTTTACAATGATTAGACTACAGTTCTACCAAAGTTGCAGAAAATATTGAGTTAAAAAAATGTTGTTGTGAATTGTCCATTTACTCCTAAGATGAAAGAGAATCGGGGTAAAGAAGAGCGAATCAGCATTTCTACCTGGATGCAAGGCTAATGTGTTTCATTGCATTGGGATGAGTGCAGTAGAAACCATTTTTAAGCCTGATTACACATTACCAAACCAATCAATAAAACTCTCAGAAAGCAGCAGACGTGTGTGGTCAGCAGAGAAAATAGCAGTTTGGCTTTGTGAAACTCCATAGTTGGATGCAGGAGGTCTACGTCTTTGACTGAAAAGAGCCATCCTGCAGCCACCTAAAGTTTCCAGGGGATTCATCTTGGTGTAAACCAGAGGGTAAGAATCATCAGGACAGGCTTTAGTGTTCATAGTTAAATTCGGAGACTCTCCAATTTGGTAAATTCCCCAAATTTTAAGGGAAGTGCCTGGAGGCAGTGATTTGAAGTTACTTCTCAGCGAAACAGGGAATTGAAAGCTGGGTGCATCTGTTGACTATGAGAAACGTCTTTGACATAAGGACTGTAATTCTGTTGGAAGTACGATGTGTGATAAGTACAAACTCCATTCTGCAGTTTCAGGTGCAAGTTACCTCACACAGAAAATAGTCTGTACTCAATAGAACTTTCAGGTTTTAAAATGTGAAATTTTGTTTCATCATTCTCTTTAGCTATGAACGCAAAGTTCAGTTTTTTTTGTTTAAATGTTAAATCAGTCTTTGCAGGGATTCTAAGAATGCCCTTAGAATCAACTGTCTGCAGGATAAGAAAAAATGGGATAAATCACTAGGATTAAAAGGACGATGAAGTAAAATGCATCTTGCAGATCAAAGCAGAATCAAACACTCAAATGCAGGATAGATCACTCGTATAGGAGCATTTTGCTGTATTTATACTAGGCAATGGCACAGGAATTTATATCATAAAGGAATGTTAGACAACGATACGCAATTTGGGGCTTTTCCAGAAAAACTGAATCATTGAGAAACTGCTCAACAGTTGTGCATATTACAGGAATACTGCACAGATGTATGTAATGCAGAGAGATGTTGCGCATGGACTTTAATAGAATGTCATGCAACTGTATCGAGAGTTGCATAAGAATTGTACGTAATAGTTCATGCAATGAGGTTTTATTGCAAGCGTGAAAATTGTTTTACTGATAATTTTGGTTGACCTCTTCTCAAACTATTAGTAGCATTAATCTCACCCCATCAAGGTTATGTAACCTAAAGAGGGAGTACCTTGCTACTCTTTATTATTGGGAAAAGTTACCCAGATAGCAGTATCATGGGGAAAGAGACTGTAGAACATATTTCTCTTGTGAGCTCGATCTTGTATATACAGAATGTGCAGGCGGAAACGAAAGTTTACTTATTGAAAAACAAAGGTCAGAAACTTGTTAACCTCCTGGGATGCAGAACGGAAGGAATTTTAAACTGATTAACAACTGAAAAGAAATGTTGGCACAAGGCTTTTGAGTGGCTATACACATGCAGCTGTGATACTTTCTTACAAGATTCTCTGTTTTTGTCAACAGTACTGCCAGTAATTCTGCTCGGAGCACCCCAGCCTGCTCACCCATCCTGAGGAAACGATCAAGATCCCCAACTCCTCAGAACCTAGAGGGTGAGACAATGGTGGAGAAGGGGTCAGACCATTCCTCAGACAAATCACCTTCCACCCCCGAACAGGGTATCCAACGGAGCTACTCTTCCCAGTCAGGTCGAAGCAGCAAGAACTCCAAGGTGAGAGCGGAGTTTTGTGGTAAGAACCGAGGAATTAGGAATGAAAGGAGGGTGTGGGGTGTCATTACTATGAAAAGATTTTGTACCTCTTTGTAAGTACTGCAGGCCCATTATTGAGCAATATAGAAATGTGATCAAGTCTTGCAAATAATCATTCTGAGGAAAGGCACACTTACATTGAAGAAATTAAGTTAAAATATTCAGGGATTTTCTAAGTCCTAATTGTTTAAAAATACTAGTTAATGTTCTAATTGTTTTTACAACTCTCGAGTAGTTAGTTTTTTTTCAAAGAGGTTCCCCTGGGTGCTGTACTTGTGTTCTTGTGAAATCTTTTTCATTTTGCTCATGTTAGTGGTCATTAATTGACTAATGTCCAAATGACTTTTCATATTTATGATGTAATTTACAGTGATCTGTATAACATCAAGTTTGTTTTTTGTCATCACACCCAATTTCTTGTGTTTCAAAGCTTTAGGGCCTGTTCAATGGTTAATTTGATTAGGTTTCTATAGATTTGTCTCAAACTTTCAGAGGGGGCAAGTCCCAGTTCAATCTTCAGTTTAAGCTAAGGTAACTAATCTCAGATGCACCAAAAGCACACAGGTTTAAAATTTACTTCAGCTGCCTTGCGATACAGAGAAGAAAACCAGTCAAAATATCTAGTCCTCACTAAATATTTTCCACATACTTTCTAATCCACATGTTCGATGATGTTATTATACACCTCTGAAGCAGGTGGGACTGGCAACTGAGCCGTCCGGTGCTGAGGTAAGGACACACACAGCAACACAAGAATATTCGCCCCATTCCTTACAACTGCCTAGTTTTTAATGCATGTCAGGTGATGACTGGATTGGCTTTAGTGGTAATACATTTCATGATTAGATAACCCATTGACACATTGCTGGATTTACACAATTATCATTTGGACTGATTATCTGTGGAAATATATCCTAACAGTTGAATACTTTGGAGATTTAGGAGTAACCTGGAATTGGAGGTCAGGCTAACCAATTATACAACCAAAACCAAAACTGTCAATTCGAAAATTATTTCATGCTTCCTTTAAGAAATCAAACGTTCAACTCTTTCCATGAAGCGAGGATAACCTGGCCTTTCTCCAAGTTATGGCACTTCTATATACCCATTGTTCACCATAAAGAAATAATAAACCTTAATGTGATGAAGTAATATGTTAAAAAGGTTTTAAATTTTATTAATTATTCATTACTTTGCATTTCCTCTTTTAAAAAAAAGCTAATTTACGACAAGGCAATAAAAGTGTCAATCATTCATGTAGTTGTACAGCACAGGAACAACCTCTCGGCCCAACTTGTCCATGTCGACCAGATATCCTAAATTAATCTAGTCCCATTTGTCAGCATTTGGCCCATATCGGTGTAAATCCTTCCTATTCGTATACCCATCCCGATGCCTTTTAAATGTTGTATTTGTGTCAGCCTTCACCACTTCCTCAGGCAACTTGTTTCATATATGTATCACCCTCTGCGTGAAAATGTTGCCCCTTGGGTCCCTTTTGAGAGTTTCTCCTCTCACTTTAAACCTATACCCTCTAGTTTTGGACTCACCCACCCCAAGGAAGAGTCCTTGGCTATTTGCCCTATCCGTGCCCCTCACGATTTTATAAACCTCGATAAAGTCACCCCATAGCCTCTGATGCCCAGGAAAATCACTCCAGAATATTCAGCATCTCCCTATAGCTCAAAGCCTCCAACCCTGGCAACATACTTGTAAATCTTTTCTGAATCCTTTCAAGTTTCACAACATCCTTCTTACAGCAGGGAGACCAGAATTGCGCACCGTACTCCAAAAGTGGCCTAAGCAATGTCATGTACAGACACAACATGACCTCCCAACTCATGTACTCAGTGCACTGACCAATAAAGGCAAGCACACCAAATGCCGCCTTCACTACCCTATCCACCTGTGACTCCACTTTCTGGGAACTATGAACCTGCACTCTAACATCTCTTTATTCAGCAGCAATCCCCAGGACCTTACCATTAATTGTATAAGTCCTACCCTGATTTGCTTTTCCAAAATGCAACATCTCCTGTTTATGTAACTTAAACTCCATCTACCACTCCTTGGCCCATTGCCCCATCTGATCAAGATCCCGTTGTACTCTGAGGTAATGTTCTTCGTTGTCCACTACACCTCCAATTTTGGTGTCATCTGCAAACTTACATCCACATTATTTACATAAATGACCTCTATAAATAACCTATTAACCTATTCAGATCTATTAAATTAGCAACAGCAAAAATTGCAGGCACTTGCAACCTGTTATTCTTGTCTACATAAACATTTTGCAGTTGACAGATAAAATCAAACAGCTAAAGCTACAAAGCAAGCAGCATTTTCCATGGGACTCTGCTAGCTCAATGGTCCATTGGAGTTTTAGGTTCTGAGCCAAACATTATATGTACTAATTTATAATATGCACCAATGGAATCCTTCCAGACCAAGTATTATGTTCTATCTAATTTTGATAAAATTATCAATTATCTATCCTTTTTCTTAAGTGTCTTCAAATAGTTTTTGGACTCTTCCAGTGTAACAGCAACATTAGTTTCTCTGGTAAATATTGAGACAAAGTAATTTTTTTTAATACTTAAAGTCATTTTATTGTAATTATCATTAGACTTAATGTGGCTGTTCGTCAGTGTACCTATCCATATTCTGGTTTTCCTCATCTTACTTAGGTGTCTGCAGAGTACTTTTTTTTTAACTTCCTTTTAACTTAATTTGGTAGTTCTTAATATCCAAACTCTGTAGTCGGTAATGAAATTGCAACTTTGTGATTAAAAAGGCTCGCAACTGCATCAACCATAGTCTGTAGAGGAAACCCTTTCTTTACAAAGCATTCAAGACAGCTTCAGGAGACCAGAGCTACCCATAGTACTTCAGGAGATCAATGTGACGAATGTACACAACCCTTGATGACTTTGTTTCAGAATCTTGAGGGTAGCTTGTTCCATAGGGTGATAAGCCTGCTGAAAAACAGACTGATGATGGCTAACCAGATTGCTAACACCACAACAACATATATCAGTAAACAAAGGAGTAATTATAGATTTCTTGCCTCCAGGTTGGAAACTTACATTTCAAATCCACTCCAGAGATTTGAGCACAAAAATCTAGGCTGATGCTGCAGTTTAGTGCGAAAGAATGCCACACTCTTGAGGTGCCATCTTTTTGAAAGAGCAATGAATCAATGTTCCATCTGTCCTCTCAGATGAGAAGACCCATTATGCTATTTTCAAGATTACCAAGGAGTGTCCTGGCTAATATTTATTCCTCAGTCAATATTCCAAAAGTGCAATTATCTGATCATTGTCACTTTGCTGTTTGTGGGATATGTCTACGTTATTTAACTACCAATAGAGTGCATTCAGGCATCCTTTAGTAGCAAAAGGCCCTAGATAAATTGAATTTTTTAAAAATTTAAGGTAATTTTCTCTACACTATGCTACACTAATTATTTTGATGAACTTACCCAAATTTGTGGCATCTATCTTTTCACAATGCAAAAAAGCTCAAAAAGCCATCATGAAGACTGGAAGCATGCAGCTATTGTAGCATGCCTGAAGAAAGCTTGTTAAAAGTAAGAATGATAGAGTAATGATTTGAACTCTCAACTTCTTGCAGACTATCTTTGAAACTCGTTCTAATAGACACCTTGTCAGCTTTGGAGCAACTTGTAACTAAAGGCAGTCAGTTTGATTTCATTTTTGTCTATGCCATATTTCTGATTTTTTTTTTTTTAAAAATTCTTCTTACATAATTTCCCCAACCATACTGTACACATGATTGTCCTCTGAAAGAGTGGTAAGGCAAAAAAGGTGCTCTTAGGCCTTTGCTAGGTCTCATCAGCTGAACATTTAGGAGATATTTAAGGATTAATGGGGTGACTTATTCTTCAGTCATTAACACAAATGATTTCTGAATCTCTGAAATGAACTCCTGCTCATTGATATATAATAATACTCTAAAATATCATCCTTCCGTTTGATGGGATGCAGTGATACATATCAGCTGCACATTAGACCTCCTCAACCACATTGTGTTTAAGCCAACCCAACTTACCACTTGGCTTTAGGAAACACCCCTCTGGACACAAAACAAATACCCCTAACTCTATTTGCAATGTAACTGAAGGAAAACTTAGGTAGAAAACATCCTCCCAAGTAAACAGATGGGGTGGAATTTCCCTGGTTGCAGTTAGCTTGTTTTGTTATGAGGCACATGGCACCTGGTTCGCAGTGTGTAGGAGCAACTTTTCTGATGCAAAGTTTTGCTCTTCAGTTCACAAAATTAGCAACTAAGCTCTTTGGTGCTCTTGTGCACCTTTCCTAAGGAAGCACATACAGTGTTAGAGTCATTGAGTTGTACAGCACAGAAACAGACCCTTCAGTCTAACTCATCTATGCTGACCAGATATCCTAAATTAATGTCGTCCCATTTGCCAGCATTAGGCCCATATCCCTCTAAACCCTTCCTATTCATATACCCATCCAGATGCCTTTTAAATGTTGTAATTGTACCAGCCTCCATCACTTCCTCTAGCAGCTCGTTCCATACAGGCAACGTCCTGTGTGTGAAAAACTTGCCTCTTAAGTCCCTTTTAAATCTTTTCCCTCTCACCTGGTTAAAGAGGTGGAAGCATTCTCCACTGCTGGGACCTCTGGCACCTAATGGTGTCAATGAGCTGCACACCGTTTCAGATGCTATATGTCAGGAACTGGCTTTAACACTGTGACTAAACTCATAACCCAGAGGAAGGGGAAGTTTGTGACCCACTCCACTGACTAGGACCTGGAGGAATTGGTAGATACAAGGGCAGTCCTTTATCCAGCTCACTGCCACAGGAGACCGCATCACCAGATATAGCAAGCCTGGAAGCATTGTAGCCTGGGGCAGTGCTGTGTCCCAGGTGAATATGAAGGCCCAGAAGTGTATAAAGAAGGTCAATGATTTGCTGTATTTCACAAAGAAAAGTGCCATCAACTTCATGCTATTTCACATTTTAACCCTGTTACAGTGGCCAAGCCCCATTCTATAATTAGACAAGTCCCTTGATTGACTGTGACGATTCTCCCTACTCTTCATCCCACCAAAGGACCGCACACTTTGACTTCCACACGTGATGATTTTGTTTTATTCCTTGAGGGCATCGCTGGGTAGGCCAGCATCTATTGCCCATCTGCAATTGCCCAGAGGGCAGTTAAGAATCAACCACATTGCTGTTGGTCTGGAGTCACATGTAGGACAGACCAGATAAGGATGGCAGAGATAACAAGGCATGGGGCTGGATGAACACAGCAGGCCAAGCAGCATCATAGGAGCAGGAAAACTTGACGTTTCAGGCCTAGACCCTTAGGCCCCACGCCTTGTTATCTCGGATTCTCCAGCATCTGCAGTACCTTTTATCTCAGATAAGGATGGCAGTTTTTTTTCCCCCAAAAGGGCATTAGCAAACCAGATGGGTTTTTCCTGACAATCGGCAATGGATTCATAGCCATCATTCGACCCTTAATTCCAGATATTTATTGAATTCAAGTTCCACTATCAGCCAAGGCAGGATTTGAACCCAGGTCCCCAGAACATTACCTGGACCTCTGGACTAACAGTCCTGTGATTATACCACTAGGCCATTGCCTCCCCATTCTTAAAGCAGATGCAGTTTGTTTACTACATAAACTGCTGGCACATTCTGGTGTTGATTTAGTACTGTGACACACAGGAACATGTCCACTCCTGCTTTGATGAATAGATTTTGAGTGTTCAGCGCTCCCCCTTGTCAAAGGCTGGCTGCATTTTCAACAGTGCTAAATGCAACATAAACCATAAAGACTGGCAGCCTGTTTCTGAGCACTGAAGATTAAGTATGCTTGAAAAAACAACAGTGAACTACGGAGATAACAAGCATGGGGCTGGATGAACACAGCAGGTCAAGCAGCATCAAAGGAGCAGGAAAACTTGATGTTTCAGACCTAAGCCCTTCATCAGAACTATGGAGAGGCTGGCATCCTCAAGTGAGTGCTAAACTGAGTGAATGCTAAGTAAGCTAGGAGCCATAAGATGATCTTGTGCAGTTGATTCAGATGCGTGTGTATCGCACAATAAAGCAACCTAGGAGATGCATGCAAATGGTAAATGCACCTGAGTCGCACAATAAAGTGTTGAACTGCTGAACTGGTATCTGCATTGATCTGTGAGCAGGCATGACAATGTAGTCAGGGTGTTGTTTTGCAAATGCCAAGATGAAGAGGTGAAGAGCTGAGAAGAATTCTGGCTGTGGAGGGAAGTTATTGTGGAGAAGCGTGACGGCCTGGCCTGGCCAAGTATTTGATGAGCTGTAATTATCAGGTGCCTGCATTGTTCACATGTTGAGAATTTGCAGTGTCTAGTTTCTTGGTGAAGGAGAGGAGAACTGGAAGTGGTATATAAATCAGGCTAATTAGGGCTTTCAAGAGATGTGAATGCATGACAAAATATGGTAATTGCCACTCGGTTGCAAGATCCTGAATTCACCATTTACAGCTTGGAGGGGAAAAGTGGGAAAAGTTATTCTCGATGTCAAGAAAAGACTTCTTCATTCAACCTGTATATTCTGTGTTGTCATTGCTCACACACACTGGAAAGGGGAAATTTCTTCCAATTGTCCCCTTGTCTCCAACTAAACATGTTAATCTCTTCTGCAGCATTTCAACAACCCTCAGTAGAATATGGACTAGATATAGCCAACGTGGCTATCTGATGTACAAATAGCATTCCAAAGCCTCCCTTTGGCTGTGACTGCCAAAGTCCTGAACAAACCCATGGAGCATGTGATAACATCTTAGCACTGATTTCAGTTTGAGGGCAGCACTCTGGAGTCACACTTGCTCTTGAGCCTAGCATTGGACTTCTTAGGAAAATTCACCTTAAAGCTGTGATGACAGCTGCTGGTTCTGAAGTCGCATTAAAGGAGAGAAAGAAAGGAAAGAAAATTGCAGGAGTTGGACCTGTTCTTCTTGGAGAAGAGAAGCTTGAGTGGAGATTTAATAGAGGGGCTCAAACTATTAAGGGGTTCAGATACGCTAGAGAGCAGAAGAGTCCAGAACCAGGGTACACAAATTCAAGGTGAATGACAAAAGAACTAAAGGTGAGATGATTTTCTTTGTGCAGCGTGTGGTTAGGATCTGGAATATACAACCTGAGCATGTTGTAGAAGCATATTCAATCACGACTTTAAAAAGGCAAATGGAGCTTGAGAGAAAGATTTGCCGGGCTATAGGGAAAAGATAAGGTAGTGGACTAGCTGAATTGCACTAATAGAGAACCAGCACAGATCCATAAGGCCAAATAAACACCTGTGCTGTAACCATTGTGTAATTGTGTATGCTACTTTTAATGCATTGAATTACCAATCAAATTAGATCTGAACCCCCACTATTAGAATATTGAAATTGGCCAGAAGAATCAAAATGGTTTATCATGAATGCTGCTGACCAGTTTCACTTTGTAAATAAAAGTTAAATCCTTGTTATAAACTAACTACTATTGGGTGGAACAAAAAGCAGATTTAATTCTAGTCCCACACAGTGATCTCCCAAGAAACAGTGTGCACTGCTGGAGCGAGAAACACTATTAAGAGTATTTATATGGAAGGTACAGCTATACTTCTGCTCAGCAGTAACCCTAGAAAGTTGATGATGCAGGGTTCACTGCAAGTTGTCCTCCAAGATTTGCACCAACCTGATGTAGTACAATAGCACTGTTCCTTCAATGTCAATAAAATCTGGAACTTCTTTTCTAGGGGAGGTCATGGCCTAGTGGTATTATTGCTGGACTGTTAATCCAGAGATCCAGTTAATATTCTGGAGACCCAGGCTTGAATCCTGCCATGGCAGCTGGTGGAATTTGAATTCAATAAAAATCTGGAATTAAGAGTCTGACAATCATTATGAAGCCATTGTCCATGTCAGAAAAATTCATCTGGTTTGCTTATGTCCATGAGGAAAGGAAACTGCCATCCTTATCTGGTCTGGCCTGCATGTGAATTCAGACCAACAGCAAAGTGGTTGACTCTCGACTGCCCTCTGGGCAATTAGGAATGGGCTAGCCAGCAATACCTTCGTTCAGTGAATAAATGAATGAATGAATAAAAATCATTGTGGGTGTAACTATATCACATGGACCACCAAGTTTTGAGAAAATTGCTGGATATTACCCTCTTCAAGATAAATCAAAATGGTAACTAAGAAATGCTTACGAGGTGCTTCCATCCCGTGAATGACTTGTCACCAATGTTGAAATGAAAACACATTTACACAAGTTAGGTATGGAGAACTCGGTTGTTATCCTCTCCACAGAAACCTGTTAAGTAACTGACATTCTTTCAATTAAACCATCAACTTTCCTGCTCCTCTGATGCTGCCTGGCCTGCTGTGTTACTCCAGCTCCACACTGTGTTACCACATTCAAAGATGCTGTTTCAGGCTTTACTACAGACACAATCGAATAGCGTAATCAGCCAGATAATCCAATCAGCCAGTATGAAGGTTACAGTGTTGTTTTAATTCTTGTTTCTAACTGAAGGGGTGTAGTTTTATGGTAATAGTCAATTAGATTACGTGACAACTCTTCACAGTTGACAAGATTTCAGTAGAACTCTTGAATACAAGTAAACTTTATCATCTTGTGAGTCAAGTGGCCAAACTGTAGTTTGTGGATTTATGTGTCTAAATTCAATCAAGGCCTTCAGAAGCAAATTGGATAATTGTCTGAAGCCTGATATTTTGCAAGGCTACAATGAAAAGGCTTGTGTGAGTTGCTGTACCAGAGAGCTAGCTCAGGTATAATGTGCCAATTGACCTTTAAGTGCTGTAACCATTCTATAAAGAAACAACATAATAAGTATATTAAATAATCTGAAACAAATCTTTCATGTTTTCAGAACTTTCCAAAATAAATGCAATAAGCTTTCCCAATTTTTTTTTCCACTTTCTCTCCTACAAAGGGCTATGGTTTTTATGTAGACAGTTGTTTGCCCTTACTATGATCAATTGTCTGTTCACCTGTGTAAATTTTAATGGTTTTGTGTTCATATTATGATCAAGTTCGGTCTTATGCTTCCTGAGCATCTACCTTGGCACATTCTGAAGGATTATTGTCTGTTGATTAGAATGGTGTGATTTTCCTTTGTTCCTCTAATCTTGAAGGGAGAGGATTGAGTTGCAGGAAGCTTTGTTCCTGTGATGCTTCCCTAGCTAAAATGGGCTAACCAAGTTTGGAGAAGAGTTTAAACCTGGTATCTTCCCTTTTGTGAATCAAAGATATTGGGGGCAAATTTAACTTAACCTGTCCATTGGTAACTGGTGGACAAGCAGTGATGCTAATTTTACATTCTGTCCAATTTTACATTCATTGTGAAATAATGTTGCTTGGGTTGCAAAACTAGCATTCAGCTAGGCTAGTGGATTTCCAGCCTGTTAGGTTAGAATTACCCACTTAAATTTTGAACCTTCACGAGATCTGCTAAAACAAACATTTAGTTTGCAATTGAATAATTTTCTGAATGATTTACTTGCATTTATAATTTTCTACACATTTCAAAATTTCATGTATCCACCTCACTCTTGTTTCATGCGTTAAGTGAGGAGGATTCTGAATTTTGTTGTTTGAGTATAAGATGTCAGTTATCACCAAATAACAAATTGTTTTTTCTTTACAAAAGGCCGTGTTCCACATGTTACCGTTCACACATCTGCAATGATTTTGCAATCTAGGATTATATGCCTTCAAGTTAATTGCTATGTGCTCACATGAAATCTTATTTCTTCTTCTAACTAGTGGAAAACATTGGTACTGAATCTCTTCTTCAGTGACACAATTCCTGTTGGTGCTGAACTTCTCTTCCAAATATTTGTTATGATTTTTGTTGTTTAAAGGCTAAAGAAATACTTGCATTCAAAAGTATTTTTCACAACCTTCACATGTCTGTGTTTTATAGCCAATTAAGTCCTTTTGATGTGTTATCTTTATTGTAATGTGGGAAACCCATAATGGTAGGAGTATCGCAGATGCACAAAATTAAATTTGTTCTGCTTTCACTCAGCCACTTACAGTGGTAGTTTTTACTGACCCTCTAGAAATATGTATAAAATACAAATGGACATTTGTACACTTGCACTCCTGCAGTGAAAGTAATCATTTTGAACATAAATGCACACCCGACCAATGAGAACATTTAGGTAACTGGTAGCACGAGGCAAAGATGGAGATCACCTGGATTGAGTTTCAAGCTGTGGTACAAATGTTTAATCAATTCACTTTATAAGTATACATGTTTCACATGAATATGAAGTACTGCACCCAGTATAGCTCAGAATAATGATTCCCCTGGGCTCAATTATTTGATGGAAGCAATATTGTTTTTTGAATTTTTAACCCACTAACATCTCAGCTTTAAAGTTCAATTTCTAAATGCTTTTTTTCTTAACATTTCAACAAATTTTATGTTGTGATTTCTTTGTTTTCTTCTGTGCATGCTCTGTCTCTGCTAGTCTCACAAGCGACTTTCAAAAGTAAGCATTTTCTTTTCTGTTTCCTTACTAGACTGTGGTTTCTGATTACATTCTTTGTACTGTTACATATCATGCACTAATACACGGACTGTCTCAAGTCAGTCAGCTGCTTTTTTGGTCCAAGCTCCGTCTGAAGCAAATCTTTTTCTTTTATGCTAAGAGCGACAAAAAATTAATGTATTTGAAGATGTACCGTTAATGTAGACACAGGCATAATCAGAATCAGGTTGTCCATTGTCAACTTGTGCAATGACTAAAGAATTGGTACTTCTAAATATTTACCATCATCAGCTCATAATAATCCACCTTAATGTTTTGAAGTGTGCCTCTCCTACAGATAACAAAATACAGTTTCAAGAGTAAAATATGGAAATAAATGAACTGTTTTTTTAACTAAAATGTTGAGCAAACTACTTGAATAGAACAAATGTTATCTTGTACTTCAGTTTTATCAATAGATATTTGAGTTCAACTAAGCTGGTGAAACAAAACTAGAAATGCTGGAAATCTAAGATAAAAATACAAAATACTAGAAGTACACTGCACATCAATCAGGCATCTATGAACAGAAAAGACAAGTCATAGTTATTTTGTGTGTACTTTTCATCACGAGACATTTCTCTGTAAAGATCCTGGCTAATCAGTTGTGTAGTTCCTACATTTTCTGTATTTTGTTTTAATTTTAATGCTTGTGAATATTATTAAGCAGGAATGCAACAGTTCTGTAATTGTTCTTTTATGTCTTTTATTTCGAACGTTAATTTTCACAATCAGGGTTTTGTGTTATTGCCCTGTGTTGTTGTTTTTATTAGCCAAACTGGATGACCTGAGTGAACACACAAATCTTATGGTTAATATGTATGTGTTGGATTATTGATAACTTTCTCTTGTTTCTGCATCTTTGTAAGCTTTCAAATAATCGTTCTTGAAACTTAAAAGGAAACGTTCTCCCCTTTTGACCCAACCATGTCATTCTCTGAATCATAAATTGAAATCACGTATAACAATGGATATTTGGTATAGCAGTATAGTAAACTTAATCAGTGATGCAGCTGACAGCAATTCAGTAGTTAACTAGTTTGCCTAAACCTTGTAGGGGTTCTTGTGGTGTACTGGTAATGTCCCTAACTCTAAGCCAGGAGGCCCAGGCTCAAGTTCCACCTGCTCCAGAGATGCATCATAATTCTGAACAGGTTGATTTTAAAAATATCTTTTCCCTAAATATTGAGCTAAAACAACAGCTATTCGCTATCTTAACTAGTGCATTTGTCTTGTAGGGCTGTTGAAATTGAACTTTCCGCCACTTTCATTCTGGTGATTTTGAACGATCTGGCAAATGCAGTCAGGACTTTTCACCAACATCAATTTCACACTTTTCGCTAAATGCTATAATAGATATTTAAGAAATACATTGTGCATTAGTAAGTTTGCAACCAAATATTGAATCATTTGTTACGCATTTGCTGGCAGGAAGGAAACTGGGATGACAGACCCCTGAGCATGTTAAAGTAAATAGTGGAGCTTTAACCTCTTTCTCAACCTTCACAAACCAGGTAACAAGAAGAAATGATGTGCTAGCTCCCAGCTTGATCATGCTGACTGCATTTTTAAATATAGATACCAAATTTATCCTGATCAGTTAGATCATCGCTGGTCTATACTTTTAACACTATGTGTACTTTAACTCTAACTGGCTTGTTTCCATTGCCCTCACTTCAAAAAAAATGCTCTAGCAATTTAACCAAACCCCTTGAGCATTTTGGGAGAGAGTTCCAGATTTCCACTGCTTATGTGAAGCAAAGCATCCTGATATTACCCTGGATTGACCTAGCTTTTAAATGTTATTTCCCCATGTTCTGGACTCATCAGTTGGAGGAAACAATGTTTCTATTCATCCTATGAACTGCTTTAATCATGTTCAAAACTCAATCAGTTCATGCCTCGGCCTTCTAAACTCAAGAAATTATAAACCTAGCCTGTGTTAAGTATTCACATAATGTTACTAATTTAACCCTGATGTCACCCTGAGTTCAGACGTAGGGCTATTTTGCCAAGTGTCAATATTTTCTAATCAGCCTTCTCAGTAATGCTATTAGACCCTCTGCAGCAGGTGGGACTTGAATCCAGACCTTCTAGCTTCGAGGTAGGGACACCATCACATGCCACAAGAGCTTTTGCTGAATGTGAATGGATCCCACCCATTAAAGTCACCTGGGTGGCCTCCGATTGTTTTTGGCCACATTTTTTACCACCCTACCTATCCTACTTCCCCCCCCACACTGCACCACCTCTCTCCTATGAGTTGTAATCAATCCCAATCTTTTATTTTGGTGAGAAATTAATTCTGCTTCTTGAAAATTTAACAAAGACAATGACCAAATGTAAGATAGCCGCCAAATGGTGATGACCTAATTTCCATTTATCTGTGTATTTAAATAACCCATTTCCTCACCTTTATTTCTCAGAGGAAACTGAATTGAAGCTGTTGCATTTTCACAGCCATCTCTAAATTTGGACATTGAATTGATAAGATGCCATGTAACAAATAATTACATTTATGACAATAAACTTTGTATTGTTTGGTGTCCTGTGTACCTTCACAATCTCTTTAATTTCAGACCCTTGTATTTGCATGTGTTTCCTTGTATTGGAAATTGCACCACACTTGACCCCAAGGAAAGGTTTGGAAAGGTTTACATTCTCCTTCATTAGATATCATCTATTGCAGTAATTAAAAGCCAACTTTGAACTAAAAATAATGCATTAAGTGATGACATATCACAGGAAAGAGAGAATTTACTGCTTTAAAAAATGCCTTATTAGGTAATTTGAATTAAGAACTTTAAGATGAGTAGAGATGACGTTAAACTATTTTTGTGTATGATTGTACAAATTCCTTGCATTTCATTTTGCTAAATTCATTCATATGTTTTATTCAACAGCTTCTCATGGCTACAAAACAAAAATGTTATTCTACTGGCATATTTTCTTTCATAAGATTGGATAATTGTCTGAATAGAAAAAAAACTGCAGGGGTTGACTACTGTCTGAGTTGCATGTATAGACAACCATTATGAGTGCAATAAGTTAACTGGCCTCCTTCCTTGCCTTGTAGCTATTCTTTGAACTGCACTGCCTTTTGTCGTGTTGTCATTCAGACTAGAACAATTTCAGGTTTAATTCTCCTCTTGGTTATGATTATTGCAGAAATGCAACACTTGAATTTATGATGTTTTGGATAGAGGAGTTAAAATTTGATTAGATCTTGCTGAAACTACTTCAACGTCTGCATGAAGAACAGATATTTGAGTGAAACAACACAAGACATTTAGCACCACAGAATTACATCTTACCTCGTATTAGTTCTATCAGCAGGAAAAATATTATCTGGATCAGGTTGTTTGAAACTATTTTGTCCTTTTTTCTTTTTAAATGGTGGCTAGCAGGTTTGCACCACTGAGTAAAAGAGTACTTTACCTGCAGTGCAGGGGTAACTAGAGGCTGGTCCTTTTACTGTGGCCTTCACAGCGCACTAGTGCTGGAACACAGGCTAGTACATATGATTACCTGAACTCACTGGCGAAGCTCCGTACAAAACGTCACCCAAGCATAAGCACATGTAGGCAAGTGTTGAACAGACTTTTAAGCCTGTTGATGTGTATTCTTGTAAGGGGAAAACACAAACATGTCTCTCACCCACACTGCTGTTATTTCTTCCATAATGTTCACAGTCTGAGATAACTCCCAGGTGATTACAGTTCAGTTTGCAGTCCATTTCTCCACTTTAAGCTCACCCAGTTGAATCTTCTATGACAACTTATTGGGCATCACATTGCAGGGTGTCTCTCCAAATGGCCACTAGATTTACATCAACTGTGACTTTGCCTGTACGAGTCCTCTTACTTTAAAAAGAAAAGCACAAGTTGGAATTAAAATTCAATATATCAGTAGGTGATCTGGGATTATGATCTGTGATCATAACACTTTGTAACAACTTAGGTTGGGAATTACAACAGGTCAGCCTGCTTTACAGGTAACTAATGTAGCTGGTGAGCAGAAATAAAAGACGGAATAAGAGGGAAGGAAAATTATATAATCCTGACATTTGATGCTATTAAATTGTGATGTTTTGATTAAATCTATATTATAATTGATTGTTTCGATCATGAGTAAAACATACTATACCACCTGTCTTCAAATCAGGTAATGAAGCCATTGAATGTAATGGTTATGTCATGCAGCCAACTGCTGCTGTTGACGATGCCATCAGTTTCTAGTTGCTGACTAGATGGGGCAGTTGTGCATATTTTCTGTCAGTCAACAGTGGAATGTCATTAATTGTGAACTTGTGTCTATGTTATGGACATCATTAAAAGTGGTAAAGTAATAGTTTGCAGATCGGCAAGTTACAAAAACTCAAATGAAAGGAGTCTACAAAAGTAGACTAAAACTAAAATATATTTCATATCCATCTTCAGATTTTTTTCTATAAATGCCCAGTACCTTTTAACAATATTTGTTCACTGTTTATCTGATTAATATCATTCTCTTGACGTTTTCTTAACTGTTATTAAAAAAGGCGTGTTCTTTTCATATCCATTATGATACAGTTTTTCTTGGTTTACATTACTGTCTCCTCAGAGCAAGTTTTTCTAGAATTACAGTAAATATCATTCAAAAGTAACGTTGACTTAAGTCATCTTTTTGCTTCAAGTAAAATTTGTCTTGAATGTTGTTGTGAAAGAACTCTTTAAAAAGTCCAAAAGGAATACTTGCAAATTGGGGTCAGTCTCAGTTTTTGAGATCTATGAAAGCAAAAATAGGAAAATAAAAACCCCTGAAGTATTGCTATGTGATAGATCATTTGTGAACTTCTCTTGTTGCTCCTCCTCTTGTTTTGAGAGTCATGATCCTCGGTTCTATTTCAGAATCGTCATTTTGTTTTGTTCGCAACGAAAGCATCCCCATACTTGTGTAATGAGCCCTCACACTGTTGGCAATATGAATTTTGTCATTTGTGAACTTGTCCTTGTTTACTTTGGAGTTCTAATCCAGCATTAGCATAACAAAAATTACAAGATCATGTTATATTGGAACTGTTATTTATTAGATAATCTTTTAAACTAAAATTTGGTGTAGCAACCAAACTCTTGTTGAATGCATTATTACTTTCTTAACTTAAACTAGTGCACAAGTACTTCTAATTCTTTGCTTTCTCGTGTTGATTTTTGTTTCTGTTTGTGTTTCTTTTCTCAGTATGATCGCCTAAACCTGATAAAAGTAAGGCCAACTCAAGTTGCTGTCTTTTTTCCTTTCTTTTGTCTAGATAGAATTGAGCTGGTAGCTTTGAAATAGCATTCTTCACAAGTGTTTCTGTCCTATGCTGGTGGCTTCCAGTTTGTGCCCTTGCATCTATTTTCAGACATTTAGCCTTACAAGCTAAATCCTCATTTATTACATTTTAATAATGCATAAATGACAACTGTGTGTTTATTACCCACTCTGGTTACTGTGCTGAAGGAATTCTGTCTGGAGTAGATTATCACCAAAAAGCTGGATGCTGAACCAGAGAAGGAGATATATTCATCTTTTCGATTACAATTAAGTAAAACACCAAAGCTGTCTTTTCCTAGATTAAAAATGCTACATAAATTCAAATAGTTGTTGCAGAATAATGTAATCATTTATCTTGTATTTTTAAATGCAATTTTGATTGCTCTTGGTCCTTCATCAGGGTTTCCCAATTAAACAAGAAATCTGATGAAGTAGATAATATGGAAGTACGTTTGAGGCATTCCCCCTCCAGCACTCATAACAACATGAGAAAGGTGAAACAATGCTTGAACACATTGCAAAAACTGTAACTACAGACTGTTTTATATCAAGGTGTTGAAAACTGTGCCATAAAATAACCCAGGATAGGAATTTGCATGATTTAATCAATCCCAGTCTCCAAAGAATTATGACTTAGTTGTAATACGTGATCTTTTTGATCAAAGGATGGTAATGGCAAGAGAGTCAAAGGTGAAAGCAGTTTAAAGATTTGCTATATACTTCTGAAAATTGTTTACCAAGTTTTTTAATTCTTCTATGAAACGCAAGCCTCATGAGGATTTGTTGCTCATCCCTAATTGCCCTTGAGAAAATTATAGAGAGCCACCTGCTTCTTGGTGGCTTCCTAGACTGCTTCAAAGACCAGTTTGGAATCAGTTATATGACAGTAGATCTAGAGACAGATTTGGGTAGTTCAGGTAAGAATGGTAGATTTCTTTCAAACACTTGATCAAAAAAAGTGACTTTTAAGGAGGAGAGAGATGGAGCGATCTTTACAGAAAACCTCAGTGTGTGATTGTAATGATTCTAGTTGATATTAATCCTGGATAAACCAGACCTCAGTTTGAACCTAACTTGATTAGTTAAATGTTTTCAGTCGATTGCTGTGGTGATTAGTAGCTAAACCCATTCATGTGAGGCTGCTAATGTTCTTCAACACCAATTTATTGTACCAAAATCAAACAAGAGTTTAAAAAGATCTCGGCATGAAGATCAAAGCAAAGTTTCAAACTGTTGCCGAGCAGTATCCTTCACAGAATACCCAATCCCAGAACAGTATCACGACTAACTTAACTGTTTAATTTTTTTATTTAAATGACTCATTTTCAAGATTTCCTTGGTCTGCTGAAGCAATTTTATGAATTCTTGATTTTGACTTTTCAATTCTGACAACTTGAAAACTCTCACAGCTGGTGACTTCACAAAATAAAACACTTTTCCTAGGGCGACTGTTCTTCTATACTGTACAGAATTCCTGATCTTCTGAACTGAAGTCAAAACTAAACCAGCAGCATTGGTCCGTTTTCTTAGTTTGTATAAATTTAGCAGCATAAGCTTGCCATCACTTGACATTGCAGTGATTCTGCTGAGCACTTAACTGAAACAGATGCTTTCTTGGAAGTGATGTTTAAAGGTCAATGTTCTAAATGACTTTCTGGCCTCAGAATCACAGAATTTTGATGGAGCAGAAGGAGGCCATTAGGCCCATTGTGTCTACCCCAACTCTTCAAATGAGCATCACTCTCTTGTGTCAATCTCTTGATTTTTTTTTTCCCCAAACTCTTAGTCACTATTTCTAATTTTATCCAAAAAAGACCTCTTAATAGAATGCTGGCACAGAACTGAAAGCAAATGATCTGCCTGTATTTTTAAAAAAATCCAAACTTCCAAACAAGACTATAAGATATAGGAGCTAAATTAGCCATTTGGTCCATCGACTCTGCTCCACCATTTGATCATGACTGATATATTTCCCAGTACTTTTCTTCTGCTTTCTCTCCGTAGCCCTTGAGCCCCTTACTAATTGAGAACCTATCTATTTCTGTCTTAAATATACTCATTGACTTGGCCTCCACAGTCCTGTGAGGCTTTGAGTTCCACAGATTCACAACCCTCTGGTTGAAGAAATTCCTCTTCTCCATTCTAAAGATTCATCCCTTCACTCTGAGGAAATGCCATCAAACCCTAGTCTTTCTTACTAGTGGAAACATCTCCACAGCCTTGTTTAGTTTTTTTTTAGGCCTTGTTGGTATTCTGTAACTTTCAATGCAATCCTCCCTCAACCTTCCAAATTCCTATCGAGTACAGACATAGAGTTCTCAACTGCTGATCATTTGACAAGCCCTGATCATTGATAATCCTCATCATTCTCAGGATTATTCTTGTGAATCTCCTCTGGATCCCCTCCCAAAACTCAACATATTCTTTCTTAGATACAGGACTCAAAACTGCTAATTAATATTGAGTAAGAAAACATATGTATATATCGTTCAAGGTGTTGATCATTTGGAATGTGTGATATGACTAGATAAGAATAATGCATGATATCATAATATGTCATCAGCATTAAAACAGAGTGTGGGCAAATGAAGTTACAACTGCCCCTGTTGAAGCAAAGGCAGAGGGACAGAAGATTCTGGGGATGGGTATTATGTACTGGGGGAGCTTTCATAGGAAGGGATTTGTCTAATATACAGTAGATGTATAGTTATCATTTGGTTTAATCTCTGATAATCACAGAGTTTAATTTTCATGTACAGATGGCTTGTTTTTTCTGTTACTAGAAATAACAAAATAGTTAAAAGTCATTGATTCCGAAATTGATTTAGCATTTAGCTGACTCTGCTGTTCAGTTTTTTTTCTGACGCAACAGAGTTAGAGATTCATGCCTGTTGACATATATTCATAGCTGCATTATTAAACAACATAGCCAAGGAATATTCATCGTAAGAGTTGGGGCTATATAGTTCAGAATGATCCGTTCCTTTCTAAATAGTAATCAAGTTTGCATCCAGTGTTTTGAAGGATGTATCTTATTTCTGGTTGTATTAAAGAATCATAGAATCCCTACAGTGTGGAAACAAGCCATTTGGCCCAACAAGTCCACACCGCCCTGCTGAAGAGCATCCCACCCAGACCTATTCCCCGAGCCCTGCATTTCCCAAGTTTAGCCCACCGAACCTAAACATCCCTGGACTCTATGGGCAATTTAGCATGGCCAATCCACCTACCCTGCACATCTTTGGGCTGTGGGAGGAAATCGGAGCACCCAGAGGAAACCCATGCAGACACAGGGGGAATGTGCAAGCGCCACACAGTCACCCGAGGGTGGAATCAAACCCAGGTCCATGGTGCTGTGAGGCAGCAGTGCTAACCACTGAGCCACCGTTTACAATGACACTTGTAATAGCATAATAATCAGCAGTATCCCTTGTGAGAGACAGCCTGTAAAGATTTTAAGCTTTTCTCACAAGATGCTACAAAAAGAAAATCACAATTGAAATGGTTCAAGAAAGGGTGTCTACTTGAAGCATGCGAAGAGTGGAGGACAAAAGACTGACCTTGATTTGAAAGGAGTACTTGAGGCCAGATGTGATGGTTAGATGGTTCCAAGATAGAATTTGAAAGGTGTGCAGACAGCAGGTAACGAAGTCTGAGGGATGGAAGTACTCTATGATTACATATAATTACCCATGTAATTGTCTGATTTAAAAAGATCCTGTCATTACTTAAAAATATCAAAAGATCAAATTGTCACAATTAGTCTAAGATTAATAGTGAGGCTTCAGGCAAAGAATGTGCAGTCAACACATCAGAGCCACATTCTTTGATCTCAGAATACCTGTCTCTGAACTCCAGAGAATAGGATGTCATTCAAACCACAGGCTTTTCAAGCAGGCCTGCTGCCAGTCCTCTGGCATTATCATTTTTGGTCTGGTTACTGGATTTTGCTGCCTTTCGTGTGGAGAGGTTCCCTTTCTCTGCGTTCAGTCACGTAATGCAATGCCCTGATTTAAAAATTCCTCATGTGGAATTATAGGTGTGCAGTTTAATTCAATGTGCTGCAGAATTAGAATTGTTTCATATCTCTAACATTTAGCCTTTAGAATTGAGTAAGATAACATTTATTTATCTTTCAAGGTGTTAATCATTAGTTGTGGCATTAAGTTTGAAGTACCAGAGTATCTCCTAATTGGAAAGGGTATACAGCTAATGGATGTATTTTGTTTTTATTCATATGTAAAAATCTAAACAAAATAACTGATTTTAGTTAGAAAGAGCTCACAAAGTAAAAGTTCCCTCAGCTTGGGGGGTGGGGAGGGGGTCAGTTATTGCAGTTGGCTGCTCAGCTTGTTCACAATGTAGAATGGCACTACCAGTACAACTTTAATTGCTGCACTGGCGAAGGTCACCATTAAGGGGAAGGTAACAATAGAGACTATGGGGCTCTGGGACTATGGTGACTTCGTTCTAAGGGGAGCTTGAGAGTATAATGGAATGGAAAGTGAACACTCAAAGAGAGACAAATAGTTGCAGCTTTTATGCAGGCCAAAAGACAAACATTTGGTTAAGATAATTTATTTGCATGCTGATCATATCATATGGATGCTATAACAGATGAAATAACTTGACAATGGTAGACTGTATCATCTGAGATTAGAAGAAACTGCAACTCCGAATTTGATACTGATGTAGACCAAAAATGTACCACAGCAAAAAAAAAATTCCTTCCTAAAAACATTAAAAGCTAGACAGATGCAGATCAATCTTGATTCGAAATTTTCACAGCTGCTGGTTAGCAGACAATGGTGCTATTTAAAATCAATATCTATCTGTCTAATCTTTTTCCTGGACTTCAAGCAACATAGATGTCACAATACCTCTTTATCGTCTAAACTTGTAATTAAATAGCATTTCACCGGGTATGGAGTGGATTTCAATGGAGGAGGATCACAAACCAAATCAGTTTATAACCAGAAAATTATATTAGCTTTTTTCAGTATGGTTTTTTTTTGTTTGTGTTTTTTCTGCTTGTGGTTATATTTTATCTGACCTGTTAAGGTATCAAATTACAGTTGGCGATCTGTACGTTATTTTTCCATATTAGACACTTCTAATTTCAATCTTTCACCAAAATTCTAACAATAAATTATGGTTACAATTAATATGCTTTACTTGCTGTCATTTTAAAACAATGACACAGTATTATTGAAAATTTCATGGGAGGTAGTTTGCTGATCCAAGTTATAGTTAAAATTTTAATTTGCAAATACCATTGAAATGACTTAATTGCTAAGTACTCTCATATTTGTGGACAGAGTGAAAAAAAACACTCCAAGCCCATTATGATTTCTTCACAACTGAAAGTCACTGGAAAATTGTGTTTTATATGCTGTTGATGGATGGGGCTGGGAAAGAGGGGAGGGTGTATGGAGGAGGTAGAGCAAGTAGAACAGACTAAAGGTTCCCAGTGCAAAAGATGATGCGATTGCTAATGATGGTAAAGGAGAGATAGAAATGTAAAACAGGTGTGAAAATGAGAAAACGGGTCTGGACACCTGAGAGCAAAGCCAACAACACATGGCTGGGGCAGGGTGGGAGATTTAAAAGAAATTGAGTACAGAAGTCATGTTCTGAAGTTGTAGGTCTCAGTGACATAAAGTGAGGACAAAGGGAACCATAATGTTCTGCTCGTGGGAGTGCAGGAGGAATAACACCTCATTTCCCGTGCAGATACTTTGCAACCTCCAGGACTCAACTTCAGTGCAAGACCTTGCTCTCTGTTTTTCTTATGTGTCACCCTCCCCCATTGATTTTGATGGGTTCATGATTGCACTTGCCTGATGTAGGCAGCGGACAATTTGTTTGATTTGTCTGAAATTTTCTGATTGTTCATTAAGAAGAAGCAGTTTAGATGTGGTACGTTAGTTAATTAGCCAAAGAGTGGAAATAAATGAGAACGCTTTACCAATCCCAAAGCCATTCTGTAAAATGGAGAAATAAATGCAGCTCACTCGCACATCCCAGATCTCTTATAGTCTTTGTTAGCAAAGTCTTTGTTCTTGCCTCAGGCTGATGTCAAGAATTTCCTGATACTCCCAACTGAATACATTTACTTGTTCTTCTGGATCCTCTAATGACTATTCCTTCCCACCTATTCCTATTGGTATACATTATTCAGAGTGTTGTTCATGTGTACTGCATTGATCACTATTCCAAGCACTCTCAGACCATAGGCACCTACGTGTGGTGCCAGGATGACTGTAGCCCAGTGTCCAGCTCCATTTGCAGGTTCATTTTCATTCGTTCTAAGAACAAAAATACCACACAGATAATAGGGTAACCTGGTGCTGGATATATCGTTTGTTTATGTTGGTAGAAGATTAGTAATATTTAACTGAGGTTTCGTGCTACACTGGAAATACTACATTTTTGACTGCTGAAATACAGTTTTAAAGGGGACCTCAATTTCCAATACACTACCCTGTCTTGTTTGTGTCATGTTGACTTTGCTGTAAGTGGTGGAGTCATTTATCATTTTCACATCTTAATTTACACCCACTTTACATCTCTATCCCTCCTTCACCACCAGTAGCACTCCCTTTGTCATGTGCTCTGGGCACCCTCAGGATCTGTTCCACCTGTTCCCCCTCTTCCCCCCCCCCCCCCCCAAACAATGTTTAAAGAAAGCATGTTCTAGCTCTTCCAGTTCAGAAGAGTCATATTGGACTCAAATCATAACTCTAGGTTTCTCTTTCTGCAGATGCTGCCAAACCTGCTGAGTTTCTTTAGCATTCCCTGTTTTAATTATGGATGTTAAGTTTCCACTGTGTTTTGCTTTTGCTCCGAGTATTAATGCTGCTTCAAATTATCAGTCTAGGTTTCCAAGTCAACTGCCCTCAGTTATTTGTACTCCTGAAAGTCATGAATGTCAGTGTTGAAAACCAGAACTATTTGCAGTTTTTGGCATCCAATAACTCTATGAACACGGTCCTTCAGCATTATGAGAAAATGGTGATAATTGGACCTAGTTGGAACTCCTTTATTTCAAGGAGCATCGATTAGAAAGAGTTATGAGTCATTTGGACTCTCTTTTGTTTGTCAGTTTTCTTCGGAGGATGTTGTTAAAACAGTGTGTGTCAATTTTGTCCTCAAGGGAAAGTAGCTGAAAGGAACTTCCTGAGCCAGTGTCCAAGGGGAGATGAATTATTGTTATCAAAATAAAGAGGTCAAAGGGATCTGGGGAATTGAGTTTAGTATTTCATTTATCTATCTTCCTCACTGTTCCCAGTTCAGCAATAACCCCAACATCGTCTCTTATGGTGCTACTTGTATACGTCATTTACAATTGAATTTTCCATTTCTGTCCAGATAGAATCCTGAAGAACACCGGATTGATGCTCCAGCTCTCTTGGGTATCTTGATGTGACAATGATGAAAAGTGAAATTGTTCCATTTTGCAAATGCACCAGTATTCTCATTGGTGGAAGTACACATGTGCACTAGAGTTTTAAGCCATAACTAAACAGTGTGTTGAATTTGATTAAAAAGAAATTGACTTGATTGAGAATTTGGCTGTTCTTTTTAATCAGTAAATGGAACTATGATATGAGGATCTGGTGATGTTCAAGCATGTGGAACTAATGCAGAAATCCTTAGAATGTCCATTAAATAAACACCAAACGAAGGCATGCATGGAAGAATGTAACAGTTCTTACTTGGTCTACAGTTCTGCTGCCAGTATCACAAATCAAGTCCCCATTACTTTTGGTTCGCTGATTTACAATGGTTTTTAATCTGATACCTAGATTTGTAAATAGTCAGCCTTTTTGGCAAATCCTTCCACAGTGTCACCTTTTTCTATCTCAGTAACTGTCTCCAGACCTATATTCTTCCAAGTTTTCTGGCTTCTTCTGAAAGTAACCATGCCATCAGCTACCCTAAATTCAAGAGTTTGCTCCCTGACACTCTGCATTGCTTCACATCACTTTCTGTTGCTTCTTAAAACCTACCTCCTTCACCAAATTGGTGGTCACTTGTCCTAATATCTTCATGTAGAAATTTGATCTGATAACACTTCTGTGAAGCCTCTTGAGTCATTTTTGTTATGTTAAAACCTTGATTAAAATGAAACTTACCGTAAAATACTTTCAGAACTTTGGAATTGCAGAGGTCTGTATAGGTAACTGAGACATTTGATGCATGTTATTTTTGTGCTTCAGACAGCAGGCTCCCATATATTCAGGCACTGACACATGCTCCTAAGGTTGCTCTGCTTCCAGAAGTTCAATCCTTATCGATAAGCCAGGTTTGTTGTAGAACAAAAAAAAAATCATATTAACATTGCATGGCACTCTGCCAGATAAACTGGATTTTATCCTCAAACAATGTTACATACCAGTAAACCATGACAGGATTTAATATGAATTACACTAATTGGTCTGTCTGCCTTTATGGAATTATACACAGTTAGGATGCTCAAGATTTTGATCACCTGAAATGAAACAAATGAAAGTGAGCATGGTACCCATAAAAAAAAACAGGCCTTTATGTATTGAATTTGTCTTTCACATTGAGAATAATTTTTTAAAAAGTTTGACCAATTGATAGTTAAACCCATTAATAGCAAGCATTTGTTTGTATTGTACTTGGAATTGTAATTCCAAGCGTGAGTACAGTCCATAGGAAAGTGCTAATAACCGTCAAAATACCAGAACTTCTGGTTTATGATTGCTGAGTAAAATGATGAGATACATTCATTTTACTGAGATTTTTACACTACCTTTTCAAAAGGTGCTGTGAAGGTAGGTCATGAAAGGTCTCCTTAACAAAGTCAATTGTAACTTGTTAGTTCTAAACATGAGGAAATTTCCCTCCTTGTTCTGTCTGAGTTGTTGCATTGGCAGAGCTGAATCTTTTCCTTTGATTGTTAGTAAGAATCTGATCTTTACTGTTGCATCAGAGTGAATTTATGGCAAGGGGAGACATTGAGCATAATGCAGATTTTTAGTTTAGTGATTTTAAGAATCAAGAGAATGAGAGTCCTCGAGATAACAAGGTGTAGAGCTGGATGAACACAGCAGGCCAAGCAGCATCAGAGGAGCAGGAAATCTTGACGTTTCGGTCCTAGACCCTCCTTCAGAAATGGGGGAGGGGAAGGGGGATCTGAAATAAGTAGGGAGAGAGGGGGAGGCGGATAGAAGATGGATAGAGGAGAAGATAGGTGGAGAGGAGACAGACTGGTCAAAGAGGCGGGGATGGAGCCAGTAAAGGTGAGTGTAGGTGGGGAGGTAGGGAGGAGATAGGTCAGTCCAGGGAGGATGGTCAGGCCAAGGAGGTGGGATGAGGTTAGTAGGTAGGAGATGGGGGTGGGGCTTGAGGTGGGAGGAGGGGATAGGTGGGAGGAAGAACAGGTCAGGGAAGCGGGGACGAGCTGGGGTAATATTACCTCCATGACAGGTCCCTTCAAATTGAAATTTGTTAAATGAATTTTCCCTCCTCACATGATCAGAAACCTCAGTCATAATAATCTGTACAAATTATATGATGTGGGCACCATGCAATTTGAATTCATGGAATGGTCTACATTGTAATTTATTTGCGTCACAGTTGTTTTACAAGGAAAGATAGTCTCTAACAAAGTGCATTTCAAGATGTTAGATTGAATAATAAAATTCTGTGATCATGCTAACCTGACACACTGAGATTGAGGTAAACTCTCAGGATTGATACGGTTAATAAATACTCAGATGGTCATAGTGATATCTTGAGCATGGGTAGAACAAGCCTGAATGTTCTGAGAGATTTTTAAAATTCAGGAAATCTCACAAAGACCGAATTGCGTGGTGCTTTGGTATCTTAAGGTAGAAAAAGAAGTTCTAGTTAGCTCATGCCAAGCTGACGTTGTAAAAGCACGAAGATTATACTAGGAAAGAAGGACAATGATCTTCAATGATGACATCCTGACTAAGGATTGGTTTGGGTACAAGGTATTACAAAGAGATTTGACCTCAAAACATCAGAGAGAATGGGGGAAGGTGAATTGGCGGGGGAGAATATGAAATACCAAATTTGAAACTTAGGAAGTGGAAAACCTGAAAGTTCAGAATGATCACCTGTTTGGAATTCCATTGTACATTGAAACTAGCTCATATTCCTTTTAATGAGAAATTTGTTTATGATTATTTATTGAATGTTCTCTTGGTTTAGTTTGTCCATTGTGTAGCATAACAATTTGATTATGGATACAAAACATGCACTACTTATTTAAATTTTTTTGGACTTGGAACCTCCCAGTAATAATCACTAATCAGTTCTTCATGCATTGATGGTTACAATGCTACAGTTATTTACCTTCACTATTAAGTTAACATACAAAGGTATAGAGCAATTTTGATCTTTTAGCTTTTAAAATGTGAACAGTAATAAGTCACCTATATAAAGAGGGCATTAGGCCTTGATTACCTCTTTGAAAAACTCTGGCTTTTTTTAAAATTAGTGGATCTGAAAAGAGTACTGAGGTCTATCAAGAATATACAATTCACTCTAGGAAACACTACAGCAAATCGCATTTTTCTATTTTCAACCCTTGTTTTTCATTTGTCCATTTTCACCAGCTGCCACCATGATTGATGTTGTTACACCATTCCCAACATTCTATCCCTTGGGTAGAAGAGTTTGATTTAATTTGATTGTTTGCTCTTCCAACAAATATATTAAATATATTTTGAATATGTTATGGATACGCCATTTAGTCCATCTGAATCAGTCTTTCAATGAAACTAGAAATTTTACCCGTCCTAACATTTCACTTTCTCTTGAATGGCTCACTTTTTAACTTTCTGAATTCTATCCAGAAGCTGATTCATTTTTCCCAGAATCAGTTCTGATCCCTCTTTACTATTGATTTACGGATGTGGTAGAATGAGCAATGTTCAAGATGCTCGATGGGCTGCCAATCAAACATGCTGCTTTGTCCTGGATGAGGCTAGCACTCTACTCCACAGCAAGTGGAGCATATTCCGTTGCAGTTCTACTGTATAGGTAAGCACGCAGGCTTTGAAGATTTAGGAATGAGTTGCTGCAGAATTCACAGCCAGTGTCCTGCCTTTGTAGCTATATGGCTGGTCTAGTTCACCTTCTGGTCTGTGATAACTCTGAGGATGTTGATGTGAGGGATTCAGCAATGGTAATGCATTGAATGTCGCTGAGTGATAGGTGGATCCTTCTTTGTTGGAGGTTATCATAACCTAGCCCTTGCGTGATGTAAGTATTATTTGCCACTTACCAGCCTGAGCCTGAATGTAGACTGTGCTTTTGCTGCATTTGGACTGCTTCGTTATCTGAAAAGTTGTGAATGAAGCTGAACGTTGTCTAATGATTAGCAAATATCCCTATCTCTGACCTTAGGATAGAGGAAAGTAATTAGTAAAGCAGCTGAAAATTGCTGGGCCAAGAACACTACACCGAGGAACTCCTGCAGAGATATCTTATACCTTAGATGATCTATTTCCCCATGTCCCTTGTTTCCTGCTTAAAATATTGTTAGAGACTTTGCCTTTTCCATTCTGTCATGCTATTATAAAATTTTAGAAGATACTCTATCATTCTCCTCTTTCAAGTTTGAACAATTTTCTAATCCTTACCTCTTAAATAACTCCCAATAATCTCAGCAATACACAGTTGTAAGACAAGTTTGAAAAGACTGTGCACTGTACCCTTTTTCTTTCATGTGTAGTTCAGTCTTAATACAGCAATATATTTAAAGTATCAAAACTGTTTGATATTTATATGCAACTGAACTGTTTTATGGGAATACATTCTGATACAGGGCCTTCAGTTTAGTCTTGGTATGGTTGTAATATATAATCTTGACTGTTTGTTTTTTCATAGTCTATTTTTCCTCTCTGCCCCTTCCTGCCAATCTTTAGTTCTCATTTCCTGTAATACTAATTTTCTATCTTATTTGTACCTACTCTTGGTAAACTACATCTGTATAATTTGATGCCAACTGTATAGCCCCCATTTCCTCCAGTACTGGTATCGGTGACCCACAAACCATAACGCACCTCTCCCACACCAATCTTTTGAGCCACATGTTTGTATCCGTAATTATGTGTACCCTGTGCCAATTTGTAAATGATTCAGGTGATAATCCAGACATAAACTTTTGAGATTCTGTTTTGTAATTTAGTGCCTAACTTCTCATAACCTGTGTGCAGAATGTTTTCCCAGTTCTCCCTATGTCATTGTTACATATATGGACCATGACCAGTGGATCATCTCCTTCCTGCTGCAAGTTCCTTTATAGACCTGTGCTGATGGCCTGACATCCAGTCCTGGAAGCTGCACCTATTTTCTTAAATGTACATGCACTTAAGCATAAGAGAAGATTTTCTGTTTCAGAAATATTTCATTCAGTACCAATTGCTGCCTGGTTGCAGTGGTTCATTGAAGCTTATGAGTTTGTGATTATGTCAATGAACTTTAGTGTAACCTAATCTGTGTGATTTTTAAGGTATGTGCATTCTATTTTGATGGACTTTGAAATTATAAGTACTGTATTTATTATTTTTAAAACATTTATAAATGTGTGATACAATGCAATCAAAAAACAACTCAAATATTTTGTTGATTTTCAGTGAAAAGATTAATTTCTACAGGCATTTTAAATTGGATGCCGCTCTGTTGTCTTTCTGCCCACACAAAAGTTATTTTTCTTTGTGGATTATGGGCCACTTTTTGTCCCACTAAAAAGGCTAAATTGAAGACTCAGTTCTTTTCTGAAATGGAAGAAGTGAAATCTGTGTCAAATGATTAAACGTTTTGGTGTTATAAATGCTAAAGCCCTTAGTTTTAAAATGCATCTGTTAGTGTGTTTTTTTTCACTTTGAAACCCATGATCACAGCAGAAGTGTTACTGACAAGACCATTTATCTTGTTCAGTCTTTCGGAAGCAGAATTTATGAGCAAAACCTTAGTCAGCAAACACCTTTCTTTAAACAAATAATATCTCATGGTAATATGTAAGTTGTATCAGCAATCCTGGATTTGAACATTGTTGGAATTTAACCATTCGTGACCTAAATTATTTGAAAAATGATAGATTTAATGGACTTGTTATAAGTTGTAAATTGGAATGTTGGTTTGTACCATACGGTACAACAGATTTGCACTTAGCAGAACTCACCCTGGTGCTTGAAATGATATTTTTCTTGTTTCTGAAATATTTTGAAGGATAATGGGCCTCTTTTGCTTTGACAGTAAGGGAATAAATTTGTCCTAATTTGCCAGGTAAGAAACTCTTAGGATGGGGTAGAATGTGGTTGTACAGTACATCCAACCCAATATTAGTCTTCACTGTTTTTAGCAAGTAAAATTTGGTGGAATATAAAACCAGTGTCACATACAATCCTGTCACGTTTTCAATGGCTGGGTTAGTTTGGAATTGCTTTGTTAGATATACCAGATAGGACATGGTAATGAGTCAATTCTTCCTACTTTTTCCTTGAAATTCTTTTCCGCTATTGATATTTACAATTCTTTTTTGCTTTGTTCTTTTACAGAAAAGCCAGAGCTGGTACAATGTAAGTCTTCCTGTTTAATATCTATGTTTTCTTTGTTAATCATCCATCAGAGCACAAATTATCCCATTTTAATGCTGTAACTGATTTTAGTCAACTATTTTTGACGTAATTGCATGTGCTCTCAGATAATAAAAAGGCTTCAGTATGAATTGAACACACTGCATGAGTGAATAATTTAGATCTATTCAGTTATGATGAAAGGTCATTGAAAGACCAATATTAAACTCAAGTTTCTGTTTCCAGTTGTGTACAGCACAAGACCTTTTTGAATAAATTTGACGAAAGAAATCTCAAGCACATTTTGAGTGTACAGAGTTTCAAGCTGCAGGTTCCTGCTGATGGCTGTATTCTGTAATATTTCTTTGTTATCTCAAGGAAAACTACATACTTAAAAAAATCTTTAGGGATAGAGTACTTTTTCCATTCCCTTTAAGTGTTAAGTACAGGAGTAAAACCCTAAAAGAGAATTGTGCCTTCAATTTACCATTGCAGGAATGGAAAAAGCATAAATGTTCATAACCATAAATACCTCAACTGAATTATTGATGCAAAGGGGTGACCCTCATTCTGATCAATATATCTCCCATTTTCTTTACTGACTCAGTTTTCAAGTTGGGCTGCAGATGTGCCGAAGCAGGGCATCTTATGATCATCCTTGTACTCCATTAATACATCTGTGACTCGGGTCTCACTTGGGCTTCAGTTGAAGAGAATGACTTAATTTCTTTCACAACACAGATCAACTCATGTGAGCAGAAGATTTGGCTATTGTTTAAGGACCTGCTTTATCACTGATTACTTTTTGTCTTCTCTGGAACAGTCGTGTTTTAGATATCCCCATCGTCCAGCCTCTGAGGTAGCTGTTAGTTATTAATCTTTACCACTATCCAGCAGTAAACGCTGAATCCTTTCAGTTGAGAAGTTTTTTTTTCCCAATGAGTTCACGGAATGCATTTTAATCATGGGTATTAGTGGTGCATGCTGAAATCATGCACTTACTTAATTGTATACTAACTTTGCTTTCTTGCATGCAGCAAGTAAATAGAATGCTTAAAAATTTTTTTTTATGTCATGGGCAGTGCATTATTGATTATATTAAGCTACAGTTATGCTGCATTATATACCATATTACAATATTATAGAATATAATTTTTAGCACAAGATGGCTGAGAATAATCGCATTGCTCATCCTGCGCATGTTATATAAGTAATGCTAATGATAGATTGCACTCAGTACTTGCCTTCTGATATTGCAATATACAGTACTAGATCAGAGTATATTTAATATGGAAAAAAAGAACAATTCTGTGGAAGACATTCAGGTTGCATGACTAGCTTTGTAACAAAAGGTAACTCAAGAAGCATGATAGCTGGGGAAAAAAAAACCTGTATTTCAACATTCATTGCATGTAATGGAATTTGATGTCCAAGTACTTTATCTTGTTATAAAAACCTGGAAGCAGTTTCTGAGGACAATGCATTGCCTTCCCCAACAATGGTTATGGATATTCTATGTGAGGTTTACAGTAAAATTGTGTTTAACAATAGAGTTTTAGTTGCCTCCTAATAACAAATGGTTGGATATGTTTTGAAGCCACCTAGTGTTTGATCATTGCAAATAACACAAACAAAATGGAGGATTACTTTTTAAAGCTAATGCTGTAATTTTGCATCAAGCCTTGATGTCTACTAATGTTTTCCAGTGTAGTTTGTATCTATGGTTACAGTTGGGCAGTGTTTAAGATTAGAGCCAGCCAAGTGTTAGCATAATTATTATAATTCCTGCAGGACTGATTTACTACTTGAGACATATGTGTTTAAAGGACTGTTGTAATCAGAAGTGTGTATTGCATTTTGGAAAAACGCATTCTGCTATTGCATCTTTCCCAAGGGCTCCCAATTCCTCCATCCTCAATGGTTTCAAACGAGATGAGCATTTACTTATTTAAATGCTTTTCAGAGTCTGACAACCTAGAATTATAGAATCCCTACAGTCTGGAAGAGGCCATTCTGGCCAATCAAGTCCAAAGGGCATCGCACCCCACCCCGTCCCCACAATTCCACATTTACCATGGCTAATCCACATAACGTGCACATCTTTGTTACTGTGGGAGGAAACTGAAGCAAACCATTCTGACAACAGAGTGAATGTACAAACCCCAAGGTTGGAATCAAATCTGGGTCCCTGGCGTTGTGAGGCTGCGGTGCAAACCATTGATCCACCATGCCATCCTTTTTCAATTGTTTACAAAGTCCACCATATGATTGCATTAATCTCTTAAAAAATATACAATGTTGTCACAACATGGGCTCCTTCTGATTTTTCTCTTTCCCAAATGAAGGTTTGTCAAAAACATTTTTCTTTTTATTATTATTCTTATTATTATTATTCTTTTTAACATCAGCCCACCTGTTTCAGAAGGGTCAAGATCAAAAGGAATCAAATTTAAACTGATCAGCTAAAAAAAAGGTATCTGTAGTGTAATGGGATTTGGGAAGTGGATAAGGATTTTTTTGTGAACCGAGTTGTTATAATCTGAGGAATGGTGGAAACGTATTCAGAACTAACTTTCAAAAGGGAAATGGTCAAATATTCCAAGGAAAATATTGCAGGGCTATGGGATAAGAGCAAGGGAGCATGATTGACAGCAACTCTTTTGGAAGCAGAGTGGTCCAACTGGTTCCTTCTGTGCTATATTGTTCCATGATTTAAATAATATGGGGACAAGCATCTAGACTGCCGCATTTGATACTGACTTTGTTTCATCCAATGGCCTGTTTCTGTACATCATTAGATGAAATTAGATTGTTACATAACAGTACAAATGCATTCATATGAAATCTCTTTCTTCTTTTATGTCAAGCCCGTTTTAATAAACAATCTTTGGAACAAAGAAAATTACAGCACAGGAAGAGGCCCTTGGGCCCTCTGAGCCTGCGCCGATCCAGTTCCTCTATCTAAACCTGTTGCCTATTTTCCAACGATCTGTGTCCCTCTGCTCACTGCCCATTCGTGTATCTGTCTAGATACATCTTAAGTGACGCTGTCGTGCCCGCCTCTACCACCTCTGCTGGCAACATGTTCCAGGCACCCACCACCCTCTGCGTAAAGAACTTTCCACGCAGATCTCCCTTAAACTTTTCCCCTCTCGCCTTGAAATCGTGACCCCTAGTAATTGAGTCCCCCTCTCTGGGAAAAAGCTTCTTGCTATCCACCCTATCTATACCTCTCATGATTTTATAGACTCAATCAGGTCCCCCCTCAACCTCCATCTTTCTAATGTAAATAATCCTAATCTACTCAACCTGCCTTCATAGCTAGTGCCCTCCATACCAGGCAACATCCTGGTGAACCTCCTCTGCACCCTCTCCAAAGCATCCATATCTTTTTGGTAATGTGGCAACCAGAACTGTGCGCAGTATTCCAAATGTGATCGAACCAAAGTCCTATACAACTGCAACATAACCTGCCAACTCTTGTACTCCTATACCCTGTCCGATGAATGTAAGCATGCCGTATACCTTCTTGACCACTCTATCGACCTGTGTTGTACCCTGAAGGTGGCAATGATACAATGCACCTGAACACCCAGATCTCTCTGTGGATCAGTTTTTCCCAGGGCTTTTCCATTTACCGTATGGTTTGCTCTTGAATAGGATCTTCGAAAATGCATCACCTTGCATTTGCCTAGATTGAACTCAATCTGCCATTTCTCAGCCCAACTCTCCAATCTATCTATATTCTGCTGCATTCTCCAACAGTCCCCTTCATTATCTGCTACTCCACCAATCTCAGTGTCATCTCAAACTTGCTAATCAGACCGTCTGTACGTTCCTCCAAATCATTTATGTATATCACAAACAACAGTGGTCCCAACATGGATCCCTGTGGAACACCACTGGGCACAGTTCTCCATTTTGAGAAACACCCTTCCACTACAACTCTCTGTCTTCTGTTGCCCAGCCAGTTCTCTATCCATCTAGCTAGTACACCCTGTACCCCAGGTGACTTCACTTTCTCCATCAACCTACTATGGGGAACCTTATCAAATGCCTTACTGAAGTCCGTGTATATGACATCTACAGCCCTTCCCTCATCTATCAATTTTGTCACTTCCTCAAAGAATTCTATCAAGTTGGTAAGACATGACCTTCCCTGCACAAAACCATGCTGCCTATCACTAATAAGCCCATTTTCTTCCAAATGTAAATAGATCCTATCCCTCAGTATCTTCTCCAGCAGTTTCCCCACCACTGACGTCAGGCTGACCGGTCTATAATTATCTGGATTATCCTTGCTACCCTTCTTAAACAAGGGACAATATTAGCAATTCTCCAGTCCTCCGGGACCTCACCCATGCTCAAGGATGCTGCAAAGATATCTGTTAAGGCCCCAGCTATTTCCTCTCTCGCTTCCCTCAGTGACCTGGGGACTTGTCCACCCTAATGCCTTTTAGAATACCCAACACTTCCCCCACCCCCCTTATGCCGACTTGAACTAGAGTAATCAAACATCTATCCCTAACCTCAACATCCATCATGTCCCTCTCCTCAGTGAATACCGATGCAAAGTACTCATTAAGAATCTCACTCATTTTCTCTGACTCTTCGCATAACTTCCCTCCTTTGTCCTTGAGTGGGCCAACCCTTTCTCTACTTACCCTCTTGCTCCTTACGTATGAATAAAATGGACAAAGCATATGTAAGGGAAAAATGAAAAGGATCCAGCGCATCTCATAATTTCCAGGAGATTCAATAACTTAAGAAATTACATGTGTTCCAGGAGATTCTGAATTGCACGCTTTTTAAAAAAAATTATTATGCATTTGCATGCGGACTCCTGTTACAATAATAAAAACATAAGTTCTTTGTGTAAAAGTAATTAACAGTAAAATTGGTTAACTTACTTTGAGGCCATGAAGAAGTTGTGGTGATGGTAGATCGCAGAATATATTGTTTTCTTAAGAATATAGGGAACAGAAAACATATTCAGCTCACGCTATTATATGGGTTAATGTGCAAGGCCTGTAGAAAATTTTTCATCCCTATCATAGCACTAAAGATGTTTATTTCTAGTGATGGTTGAATCAGTAGCAACTTTGAATGTTTTAGCCTAATCCTAATTATTTTGCACCGTCACTCCGTGCAACTCACTTTCTAAATGTATACGACGGAGGATTACAAACCGTATCATTTTAAGACACTGACAAATGACCTCAGTGGTTGTAATACTGCAGGCCAGGCAGCATCAGAGGAGCATGAAAGCTAACGTTTCGGGTCGGGACCCTTCAGAAATGGGGTCCCGACCTGAAACGTCAGCTTTCCTGCACCTCTGATGCTGCCTGCCCTGTTGTGTTCCTCCAGTTCCACACTGTGTTATCTCTGACTCCAGCATCAGCAGTTCTTACTATCTCTCAGTGGTTGTAATACTATTTTTCACAAAAGATGATGTAAATACAGCATTTAAAAATACTTAATGTATTACACATGCAAGTAGTGATTTCAATTTATAGTAACTCGCACTTTATGAACTTGTTTTATATTTGAGTTAGGGTTTTTCATATATAGTTTTCTACACTTTTATAACAGTATACTGAGATGGAAATTGACCATGAGATTCCAGCATTAAGTACAATAATTCTGAGTTCAAGTACTCATTGGCAGCAATGATATTGCAACCAAATTTAGGTGATATATAAGGGAGTTGCTTTTGACAGTGAAAGGTTAGTGTTAGGTGCCTTATCTGACAAGTCGTGGCTTCTGATTTGGCTTTAATGTTCAAATCTCTAAATGACAGAAGAATGCTTTCTTTTGTTTGTATTTTAAGCCTCGAATCAAATTGTAAGAGCGGTAAATGGTGTTTTGTGATACTTTTAAATGCTGATTTAGTTTAAGTTAAACACTTCCATCACTTTCTTTTAAGTGCAATCATTCAGGTGGATGCATCATCTCTCTTGTCTCAAATCCCTACTGTTAACAGTCGGGAATGAAAGTGTGCCCAATTACCCAGTACTGACCTTTCTCACTGGATTAACTTCTCTTCAAACAAGTACAAAATCAATGTGGTGGTAGTTCAAGAAGGGACATAATACCAAAAGATTTATTTTCTACAATGCATGCCTCCATTGGTCAATGCATCGAGTACAGGATTTTATTAGGTCTCCTTGCTATAGGAAAGATATTGTTAAACTTGAAAGGGTGCAGAAAAGATTTATAAGGGTGTTGCTGGAGGGTTTGAGCTATAGGGAGAGGCTGAATAGGCTGAGGGGTGACCTTATAGAGGTTTATAGAAGCATGAGAGGCATGGATAGGGTAAATAGTCAAGGTCTTTTTCCCAGGGTAGGCAAGTCCAAACTAGAAGGCATAGGTCCAGGGTGAGAGGGGAAAGATTTAAAAGGGACCTAAGGGACAACTTTTTCACACAAAGGATGGTGCATGTGTGGAATGAGTTGCCAGAGGAAGTGGTGGAGGCTGGTACAGTTATAACATTTAAAAGGCATCTGGATGGGTACATGAATGAGTTTAGAGGTTATGGGCCGAAGGCTGGCAAATGGGTCTAGATTAATCTAGGATTTTGGTCAGTATGGATGAGTTGAACCAAAGGATTGATTTCCATGATGTACATCTGTGAATCTATGATTACAGAAAATGTGAAGATGTCTGACTTATGCAAATATGGAGAAAAGAGATTTGCATATCTATTCCTGTCACTGGTCCATGGAAATTATGTGTAAAATTTAAATCTAACTAAGATTTCAGCCTGTTGACACTAACATATCTCACTGTTTTGATTTTAGGATTTATCCACTGTTGAGGGGTGGAATCTTGTTGAGATTGTGGGGGTCACATTAGCCAGCTGGAGAACTAGAAAGAGACTAATGCTGCCTCTACCAGGGAAAGTCCGCTAAACCACATGCCAACAGGCATTGATAAGGCATCGATGGTCCTTCACCTGGAATGAAGCTGCTGGGGTGAAAATCCTGCCCAGCAAAAGCTACATGCCAACCAGAGGCTGGCAGCTCCTGTTCTCATCAGCGCTGTGCAGCAGGTTGTGGCTGCTGCCAAAAGAACCTCCTGATTTCCAAGTTTGTGTTGGACCCAAGAGTAAGCTAAGCAGTGTTAGCAGGAAGGAGGTTGCAGGCTGGCATTTTGTGGGTTTGGTATTATGGGAAAAGAGTGGTAGGGATGCCAGCAGCAAGGGCAGGGGTTAGTTCCAACCAAGGTTGGCCAGTGTGGATGACTAATCATGACAGATCCGTGTGCAGCTGGGTTATTCCCAGTGGCAATGAGCTGAAGTCCTAAAATAATCCTTATTCGGCCATTTAAGAGACTGAATTGACAAAGGTGTAGGATTTTTGACCACAGGCCTTCCTGAGGTAACATAATTCTGGTGAAATCAAGGCAGCCTTGAGGTTTGGGAGTGCCACCATCCTCTTTTAAATAAATGTTCTTCCTGGCTCAAAGCTTGCCATCTCTGAGAGCTGAAGATGCAGTATAATTTGGATAAAAGCGAGGTTATTCACTTCAGAAGCAAAAAAAAAGGCAGATTACTACCTGAATGGCTGTAAACTGGGAGAGGGAAGTGTGCAGCAGGACCTGGGTGACATTGTACACCAGTCGCTGAAGATAAGCATGCAGGTGTAGCAGGCAGTAAAGAAGGCAAATGGTATGTTGGACTTCATTGTGAGAGGTTTCGAGTACAGGAGCAGGGATGTGTTGTTGCAGTTATACAGGGCCTTGGTGAGACCACACCTGAATATTGTGTGCAGTTTTGTTCTCCTTTCCCAAGGAAGGATGCTCTTGCCCTTGAGGGTGTGCGACGAAGGTTTACCAGGCTGATTCCGGGGATGCTGGGTCTATGAGGAGAGATTGACTAGGTTAGGATTGTTTTTGCTGGAGTTCAGATGAATGAGGGAGGGAGATCTCATTGAAGCTTGTAAAATTCTAACAGGACTGGACAGGGTAGATGCAGGAAGGATGTTCCCGATGGTGGGTGTGTCCAGAACCAGAGGTCACAGTATGAGGATTCGGGATAGATGATTTAGAACGGAGATTAGAAGACATTTCTTCACCCAAAGAAAAGTGAGTCTGTGGAATGCATTACCGTTTTGATGCCAAAATATTGAGTGTATTCAAGAGACAACTAGCTATGGCACATGGGGTGAATGGGATCAGTGGTTGTGGGGAGAAAGCAAGATTAGGCTATTGAGTTGGATGATCAGCCATGATCGTGATGAATGGCAGAGCAGACTTGAAGGGCTGAATGGCCTCCCCCTGCTCCTATCTTCTATGTTTCTGTGTGAGATTGTGCCCAAGGTAACAGTGCCAAGAACAGACCTCCCAATGCCTGAAGGCACACAAGATTTCAGAGGACAAACTTGCAAATATGTCATGGTTATTTGACCTTTGAGCTAACACTCACAGAACTAAGTTTTGATGTCTCTGACTCAAAGGCATCAATTAACTGGAATGCAGTACATTCAATTCCCAAAGCATTGTTTTGGATTGATCCTGAAAAGTGCTCAGATTTTAGGCATATGATTTGAAGTTTCTTCTGTTGTTCTGTCAGTCTGCAACGTTCTGACTGCAGTAAGATAATGAGTGCATAAATAGGGAGTCCTGGCCATAGTTTAGACGCTTTGTGCGGAAGCATGCTGGTTAAATAGTAGCAACAACATCTACCTCTAGGTGGCATCAAACTATGAACTGAAAAGATTCTGTGTTTGAATCTATTGGAACATAGGAACAAGAGGTGGCCATGCAGCTTCAAGCTTGTTCAGATATTAAGGTAGATACAGATCATTGCTGACCAGTATAGCAATTCCGTTTAGCTACCTAAATTTCATGCTCTTGACACTACTTGAAATATCAACTAACCAAGCATCCAGAGTCTGTTGCGGCGTGATTTCAAAGTTTTTGCTGTCCTTTGTATGCACAAACACTGCCTGATTCTATACCTAAATAGAATAGTTTTCATTTTCGTACTAAGCAGTCTTATTCCGGATTCTCCCACCAAAGGAAATAACTTCTAACTGAGCATAGTAATAGCAAGTGGTGGATGATGATGACTTTATACCAGTCACAGTTCTGTTGTCATTACTTCTATAACTAAACAGCAATATATCATCGGCCCAAGCCTTCGGACCACCTACTGGATCAATCTATAGTGATCCAGCCTATCTTTACCTTCATTATTACCAAACATCAAAAACTGAGCAGATAATGATCAGTGCCTTTTAAACAAAATTCAAGTTTTCTTCATATGAATTTATGTTTATGGAAGCAAAGCAGATTTCATTTACGTGTTGTTTAGACTGAATTTTGAAGTCTCCGTCTAAATTCATCAATTAGTTTAGTGACATTTCTTTTCTATTTACAAGTTCTTCTGGAATTCAGTAAAATTTACTTGTTCAACTTTGCGTTTTTTTTTCGCTCCAATTCTTCCTATTTCCCCTGCTCCATATGATCAGAGTTGGAACAGTACCACGATTGCAAGTGAAATAACTCCACAAAGGCTGGTATCTCGTCACCAAGGCACCTTTTATTTTCACGTGCATAGTGCAAGATATGGACCCATCTAGTTTAGAGCTGACTCCTCGAGTGACCTGACTCCTTGACTCCTCCCCAACACTCCTATTTACATCTGTCAGCCAGGACTCCTTGACTGGGGCTGTTAACCTGGTCCAATCAGGGAACTCCGATTCAATGAGATGCATCCTGGCTGACCTCATTATAATCACCACAGCAAGGGCTTGTTGCACTCCTGAACTTGTTCATCAGATTATTGGTGTTTTGCTAATTATTATATTGTTGGACCAATTTAGTGACAGTGTGCTCTGAGAAAGGTGCTTTGCTAAATAAGGGCAGAATTTAATTCTTTTTGCTGCATTACTACTTGCTAATGTGTAACCATGTTATTTTCCACTGCAAGACCGTTTCTCTTCAATCCTTTCCCTGTGACAGCAATGGAAGTGGTCAATTTGGTATTAGTTGGAAATTCTTAGATTTGGATGAAAAGGTGAGTTTCAATTGAAGCTTGCCATCATCCCTTAGCTGTGTGTTCTGTCCTGGGCAGACTTGCAGTGGTTCCTGTTCGTTGACCTTTCTGATCCATTGATGGTCTTCTTCCATTGAATTTTCAAATCCTTGGTAATGCATGAGAAGAAATCATTCCCTATAATCTATGCTTCATCCAGCTAACAAATTTGTCTGAAGGGGTAACAATGTTATCACTTTCTTAGTGACAGTGGAGTTCAATTTGACACAGTACAAACTTTTCCTGGCAACATGAATCCCCAGCAGTGCTCTGCTCCTTAGTCATGTCCAATGACATATGACCCAGGATATCTTCCGTTCTATTAATGTCTCATGATGTCCAATTCTTAGCATAGAAATCAGTAACCAAATTCAAGTCAGCATTCCTCGTGGCCTTAATACACAGTAGTTCACTGTTTGAATCAGGAGCTGGACAAATTATGATTTGGAGGCCTGTAATACTAGTTTCAGCCCTAACTGATGATAACCGAACATGCCTACCACCCATGCCCCATCAAAGAAACGCCGAAATTTTCAGCTACATACATTTATTTATTCTGTCATTAGCATTATTTACAGGTTGCAGGTCCGGATTACAGTTGCAGGTCCGGATTACAGTTTAGAACTGGACTCAAAGCAATTAAATTAAATTCTTTTTCTGCTTGCTGCTTGCAATGCAATTTTAAACAAGGCCTAAATTACCAATTTATATCTTCTTTACCAATAACATATAACAAACTCTTCCCTCAATTAAATCTGCATTTTGTTGAGTACACTTTCTGTTTGCCGCCTCCATTAGCAGTTACTTAATGCAGTTTTGTTTTTCTTTGCTCCTTTTTGAATCTATCCTGACTTTGTTTTTGGCTTCAGCTATCTGTGTATTATTGTGAAACCATATCTACCTTGTTTCCTTTCTTTTCTCCGCTATAACTTTCATTCTTCCGTTAGCATGAAACACAGCACATTGTGAAAGTAGGCATCTTTTTTTTTATTCACATTGCGTTAAGACTGTGTAACAGAAAAAAAAATATTATTATAGTGCATATAAATATCAAAGTGTGAGGTTCATTTGACTGTTTTTGCTTCAGGTTTATAAATGGGGTACTTCTTCTCTTGTTTTGAAAGTGACAGTGTATGAAATGTTCATGAGAAAATACGTTTGTTCAGATGACATCATGTGCTGACTGAGACTCAATTGATTTAAGATGTGAAGATTAAATATTATTACCTTCAAATAATCATTCAAATATTAAGAAAAACAGTCAAATAGTTTATTCATATTCCATCATGTATTACATTTGTAATAAGATAGTGCTGATGATAGTTGAAAGCAAAGCTGGAATGTCAGAATCTGAGATAACAATGTGTAGAGCTGGATGAACATCCAGCTCTACACCTTCTTATCTCAGATTCTCCAGCATCTGTCGTTCCTACTATCTCTGAAACAATTTTAACCCCACTGAGAAGCCTCTTCTAAGGATGCCTACCCTGAAGAAGTTACCCTTCTCACTCCGAAAAAACCTCGGTGGATCTCTCTCCCACTGCAACTTTTTCGTAATCTCTTCGCCCTTGAAACTGCTTGACCACATCCTGAAGCAAACCAGGTACGACAGCCACATCACCTTTCTTAGTACCTGCCTACGGAACCAGATCATCCCCAATGGACTACAGTCCACATTCAGGCCTTCCCAATTTGGCCCCAACCGTGATAATGTCTACATTCAGAACATGGAGACCCTTCAAAAGCGTTTCTCACCCCCATTTCTGAAGAAGGGTCTAGGCCCGAAACATCAGCCTTCCTGCTCCTCTGCTGCTTGGCCTGCTGTGTTCATCCAGCTCTACACCTTGTTATCTCTGGAATATCAGAATATTGCTATTCTGCAGTATTCAGCAATGCTGTCAACTAATTCAGAGAATTATATATCAGTTCCCAAGCAAAGTAACAATAAATTTAAAAGGCTATTATTATTTTACAGTTGTGTTACTTTTCACTGCATTATTAGGAAGCCATTGAATGGCTGATTTTGAAAGGGCCTTTATGAGATGGTTGCCATCATACCACAGTAATTGGCGGTCATAAGTTGCTGTTTATTAATAAAAGTATACTCAAATTCAGTTGTACTCCATGTATGCAAAATCTAGTTGATTTTGCACACTATACCATTAACACATGTTAACAACTGAAATACAACACAAATCCTTTGTCATAACTTTATATATGCATATAAAATTGATTTTTGTGGATGATTGTGCATTTTACTGTGGTTTTTACTTATTTCCTGAGGCGAAATTTTTTTTGGTTGTATGTTTTGGAGTTCACTGCTGTATTGACAACTTCCTTTACGATTTGTTTATATGGTTGTCACAGTGACATGAGCATTCTTTCCCCTTCTCGCCCAGTTCACAGATGGCCTTTTCTCTGTCTTCAGCCACCTCATCATGTTGATACACTGTACCTTAGAGCTCACTAACACTCCCACTTTTGACTCGTGTAGGCAATAATTCAATGCAGCAATATCTCTGCTCTCTAACCCCACCTCCCCGCCCAGGTCAACACTGCCTCCTCCCTTTGTCCTCTCAGCTACCACATTTTCTTCTGATGTTGTTATTTGTTGCTATTGTTCTTCTCCTCCTCACCTTCTGAGTTCATACTAACATGACAACTACAGCATCCCTTAGTCTCTACTCCTGACCATTGCTTCTGTGTGGCTGAAAAGAATCTTGACCATACTGCCCTGCTGATCGGTTCAAAAGCAATGGGCAGTTCACAATCAGCTTTGTGAGCAATAGCCAGGACGACAGAGGCTACAAATAAGCTACTGAATGCTGAATCGAAAATACTGACTGTGAAATGGGAATGATTGGCCACAATATATTGAGGAGTACCACAAAATTGAATGCTGCATCCTTACCACAAAGCACACAGAATCTTTTTCACAACTAGTTTAGCTCCCAGTTGGAGTCTTGGATTCGCTGATGTTTAAACATTATGATTCCAGCTTGACTGCTATTACATTCTAACACTCGGAAGGAAACCTAAAAATGTTACTTAACTCTATTGTTATTCTATCCCTGGTTAGCAAACCACAGATATCCTGTGATGGTTGCAGAAATTTCTAATTTTGTGGCTACTTTGAATTCCTAATTTGAAGTTGGCATGAGTGATAGAGATGAATTGTTTGAGTTAAGAAGTGGTGAGTACCACTTCATGCCCAAGAGCTACGATTAGCGAAGCTCCTGTTCATCAACACTGTCAGCTGCACTAATGGGAAAGTAATTGTTTCTAAATCAAGCCACAAGTTTGTGTGAATTTAAGTGACAGAGCAGCACTGTGCAAAGTGAAATTATTTTTCTACCTTTCTCAGTAATGTTTGGTCAGTCAACATGTTAATCATATGGACGTTGGAAAGTGAATGGGATTAGAAGAGTGTACCCCAAGGAAAAGTATGTAAAGCTTTTTGACTACTAGTGGGAGCATAATACTAGTGATATCAATGATACCTTTTTAGGGCAGACTAAATTGTGTTCAACACTACAGAAAATCAATACCAAACAAAATCTAGTTTATTCAGTTGTATATGTATGTGCAAGAGGCCACAAGAGTGTGCTATTATGCTCCTTCTTGCTTATGAAATTCTGCACAATGTTCACAATTCCACACAAATTATTTTGTATCTCTTGTCTACTATTTAGTTACAAATCTAACTTAATCACTGGTTCAATATTAATAAAGGGACTCCCAACTTTCAGAACCTGGGGAAAGACCTTGATCTGTCTTGGCCTGAAACTGAGCAGAATTTTTTTTCTGGCAAGAGCTTATTTTATCCTTGACCTTCGACTGAATGTTCCCTTTCATCAGATGTATTAGTCTAGTTCAGGTCTGAACTGGTTTTAGGCACAACTTAGGGTGGCACCATAGTTCAGTGGTTAGCACTGCTGCTTCACAGCGTCACGGATCCAGGTTTGATCTGAGCCTTGGGAGACTATGCAAACTCCATACAGACATTCTTCCCATGTCTGCGTGGATTTCCTCTAGGTGCTCAGGTTTCCTCCCACTATCCAAAAATATCCAGGTTAGGTCGATTGGCCATGTTAAATTGCCCATAGTGTCCAGGGATGAGCAGGTTAGGTGGGTTAACCATGGGAAATGCAGGTTAACAGGAATAGGATAGGGAATGAGTCCAGGATTAGATGCTTCCCAGAGGGCTGATATAGACTCGATGGGCCGAATGGTCTGCTTCCACACTGTTGTTTCTATTTTAAACAAAAACTTGTGTTGGAATGACTACACTAGGACTCTACCCAACCAACCAGTAATCAGCCTCTTTTTATTTTAACCAATTCCCATCTTCTTCAAGACCTTCTGAGACTAAAACATGGTCTCAAATACAAATGTAACTTTTCTGCTGCCAATTATCTTGACTTGCACATCTTTGGTAGCCACCACCTTTTCATTCAATTTCAGATTTTCTTCTCTCACTTCACCTCTAACATACTCCTTTTTTAGCTGGATTTTTTTTTCCCCAGAGGGCAAAGGGTGCCGGTCAGTGTGAGTGATTGGCTGGGGGCGTGGGGTCCATTGTATTGATACTCCAGTTAGGCATAGTTTTAGTTTGTTCAGAATTTCTTTGGTAAATGAGTCAGATCTCTCCTAAGTCTCTGACTCTAACTCCAAATACACCAACAGATGCCCCCAGGTCAACCCCCTAGTCCACTGAGGCTCCATCCAACATTAATGTGGTTTATAATGCCTGTGAATTTTTATTAGACATCCTTTTATTTCTTAATGTATGAGTTTCAACTGATCCCTTGTTGCCCTGCTGGTGTTTTACAAAAGTTTGCAATGTTTGCCATATTTTCCAACTGCATTTCCCCATGTTCCTTCCTCTGATATGTCTTTGTACGCTGACCCTTATTGCAGTGTACCTGTACGCTCTGCATTTACAAACAGGCAACTGTGTGTTCAGTGTTGGCCAAAGCACCAGTAACAGGGTTTTGTAACCACCTTCACTGTGGACTTTGGTTTACTTGGCTATGGATGGCTAGTGATTGTTAACCCTGACTTCTCTCAAGTCATGTTCCTTCATATCCATGGATGATAAATTGGAAATGAGAACCTAAAAGTTTCAGCTACTGCAAAATTATGCCTAATACTTTATTGATAGTTTTTAGTTTAGGTTTTGTTACTTTAGCCCTTCTTAAGGCCCACATCTTCCAGTCAGTGTCAGAACCTCTTTTTCCAACATTGACCAGATGCAAAATTGCCTACTTACTTCTCTCTGTGTTTGGTTGATTTTCAAATATAGGATACTGTTATAAAGTGGAGATTGATTCCCCTCTGTTTGCCAAAACTGAAACACCAAAATGGAGCACCTTGCCTTATAATCTGTAAAAGGAGTGTGAAAAGTCATATAACCTGCCTTCTAGTGGTTAAATAAAATAAATCCCTGAAACTCCCCTTACAATCAACAAGTAACAATTTATTTATCTAACTCTAACAGTGAACAATTTAACTAAACTGTTAACAACAGATAAACCCCTTCTCACTACTAACTACTCCTGAATAAAACAAGATTCTAATGGTACGCTATTCCAATAAATACAAGTCCCACTTATATATAAGAAAAAAATAAGAATTTAGTCTGTTGAAATTACAGCCAGGTTACGTGTCTTCCAGAATGTTGTGTGCCTTCTTCGTCAGTTCTTCTGTCAGGAATATTTGCTGGTTGTGCCTTGGGTAACTTTGTTCTTTAGATGGTACTCATACTCATAGTTCTGAAGAACAGTCACCAGACCCGAAACGTTAACTCTTTTTTTCCTTCACAGATGCTACCAGACCTGCTGAGCTTTTCCAGCAATTTTGTTTTTGTTCATGTACTGTGGTGTTAGTGCTCCCCATTCTATTTCTACTTATGTCCTCGTAGCACTGTAACAAGTCTTTCAATTCAGTTCTCTGTTCCTGGGACAGATGGGTTACTACCCTATCCCATTCTTTAAAGACTTGCTCATTATCCAATTTATTCAAATTGAATAAATTATCCAAATCATCTGGATTTGATTCCTCGCTCTGAATGGCAATAACTAATACCTGTTTCTCCCATTCCCTTTCCGTGTCATAGTAAGGTTTCAACGTGTTCACGTGACACCCACCCCCCCGCCCCCCCAATAAATTCTTTCCTATCTGGCATCTTACCAGAAAGTTCAGCTAACTTAACTTGTTCTCAATCTGATAGGGATCACTAAATCTTACTTTAAAGGGATCTTCTACCGCTGGTAACAGTACAGATACTTTATCCCCACGGGCAAACGTACAAATTTTAGACTTCTTACCTACCTATTGCTTCAGTAGGCACTGTGCCACCTTGAAATGTTGTCTAGCTAATTCACCTACTCTGTTTTATTCTTTCTCTCACCTCAGATACATAATCCAACCATGAGATCTCTGACTTCAGACCGATCAACTTTTCCTAAATTACTTTTAAAGGCCCTCTTGCGTTGTGTCCGAATATCAGTTCAAGTGGAGTAAACTGAGTAGATTCATTTGGAGCATGTATGGGATACCTTTATCCCAGTGATTTGAGTGATCCTGACAATAAGCCCTCACCATTGCCGTTAGGGTCTGATGCCACTGTTCTAATGCTCCCTGGGATTCAGGTTGTACACACTTGATTTCAAGTGTTTGATGCCTAAACTATCCATGACCTCGTTAATTAATTTGGCAGTCAAATTGGACCCTTGGTCTGACTGAATCTCCCTGGGTAGTCCATAACGGGTTAGGAAAGCAAGCAACTCCTTCACGACCTTTTTTGCCTTGCCATTCCATAATGGAATTGCCTCCGGAAACCTGGTAGACACATCCATAATGGTTCGCAAATATTGGCCCCCTCTTTTGGTTTTAGGGAGAGGACCTATACAGTCAATTATAACTTGCTTAAAAGGTTCTTCTTATGCAGGAATTGGCATCAAAGGTGGTCGGTCTTATTACTGCCTGTGGCTTTCCTGCCATCTGACACATATGACAGGTATGGCAAAATTCAACATTTTTATGTAGCCCGGGCCAATAGAAATGTTTCTGTATCTTAGTCTGAATCTTCCTCACTCCTAAATAACCACCTACACGTAATTTGTGTGCTACCCGCAATACTTCCTGTCTGCATGCTACTGGCGACTCAATCTGGTGAACTTCTGCCCATTTCTGACATGCACTAACCTGTCAAAGTCTCCATTTCCTCCTTAAGATTTTATCCTGAAGGTAACAGCATTCTGGAATATGTTTTGCTTCCTTTTCAAAGTAGGCTTTATGATATAAATCCTTTATCGTCTCATCTTTTTGTTGTAACTCCATTAGTCTTTCAGAACTAAACACCTCTGCTGATCCTCTTTCTGCTTAGGTTTTTCCTTTGCTGTTTCATCAGACAGAGTATCAGCTAACTGGACCTCAGCTTCTTCACCTTTCTCTTTCGTTTCCCCGTCTTATTTTAACTTATGGCTGTGGGATCTTGTCACCACACAGTCTGGAAAAGTTCCAGGGTATTTTCCTTTTAACTCCTCAGTTCCTTGGTTTTCTTTTGGCTTGTTTACTACAACGGGCATCACTCCCACCTTTGATCCAGCTATGTGATTTCCAAGAACAAACTGTATTCTTGGAATAGCCAAGTTTTCCATCACTCGAATGATCACTTCCCCAGTCTTGATTTGACTTTCTAGCCTTATCTTACACAGGGAAGCACTAATTCTATCTCCATTTATTCCACAGATTATCACTCCCTTGGGCAACATTTCAGGAATGTAAATATTTTCATCTCTTATTATTAGAGACTGACTGGCTCCTGTATCTCTCAATATTTTAACTTCTTTACCTACTACCCCTGTTCTACCTGAGTAAACTTTACCTACAGAGGTGACGTCTTTGAAAAGATTGGGCGCTATCATACTATCCAGCCCGTGACTGGGCTGTGCACTCTCCTGCAGCCCCTCGACTCCTGTTGGGCTTTCCTTCATTACCTCAAATAATCCCACTGGTTTAAGCCTCTTTTACCACATCATTTTTCCCAGTGAGTTTCTTAAACCACCAGCACTGTGACTTTGTGTGTTCCATCTGACAGCAGTTAAAATCCTTTTCCATCCTCTTGGGTTTCTTTTTTCACATGTGGTAAACAGTTTCCAGTGTAATCTACTTTTTGCTTTTTATTGAAGGACCTCCCATTTCCCAATTTCTATCCCTCACAGAATGAAATTGTCGTTAGAAACTAGATTTTGATTTACGCACTAATGTGTATTCATCCACCATTTCTGCAGCTCTTCTGGCTGTTTTCACTTTGTTCCTCAACATGAGTTGTAATATGAGTTCTAATCATTTTTGGAAGTGAGTTTTTAAACTCCCCCAGCAGAATAATGTCTGTTGTATGTCTTTTCCATTTTTAATGCTCTCGCCCATCTATCAAAGTTGCTCTGTTTAATTCTTTCAAACTCTGTACAAGTCTGACGTGGTTCGTTCCGTACATTTCTGAACTGTTGTCTGTATGCTTCTGGTACCAGTTTGTAGGCACTCAAAATAGCCTATTTTACTACTTAATCTCTTGACACTTCCTCTGACAGCACTGCAAACATCTCACTAGCCCTGCCGACCAACTTAGTCTGAATTAACATTACCCACATTGACTCTGGCCAGTTCATCTGTTTGGCACTTTCTCAAAGGAAGTGAAAAAGGCTTCTACATCTTTTTCATCTAATTTTGGTAATGTTTTGACACTTTGACAATATTTGTATATATCCCTACCAGGCCTTTGGCTACAATGGATTTGTTCATCATCACTATCCTCCTCACTAAGCCTACCTTCCACTTTCATCTCCAACCAGTTACTTTGACTTTCCTGTCTAATTGTCCACTTCCGACATTCAAACTCTCTGTCTTCCTTTTTGTTCTGCTAGAGCGATTCTTTCCTTTTAGCTTTCCTCTGCTTTTAACTGTAAATCAAGCTGTTTCAATTAACTCCAGCCTTTTAAGTTCACTTTCTAACTCTAATTGTCTCATTTGCAGTTTAATTTGTTCTAACTCGAATGCACCTGTTTCTCCGATATACCCAAATGCTTGACTAATGCTGTTACAATTTCAGCTTTCTTATTATCCCTAGTTAAACTCAATTTAAGCCTGTCAGCTAATTCTGAAAATATCCCCTCTTCTGTCTTTCTAAACTTTCTTGGCAAATTTGGGAAGCATCTTCGACCCCCAGAACCTCTTTAGCAATGCTTAAAGCCATTTCCCCACTTCTGATTCAACTAACAACAAACAACCAAATTAAACATATTTTCCAATTCTTGCTTACGTTTTATTTAAAGACCTAGGACACTAATCCCTAAGTCTGTTTAAATCTGCTGGGACCTTTCGTATCTCAGATACGTCCAAATCTGTTCAGGCCCATTCAGATCTGTCCAAATCCATTCAAGTTTTGAACACGAGCTCCCAATCTGTTATAAAGTGGAGGTTGACCACCTCCACCCCCCGCAATTCCCGCCCCGGTGCAAAAACCAAAAGAGGAGCACCTCGTCCGATAATCTCTAAAAGGAGTGTGAAAAGTGATATAACCTGCCTTTTAGCAACTTCTAGTTGTTAAACAAAATAAATCCCTGACACTCACTTTACAATCAAAAATAACAATTTGTTTATTTAACTCTAACAGTGAACAAACTAACTAAACTATTAATAAACCGAATAAACCCTTTCTAATTACTAACTATTCCTGAATGAAACAAGATTCTGATGATATGTTGATCCAATAAATACAAATTCCACTTATACATAAGAAAAAAATGAATTTAGTCTCTCAAAATTACAGCCAGGTTATGTGTCTTCCGGAATGTTCTGTGCCCTCTCCGTCAATCCTTGTCAGGAAGACCTTCTCTGTCAGTTCTTCTGTCAGGAATATTTGCTAGTTGTGTCTTGGGTATCTTTGTTCTTTAGATGGTGCTTTCTCTAAAACACAGGAGTCTGAGAGAGCCAACAATTCTTTCTTTAGAGCTGAGGGCTGTTCGTTGTGGCGGCTGGTAGTTTGCTCTGCTGTCTTTGCCCAACTTCCCCTTCTTTTATATCCTTGATGACATATCAGTGTTTACTACAATAGGATTGGTCCTACATTGTCAAAACCATCAGATTTAAATTTAGTTTGTTTTTGGTATTTAAGTGCCTGGCTCAAATTGGCAAAATTCAAAACTTGTTGTCTTGGTAAAAACTGCTGTTTGGCCTGCTAACTGCACGGCCGTTTGATACAAATGTTTCAATTCAGGTGCTCCCTGTTACTTGCAAACTTTCAAGCTGCTGCTGACGGACGTCCTTTTTAAATCTCTAAGCATAGAAAAGCACAATCATCTCTTAAAGGGACCACACAATGCTTTTCCCCCCTAGCATTTTACAAAAACCAAATTCTACCTTCCTGCCTCCCAATCCACACATACTCGAACCAACTTTGTAACAATACTTCTGAATCAATAAGTGCGCTAATCTTTGGAAGAAGCAGTGGACCTGAGTGTGAGTCAGGGATTATTGGAGGCTGTGTGTGAATTAGCGGTCAGGTGTGGTCAGAGTGTCAGGGGAAAAGATGGAGGGTCAAGTGTCAACATGCCTGATTGGGTAGAGTCTGTTGTTTTGAAACTCCCAGAGTTAGACATGGATTTAGTTTGTTAAATATTTCTTGGATCAATGAGTCAGATCTCTCCTAAGTCTCCGACTTGAACTCAAAGTTGGAGTCATTCATGTAGTGTCCCAAGGATGTTGAGAATTGTCTATCTGAAGTTCAAACTTCCCAGACAATTTCCTGCAGTGTCATTGCACCAGGACTTCCAGAGGGACCCAACTTGTATATTTGGGGCAGTGTTCCCTGTCCAGCAAGCCAGATGGCAGAAGATCTGGGGTTAATTATTCTGCTAATTGAACAAAAGGGATATTTAAGACTTTTTTTCCATTCTTAAAATGTGGTTTCAATTGCTAAAGACACTGTCACAATTCTGACTCAGCTGTATCCGGTAATGGTGTTTGCACCCTGCAATGATGACTTTCCATGGCACTGACTGATCAGTGATTAACCATCCACTAAGTTCTGAGCAGCAGTGGCTGCAGAATGCTTTATTCTGGATTTTCGTACTATTAAGAACTAACTTCTCAGATTAAACTGAAGAATCGTGGAGATTGGAAAGGCCCCTTTTAGGGAATTTCCCCTTTTAGGGAATTTCCCAGCTTGCACACCTAACTATGAGAACACTTAGTAATTACCTTAAAAACAAGATTTCAGAATTGTGTAAATTCACATCAAATAGTACCCAGTTATTTCTAAAACCATTTATCACTTTACTTCTATCTGATGGGCATTATCAGAACCAATTGGTTCCAGTGATAATACCATATTGTCAAGTCTGTCAGTGAGAAAGTAGAGAGTTGAGACTTTTTCATATATTTTGACATTGAATGTAACAAAAACTGACCAACAAGTTTCTGAAGAACTACAATATTCACCAGTAAGCTGAAATCTCAGAAGGATTCATGAGTGATGAGGGCACACTCTTGATTTTCTGGTTGGTAGGAAGGATGCTTTAATGTTGAATATTCCAGTAACAGCTTTCTCTTTTCAATACCTTTTCAATTCCACACTTCTATAATTTGAAAAACAACAACACACATAAAATGTGGATTACAGGGGCAGGTTGAGGAAGCTGCAGTTTTGTACTCAAACTAGGCCTCAGTCTGCTATTGGCTATACAAATGCTCTTATTTATTATGAGATCCTTCACATATCCCTATAAATCTTGACTGCTCCAATTTTCTCTCATTTTTTTTAAACAAACACTGATGTTCACTTTGCAGTATTCCGTTGTTGAATTGTGATGCAGAAACACCATTAAGTTTAGGGGAGGAAATGGCCTAGTGGTATTATCGCTGGACTGTTAATCCAGAGACCCGGATAACATTCTGGGGACCCGGGTTCGAATCCAGCATGGCAGATGGTTGAATTTGTATTCAATAAAAATATCTGGAATTAAGAATCTAATGATGACCATGAATCCATTGTCGATTGTCGGGGAAAAACCCATCTGGTTCTCTGATGTCCTTTAGGGAAGGAAACTGCCATCCTTACCTGGTCTGGCCTATATGTGACGCCAGACCCACAGCAATGTGGTTGACTCTTAACTGCCCTCTGGGCAATTAGGGATGGGTAATAAATGCTGTGTAGCCAGCGACGTCCTCATCCCGTTAATGAATAAAGAAAAAAGAACTCAGTATCACCCTAGCCTTGCTAGGTAAGGGCAGTTATGGATAAAACAGATAAAGATTTTTTTTAAAAACACTTTTGTACCAATTCTGCAACAGGATAGTTTTATATTTGTAACCCAACAGCCAGAAAAGATCCTTCAAGGAAAATATTGATTTTTAAACCTTCATTTTAGATTACAAAGCTTAAGTAAACACATTGATAAGTTAGGCCCTCTGAAATCCCTAGATTTAAGTTTGATGGATGCTAATATTGGGGGAAAAAATGAAGTTGTGAAGTGCTGTAAAATCATGTCTAATTTTTTTTCTGGTAGGCATAATTCCTAAACCTCAAATCCCAACAAAGGAAATCTGAAAAATGTATAATTGAAATGTGAGATTAAATACAAAGTGTCAATATGTGGAAGGTTTGTGGGTACATAAAAAATATACCTATGATAAATCAGAAGATTATTGAAGAACTGGAATGCAGCTCTGATATCATTTTTATTACACGTGACAATTATTGAGCTACCTATATCTTTATACTTCCAATTTCATTGATTTGCAGTTTAAAGTTTTACTACATTAATTCCTAGCAGCATTGTGACATATGACCAACAATCGTCATTGTTTTATAGTCGGTTTGTCACAGTGCTGATAAACTTTAACTATTATTTTGCCGAAAACATTTGACAATTGAGATTTTGTTTCGGATCCATTACATTGACTTTTGTTTTCTTATTGGAGAAATGGAATTATTAGTGTTTTTGGACAAAAGTACGATTCATAAAGTAGCACATGGGTTTATGCTAGTAATTCTCTACAGTTTTCCAATTCCCTCCCAAAACATCTTTGTCTCACAGTCACATGTTCTAATCTTTTGTGGCTAAATGTCAAATTTTATTCAATAACATACTTGTGAAACACATTTGGAATGTTATTCGACAACAACCAAATGACATTAACGTCTGTCCGTCTTATAATCCTGCTGTACCAGTGTTGGCAACTGCTTGAAGGATCATTTCAAATCAGGGTCTGTCTGTGATTCAGCACAAAGGGTAGAAATAAATAAATGAGTCATTATCTTTTACATCAAGCAAAAAAAGTTCATTTTTCAAAATTATTAGTGTGGATTTTGTTTGAATTTCAGATCAAAAAATTACATGTTTCCCACTTCTTGGCATTATCTCTCAGGCTTGAATGTGCCAATAAACCATAAAACCATAAGATTTAGGAACAGAATTGGGCCATTTGATATTTGTGAGGCCTCTTCTGGTGTACAGTGTGCAGTTCTGGTCGCCCTGCAATAGGAAAGATATTATTAAATTGGAGAGGGTTTAGAAAAGGTATATCAGGATGTTGCTGGGAATGGAGGGTTTGAGTTATAAAAACAGGGTGGATAGGCTGGAACTTTTTTCACTGGAGTGTTGGAGGTTGAGGGGTGATCTTCCAGAGGTCTATAAAATCATGAGGAGTATTGATAAGGTGAATTACAAGGGTCGTTTCCCTAAGGTTTGGGAGTGTTCAAAACCAGGGTGAGTATTTTTAGGGTGAGAGGAGAAAGAATTAAAAGGGTCATTAGGGGTAACTTTTTTACCCACAGGGTGGTTCACACATGTGAACTTCCAGAGGAAGTAGTGGATGCAGATACAGTTACAATATTTTTAAAATATTTGGATAAGTACATGAATAGGAAAAGTTTGGAGGGATTTGAGCCAAACACAGGCAAGTGGGATTAGTTTAGTTTGGGAACATGGTCGGCATGGACTAGTTGGACTGAAAGGCCTGTTTCCATGTTGTATGACTCTGAGTCTGCTGCGTCATCTGATCAAGGCTGATATGCTTCTCAAACCCATTCTTCACCCCGTTACCTTGGATGCCTTTGCTAATCAAAAACCTATCTGTCTCTGCCTTAAATACACTCAATCGCTTGGCCTCCACCGTCTCTGTACCAATGAATTCCACAGATTCACAACTCTCTGGCTGAAGAAATTCCACCTCCAGTATTAAAGGATTGTTCCCTCACTCTGAGGCGCTGGGATCCTAGTCTGTCCTATGAATGGAAATATCTTCCTGATGTTCACTTTATCCAGGCCTGTTAGTATTCTGTAAGTTTCAATGAGATCCTCTCTCATCCTTCTAAATTCCATAAAGTGTAGAACCAGAGACCTCAGCCACTCCTCATATAACAAGACCTTCATCCCTGCAAGCATTCTTTCTTGTCAACTTCCTCTGGACCCCCTCCCCCTGCTCCCAAAGCCAGTGTATCTTCCTCAGATATGGGGCCCAAAACCGTTCAGTATTCCAAATGCAATTCTGACCAGAGCTTCCCATATCTTCAGAAGTGCATCCCTCTTCTTGAATGCTAGCCTGCAGGGGAAGGATAAAGAGACCTGGACCCAGCTTCAATTGATGAGTTATCTTTGTGGGCCAAGCACTGGGTCTATGTTTTCATATGTGCCTTTGCACCTAAGTATCTGGATGCAATGTGCTGCACAGTAACTAATTGGCACAATTGGTGTGAATTTGCATTTCCAATCAGAGTTGTGGCCACATTTGTGAGATGATACTCGGGTAAAAAAAGAGTCTTGGATACTCCAGCATCATGTGATTATGGGCACAATTCAGTTACATTTAAAATTCCGTAATTGTTTTATAAATCTGCTTTAGAGTTTGTCAACATTACAGTAAACAAAAGGTTTACTACAGATCACAGTATTAACTTTGTAAGTGTTTTATCAGGCTTTTAATGAAATCTTTATGCACACTGGAATTGATATTTACTCGTGAAAAATCTACTGTTGGCCCATTCAGTGGCCAGATGTGTCTGCACGTGAGTTCATTCCTGGAGTAGGGAACATAGTGCTGACAAACTAAATTACTTCTTAGGATGTTATTGATACCCTGGGGATCCAGAGCAGAGTTGGCAGGGTGAAGCTTGACAGCCATCACTAAGTTGTTTGTATTGCAATCTCCATAAGGAATTTGAAATGAGTTGAAAAAATGTTTGATTCAGCTGGTAACAGTGAGTTCGAAGAATAAAATATATCTACTTAGAATTTGAATTCACTCAAATTCACTTGGGATTGTAATAAAACATTTTAGTTCTGTATGTGAATTGCCAGAGAAAGTAAGATTTCCATCCATGTTTGCTGATTTAGGGTTAAGAAACTATAAGCTGCCAGCAGTGCTAAACAATGTTCTGCAGTACTATCTTAACATTATCTATTTTAAGCCTGTCAAACAGTCCATAATGAAATGTTAACTCACATTGTTTTCTCCTTGTTCCTTCTTGACTTTGCTGAGTGTTTCTGCTATTTTTACAGAATGACTCCATGTGGCATGACATCATTACAATATTTGAGTCAAGATGAAGTAAAAGTCAACATTTTTTTCTCTCAATTAAAGAAAACGATTTTTCACGTGTTGGGTAGAAGTAAAAATAATGAACTGATAGTCCAAGATGTCCTGATGCTTGGATTTTCGGCTCAAGTTGCCATATCAGGTTTTGTTTCATAGTTGGATAAAGACAGCAGCTGAAAGCTAATATAAATGTAAGGCACAGTTTTTAATTTCACAATTTTCTGAGTAGAAATCTAATCTTTGGATCTATGCACAAAGAAACTTTTCAGCAATTTGAAAATTTAAGCAATTTACAGGAAATGTTGGCTCCTGCAATGTGCAACACAAATTAGAGAATTGCTTTGGGCATTTAATAGAATTAAAACCAGGATTAGATTTAGAACTAGAATAATAAAATAAAAATTAATATTGTGAAAGAAGAATATACCCTCAGCAACTTGCTGAGAAAGAGCAGCAATAGCTGGACAACATAACAGACTTGGAGTTGTAAGTGACAAGGAGCATGCACATCAGCAAAGGGCCAGGATTTGACCATTTATATATAACAAGAGAATCCAACCACCACTTGATATTCAGTGGCATAACTATCAACAAGTTCACCACACTCAACATCTTGGGGATGGTGGGGAGGTTACTATGGCCTAGAAAGTTAACTACAGCAGCCGTATAATACTGTGGCTACAGGAAGCAGACAAAAATGGGAAATGCAGCAGCAAATAACTTCCTGACTCTTTGTTATGATTTCATCAACACTTTTTAGCATTTTTATTCTGAAATTCTTAGAGGATTTCATCTTAAAAGAAAAGGCTGGATTAGTCCATCTTTTAGAAGTAAGCAGCGGCCTACCTACGTCCGTGATACCACCCACGCCCTCCACCTCCTCCAGAACTTCCAATTCCCTGGTCCCCGACACCTCATTTTTACTATGGACGTCCAGTCTCAATACACCTGTATTCCCCATGCTGATGGCCTAAAGGCCCTCCGCTTCTTCCTGTCCCGCAGAACTGACCAATCCCCCTCCACCGACACCCTCATCCGCTTAGCCGAACTCATCCTCACCCTCAACAACTTCTCTTTCAATTCCTCCCACTTCCTACAGACAAAGGGGGTGGCCATGGGTACCCGCATGGGCCCAAGCTATGCCTGCCTCTTTGTAGGTTACGTGGAACAATCCCTCTTCCGTACCTACACTGGCCCTAAACCCCACCTCTTCCTCCGTTACATTGATGACTGCATCGGCGCCGCCTCGTGCTCCCATGAGGAGCTCGAACAGTTCATCCTCTTCACCAACACCTTCCACCCCAACCTGAAGTTCACCTGGACCATCTCCAACACTTCTCTCTCCTTCCTGGACCTCTCTGTCTCCATCTCGGGCAACCACCTAGAAACAGATGTCCATTTCAAGCCCACTGACTCCCACAGCTACCTGGAATACACCTCCTCCCACCCACCCTCCTGCAAAAATGCCACCCCTATTCCCAATTCCTTCGCCTCCGCCGCATCTGCTCCCAGGATGAGACATTCCACTCCCGTACATCTCAAATGTCCTCATTCTTCAAGGACCGCAACTTCCCCCCCACAGTGGTCGAGAACGCCCTCGACCGTGTCTCGCGCATTTCCCGGAACACATCCCTCACGCCCCGTCCCCGCAATAATAACCAAAAAAGAATCCCCCTCGTCCTCATATACCACCCCACCAACCTCCGGATCCAAAGCATCATCCTCCGACACTTCCGCCATCTGCAATCAGACCCCACCACCAAAGACATTTTTCCCTCCCCACCCTTATCTGCCTTCTGGAGGGACCACTCCCTCCGCGACTCCCTTGTCCGCTCCACACTCCCCTCCAGCCCCACCACACCCGGCACTTTTCCTTGTAACCGCAGGAAGTGCTACATCTGCCCCCACACCTCCTCCCTCACCCCAATCCCAGGCCCCAAGAAGACTTTCCACATCAGGCAGATGTTCACCTGCACATCTGCCAATGTGGTATACTGCATCCGCTGTACCCGTTGTGGCTACCTCTACATCGGGGAACCCAAGCGGAGGCTGGGGGACCGCTTTGCAGAACACCTGCACTCAGTTCGCAACAAACAACTGCACCTCCCAGTCGCGAACCATTTCGACTCCCCCTCCCATTGAGGGTGACATGTCCATCCTGGGCCTCCTGCAATGCCCCAGTGATGCCACCCGAAGGCTGCAGGAACAGCAAATCATATTCAGCCTGGGAACCCTGCAGCCCAATGGCCTCAATGTGGATTTCACAAGCTTCAAAATCTCCCCTCCCCCAACCGCATCCCAAAACCAGCCCAGCTCATCTCCACCTCCCTAACCTGTTTTCCCTCTCACCTCAAGCCACACCCCCATCTCCTATCTACTAACATCATCCCGCCCCCTTGACCTGTCCGTCCTCCCTGGACTGACCTATCTCCTCCCCACCCCGCTACCCACACTCACCTTTACTGGCTCCATCCCCGCCTCTTCGACTTGTCTGCCTCCTCTCCACCTATCCTCTCCTCTATCCATCCTATCCGCCTCCCCCTCTCTCCCTATTTATTTCAGAACCCTCTTCCCCTCCCCCATTTCTGATGAAGGGTTTAGGCCCGAAACGTCAAGTTTTCCTGCTCCTATGATGCTGCTTGACCTGCTGTGTTCATCCAGCCCCATGCTTGTTATAGCGGAGGAGTGGTGTTTGGTCATTAGCATCTTACTACCAGGACTGTTTAATCTGGAGAAAAATGGAATGAAAACATGAAGGTAAACAGAGCAGTATCAGCTACTGGAGGAGAAAGTGACAGGGAGGCTGAGTGGTGTCACCCTCTTCTGGATCTCCTCCAGTAGGACCTTCATTCACATGGCTATGAATCTGTGCGACATCTCTCTTTGAGCAATACTTTAGCAAGCTGCTTCGTGTCAGGCAGAGCACTTCATGCCTTCGGTGTAAGTGAATGCAAGTAGCTCATGGATATTGTTCAATGATGATTCATCTAGTTAGCACTTGAATATTACATCTGTGTGTTAGTTTTGCATCGCCAGTCGAGTTAAGGTCACAGTGAATGACAGTCAAGACCAAATTTGCATGCCAAGATTAGACATTCAAATAGATGTGTCTTTTTTAGCGCCACAGCCATCTAGCTTCTGTTTTCACTCTTTGACCAAAGTGAAAAAGACCAGCAGCTTACTTGAAGGCGATTCCAAAGCGCATAAATAGTAACAGGGTAGTTAAGGGAGGAGTAGAGCCAATTAGAAACCAAGAAAGGCGATTTACGCTTGGAAACAAAGATCACGGCTGAGGTTTTTAAATGAATACTTTGCATCTGTCGTTACAAAAGAGAAGGATGCTGCATAGGCAGTGGTAACAGAGGAGGAAACTGTGCCACTAAAGAATTCAAAACTAGTAAGTAAGAAGTCTCGTTGGTGCATAAAAGTTGGCGAGACACCATGACCGGATGTGATACATCCAAGGATTTTGAAGGAAGTAAGGGTAGAAATTGTGGGGGCACTTCCAATCTTCCCTGGATTGGCGGGACCAGGGGAAAATGTCAGAAAACTGGAAAACCACAAATGTACATCCTTGTTGAAGAAAGTTTTTAAGGATGATCCCAATGAGTGTAGACCAGTCGGTTTAACTTCAGTGGTAGAGAAGTTTCTAGATACAGTTATTTGTATTAGTAGTCACATGGAAAAAGGTGGGTCAATTAGGAAGCATCACTGTACATTTCTAAAGGGCAAGTCATGTTTAATTTGCTGGATATATTATGAAGAGGTAACAAAAAGATTCAGTGTGGGTAACATTGTTGATGTGGTACGTACATGGATTTCCAAAAGGCATTTGATGTAGTGTCACACAACAGCCTTGAGGAAAGCCTCGTGGTATATTGTAGCTCATGGTATATTAGGGACAGTAGCAACATAGATATAAAATTGACTGAGGAGCAGGGAAAAGAGGGTAATGGAGGAATGTTTGTAGTGGAGATCCCCATGGATCAGTGTTAGGACACTTGCTTTTCCTGACGTACTAGTGATCTGGTTTGGTGTGCAGGGGTCAGGTGATTGCAGATGACCTGAAACTTGGAAGAATTGTAAACTATAAGGAGGCCAGTGTAGAACTTTTGGACGTTGACAAGTTGGTGTCGTTGCCAGATAGATGGCAGATGAGTTTCATTGGAGAGAAGTGTGAGATGATGCATGTCGGAGGAAGAACATTTAAAGGTAGTATAAAATAGGAATTATGATTCTAAAGGTGGTGCTAGAGCTTAGGGACCTCAGTACATATGTACATAGATCACTGAGGTGGCAGGTGTAGAGAGCAGTTAATAAAGCATACAAAATCCTGGGCTTTATTAATAGGGTTCTATAATACAACAACAAAGAAGTGACATTGAACTTGTATAAGACACTTGTTAGACCTTAGCTGGAGAATTATGTACAATTATGGGCACCACATTGTCGAAAAGATTAATGCGTTGGAGACACCGCAGAAGTGATTTACAAGAATAGTTCCAGGAATGAGAAACTTCAGTTGTGAGGACAGATTGAAGACGTTACGACTGTTCACCCTGGAGGGAAGACGGCTGAAAGGAGATCTGATAGAGATGCTCAAAATCATGAGCAGGCTGGTTAGATAATACGAAGCTGTTCCTGCTCATAAACGAATAAGAACGAGAGAGTATAGATTTGAAGTGATGTGCAAAAGAAGCAAGGGTGACAAGAGAAAAAACGTTTCCATACAGCAAGTTATTAGGATGCGGAATGCACTGCATGAAAATGTGTGCTGCAAGCAGGTTCAGTTGAGGCGTTCAAGAGGGGCATTGGAGGATTATTTGGATAGAAATAGTGTGCAAAGATATGGGAGAGAAGCAGGAGATTGGCACCAAGTAGTGATGTTTGTTTGAAGAGCCAGTATGCAGACACAATTAGCTAAATTGCTGCTGCTTGTGCCAGAAAAGTTCTGAGATTCTGTGAAGCCTATTACTTTTTGAGTAGTCTTGCGTTCTGTGGCAGCTGATAACTTATCAAACTGGAGTTCAAACAAATCATACTTGATCCCAAAGGACTGCTAAAGAGGCTGTCAAAAATTAAAAGCGTGAATCAGTGAAGTGTCTTTTTTCTGGGTTTGAAAATGCTGCTGGGCTTGATTTTTGCTGGATACGTGCGATTCGGAGATCTATAAGATGGTATGTGCTTGCATCCCATATTGTGATCAGATAAATCAGCAGAGTGTTAATATATTTTAGTCTGAGGGTTAATTTACCACAATGGCAATATGGCAAATTGTTTTTATTAATTTACGAATGGTTATTCACAGAGTGGACTTGTACCTGGTTACAAAAGATCTGGATTAAGCTCCTGGGACATTATCATGATCATTAGGAATTCTTCTCAAATTATTTATTTCAAATTATGTCTGCCATTGGTACCAGAAAATAGATTCTGTAGGAAATGTAAGAATGCTTACAACAGGAATTACAAGCCATCTATCTAACTGAAGAGCCAGTTTGTAGATAAGTGCATTGGCCTGGGTTTTCTGCAATTGCATGTTTTTTGTTATGGCCACAAAAAAGCCAAACATGCAAAAAAGAGAAGGAAAATTTCAAATACATACTAAGTCTGTTGGATTTCCATGCATATGGTTTGGAAGGGGGCTCTGTCCATAAATCTGGCTGTGCTTCCACTAAAGGTGCCCCTCTGCAGAATACAAAGGAGTCTCTAAAAGCTCTTTTTTGGGAGAGAAGTATTTTAACAGGCATCTGTAAGCTTCTGTGTATTGAGAAATGTTTTATGTAGGAACTGACTATAACATATCAATGTAAATAGTAAATTATTCTCTGTATGGAGAATATTGAAGCTGAGAGGATGTTTTCCCACCTGGGGAAATCTAGAACCAAAGGGAGCAGTTTCAAAGTAAAGTATCTCCCATTTGAGACAGAGATGAGGAGGAATTTCTTTTCTCAGAAGATTGTTAGTTGTAGGACATACCCCATTGAGCAGTGGAAGCTCGGTCACATATAGTCAAGACTCAATTTTTGAATGATGTAGGTGTGGAGGATTTTGGAGGATGAGCAGGAAAGTAAAATTAAAGTTACAATCAGATCAGTGCCAATCATACTGTGGAGCAGGCTCGAGGGGGTGATTAGTCTTGTTCCAGTTTGCTATGCTTATGTGTCATTTTTCAATTATTTAACATGAGGTTACTCATAGAGGATGGAATAAACATTCCAGTTAAAAATGCTTTTTTGTGATACCCAGTCCCAGCAGTATTATAAAACCCTCCTTGATCTTAAATACCTCTTTCAAACTACTTGGTAGCGCGGGAGCCCATTGCTTTCTCCATGGCAACATCTTATCCAGTGCTGACACAACAAACTATCATCATCTCATCTCCTATTGTATAAATGGTTGTGATTGTTTGTAATTTGGCATTCCAGCATCAAGGTCCAATCACATTAAAATGAAGTAACTTACGAATTTTATAATATCAATGTATTTAGAGAACTTCAACCAGTGTATTTGTTTTTACTACATTGCATGATACCTCTTGTCGTATAATGTATACTTTTGTTAAAGAGTCTTCACAAAACTAATTTTTATAGGATCCTATAATTTTCATTTCCAGCGTAATTGGCTGATTTTCTAATTACATCTTTTAGAAGAAAATCCTGCTGTTTGCATGTTAAATCCTTCATGAATCCGTACAGTACTTGATGTGCATAGAAACTGAAAGAACTGTGGATACTGTAAATCAGAAACATAAACAGATGTTGCTGAAAAAGCTCAGCAGGTCTGGCACTTCTGTGAAGAAAAAAATCAGAGTTAATGTTTCGGGGCAATAACAAAAGACCAAGAAGGCACAACACAAATGTATCATGAACTTGTTCATCACTGTTGCAATATTATCTGATGTAAATAGCCCTCAAAGAATAATACATTTTCAGAAGGCTTTCATTAAAGTCAATGCCATTCAGGGGGGCTGCGTTCTTGAAGAACATCACAATCAGTAATTTTTGCAAATGTTTCGGGCCCAGTAACCGGACCCGAAACATTAACTCTGATTTTTTTTTCTTCACGCATGCTGCCAGACCTGCTGTACTTAATGTGCACCTTTTCGTTGACTGTCCTTCCAATCTTTGCTTATCCATGAGTTTAAAGAAGGAAAAAAAAAGTGTACTTCCTGGAGCAAAAGTACATTTTGCCCACATGCATTGTGCTAGGCTAACCATTTGCAAAAATTACTGATTATGATGTTCTTCAAGAATGCAGCCCCCCGAATGGCATTGACTTTAATGAAAGCCTTCTGAAAATGTATTATTCTTTAAGGGCTATTTACATCAGGTAATATTGCAACAGTGATGAACAAGTTCATGATACATTTGTGTTATGCCTTCTTGGTCTTTGGTACACATTTTTAAACATAATTTTCTTAATTCTGTTCAATAACTGGAAACATGTTTTCAGGTTTGAATTTCTAAAACAGGATAGCAGTGTCCTCAAGTTAGTCATACACTTATACTTTCTACATATCAGCAATTTTGACTGCCAAATTCTTCCTTTCCTGTTTCTCTGTTAGGATCCCCATTACTGCCACTCATTTGAAAGACAAAAGAGACCTAATAATGTAGTGCGATAGCTGCAAAACATCTAGGCCCCTGCAATCTCAGGCTGGTGTTCCATGATACTTCCTATTGCTGACTAGGATGAAATGCATAGAAGCTCCACAGAGGCCTAGTGACTTGGGAATTATCAAAGTTTAAGTCATGAATGAATTCATTTGATATTATTGGTATAAATTGATATTGTCCCCCTAATCTGTCCAATTCCAGGTCTTATCCATGTTGTCAGTTTGGCAAGTATCAGGAAAAGGCTCTTACTTCAGGATAGAAGATCCAGAGCATGACCACTTCACGTTTTTGTGCAATTTCTAATATTCACATGTACTTAACAAACTTGGGAGCAGGTCACCTGTCCTGTTTTCCCCAAGAGATATCAGATGATGGAATAGAAATCATAGAAGGGGAAGCTATGAATCATTACTCCGAGTAAAAGAAGAAAAAATTATTCTGAGTAGTAACATTTAGTGATGCATCTGCACAAAGTAACCTTCTCACTGTCCCTTCCTGCTATCCTACACTAGCCTGCTGTGAGTGCTAAAAATGGAACATCTGAGAAACGCCTGAAAAATCAGAAGACAGCTGATGTAAGCCCACTTCAACCATGGCCTAGAATTGGAATTCACAAACACCTTACCAGCTCTCTGACATAATCCAGGTGACCATAAAATATTAATGGAAAATTCCAAGTTTATCCCCAAATAGGGCCATGGAAGGGTCACTCTGAAGGGTACTTTCACTTTCCTTTAAAAGTGTCGTAAATAAAGATCATTTGAAAATGCAATTTGAGAAATGGAAATTGAGAGCAGAGAGCCTTTATGCTATTGGTGATTTGTTGTAATTCTTGTTATTTTCTCTAATTGAATAATTGCTGTTTGAATGTAACTGCCCAAAATCCAAGACTTGTTTAAAATTTCCTTTGTAGCACTCATGAATCTGGAGTTTGTTTAAATTTTATAGACTTTTTTTAACTTTGATCCTGTTTTACTTGCCATATCAGTAATAGTGACTGATCTTACAAGCTCTGCTTTAATGTGATAGTTAAGCATATATGTAGTTAACTCAGAAGTCAGCTGGACCGTATAGTACAAAGCGTGATGCAGTCAGTGCAGAATTATTGAACTTGTTTGTAGTTCGATAAAGGGATACTGTGCCCCATTATTAATTTGCATATCAAAAACCTAATGGGAGTGTATCTGAAGGGGTTAAAATAGTCTGTAAATGAAAAACCTTTTCATCTCTGTTCTGCATTTTATCTGGAGTGCAGAGGAACAGAGCCTGAAGTTCATTCACCTTGTGAACTTGGTGCCCTTCCTCCCTTGCAATAAGTATCACATCTGGTTTCAATATCATTTGGCCTTACTCTGAATCATTGTGCGGTATTTATGAAGCTGTCCACCCTATAACATATACATGTATGCCGAGTTCACTGCTGGAGAGCAAAGTTCTGTTATTTCATGAAGTTAAATAATCTGAGTCACTTTCCAGGATAAACTGTGTTGGGTGGGAGGAGAGAGACTGTTTACGTACCAGCAGGTCCCAGAGTATAGTGTTTGCCAACAGGTTAATAGTTAATACTGCCATCACCCACTTGGCACATCTGCACAGCTAGTGTTTGCTTAGGTTGTGGAACCACACCAAACTCCTCCCACAAGAGATCAGAACCACTTATATATCAAAAAAGACTGAAGATGTTCCAGTGCTTAGTTAAAAGTATGGAGGGAAACACTTAACAGTGTATAATTGTGGAGTTACTTTAAGTTAATTCTTGGAACAGAGTCTTTTTTCATTGTTATTGACAGGAAACATCTGTAGTCGGCAATGTGTGTGAGCTGAGGTTACTATAGGACAGTGGAAACGCATAGTATCAAGGCAGTCAGATACTTAATTTGTTGCATGTGGGAATCAGGCTAATTCCATCCTCGAGCGTTACTGATAAAATGCAAAGATAATTAAATTGAGAATAAAATAGACACCCAATCTAAAATGGTTCATCAGAAGTAACTGCAGACCATAGTCAAGCAGGGGAAAGTTAAGATAAGATTTAGAACTCTTTAGAAGTTAAATTCATTGCAAATTATGAATATTGGAAGTGAGCTATACCCTGGCTGGGACTTCTCATGTCAGCCTAATGAAGCGACCACAGCTTGGCATTTGCCAGAGGAATCTTATATCTGGATTGACCCAGATATGGATGATGAAGAAATCCCAGCAGTGAGTGAAATACTACTTGACTTTGTGTAAAACTGTTACTGCATTATGTGTATATTTTCACTCTCACTAGATGATGAACTTTTATATTTGAAGTAAGCAGTATATGGTACAGGCTATAAAAATTAATTTTATTTGGAGATGACGTGTTAACTTTGTCAAAAGGATTAAGTTTGTTTCTGTATTAATATATACTGCAATTTTAAAAATGACTTTGTATATGTCACATATTTGTGTGCACATTTAGTAGGCACCCTGTGTTTATTATTGGGTCAGTCATTCTCATAAATGCAGCTTGTTACTTCTAGTAAGTGAAAGTCAAATTCTCAAACTGGGAACCAAATTATATTGTGAAACTGCTCAGGGGTATTGGGGTATAAATCCTTCAGGCTGCCCAGTCATAAACTACACTTACCAGCCAATGGTTAATTCAAACACATCCTTACATTTCAGAAAATTGAAAATATATTTTGAGTTTTATTTGTTAGAAAAATTTGTATTTCCTCCACGGGAAAGATACAGCTTTCTTTAGTTGAACACAGTAATTCTGCATGTCAGAGATCTCTATTGTAACCTATGCAGTAATAATTTATCATGTAAGTGCCCGAAGAGCTTGAATTTCCGCAAGGACTTTGCCAGTCTTCTGCAGCCACTTTTGTACAACCTTTGCAGGAACCTTGGAGATATTGTGATTCTGCAAGGTTTCTGCAGATCTTCTGCAAAGTTACAGGAAGAGAAATATTTATTTAGCACTTTTCATGATCACCACAGATGTGGACGTTTTACAGCTTTACAAAGTACTAGTTGAAGTTTTGTAACATAGGAAATGTAGCAGCCAATTTGCGAACTCCCACAAATAACAATGTGATTATGACCAAATAATCTGTTTTTGTAATGTTTACTGAGAGATAAACAATGGCCAGAACACTGGCAGTAACTTGCCTGTTCTTTGTCGAAACGTTTATGTGATATTCCATGTCCATCTATGGCAAATGATTAGAAGAATACTACGTAAATTAAAACCCTGTGCTCTATGCCATGTTTTATTTAGCCTTTAAATTGAGTTTTTTTTTCTCTCTCTTTTTCAATTCCTTAATCCCATGTTTCTTTCTTGCTTTTTATTGTGCTTCTTTTACTAATCTGGCTCTAATTCTTCTGATCTAATTCACTTTCCTATCTCATTAGTTTGGAAGGTAAATTCTTCTATCATTCGTTAAGGCTGACATTTCCAGCAAATTACCAGATGTAAATATGTGGAGGAAGAAAATGTCTAATGCATTGCAATGCCCTGCTCCACAAAAATCTGAGACAGTAATTTTAGTATAGGATAACACACCAGCGTTCATAGAATCCTTATAGCTCAGGAAGCAGGCCATTCGGCCCATCGAATCCACACCGACCCTCCGAAGAGCATCCCACCCCCTACCATAACCCAGCATTTCCCACCCTAGACACTATAGGCAATATAGCATAGCCAGCCCACCTAACCAGCGCATCTTTGGACTGTGGGAGGAAACCAGAGCAGCTGGAGGAAACGCATACAGACACGGGGAGAATGTGCAAACTCCACACAGACAGTTGCTCGAGGCTGAAATTGAACCCGGGTCTCTGGTTCTGTGAGGCAGCAGTGCTAACCACTGAGCCACGGTGCTGCCCTCGCTTCACAGTGTTCGGAAAGATGCGATATTGAGCCTTAAGGTAATCGAATCTACTGGACTTCTGGCCAAATAAATGTTTCTTAAGAAGACCATTAAAGGCAGAGAGGAAAGTTGAGATGTGGAGGAGCTTAGGAAGGGAGTTCTAAAGAGTCCGGTCACAAAGGCTGAAGACTTTGCCAATAGTGATAGACCACAAGAGGCTGGGAATGAGAGGCAATGGTGCGGAAGACTAGACTTCAGCAATCAAAGTGAATGGGAGAGAAGACTTTACTCTCAATGGATATTGGCTGAAGCCGTTCACTGATATTAATTTGTAAGCCACAATTAATAAAATATTTTCCAACTTCTTGCAGTTGTTGAACCAGTGATAGTGTTTCCAGATCTGAAATACTGTTAAAGCTCATTATGTACTGTAACTTAGAGAATTGCTGTGATGAAGGAATAAGCACCCAGTTTAAAGATGTTTACATTGCCATGTTTTCTTAAAAGTGGAACCCTTTACAGATTCTCTTTGGATGATTCACATAGTTCAGAATGAGAAATCAAATGTCTTTGCTAGCTGGAGCTTTTTGCAAACTTATGAAGCGTCAACATACATTCCACTGATTAAGGATTTCTCGTTTTTTTTAAGATTTGACATCCTTTTGTGAGTTGGAGATCACATTTGTTTACAGTAATTAAAAATATGACTGTATTTAAGGTTGCAGTTGATCAAATATGTTTTATTGAATTTTGAACAATTATAGCATTGTAGTTTCTCAAAAGCAGATTTATATTATTTGTGATCCTCGTGTAAGTAACATGTTCTCAACGTGAGACTTCGGATATGAGCTCAGTCAGTCATACTTGATATCAGTAGTGTGGCCAAAAACAACTTTTGGGGATGACCGTTTCTCTCTTGAGGCTACTATCCTCCTACCCCGAACATAACTGATATTAGAGATAACAAGGTGTGGAGCTGGATGAACACAGCAGGCCAAGCAGCATCATAGGAGCAGGAAAGCTTGACGTTTCGGGCCTAGACCCTTAGGACTGTTACAAATTGCTAGTGATAATAATGGTCTATATTACAACAAATTCCTCCAAATTACAGTGTGCATTTCAGATTGTAACATATAGGAACACATTTAGGCTATTTGGCCCATAGAGTCTGCTTTGCCCATTGATCATGGCCGATATGTTTCTCAACCACATTCTCCTGCCTTCTCCGAGTAACCTTTGATCCCCTTATGAACCAAGAACCTATCTATTCCTGTCTTAAATACTCAGTGATTTGGCCTCCACTGCCCTCAACAGCAATGAGTTCCAAAGGTTAATGACCCTCTAGCTGAAGAAATTCCTCCTCATCTCAGTTCTAAAGTGTTATCCCTTCAATCTTAAAACAGATTTGCTTAGTTATGGCAATTATAGAATGCTAGATTAGTTGAAGATAATTTGTTTATTTTTATTTATAATAACATTAACCAAACTATGGAACATAGTTCTGGGTGGGCAGTGTGAGACTGATAATATCCATTGAACAGAAATGTTTACGTACCCAATATTTATTTAGTTGAATAACAGTAATTCCACTTGAAAATTGTATCCACTATGAGACTATTAGTATTTTTGATTAGTTAAAAGTGAGTAGTTTCACTTTTTTCATGCCATTATTTGGGCATACTGCACAATTGGCTTTTTTTTGACAGAGATCAGACATTGGCCTCACAAAAAGAATTTTACTGATAAACTGGACTGCTAAATATTAATCTGTTTTTGATCCCAGGTCATTGTATTTGTATGCTGTCTGATTTAGATGGCTAAACACTGATTTTTGGGTTCAGTATTGAGTTTAATAACTTTAGGGCCTGAGCACTTTTTCCCATGTCCTTATCCCAACCCCTGCTCACTAAACCTTGTCATCATAAGGGCTGCTACCACAACGAACCCATTGTCAGTTACTAATGGTCCCCATTAACAGCTTTTGATTCTCCCAGGCTGACCTTTACCCATTCCTTTGTCTGTTCAATTTCTTTTCTCTCCTTTTGTGCCCAATCTCCACCTATCATTTACCCCTCACCCTCCTCTTACCCATCTTCAGTTTATATACCAATCTTAGCCTATCTACAATCAGTTCTGAAAAAGGGTCACTGGACCCAAAATGTTAAGTCAGCTTTCTGTCCACAGAAGTTGAGTTTTCAAAGTAATTTCATTTTATTGTTCCCGATTTTTACTTCTGGGCCAGTTACACAAAGACAGAAGAATCCTATTGTCTCAATTTTCACAAGTGTTGGGAGTGTACTTTCGATGAATTGTATCTTCAGTCAAAATCTGCTCATTTCATTAGATGTGCTGCGTTTGTACTTTCAACCTGGGTGAACTCATTTTATTCAAGAAGAAATTCATTTTGAACTATGAAAGAAGGATGTTGCATCTGTATAACACCTTTTCAAGTCTTTAAATCATTCCAATAGTGTTTACAGCAAGAAGAGTATTTTGAAAATGTAGTGACCATTGTAATGTTAAGAAATCTAGTGTTGGGTTTCTGCAGTTAGGCCCCACAAACAACAATGAGGTAAATGACCAAAGAATCAGCTTTTAGTGATGTTGATTCAGAGTTAAGTGTTGGCTAAGAAGCCAGGAGAGTCCATGCACTTCTTTAGGTGGTGAAATGGAGTTGTGCATGTCCACCTGAGGGGATCCAAGACCCAGTTTAATGCTTTCTCCAAGCAATGACATCTCCAAATGTGCAAAGTTCCTTTAGTGTTGCACTGCAATGTCAGTCCCAGTAATGAGCAAATATATTGTACACATTCTGGATCTGATGTGTGAAATGGTTCAGCCTGCAAGCAGTGTTAATTTTAACATGCAGATGTTCAATATGAAGCAACTACTGCCTAGCTCAATGACAGAGGGTGATCTTTTACTCGTGCTTTTCATTTATCTTGCTGGCTTAATTTGCTTCTGACCTTAGAAGAACAGTTTCAGTCATATGCATGCACGAGACTCAAATGATGGAAATTTCAGTTATGGTGCAACTAAAGTATTTGTACAAAATTCAAAGTGCAATTTCTGATTTTAGTGTAAGAAAAATGTTGTTTTAATAGCTTTGAAGTCATATATGTGTATGGAAGACAAGCAATTGCATTCGTTTCAGAGATAGCAGGAACTGCAGATGCTAGAGAATCTGAGAAAACAAGGTGCAGAACTGGATGAACACAGCAGGCCAAGCAGCATCAGAGGAGCAGGAAGGCTGACGTTTCGGGCCTAGACCCTCCTTCAGAAAAATACTAAATACTAAAAAAAAATTTTTTTCTGAAGAAGGGTCTAGGCCCGAAACGTCAGCCTTCCTGCTCCT